>CM047427.1:25079098-25747161 GCA_026168455.1 Theocolax elegans | reverse complement strand
TGAGCTCGATCGACAGGCCTGGGGACTAGGTTAAGCAAGAGGGTTTAAATTGCCTCCAGTACCGGTTTTCTAGGAGCCTATTTAAATCTTATTTAATTTATTTAAGTTATTTATTTTTCTAATCATTTTATTTTATTTATCCCTCTCATATTATTCTTCGGGGTTCGCCGACCGGGTACAAACTTTAGTTAAGATATGCTGCGTGTAATTCCTTTGGATTCCTTTTAATTTTAATTCTAATTTATTTTAATTGAATCGAACTAGAGTTGTATCTTTGCGTTTACCGTTGTCCAATGTTGCGCTCGGGACTGATCCCGCTGTTTTTTCGATTTATTTTATTTATTTTATTACTGCGTATTCTATTTGTATTTCGTTTATTTACTTGCTTATTTTATTTTACTTGTTATTTAGTTTAGTTGTATATAACTATTGTTATTATTTTATTTATTACTTTTGTTTACTATTGCGTCGATTATTCTTTTGTGTATACGGGGTTTACCCCACCATACCTAATAAATGTTATCAATCAATCAATCAATCTCTCTCTCTCTCACCCTCTCACTCTCTCTCTCTCACACCCACGCTCTCTCTCGTCCTCATCCTCTCTCTCTCTCTCTCTCTCTCTAATTTGTGTACTTTGGGGGGGGGGGTGGCCCCCGTAGCCTAATAAAATAACTATCAATCATCAATCTCTCTCTTACACTTAGTATCAGGTGTATTCAGTATTATATATGAATGAACTAAATGTGACTAAAAATCGTCATAATATTTTATTCAAACTTATTGTTAGATTTAAATAATTAAAAAATATAATTATAAACTTATTATAGGAATTATTATGAATTGACTAAATATAATTGTTACGTAATGATTAAATATTGGCTGAGAAATCGCCATCTTAATTTGTACAACCATTTGTAATGTGAGTGTTATTATTGATAATTTCATTCTGAATAATAACAACAATCTCAACTCTGTAAAACACAGAGAGCAAATGGATTACACATAAAATTCTCTCCTTCATCCACTACCTCTTGTGAATAATAATTATCATTATCGTTATGAAAAATAACATAATAATTAAAATAATAATAATTATAATTATCATTATCATTATTATGAATAATCCGAGGATTTTGAAGAGTCCCGCACATCGGCAATAAATTGATTTCCCTCCCTCTTAAAAAAAAAAAAATCATTATGATTATTATTATCATTATCATTATCATTATAATTATCATTATAATTATCATTATGTTTATCATTATGATTATCATTATCATTATCATTATTAATAATAATAATAATTATTATAATAATAATAATTATTATTATTAATATCATAATCATAATCCCCTCTCTCCCTCCCACTATCTCCCTCTCTCTGGCACGTAACAAAGCACACATGCGCTCAATACGTATCGTCTGACGGGGAGGGGGCGCGAAGCAGCCGGGCATATATAAACTCCGCGCGCACTCACGAGATCCAGTGTGTTCTGCACACTGACGAGTACCATGACTTATCAGTCATGGAAGCTCTCTCTCTCTCTCTCTCTCTCTCTCTCTCTCTCTCTCTCTCTCTCTCTCCCTCCCCCCCCCCTCTCTCTCTCTCTCTCTACGGAAGTCAAGTCTCTAGGCGTTTGGATTTCGCCTACCCTGGATTGGTCTCGCCAGGTCGCGTCTGTGTCACAAAGGGTTCACGGAGTTCTTCACTCCTTAAGATTTTTTAAACGAGCGCTCTCACGTAGAAACAGGAAGAGGCTGGTCGAGGCTTTAATCTTCCCGCATTTTGATTACGCATGCGCGGTTTTTCATGACCTGGATGCTACTAGGAACTTAAAGCTACAAAGGCTATTAAATGCGTGTGTCCGTTTTGTTTGGGGAGGGATTCCGTGGCGGGAGCATGTTACGCCTTACCGTCTTAAGCTGGGGTGGCTGTCGGTCGAGCTTAGGAGATCCTACTTCATTGCCACTTCCGCTTATAACATCATCTCTCATAATTCCCCCTCTTACATAGCTCGCCATTTCACCATTCGAGACGCTTCCTTTCCTTCCCGCTCTTCCTCACGTCTCCCTCCCTCGTCCCTTTTTTATCCTCCCCCTAGAACCGAAGCCCTGAACAACTCCTTTATCATCACTGCCTCTCGCCTCATCAATCACCTTCCGTTCACTAATTTCGACCCTCTCCTCTTCAGTTCATTTAAAACTTCCTTATCATCATACCTTTCTGAGCTCGACCGACAGGCTTGGGAGGGGAGGGTTAGGTGTGAGGGGTTAAGCTGCCCTTCCCTGCCGGAGGTTTAATGTATGTTTATTGTTATTTATTGTTAATTTATTTTTTCTTGCGTTATATGTATCATTTTATGAATTGTTATTGTTTTACTATTGTTAAATATTTTATTGTTATATTTTATTTTTGTATATATTTTTATTTATACTTTTATATTTTTATATTTTTAAACTCTTATTTTTATTTTTATCTTTATTGACTTAGGATTGTTTTATCATTATTATTAATGTGCGCAGTTATTTTCCAAAGTGTATACGGGGTCTTACCCCTCAATACCCAATAAATAAATCAAATCAAATCAAATCTCTCTCTCTCTCTCTCTCTCTCGCTCGCTCGTTCTCTCTCTCGCTCGCTCGTTCTCTCTCTCGCTCGCTCGTTCTCTCCCTCGCTCGCTCGTTCTCTCTCTCGCTCTCTCGTTCTCTCTCTCTCTCTCGTTCGCTCTTTCGCTCTCTCGCTCTCCCGCTCTCGGACGGACGGACGGACGGACGGACGGACAGAAACAAAATTTTAATATAATAATAGATAATTATATGGGCTCTGTAACTAAAGGAAAAAATAAGTTGGATATAATTATGGATTAAAACGCATATTTTGAAAGAGGGTGCAAATTACGAATTACGGGAGAAATGGAAGAAACAGGTTTTTATTTATATGCCGCTAAAATGTTATAAATAATTCTTTAAAACTAATACAAAAATTAATTTAATTAAGAAGAAAGTTTTATTACTCTAAAAGTACAATATACTAATGACATATAGAACTCTTAGCGATGACCCTTCGTCATTAAATAAATTAATTTTAGGAGGTAAAGTTCTATTTAGGTCCGTTTAAAATAATCTAAAATTTTAATAGGTTTTTACTAAATACTACAATTAAATATATGCACTTTACTATTTTTGGTAAGTTAATTGTTCATTAATATATATATATATATTATATATATTACACCGCTGGTGTAAGTTATGTCCTAAAATACGTGAAAATTAGTGATTTTATGAGGTTTATGAGGCATAACTTACACCAGCGGTCTTGGCCAATAATCTAACCCAAGCCATTCGAAAGCTCGCGAAAAATGTGAACTTTTGAGAGGTGTGAGATTAAAATCGATTGTGGCGTGGTCGCCTTTTTTTTGATATTCAATATGTCCGGGTGTTCTATCTCTTCAAGATTAAAAATTTTTTTTTTTTTTTTTTTGTTATTTAACGTTGCTCTATTTGTGCTGCCAGGGCTAATAAGCGACGGAGGTGAAGGGTGTGTCTGTAAACAAAGCACATGTAGTTGAAACAGTGGTGCTTGTGTCCATCGGAAGATATCATCGGTCACTGTAATTAGTCTAATAATTACAGTTTCCTGTCCTCCCGATAGAACCACCGCGATCCTCTTTACATCTTCGCGTCCCTAACGTTCCCTATAGTTCAGATGCCCGTGCCTCTCATGCACCGACAAGTGCACGAAACGCACGCGCACCCGAACTGGCGTCACATTATAGTGACACGCCGAGCCACTGAGTCGCGGTGTTCGAAAAATGCACATGAAAAAATTTTCAGAGGTACACGTCTGGGATCGAACCCACGACCCTCGGTGTGAGAGTCGGGAGCTCTTACCATGAGCCACCGCGGCTCCTGATTTTAAAATTAAAATTTATAACGGGTACGGATTTCGAGTGTCGGCGCAGGTTAGGTCCCTGAATTATCGGCGACGTTCGTCGATAGGACCAAGTCGACTAGCCGGGATAATTCCGAATGGTAGCGCAGTGGTGAGGCTTCTGCCTCGCGCTCCCGGGATCGTGGGTTCGCGCCCCGATACCTTCGATGTTTTTTTATTCCTTATATTCAATCCGTACCCCGTTACAAATGGCGCCCAACTCAAAAACCCACTTGCCAGAAGAGACGAAGTAGTTTATCTTCGCCTGGCTCATCTTGGACCGAAGTCGGTCATAAACTCCCATCCCCACCACCACAGTCTCGGTGAATTTCCCCGCGAGAACGTCAAAAAGTGCGGAGGTACGACTGTAGGAGAAAAGCCTGTGTCTGCAGTCCGCAGTGTGTATACGTATACGCAGTACACCTCCAAGGTTGGCACTAGACGTAGGGGAGCTTGAGTTTCTGGGATCTCAAGCGTGGTGGTGCAAACGCACGGCTATTCCTAATGAGACTCCCGGTGCTCAGAAAACGGTCTTCTTGACACCGGTCGAGCAGGGACAACCTTCGCCTCTCTAGCCCAGGTGATCGAAGTGATCAAACGGCTCCCCGAGGGCGTAGGTCGCGTTTGGGTGGGGGATATAACGGGTACGGATTTCGAGTGTCGGCGCAGGTTAGGTCCCTGAATTATCGGCGACGTTCGTCGATAGGACCAAGTCGACTAGCCGGGATAATTCCGAATGGTAGCGCAGTGGTGAGGCTTCTGCCTCGCGCTCCCGGGATCGTGGGTTCGCGCCCCGATACCTTCGATGTTTTTTTATTCCTTATATTCAATCCGTACCCCGTTACAAATTGTAACCAGGGTAGATAAGTTCTAAAGATTAATTTAAACAAAAGTTGTTTGTAATGTTTTTTCAAAAAAATCAACAGATTTTGAGATAAATGGCTTTAAAAATAGAAATTTTTCTAAAAAATTGAAAAATGTCCACATTTCATGGTTGAATAACTCTTATACAAATTATTTATAAAACCTAAATTTTTTTTGCATGTTCTGGAAGATGTTTCCAGCCTGTTCTTAAATTTTGGAGCGATTTAAAATTTTCATCGTACCACTTGACGTGAAATAGCCCATATATATGTATATATATGTATGTATGTATGTGGGTGTGTGTGTATGTGGGTGCGTGCATGCGTGCGTGCGTGCGGCAGAATATTTATATAATATATATATATTTTAAAACTGTTTTTTCAAGAATACATAATATATGTATTTTTTCCGTGCGCAAAAAAAAAGTTGTGAACATAACTTGAAAGAATGTGTATTAGTTTACTCATTCTTGATAAAACTCATAAAATGTTTAAACGTATACATAATAATAATAACGGATCTAAAATGCAATGTAATGATTTAAATACAGATACAAAATTGTTTGAAGATTAAATAAATATTAATCAAGTATAACATACACTTTTCCAAATATCCATATGATATATACAATGGGTTAAAAAATAAATATATTAATTATTGCATTTTTAAGATAATTCTATTATAAACAGTATAGGCAAAAGAAAATTAAATTTTAACAATGGCAATATAAAATACGAATTATATTTGAATAGATTTTCAAAACCTATTAATTTAGGAGTAGTTAATTTAAATATTTTTTAAATTAATATTTCAAAATTGTATGGATATATAAGTAAGTAGATTATGTATATTTATAGAAAACAATATTTTAAATAAACAAGTATGTATTTATTAGAAACAGAAGGTTTTCTAAGGAATGAATTTGATTATAATAATCAAGATATTTATATGGGCTCTGTAACTAAAGGAAAAAATAAATTGGATATAATTATGGATTAAAACGCATATTTTGAAAGAGGGTGCAAATTACGAATTACGGGAGAAATGGAAGAAACAGGTTTTTATTTATATGCCACTAAAATTATATAAATAGTTCTATAAAATTAATAAAAATTCATAAAAAAATTTATTTATTTAAGAAGAAAGTTTTATTACTCTAAAAGTACAAAATATTAATGCCATAGAACTTTTGGGCGATGATCGTTCGCCATTAAATAAATTAATTTTCGGTGGTGAAGTTCTTTTTAGATCCGTGTATAATAACTCAAAATTTTAATAAGTAGTTACTAAATACTACAATTTAGTAAATATATGCACTTTACTATAACATTTGTAATTATTAAAATATAAATTTAAACTTAAAAGAATTCATATATTTTAAGTTAATATTTAATATGTATACATATTTTTATCATTTTTAATCTTATTTCGTTACACTAAATTTTGGTTAAAGTTTTTTATTCATAAATTATAATTATATTGTAAAGGTAAGCTACATACTCTTAAGCGTATCAAGCTATACCTTATAAAGAGTTCGAATGCCGCTCGGAGAAGCTCGTATGTGATCCGGAATGCCTGCGTGCAAGCCGTGTAAGGACTAATAATAGTCCGACGCGCAAGTTTGCTGAGGAGAGACGAGAGAGAATTTTCGCGAGTCATTGTAAACACACGCGTCGCCAGTCACACTTGCCTTGCGAATTCGTGGCAAGACGGGAAATCCTCGTTACGGATTCACGCCCGGGTTGTGGAGTTCGCGCCGCGAACAGTGTGTGATTCCGTGGAAGTGAGCGTGCTGGTGCTCAGTGCACGGCTCCAGCGACTATCCTGGAACCTGCGAGGACGGCGGGGTTGCCGCGCATGAGAGAGAAAAAGAGGGGAAGATATCGAAGTCAAGCGCGCCGCTAGGAGATATTAAGTTACGTGGTGGACACTTCATTTACGGCTTTATTAAAATTGAGTATCGGCGGATCTCACCCGCGCGCAATGGCGAGAAGATTAACGCGCAATCGCGATCGCGTACACTTACGAGAGAGAAAGTGCGAGTAACCCCGGTTGTTACACTTCGTCACGAGATCTCACAAACCCGTTTGTTCTTTTTGTTAATAAATGAATTTTATTCATAATTAATAATCGTGTACGAGTTTGATTATTAATTACCGAAGTCTATTATTCCCGTTATCCCGCATACTGCCCTCTCCGTTTTAGGAGCGGCCGAGGTAAGTTTACCGCGAATTTGTTCCCTTTTATTCGCGATTCTTTTCAGCTCGCGACGCTTGCAGCTGAACAAATACGCGAGATTGGCAAGTGATCTCGCTGTTGTGAGAAACATCGCAACGGTAGGTCGTCAGCGGGATCTGTTGATTTAAATCCGCCGCGCACTTTCGGGGTACCGCCTAGGGAGTATAACTAGGCAGCACCGTAGCAACCGCTTCCTTTACCCTTACCTACTAGACAAATTATCCCGTTACAATATTTAAAAATAATCTTAAAAATAATTTTTAAGGTATTCATGGTAGTGAAAAATTAATAGAATTTTATAATGATTGTACGTATAATGGAAACATTATTTTAAATATATAAATTACGAAAAACCTTTTTCGAAATTAAAAGTAGGGGGTTATGAAGCCCCCCTAGTATATATATTTACAATATTAGAAAACAGATAACACCTTCATATTTATGTTTATAATTTAATTGTCAATTTATAAAATTTTTAAATAGTTAATAATACGTATATTTGTATTAAATTTTCCAGAGTTTTTATGCCTTTATGGCTTTATCCCTATTTTCTTTTTGAGACAATAAATGCGTATTAATTTCTGCTCAAAGCAATTTACTTACAATGTATTGCATAACCTACTTTTATTCCTTCATTATTATATGTAATAATAATATTAAAAAATATAAAGAATATATAATAATATATAGATTGTAAAAGCCATCGGGAACTGTCCATATTGGTGAGTTTTCGACAATACATAGTATATTACACGAGTATCCGAAAACCATCATAATTTGTGCACAAATGAGACTTTGAATACGTACGCAATTGATTGCGTATGTATTGCATAAACTAGTTTACGGTCATCCCGCAAAAGTATATTCAGCAGAAAAAGAAATGTAAATAACAAAGTCAAATAATTTTAATTTATGCCCAATTTATTACAATGTCGTTTAGATTTTCGTTTATTGTAAGCAATCATATATAAAAAAATCAGTTATGTTTACTTTAAGATGAATAATCGTGAAGTAACAATAGTATACTGTCGCGTCCCGACGAGGATTATATTATTATTTTTCGTAAAAACAGTACTGCGAAGTATAAAATAAAATTACGGCGTAGAAGACGAACGAAATAAGGTTGATAAAGAATGATTCTAAGTAAATGCAGTAATATAAAGCCTAATTTATGGAGCTAAGGGACAGACTAATTTACGAGCAGTTCAAATGAAAAAGAGACCGATAAATAGAGTTGAAGATATTATTCAAAGCCAATACGCATATAAGCGGGATTGCTGATAGTGAGATCGAAACTAAGGGTTGCGCAAGAGTATTTGTATACTGCACTATAAAATCAATGCTCGGAGAAGAGCCGGCGATGAAAGACATGGACTAGAAAACTCAAGCATTAGAAGGAAGTAATAAATTAAGCCGTCTTTTGGGTAGTGTCACAGTAATAAAAGGGGGACAGCGAATTCTCCGAATTAACTACGAAGCGATGCCGAAAATACAGGGGATTCAATAATTTTTTTATCATGCCCATCTAACGGTCCAAAAGGGTGCAAGCACAGAAAAATCGAGAACTAATTACGCAAAATCCATCTAAAGCAAAGCGCAAGACAAAGACAGATTTTTGCAAAGAGTACGCCCCGCAAATCTGGAATTACAGCTAGATAAATGTGAATTTTTAAAGAAAGAAGTAGTGTATCTAGGACACGTATTATCACCAGAAGATGCTTTGCCGGATACAAAAAAATTAGGAGCAGTAAAAAAATTTCCAATTCCATAAACAGTGAAAAATATACGTCAATTTTTAGGATTAGCAGGCTATTATAGGCGATTCATTGCGAATTTTTCGGGTATTGCTAGACCATTAAGTAATTTATTAAAGAAAGTCGCACCTTTCCTATGGTCCAGTGAGGTTCAAAAGGCATTCGATGAGTTAAGAGAAAAATAGTGTAAACAACCAATACTACAAATCGCAGATTTTAATAAACCATTTATAGTGATGTGTGACGCTAGCGGTACAGCAATAGGAGCAATCTTATCACAAGGAGAGGTAGAGACCTGCCGGTTGCTTATGTTTCGCGAGTATTATACGAAGCCGAGCAAAAATATGATACTTACTCAAGGGAAGCATTAGCCATACTGTATGCCGTTACTCAGTTCGATTGCTATCTAAGAGGCCGTCGTTTCCTCATTATAACAGATCATAAACCACTCGTTTGGTTTAAAAACTCGGTAGATCTGACATCCAAAGTTAGTAGATGGAGAATAAAACTGTATGCATACGACTTTGACATCGTTTACAAAGCCGGTCAAAGTAACGTTAAAGAAACCCAATACAAGAAACCGTTTATGTTATTAAAAATCATTCTATAGAAACCCGCAGTCGCGCAGGAAAAATAACACGGTCAAATTACAATGAAAAGAGAGCAAAACGACCCAACAAGTCAAATATACCAAAACAACCAATCAAAAACCTTCCAATAATACAAGAAGCCCCCAAGGAAATTGAAACGATAGTCAAGTCAGACGAAAGATTACAACCCATGGAGGAAGATAATTTTAACAACGAATTTGACGAGTCCTGGGAAGAAAAGGATGATCACGAAGTACCAAACGATGATAAAAAAATTCATTGAAGTTAAAGAATAACTGTTTTTGAGAAAAGATAATTACGTTTATTTCATAACTACGGCCGGAATGCCTTTAAACGAAGCATCTAGAAATTTGGCTTCCATATTATTATTACCTCATTTTTCCAATTTAAATCCAGGAAAAATAAGAATCAATAACAAAAACGGAAAAATGTATTTTGCTATGGTTTTACGTGACGAAGAGCGACTGTGTACTTCAGAAATTATTAATAATCTAAAAATGAATCTATTAAATTTGAAAAATATTATATTAAAAGAAAAATTACGTTCAATAAGTTTCGCGAAGAGCGAATTTCTTGAAAACGTTTCATGGAATGAAATTTTGAAACAAATAAGTATAACTCTACGAAAAATTAATGTAAAAATAATTATTTGTTTAGGATAAAATGTGTGGAAGAGAGTAATAGGGAAAATATCATTCGCGAAATGCACGAGTCTGCTTGTGCAGGGCATAAAGGGATAACCTAAACGTATAAAACAACGTTTCTATTGGCCTTATTTTAAGAAAGACGTGCAAAACTACATTACGTATTGTTTAACTTGCCAACTAAAGAAATTGGTTCGTGTTAAAAATAAACAACGTATGATAATAACAGATACTCCGTACTTGGCTATGGAATCCATATCGGTCGATCTTGTGGGTCCATTCCCCAGATCTCGAAATAATAACAATAATATATTAACCGTTCAATGTAACCTTTCAAAATACTGTATAGCGATACCCATACCAGACGCGACCGCGGCAACGATCGCCGAAGCGTTAGTTCGTCGACACTTTCCAATTTTTAGTGCCCCATTGTTAATTATCGCCGACCAAGGTACCTCGTTTTTAAGTAGTCTTATGAGAGAAGTAGCAAAAATTTTTAAGAGTAAACAAGTTAAAACCACGGCTTAACACCCTCAGTCCAACTCCGTTGAGCGTTATCACAGCAGCTTAGCAGATTATTTAAAAACAATGATAGAAAGAAATGACGCATGGGATGAGTTATGCGAATTAGCCGCGTTTTCGTATAATATGTCGGTATATGAGGGTCATCTTTACACACCCTTTGAAATTGTTTTTGCACGAAAAGCGCGACTACCATCAAACGAACTTTTAGACGCACGAGAACGAGTTCCAACGCTAAACATAGGTTGAAATTCTATTACGATAGGAAAGCAAATCATCAAGAATTTCAGGCAGGGGATAATGTCTGGTTATTAAAAGGAGGGAAGAAATACAAGTTAGGCGATCAATATGCTGGACCACATCGGGTTTTAGAAATAGTTAATAACAATGGAAATGTAAAAATAGAGCTAGCTCATAATGAAATGAAAATAGTGCATGTTAATAGGTTAAGATATTCATATATGATGCCCTTGTAGTGCCTAAACATATGCATATAATAGCCCCAATGTGTTTGTGAGTATGTACACAGTCATATATATATATATATATATATATATGGGTGGTTCTCTGTGACATCGAAGATGAAAAAAATAAATATTGCTATAACTGTGGGAATATGTTTTAGAGGTATCCAGTAGTTCTCCTGAATTTTTTCAGATTTTTTCTGTGCCATTATTTTAAGTTACAGAGAGTCAAAGTTAACATTTTACCAATTTTTTGCATTATATGCCCATTTTCATGAATTTTTAGCTCCGAGGGGATACATTTTTCACTAAAAACATAACTATGAATTTTTTTGTGAAATTTTCCGAACTTTTCATCAAAAATACTTTTAAAGACATAAATGTATGCTGTCATATTCTTGTAAGCCATTTAAACCTTAAATAGTGAAAATCAGCAATTCTGCTCCGGACTCTGGTAAACTAATACTGTCTGAAAGATGTCTTTTTATAGTCAGAAAATGCCTAAAAATTTCCAGAGTGGGTCTAAATCATTAAGATCATTTATGGTCAAAATATCCGGGAAAAGTGCCCGAAATATTAATAGAAATGTATATTTGTTGCCTTATAACGATGAATCTAATACCATGATCATTGCAAAAAAATTTGTGCACTTACCTTGGAGTGGTAGAAAAGTATCTTCACTTGTTTCAGTATCCATCTAATCCCCTGTAAGCTGCTAAAAATACAAATATTATTATACAAATGTAAAAAATTAATTTTTAAACATTTATAATGCTGAATTTTTAGTTTTACATCCCTTACAAGAATTATAATACTATGTTGAAATTTTGATTTTATCACTTGGTATTTTTTAATATCAGTTGAATAGAATTTATCGATCTTCCCAAGTCAGAGGTGAAGGTAAAAAAGAAATTTTAATACATTTTTCTTTTTTCGTAACGTTTCGGTAGACAATGCTACCCTCTTCAGACTGTATAAAATTTATTAATTTCGATTAGTACATCTCAGAATATATATAATGTAAAAAGGGAACGTAAATGAAAAAATTAAAAAATATACCTTCTAATATCAATATCGTACAATGTTTACAATATTATTTCGCCGCAAGTCGATTTAAATTTTCGCTTCTTTTTCCTCATTCTAAACACAAGGAAACGTCAAACAGATGTATACACGACGAAAATTTCTGCTGTATATGAAACAATACTAGATTCGCGCTTTCTTATATAGGTATAATTAGTAAGTTTGTGTTTATATTTTTTCTATTTATGACGCATGATCAAGGTTGTGTACAGTACGTTTGATTTCAGATAAATTTAAATTTAAAGGCTTTTCATTCTATATATAATTTGCGAATACTGTTTATTTAATTTAATTGAGTCTTCTTGTTTGTTTATTGAATGTTTTTGTAAATTTATGTGTACCATTTCAGATGCAATTCTTTTTCCGTAATTCGGTTCTTTATCTAAAATCTTAAAATTTTGCCAATCAAAATCGTGTTGATTATTTTGTACGTGTTGAAAGATCATAGAATTTTTGTTAGTTTTATGTTCATTTATTCGGGTAATTATTTGTCTTTTTGTTTGTCCTACATACGAAGCATCACAATTGTTGCAATTTAATTTATATACTATGTTATTTTGAGTTTTTCTATCAGTTTTATCTTTTCCTTTAATTATGATATTATTTAATTTGTTTTCAATAATTGGAATTGTTTTTATTCCGTGTTTTTTAAATTCTGATGATACTTTTTCATAAAAACCATTTAAGGGGATGTCGGAGCTATAGCCTCCATGAAAAGCCGCTCGATCTCGCGGCTTCGAATGGCGCTGTAGTCAGGTGTCGATTTTTACGATAAACGTACTTAAAACATAAATTATAAATTTTGCAGCTACATAGAGCTGTTGAAAAATACTTTCCCCTCTAGCTATGACTAAACTTAAGGTAATTATAATATTACTCTTGGCAGCAAATGTTTATTTTTTTAAAAAAATGTGAAATACGTTGCGTGTAGCATTACGGCAGATATAGATTCATTGAATATGAGACGTATTTCACATTTTTTTAAAAAAATAAACATTTGCTGCCAAGAGTAATATTATAATTACCTTAAGTTTAGTCATAGCTAGGGGGGAAAGTATTTTTCAACAGCTCTATGTAGCTGCAAAATTTATAATTTATGTTTTAAGTACGTTTATCGTAAAAATCGACACCTGACTACAGCGCCATTCGAAGCCGCGAGATTGAGCGGCTTTTGATGGAGGCTACGGGTCCGACATCCCCTTAAGTAAGGTAGTGTTATTGTTGTTTTGTGGTTATTGTTTTCATTTCTATAGTGGTTAGTTGTCTGTTGATTTAACACTGCAAGTCGTTTTTTAACGTATCTATTTATAAATTTTTTGGATAACTATTTTTTATTAATACTCTTTTATTTTATTGATGTTTTGTTTGTGGTAATTTTTATCAGAAAGTTTAGTTGCTCTATCTACTAAGTTGTAAACCATCGCAATCTTTTGTGAAATTGGATGAGCTGAGTTGAAATTTAAAAACCGTGCCGAGAAAGTGGGTTTTGTATACCAGTTTGTTATAATTTTATTGTCGTTTTTTATTAGTAATGTATCTAGAAAGCTGATTTTATTGTTCTGTTCAATTATTTAGTAATGTATGCTGTAACTAAACACATTTTCAACTCCTACGACCCAAAACTAAAATTTACCTATGAAATTGAACAGAACAATAAAATCAGCTTTTTAGATACATTACTAATAAAAACGACAATAAAATTATAACAAACTGGTTTACAAAACCCACTTTCTCGGCACGGTTTTTAAATTTCAACTCAGCTCATCCAATTTCACAAAAGATTGCGATGGTTTACAACTTAGTAGATAGAGCAACTAAACTTTCTGATAAAAATTACCACAAACAAAACATCAATAAAATAAAAGAGTATTTAATAAAAAATAGTTATCCAAAAAAATTTATAAATAGATACGTTAAAAAACGACTTGCAGTGTTAAATCAACAGACAACTAACCACTATAGAAATGAAAACAATAACCACAAAACAACAATAACACTACCTTACTTAAGGGGATGTCGGACCCGTAGCCTCCATCAAAAGCCGCTCAATCTCGCGGCTTCGAATGGCGCTGTAGTCAGGTGTCGATTTTTACGATAAACGTACTTAAAACATAAATTATAAATTTTGCAGCTACATAGAGCTGTTGAAAAATACTTTCCCCCCTAGCTATGACTAAACTTAAGGTAATTATAATATTACTCTTGGCAGCAAATGTTTATTTTTTTAAAAAAATGTGAAATACGTTGCGTGTAGCATTACGGCAGATATAGATTCATTGAATATGAGACGTATTTCACATTTTTTTAAAAAAATAAACATTTGCTGCCAAGAGTAATATTATAATTACCTTAAGTTTAGTCATAGCTAGGGGGGAAAGTATTTTTCAACAGCTCTATGTAGCTGCAAAATTTATAATTTATGTTTTAAGTACGTTTATCGTAAAAATCGACACCTGACTACAGCGCCATTCGAAGCCGCGAGATTGACGGCTTTTGATGGAGGCTACGGGTCCGACATCCCCTTAAGTAAGGTAGTGTTATTGTTGTTGTGTGGTTATTGTTTCATTCTATAGTGGTTAGTTGTCTGTTGAGTTTAACACTGCAAGTCGTTTTTTACGTATCTATTTATAAATTTTTTTGGATAACTATTTTTTTAAATACTCTTTTATTTTATTGATGTTTGTTTGTGGTAATTTTATCAGAAAGTTTAGTTGCTCTATCTACTAAGAGTTGTAAACCATCGCAATCTTTTGTGAAATTGGATGACTGAGTTGAAATTTAAAAACCGTGCCGAGAAAGTGGGTTTTGTATACCAGTTTGTTATAATTTTAATTGTCGTTTTTTATTAGTAATGTATCTAGAAAGCTATTTTATTGTTCTGTTCAATTATTTAGTAATGTATGCTGTAACTAAACACATTTTCAACTCCTACGACCCAAAACTAAAATTTACCTATGAAATTGAACAGAACAATAAAATCAGCTTTTTAGATACATTACTAATAAAAAACGACAATAAAATTATAACAAACTGGTTTACAAAACCCACTTTCTCGGCACGGTTTTTAAATTTCAACTCAGCTCATCCAATTTCACAAAAGATTGCGATGGTTTACAACTTAGTAGATAGAGCAACTAAACTTTCTGATAAAAATTACCACAAACAAAACATCAATAAAATAAAAGAGTATTTAATAAAAAATAGTTATCCAAAAAAATTTATAAATAGATACGTTAAAAAACGACTTGCAGTGTTAAATCAACAGACAACTAACCACTATAGAAATGAAAACAATAACCACAAAACAACAATAACACTACCTTACTTTAATGGTTTTTATGAAAAAGTATCATCAGAATTTAAAAACACGGAATAAAAACAATTCAATTATTGAAAACAAATTAAGTAATATCATAATTAAAGGAAAAGATAAAACTGATAGAAAAACTCAAAATAACATAGTATATAAATTAAATTGCAACAATTGTGATGCTTCGTATGTAGGACAAACAAAAAGACAAATAATTACCCGAATAAATGAACATAAAACTAACAAAAATTCTATGATCTTTCACACGTACAAAATATCAACACGATTTTGATTGGCAAAATTTTAAGATTTTAGATAAAGAACCGAATTACGGAAACAAGGAATTGCATCTGAAATGGTACACATAAATTTACAAAACATTCAATAACAAACAAGAAGACTCAATTAAATTAAATAACAGTATTCGCAAATTATATATAGAAAGAAACCTTTAAATTATAATTTATCTGAAATCAAACGTACTGTACCACCTTGATCATGCGTCATAAATAGAAAAAATAGAACACAAACTTACTATTATACCTATATAAGAAAGCGCGAATCTAGTATTGTTTCATATACAGCAGAAATTTTCGTCGTGTATACATCTGTTTGACGTTTCCTTGTGTTTAGAATGAGGAAAAAGAAGCGAAAATTTAAATCGAATCACCGTCAATGCTCCCAAACGTCAATGCTCTTGCGCAATTGGTGGGAGCGGACAAGCGATACTGCTCTCTGATTCGCAGGAGCATTGACGTTTGGGAGCATTGACGGTGATTCGATTTAAATTTTCGCTTCTTTTTCCTCATTCTAAACACAAGGAAACGTCAAACAGATGTATACACGACGAAAATTTCTGCTGTATATGAAACAATACTAGATCTCGCTTTCTTATATAGGTATAATTAGTAAGTTTGTGTTTATATTTTTCTATTTATGACGCATGATCAAGGTTGTGTACAGTACGTTTGATTTCAGATAAATTTAATTTAAAGGCTTTTCATTCTATATATAATTTGCGAATACTGTTTATTTAATTTAATTGAGTCTTCTTGTTTGTTTATTGAATGTTTTTTGTAAATTTATGTGTACCTTTCAGATGCAATTCTTTTTCCGTATTCGGTTCTTTATCTAAAATCTTAAAATTTTGCCAATCAAATCGTGTTGATTATTTTGTACGTTGAAAGATCATAGAATTTTTGTTAGTTTTATGTTCATTTATCGGTAATTATTTTGTCTTTTTGTTTGTCCTACATACGAACATCACAATTGTTGCAATTTAATTTATATACTATGTTATTTTGAGTTTTTCTATCAGTTTTTCTTTTCCTTTAATTATGATATACTTAATTTTTTTAATAATTGGAATTGTTTTTATTCGTGTTTTTAAATTCGATGATACTTTTTCATAAAACCATTTAAGTAAGGTAGTGTTATTGTTGTTTTGTGGTTTTGTTTTCATTTCTATAGTGGTTAGTTGTCTGTTGATTTAACACTGCAAGTCGTTTTTTAACGTATCTTATAAATTTTTTTGGATAACTATTTTTTATTAATACTCTTTTATTTTATTGATGTTTTGTTTGTGGTAATTTTATCAGAAAGTTTAGTTGCTCTATCTACTAAGTTGTAAACCATCGCAATCTTTGTGAAATTGGATGAGCTGAGTTGAAATTTAAAAACCGTGCCGAGAAAGTGGGTTTTGTAAACCAGTTTGTTATAATTTTATTGTCGTTTTTTATTAGTAATGTATCTAAAAAGCTGATTTTATTGTTCTGTTCAATTTCATAGGTAAATTTTAGTTTTGGGTCGTAGGAGTTGAAAATGTGTTTAGTTACAGCATACATTACTAAATAATTGAACAGAACAATAAAATCAGCTTTTTAGATACATTACTAATAAAAAACGACAATAAAATTATAACAAACTGGTTTACAAAACCCACTTTCTCGGCACGGTTTTTAAATTTCAACTCAGCTCATCCAATTTCACAAAAGATTGCGATGGTTTACAACTTAGTAGATAGAGCAACTAAACTTTCTGATAAAAATTACCACAAACAAAACGGGGATGTCGGAGCTATAGCCTCCATGAAAAGCCGCTCGATCTCGCGGCTTCGAATGGCGCTGTAGTCAGGTGTCGATTTTTACGCTAAACGTACTTAAAACATAAATTATAAATTTTGCAGCTACATACGAGCTGTTGAAAAATAACTTTCCCCTCTAGCTATGACTTAAACTTAAGGTAATTATAATATTACTCTTGGCAGCCAAATGTTTATTTTTTTTAAAAAAATGTGAAATACGTTGCGTGTAGCATTACGGCAGATATAGATTCATTGAATATGAGACGTATTTCACATTTTTTTAAAAAAATAAACATTGCTGCCAAGAGTAATATTATAATTACCTTAAGTTTAGTCATAGCTAGGGGGGAAAGTATTTTTCAACAGCTCTATGTAGCTGCAAAATTTATAATTTATGTTTTAAGTACGTTTATCGTAAAAATCGACACCTGACTACAGCGCCATTCGAAGCCGCGAGATTGAGCGGCTTTTGATGGAGGCTACGGGTCCGACATCCCCTTAAGTAAGGTAGTGTTATTGTTGTTTTGTGGTTATTGTTTTCATTTCTATAGTGGTTAGTTGTCTGTTGATTTAACACTGCAAGTCGTTTTTTTAACGTATCTATTTATAAATTTTTTTGGATAACTATTTTTTATTAAATACTCTTTTATTTTATTGATGTTTTGTTTGTGGTAATTTTTATCAGAAAGTTTAGTTGCTCTATCTACTAAGTTGTAAACCATCGCAATCTTTTGTGAAATTGGATGAGCTGAGTTGAAATTTAAAAACCGTGCCGAGAAAGTGGGTTTTGTATACCAGTTTGTTATAATTTTATTGTCGTTTTTTATTAGTAATGTATCTAGAAAGCTGATTTTATTGTTCTGTTCAATTATTTAGTAATGTATGCTGTAACTAAACACATTTTCAACTCCTACGACCCAAAACTAAAATTTACCTATGAAATTGAACAGAACAATAAAATCAGCTTTTTAGATACATTACTAATAAAAAACGACAATAAAATTATAACAAACTGGTTTACAAAACCCACTTTCTCGGCACGGTTTTTAAATTTCAACTCAGCTCATCCAATTTCACAAAAGATTGCGATGGTTTACAACTTAGTAGATAGAGCAACTAAACTTTCTGATAAAAATTACCACAAACAAAACATCAATAAAATAAAAGAGTATTTAATAAAAAATAGTTATCCAAAAAATTTATAAATAGATACGTTAAAAAACGACTTGCAGTGTTAAATCAACAGACAACTAACCACTATAGAAATGAAAACAATAACCACAAAACAACAATAACACTACCTTACTTTAATGGTTTTTATGAAAAAGTATCATCAGAATTTAAAAAACACGGAATAAAAACAATTCCAATTATTGAAAACAAATTAAGTAATATCATAATTAAAGGAAAAGATAAAACTGATAGAAAAACTCAAAATAACATAGTATATAAATTAAATTGCAACAATTGTGATGCTTCGTATGTAGGACAAACAAAAAGACAAATAATTACCCGAATAAATGAACATAAAACTAACAAAAATTCTATGATCTTTCAACACGTACAAAATAATCAACACGATTTTGATTGGCAAAATTTTAAGATTTTAGATAAAGAACCGAATTACGGAAAAAGAATTGCATCTGAAATGGTACACATAAATTTACAAAAACATTCAATAAACAAACAAGAAGACTCAATTAAATTAAATAAACAGTATTCGCAAATTATATATAGAATGAAAAGCCTTTAAATTTAAATTTATCTGAAATCAAACGTACTGTACACAACCTTGATCATGCGTCATAAATAGAAAAAATATAAACACAAACTTACTAATTATACCTATATAAGAAAGCGCGAATCTAGTATTGTTTCATATACAGCAGAAATTTTCGTCGTGTATACATCTGTTTGACGTTTCCTTGTGTTTAGAATGAGGAAAAAGAAGCGAAAATTTAAATCGAATCACCGTCAATGCTCCCAAACGTCAATGCTCCTGCGAATCAGAGAGCAGTATCGCTTGTCCGCTCCCACCAATTGCGCAAGAGATCGGGGAGAAAGGGTGTACGGAAGAGGGGATAACGATAAATTATTATTATTATATATCAAGAAGCGCTTGTAGTTGAAATGTGGCCATGAGGGAGAGCTAAAGTCATGTAAATATTTACATCACAGAGAGATTTATATTTTATATTAAATTGTAATATTATTTCTTTCTTTCTGTAACTAATAATTACTTATTCTACTTTTTCTACATACAATAACTATTTTTTAAGCAAAAAAGTGTAATAAATATATATCATTTTGTTTACAGTATTTAAATTATAATACTTTTATTTATTAATCCGATATAAGTGTACTCCAACAAAGTATGCTGATATTTTTTTGAAATGCATAAATGAAAATAAGGTTAATTTAGTGGATAATCTATTTTTCTCTATCTTTACAGTTATTCGTTTACTATTTATATTTTTATAAAATCAATACATGTGTTTTCCTTATTGGCAGGTGTAAAATTCATTTTGATATATTGTAAACTTATATATATGTATATATATATATATATATATATATATATATATATATATATATATATATATATATATATATGAATCTTTAATAATCACATTGACTTGCATAATTTTAAAGAATAAAAAGGTATTAATTAAGTGGATATTAAGTTATCGTTGATCATGGTTATAGTTACTCAATATTTTTTTTACAGTTTATAAGAATAAATTATGTGTAAATAATTGTATATAAATATTAAAAAAAAGAAAATTAAGCAGATAAAATATTATTTTCCATTCTTACAATTACTCAATAATGTTTTCGACATTTTCATAACAATGTGTTAGTTCTTTCTGGAGTCTAATATATTTATTTGGACATTTTATGAATTTTTGCAGGTATACATTGATTTTTATTTCAACCGTGAGGGATAAGATGGGATAATAATTTTAAAAAAATGTTGATTTAGTAGATGAGTTATCAATCTCTATCCATCCTTACAGGTTAATTAGTGTATAACATAGTAAAATGTTATGAAAGTCTAGTATATTTTTTACTTTAGATTCAAATATGATACTTAAGTGTAATATTGTGTAATGGGAAGGTTGGGTTTTTTTCTTATATTGATGATCTCCAATGTTTATTTACTCATTATAAATTTCCAAGAGAAAGGTATGTAGTATAATTCTGTAAAAGAAATTAAGTAAAAACAAATAAAATTGTTTAAAACATAAAAAAAAAGTATTACACATTTTTCTGTTTATGTTAGTTATTCACCGATCCACTTACTAACTCGGTCAATTCTGCTTAACTTTTATGATCAATCATTACTCAGTCTATTCTCAATGCTTCATTCATAAACAGTTATAAAGATAATAAAAACATATTTGTAGACGTTTCAAAAAGCCTAGTTAGAATTTAGTTTAATGGTATTAAGTAGTCATTAGTATTTTATTTTGCAAGGTTTTTTGAATAAACATATTTTTTAAAATATGGACATGAAGTTATAATTTTAATATACATATCGGTACCATATTCGAAGAACAATATGTATTTAGTAATATATTGTAGTAATTTTCATATAAATTGTAAGTAGGCTTTCTGAAACGTCTACAAATATGTTTTTATTATCTTTATAATTGTTAGTGAATGTAGCATTGAGAATAGACTGAGAAATGATTGATCATGAAAGTTGAGCAGAATTGGCCGCGGTTTATGTAAGTGGATGGGTGAATAACTAACATAAACAGAAAAATGTGTAATACTTTTTTTTATTTATTTTATATTCTTTATAACACGTGCTTAAACATGTATTTTCACACTTGATTTTTTACATGTCGAATTGATTCGAAATAATCACGTTATTTAACATGTAAAAAATCATGTGTTAAATAACGTTGTATAATATGTGTTTAATCAATAATCATATGATCTAACATGTGATTAAACACGTGTAACGGTATGTGATTAACGACATGAATAAAATCACATGCATATTTTCAGTAGGGTATCCTCCATCCTCATTATGCTATACCCATTATTAATGATATTATATTAACATTTTTTACAAACATCTTATAAATAATATTAACATACTTCTAACAAGTTAACTAACAAGTAAGTAACTTGTAAAGGTATACCCCGATGAGGATAGATTATATCCATTGAAACGTCGCCAAATAAGTAAATTGGTTCATCAAATAGTTCATCAATATCGAAAAAAAGGGTCGGGTCCGATTTGTCGAATGCTCATTCAAAATGTGTGCATTGTTTCGAATTTCAAAAATTAGAAATGTATTTTTATTATTTAGAACCAAGAAAAGCAGAAAGATCATTATTTCGAAAGTAATGCACTCTTCAGTTTTATATATTTGTCCCGATAATTCGAACTTCATAGTGTAGAGCAATAACTTTTATAATATTTGTCTATTGACACCTTGATAACAGACAATAATGTAGAAAATTATTGATCTACTATTTGGAATTCGAAATATTGCGCCTAATATCAAATATCTGACGATTTTATTACTTTCGAAATAATGATAATTCTATTTTTTCGGTTCGAAATAACAAACAAGTTATTCTAATTTTTAAAATTCGAAATATTGCACACATTTTGAATGAACATTCGACAAATCGGACCCCACCCGAAAAAAAAAAATCCATCGTTCCTAAATAAACTGCATGGATGACTGAATCAATTAATAATATTGTGTTATATTAGTTATTAAAAATTCTAAAATAGGTTATTTCAATCTTATCAGGAAATTTTTCAGGTACTATATGTGTAAAATATTATGTCAGTCTACGAATATATCTTAATTAGTTTTTTACAGCAGAAATAGTTTAAAAGAAATTCATTTCAAGACCGAGTACATACAATAATTAATTAATGGTAACAGTTACTGCATTAAGTTATTCATATCATACAAATTTTTTAGTCGTTGTAAAAAATGTTCACTATGAAATAAAAACAGTTCTCCAAAAATTTTGATACACAAAAATGCAACTGTTATTTTATAATTTATTTATTACAAATCATTATTGCTTTTAAATGAACTTTTGTGTTATTTATTATTTCTAATATATAACTAATTAGCATTGACAGAAATGGCGAAATAATAATAAATCATCAAGTATTTACTATCGGGTCAAAAATTTAAATGATTTTCAATATATTTATTACTTATCATTCTTATTTTTCTTGTTCTGAACAGTAATATTGGAATCTCCGTATTCAAAACATTAATTTATTATATTTGTTTATTCGTAAAACTATATTTATCAGTCTATATTATTTCGTTATTTAATTAACAGTTGTATTAAAATAAGTTAGTGCAATAGAAAATACAGAAATCCAGTGTGGAAGTTATTAAAATTATTTACTAATAATTATTAAGTAACTAACATTTCGTAAGATTATTGTTTATCTTTTTCAAGTATATTTACCAAAATGGAATCGGCAAGCATTTCTTTTAAAAATAACACATTTTTTGAGAAAAGTAGCCTACATTATTTGCGGCTTATGTTTGTGTATATTTTATTCTAACCAATCTTATGTAATACATAATCCAATAGTTAAATATCAAAAAACACCTTTTACGGTATAAAAATTTGCAAGTATGGTCTAATTCCAATCACACTTTTGTAATTGCTATATTTTTTTATAATAAGTTATTGCAACAGAAAGTACTGAAATCATAGTGAAACCAACAAGTATTTCTATTGAAAAATAACACACTTTTTTCCAGAAAAGTATATAATTTTTACCCCTGCCGTGTTTTACAGCAATAAATAAACAATAATATATTTATAATAATATTCATTAGTGCAAAATTAATTTCTGTATATCTAATAAAACAGAAATTTCTCTTGTTTATTGTTTTTAAATATAATAATACTTGCAACACGCATTAGTTTGCCTTCTCACTTTTTAATAATATGTCATAATTTGAATTGCGTAAGGACTTATAAATATTTTAATGTTGGAAACAATAGGTAAGCTATATAAATGATTTTTAAATTGAAAACGAGCGGTTTTAATATTAAAATTTGTTTTTGCATTCACATCAAGTGTCAGCACTTGTTTAATATTTGATATTATTGGTTCCCGATCGATTCAAAATCGTACAGAAAATATTAGTAGATCAAAATGAACTGCCGAATCACTTAAGCAACGGTGGTGCAAGTATTATTTTAATTAAAAGCAACAAAATAGATAAATTTTTGGTTTATTATACGTACAGAGAAATTAATTTTGCAGAAATGTATTTTATAATTAATAGTATTGCTTGTTTGTTGCTGTAAGACATTTTAGGACTAAAAATTATAAAATAAATTATGTATAGAACACACCTTTCTAAAAAAAGAGGTTATTTTTCAACAGAAATACTTGCCGATTCCATTTTGATTTTAGTTCTTTTTAGTGCAGTAACTGATAAAGATTTAGTAATATAAATGTTGAATGAAAATTAGGTTTATGATATAGGTACAAACTACTTTTTATTTCATTGTAATTTTAATGCTTTCTCTTGCAGAAACTTTGTAGATATTTGTTAATACAAAAATTTTATGTTATTTTTAAGTAGAAAATGATGTCCGTCAAATTAAAGATATTCAACTATTATATAACAATTTTAAAAGTATCATTGACATTACCACATATTTGCGTATTCTTACATCTTTGAAAAACCTATATTTTCGATATTTAACAATTACATTATGTATTACATAAGATTGGTTAGAATTAAATAAGCAAATGTAGTAAGATAAATAATGTAAGGCAAAAATATGATTTTACACCATACTTACGAATTTTGATACCATTGTAGAAGGTGTTTTTTAAACTACTCTCAAAAAGATAATCTCAGCTTTAGAAAGTTAACGGTACACATCTAATATTAATAAAATATACTATATATAAGTTTACAATATATCAAAATGAATTTTACACCTGCCAATAAGGAAAACACATGTATTGATTTTATAAAAATATAAATAGTAAACGAATAACTGTAAAGATAGAGAAAAATAGATTATCCACTAAATTAACCTTATTTTCATTTATGCATTTCAAAAAAATATCAGCATACTTTGTTGGAGTACACTTATATCTGATTAATAAATAAAAGTATTATAATTTAAATAATGTAAACAAAATGATACATATTTATTAAACTTTTTTGCTTAAAAAATAGTTATTGTATGCAGAAAAAGTAGAATAAGTAATTATTAGTTACAGAAAGAAAGAAATAATATTACAATTTAATATAAAATATAAATCTCTCTGTGATGTAAATATTTACATGACTTTAGCTCTCCCTCACGGCCACATTTCAACTACAAGCGCTTCTTGATATATAATAATAATAATTTATCGTTATCCCCTCTTCCGTACACCCTTTCTCCCCGATCTCTTGCGCAATTGGTGGGAGCGGACAAGCGATACTGCTCTCTGATTCGCAGGAGCATTGACGTTTGGGAGCATTGACGGTGATCCTTTAAATCGACTTGCGGCGAAATAATATTGTAAACATTGTACGATATTGATATTAGAAGGTATATTTTTTAATTTTTTCATTTACGTTACCTTTTTACATTATATATATTCTGAGATGTACTAATCGAAATTAATAAATTTTATACAGTCTGAAGAGGGTAGCATTGTCTACCGAAACGTTACGAAAAAAGAAAAATGTATTAAAATTTCTTTTTTACCTTCACCTCTGACTTGGGAAGATCGATAAATTCTATTCAACTGATAATTATAATACTAATCTGAAGGATTACTACAAATATATAAACATCATTATTACAATAACTGAATATACGTATTTAATACAAAAGATATATAAATAAATCGGATATATAATTATAATGAATAATATGATAACGTGACAGTGACAAGTTTGTGAAATCTAAACAATGTATTGCTGAATAATAATAATAATAATGTTGATACTTTCATAGTAATCCTTCAGATTAGTATTATAATTCTTGTAAGGGATGTAAAACTAAAAATCCAGCATTATAGATGTTTAAAAAATAATTTTTTATAATTTTATAATAATATTTGTATTTTTAGCAGCTTACAGGGGATTAGATGGATACTGAAACAAGTGGAGATACTTTTCTACCACTCCAAGGTAAGTGCATAAATTTTTTTGCAATGATCATGCTAATAGATTCATCGTTATAAGGCAACAAATATACATTTCTATTAATATTTCGGGCACTTTTCCCGGATATTTTGACCATAAATAATCTTAATGATTTAGACCCACTCTGGAAATTTTTAGGCAGTTTCTGACTATAAAAAGACATCTTTTAGACAATATTAGGTTACCAGAGTCCGGAGCAGAATTGCTGATTTTCACTATTTAAGGTTTAAATGGCTTACAAGAATATGACAGCATACATTTATGTCTTTAAAAGTATTTTTAATGAAAAGTTCGGAAAATTTTACAAAAAAAATCATAGTTATGTTTTTAGTGAAAAATGTAACCCCTCGGAGCTAAAAATTCATGAAAATGGGCATATAATGCACAAAAGTGCTAAAATGTTAACTTTGACTCTCTGTAACTTAAAATAATGGCACAGAAAAAATCTGAAAAAATTCAGGAGAACTACTGGATACCTCTAAAATATATTCCCACAGTTATAGCAATATTTATTTTTTTCATCTTCGATGTTGCAGAGAACCACCCATATATATATATATATATATATATATATATATATATATATATATATATTATAACGGGTACGGATTTCGAGTGTCGGCGCAGGTTAGGTCCCTGAATTATCGGCGACGTTCGTCGATAGGACCAAGTCGACTAGCCGGGATAATTGCGAATGGTAGCGCAGTGGTGAGGCTTCTGCCTCGCGCTCCCGGGATCGTGGGTTCGCGCCCCGATACCTTCGTTGATTTTTTTTATTCCTTATATTCAATCCGTACCCCGTTACAATATATATATATATATATATATATATATATATATATATATATATATGTATCTAAATCAACGGCGGAAATAATCTACAAGGAAATAATATTTTTTATCATACAGAAAGATTAAAATAATTAAAGCAAGTAATTATATTGAATAAAAATAAATGCGCGATTATTAAATTGGAAACAAATAAGGTAAATAAAAAATAAAGTCTTTTTCTCTTCACTCTTCTCGCTTAAAATAACATTGACGTCAATATACAAAGGAAAGAAAGGAAAAAGTTTAAATTTTTCGATGTCAGTTGAGCTTGGCCGAATTTAAATTTAATTGAAATAAAAAAAAATATTTCAAATAAAAAAAAAGCTTTACAATAAAATAGAATCATTGTAGTCTAACAAAGTACTAAACCAGCAACACAGTCACTTATCCTTCTTAAGGAGCTTTAATTGCACCCTTTCCTCCTCGTTGCGGTAAATAATCCAGAAACACCGTCATTTATCCTTCCTAAGGAGTGCTTAATAGCATCCTTTTGTCCTCCTTGCGGTAAATAGTACAGCAACATCATCACTTATCCTGCCTACATATCATTCAAAATGTAAACCTATATAAATAATTACAACCAAACTCACCTTGTCTCTAGTAATTCTGTTAATTAGTTATACTTTCTTACAGAATCCGCAGATATAAATATATAAGGAATGTTTGGCATACTAGAAAAAAATTAACAGTAGGCTCAATGAACATTGGAGAATGTTTACAACATAATAACGATTGCAAAGAAACGAGAAGAGGAGGGAAAAGAAAGATTTTATCGAAATAAAGTATCAAAAAAAACTTTATTAAGGGGATGTCATACCTGAATTAAATCCTACTATGCCGACACCTGTATATTACACGCACTATTTCTCCTATTACTATTATTTAATACAATGACAATCTATAAACGAAGTGGAGGCATATTTGTGATACATATAGTAAATAATTTATGAGTACAAAAGTTTAATTTGCGTTAAAATGTGCTTATAATTTGAAAAATACGATCTCAAAGATAACCTCTCTTAGTTAACAGGCAACAACGATTTAATTGAATTTTGTAGAAACAGGATAGATTTCTAACAAATACAGTGCAGACGCATAATTTCACGATATTTGTAAATGTGGGAATACTAAAAAAAATAGTCAAAAGTGCACAACGAAGAAATAAATAGAAAAATACGATTGGTACAAAGATGTTGGGAAGCTGGTACTACATATTTACGATGAAAATAAATACAGATTCCAATTACAAGCATCAAAAAACGAAGTAGAGGCAATATTTTATTTTATCTAAGATTCATTTTTCAGTAAAAACAGGAAGGATAAATAATCAATTAAAAATTAAACGAAAAATAAAAACGATATACATTCCTTCTAAAAATGTGTAAAATTAAAGTTTGTCATAATTCGTTTACACTTATTCATAAATACTGTAGCTTAGGATTAATATTTTTAAATGGTACAAATTCAGAAAATTCTTATTTCATAAATTAACATTCCCACCTTACACAGGATAGCGATATACGCATTCTTGGCGGAATAGACGACGGATTTGATAGGAGGTGCGTGCACCGATTCGAGCAGTCTGCCGCACGCACCTTCTACTTTCAAATATATTGTAATATGCAGACACTCAATCTTGGGTGCATTATTTGTTTAATTACTATTATTTAAATTATTGTCAGCTTGGACGTTCAAAGGAGTGAAAAATTGGCAGTCGGAGGCCTAGGCGGCCGGCTCGTGCGTCGAGTCGTCGAGTTAGCCGGCCGCGTAGGCTATATTCGTCGGTGTGTAAGGCTAGAAATAATTTTTTCGGGGGGGGGGGGGGGGGGGGGAATTAACTCGATTTAAAATATCTGTCGATTGACTGAACAAAGTAGCAATGGGTTTTTCTATAAATTGACAAATTATAAAAATTATTTATATTTATTATTTACTGATAAATATTATTTATTCATATTAATATTTATTTATTCATAAAGTGAAAATTGTCAAAAATATTTATATTATTATATAATAAAAAAAATATTAATTATATTTGGTTATCTTATTAATACAAAACCAGATATATATAGATTAAATATATATTTGATAAAATGAAGAAGAAAATGAATAATGAATAGCCGTTTCAATGAGTGAAAAATTACAAATAATATTTATATTGTTGATTTAATATAAATTAAAATTGTACATGGTTATTGTTTGTACAAAACTACACATCTATAAACTTTAGATATATTCGTAACATGACAAACAAAAATCAAGGTCGTTTAAAGGAGTGAAAAATTGTCTGCCGGAGGCCTACGCGGCCGACTCATGTAATGGAGTTAATCCCTCCCGAAAAATGATTTCTAGCCTTACACACCGATGAATATAGCCAACGAAGCCGGCTAACTCGACGACTCGACGCACATCTGTCGATTGATTAAAAAAGTAGGAATAGGTTTTTCTATATATTGACCAATTATAAATATTATCTATATTTATTATTTACTGAGAAATATTATAAATTCATAATTGAATAAGTAATTAAATTAGTTGAAACAAAAAGTAACGAATAAATAAAGGCATTTCAAAAAGCGAAAATGACAAAAATCATTGGATTGTTTATTTAATAGAAAAAATTATTATACCCCGCTAAAAATGATCGATTGAAAACGATAGACATGGAAAGATTTTGCATATAAATCGATTCAATTTGATTAATTTTAATCGATTTGTATGCAAAATCTTTCCATGGCTATCGATTTCAATCGATTATTTTTAGCAGGGTATTACTTGGTTATTATATAACACAAAACCAGATATCTATAGACTTTAAATACATTTTTAAAAACGAAAACAAAAAATAATTATTAAAACCGTTTTAAAATGCGAAAAATTACAAATAATATTACTCTTGTTTATCTAATAAAAATAATAATTGTATATGTTTATTGTTTCTGCATCAGCACACATTCATAGGATTTAGATTAATTCGTAAATTGACAAACAAAAATCAAGGACGTTCAAAGGAGTGAAAAATTGTCAGCCGGAGGCCTAGGCGGCCGGCTCGCGCGTCGAGTCGTCGAGTTAGCCATTGACGATGATTTACTGATAAATATTATTTAATCATATTAATATTTAATTATTCATATAAAGTGAAAATTGCCAAAAATATTTATATTGTTTATTTAACACAAAAAATTATAAATATGCTTGGTTATCTCATTAATTCAAAACAAGATATATATAGATTAAATATATATTTGTTAAAATGAAGAAGTAAATGAATAATCAAAAGCCGTTTCAATGAGTGAAAAATTACAAATAATATTTATATTGTTTATTTAAAGAAAGTAATAATTATACCTGGTTATTGTTTGTACATAACTACACATCTATAAACTTTAGATATATTGGTAAAATGACAAACAAAAATCAAGGTCGTTTAAAGGAGTGAAAAATTGTCGACCGGAGGCCTACGCGGCCGGCTCGTGCGTCGAGTCGTCGAGTTAGCCGGCCGCATTGGCTATATTCGTCGGTGTGTAAGGCTAGAAATCATTTTTCGGGAGGGATTAACTCGATTTAAAATATCTCTCGATTGAATGAACAAAGTATCAATGGGTTTTTCTATATCGATAAATTACACATAATAATTATATTTATTATTTACTGATAAATATTATAAATTCATAATTGAATAAGTAATTATATTAGTTGAAACAAAAAAATAACGAATAAATAAAGGCATTTCAAAAAGCGAAAATGACACAAATCTTTGGATTGTTTATTTAATAAAAAAAATTATTATATTACTTGGTTATTGTTTAACACAAAACCAGATATCTATAGACTTTAGATACATTTTTTAAATCGAGAACAAAAAATAATTATTAAATCCGTTTTAAAATGCGAATAATTACAAATAATATTACTCTTGTTCATTTAATAAAAATAATAATTATATATAATTATTGTTTCTGCATCAGCACACATTCATAGGCTTTAGATTAACTCGTAAATTGACAAACAAAAATCAAGTACGTTTAAAAAAGCAAATATTGTCAGCTGGAGCTCGTCAGACGCTCGCGCGTCGAGTCGTCGAGTTAGCCGGCCGCGTAGGCTATATTCGACGGTGTGTAAAGCTAGAAATCATTTTTCGGGGGGGATTAACTCGATTTAAAATATCTGTCGATTGACTGAACAAAGTAGCAATGGGTTTTTCTATAAATTGACAAATTATAAAAATTATTTATATTTATTATTTACTGATAAATATTATTTATTCAAATTTATATTTATTTATTCATAAAGCGAAAAATGACAATAATATTTATGTTGTTTATTTAATACAAAAAATTATAAATATACTTGGTTATGTCATTAATTCAAAACAAGATATCTACATTATATTAAAGTTATTTTTTTGAGGGATTTTGTAAGAACTCCCCAATTCTTGCGAAAAATACTTAAAACATATATATTTTATGATAAATATGTGTAACATAAGTTAATACTTCATATTACTGACAAAAAAATTATTAATATAATTACTAAGTGATATTAAAAAAAAACGATAAATTATAATGTCCGTCCGTCCGTCCGTCCGTCCGACAAACATCATCTTGGCGTGAGAGAGACTGAGACAGAGCGAGAGAGACAGTGAGAGGAAGAGATAGGGAGACAGAGAGAGAGAGAGATTGATTGATAACATTTATTAGGTATGGTGGGGTAAAACCCCGTATACACAAAAGAATAATCGACGCAATGGTATACAAAAGTAATAAAATAAAATAATAACAATAGTTATATACAACTAAAACTAAATAACAAAGTAAAATAAAACAAAGTAAATAAACAAAATACAAATAAAATACGCAGTAATAGAATAAAATCGATAGAACAGCGGGATCAGTCCCAAGCGCTAAAATTAGACAAAGGTAAAACGCAAAGATACAATCTAGTTTAATTTAATTTAAATAAATTAGAATTAAAAGGAATCAAAAGGAATCAAAAGGAATTACACGCAGCATATCTAATTATAAAATTAAAATAAATAGGCTCCTAAAAAACCGGTACTGGAGGGCAATCTATTCCCTCATTGCTTAACCTAGTCTCCCAGGCCTGTCGATCGAGCTCAGAAAGATAAAGTAGAAGGGATGATTTAAAGGAGTTAGCAAGGAGAGGGTCGAAGTTGGTGTACGGGAGGTGATTGATGAGGCGAGAGGCAGTGACGATGAAGGAATTATTAAGGGCTTCAGTTCTAGGAGGGAGATAAAAAAGGGACAGAGGCAGGTGGCGTGAGGAAAAGCGGGATGAAAATGAAGCATCGCGAATAGTGAAATGACGAGCAATGTATGCAGGAGATTTATGCGAGATGACGTTAAAGGCGCAGGTAGCAATGAACAGAGATCTTCTAAGCTCGACCGACAGCCAGCCTAGCTCAAGACGGTAAAGCGTAACATGTTCGCGCCACGGAATACAACCCCACACAAAGCGTACGCATGCATTCAATAGTCGCTGTAATTTTAAATTCCTAGTAGCATCCAGATCATGAAAAACTGCGCAAGCGTAGTCAAAGTGCGGGAAGATCAGAGCCTCAACAAGGCTCTTTCTGTTCCGACGTGAGAGCGCTCTTTTAAAAAATTATAACGAGTGAAGGACTCCATGAACTCGCTGAGAGACAGACGCGACCTGACGAGACCAGTCCAGGGTAGGAGTAATCCAGAGACCAAGTGATTTGACCTCAGACTCATACTCCAGGACGTTATTCCCTATTGTAACCTTCGGGGCAGTGTCTAAGTCAATTCGCGAAATATAGGCCTGACTGCCCAAGATCATCACCTTCGTTTTTTTCACATTCAAATTCAACCCGTTCGACCTCGCCCAGCTACCTATCGCATTCGCATCTTCTGAAATTTTCTTCACTCCCTGAGCGAGGTCGGACGGATAGAACGAGTGATAGATCTGGGTGTCATCCGCGAAAATCATATAGTCCGAATGACTTAAAACATGCGGGAGATCGTTAATAAAAATAGAGAATAAGAGTGGACCAAGGACACTACCCTGTGGAACCCCCCTAGACGTGCCCAGCCAGGCCGAGCTCACTCCCAGCTCATCCACCACCGCTTGAGAACGGCCAACCAAGTAGTGGTAGAACCAGGTAATGACTAGATTAGAACAACCCATTGCACGCAGCTTACGGAGTAATAAGTCGTGAGGCACCGAATCAAATGCCTTTGAGAAATCGAATAAAACGAGTACGGTAATCATGCGTTTGTCAATGGCTCTCCTAATATCATCCAGGACACCGATCAGGGCCGTCTGAGTACTATGCCCCCTGCGGAAGCCTGCTTGTCTCTCAATAATTAAATTATTATCATTAAGATACTCAGTAAGTTGCTCGTGCACTAATTTTTCCAAAATTTTGGAGGCTTCACAGAGCTTTGCAATGGGCCTAGTGTCAGACGGCGAGATCACCCTGTTTGACTTTGCCAGAGGGAAAAGCAGAGACCTAGACCAAGGGTTAGGAAAAGATCCAGTGGAGAGAGACAAATTAAATATTTCAGCCAAATGAGGAGCTATTTTAGCAGCTAAAAGCTTAAGCGTTGGAACGGAAATTCCATCGTGGCCCACAGCCTTGGAAGTGGCTCTGGTGATTGCGGACATGACTTTTAGTGGGGTGATAGGAGCAAAATGAAAGGACGTTAAGGGATAAGATAGGGGTAAGATGTCAGGTGATGATATGAGGGTCTGAAGCTGAGTATAAGAGAAAGGAATAGGTGAATATGAAATAGAAGCATAATGAGTGTTGAGTTGATCGAGTGAAAAAAAGTTGAGAGGTGTTTGTGCAGATTTAGACATGAGACCCATGCTCCTAAGCTTCTTCCACAACGCAGACGAGCTAGAGGCGGATTTAATTTTGTTATTAAAATGTAAAAATTTGTTGGAGTCAATCTCATTTCTAACAAGTTTACGCAGATCTCTGTAAGACTGGAAATCCGAACTAAGGCCAGTGATCAAGTATCTTTTATACGCCATATTGCGAGCCTTAATGTTCTGTCTAATGTGCGGTGTAATCCAACACTTACCAGAGTTTTTAATGGTGATGAGTTTGGCAGGAGCGAGTGAGTCAAACGTATGTAGGATGGCTGAATTAAGATTTGAAAGTAGAATGTTGATGGGAGGCGAAACAATTGAGGTCGGCGAATTTAGTGAAGAGGAATGAGAAGGTGAATGAGAAAGTGAATGGCCAGACGACATAGTTGATAGTTGAGAGATTGGTGATATAGACGACACAGTGGTAGAGCATGAGAGAGATGAAAGATGATTAAACGTATCCGAAAAAAGAGCAGCCGCCGCCAACGGGTCAACCAGAGCAAGTTTTCTTGACCAAATCCTCCTTACAGCCGGCAAAGGTTTGGGAATATCTAATGTAAGTGTAATAAAGTCGTGCCCTTGTAACATGTAATTCCATATATACCTTGTATATACAAATGTCGTTAGATAAATAATTCCTGGAAAAGCTTACCTATCGGTGATGAGTTGTGACAATCGAAGGCTCATCATCGATAAGGTAAAAGCTTGATTCTCCTCCCGACCGTCTGACGATAAGGACTTGAGGAGTCAAAAGTATTAAGTGAAGCTCGTGGAGAATAAGTAAGAAAGCTAGGAGACGTCCTGGCGTTTTACATCATAGTATTCTCCATTTTAAACTATCTCTCCTCAAGGTCCTGGACGAGTGGCATCGGGGAGGAGGAGATCATTTAGGGCGCGCCCAAACAAATAAAATATTAAGGTATAAATTAATTATTATAATAATCTCGAGATTTATATTGTATAGTGAAGTGAATTCGTCGTATAGTTGAGCGTTAGCGGGAAATTATATTTTATAATCTTGTAAATTTTTTTATGATAAATATGTGTAACATAAGTTAATACTTCATATTACTGACAAAAAATTATTAATATAATTACTAAGTGATATTAAAAAAAAACGATAAATTATAATGTCCGTCCGTCCGTCCGTCCGTCCGACAAACATCATCTTGGCGTGAGAGAGACTGAGGACAGAGCGAGAGAGACAGTGAGAGGAAGAGATAGGGAGACAGAGAGAGAGAGAGATTGATGATAACATTTATTAGGTATGTGGGGTAAAACCCCGTATACACAAAGAATAATCGACGCAATGGTATACAAAAGTAATAAAATAAAATAATAACAATAGTTATATACAACTAAAACTAAATAACAAAGTAAAATAAAACAAAGTAAATAAACAAAATACAAATAAAATACGCAGTAATAGAATAAAATCGATAGAACAGCGGGATCAGTCCCAAGCGCTAAAATTAGACAAAGGTAAAACGCAAAGATACAATCTAGTTTAATTTAATTTAAATAAATTAGAATTAAAAGGAATCAAAAGGAATCAAAAGGAATTACACGCAGCATATCTAATTATAAAATTAAAATAAATAGGCTCCTAAAAAACCGGTACTGGAGGGCAATCTATTCCCTCATTGCTTAACCTAGTCTCCCAGGCCTGTCGATCGAGCTCAGAAAGATAAAGTAGAAGGGATGATTTAAAGGAGTTAGCAAGGAGAGGGTCGAAGTTGGTGTACGGGAGGTGATTGATGAGGCGAGAGGCAGTGACGATGAAGGAATTATTAAGGGCTTCAGTTCTAGGAGGGAGATAAAAAGGGACAGAGGCAGGTGGCGTGAGGAAAAGCGGGATGAAAATGAAGCATCGCGAATAGTGAAATGACGAGCAATGTATGCAGGAGATTTATGCGAGATGACGTTAAAGGCGCAGGTAGCAATGAACAGAGATCTTCTAAGCTCGACCGACAGCCAGCCTAGCTCAAGACGGTAAAGCGTAACATGTTCGCGCCACGGAATACAACCCCACACAAAGCGTACGCATGCATTCAATAGTCGCTGTAATTTTAAATTCCTAGTAGCATCCAGATCATGAAAAACTGCGCAAGCGTAGTCAAAGTGCGGGAAGATCAGAGCCTCAACAAGGCTCTTTCTGTTCCGACGTGAGAGCGCTCTTTTAAAAAATTATAACGAGTGAAGGACTCCATGAACTCGCTGAGAGACAGACGCGACCTGACGAGACCAGTCCAGGGTAGGAGTAATCCAGAGACCAAGTGATTTGACCTCAGACTCATACTCCAGGACGTTATTCCCTATTGTAACCTTCGGGGCAGTGTCTAAGTCAATTCGCGAAATATAGGCCTGACTGCCCAAGATCATCACCTTCGTTTTTTTCACATTCAAATTCAACCCGTTCGACCTCGCCCAGCTACCTATCGCATTCGCATCTTCTGAAATTTTCTTCACTCCCTGAGCGAGGTCGGACGGATAGAACGAGTGATAGATCTGGGTGTCATCCGCGAAAATCATATAGTCCGAATGACTTAAAACATGCGGGAGATCGTTAATAAAAATAGAGAATAAGAGTGGACCAAGGACACTACCCTGTGGAACCCCCCTAGACGTGCCCAGCCAGGCCGAGCTCACTCCCAGCTCATCCACCACCGCTTGAGAACGGCCAACCAAGTAGTGGTAGAACCAGGTAATGACTAGATTAGAACAACCCATTGCACGCAGCTTACGGAGTAATAAGTCGTGAGGCACCGAATCAAATGCCTTTGAGAAATCGAATAAAACGAGTACGGTAATCATGCGTTTGTCAATGGCTCTCCTAATATCATCCAGGACACCGATCAGGGCCGTCTGAGTACTATGCCCCCTGCGGAAGCCTGCTTGTCTCTCAATAATTAAATTATTATCATTAAGATACTCAGTAAGTTGCTCGTGCACTAATTTTTCCAAAATTTTGGAGGCTTCACAGAGCTTTGCAATGGGCCTAGTGTCAGACGGCGAGATCACCCTGTTTGACTTTGCCAGAGGGAAAAGCAGAGACCTAGACCAAGGGTTAGGAAAAGATCCAGTGGAGAGAGACAAATTAAATATTTCAGCCAAATGAGGAGCTATTTTAGCAGCTAAAAGCTTAAGCGTTGGAACGGAAATTCCATCGTGGCCCACAGCCTTGGAAGTGGCTCTGGTGATTGCGGACATGACTTTTAGTGGGGTGATAGGAGCAAAATGAAAGGACGTTAAGGGATAAGATAGGGGTAAGATGTCAGGTGATGATATGAGGGTCTGAAGCTGAGTATAAGAGAAAGGAATAGGTGAATATGAAATAGAAGCATAATGAGTGTTGAGTTGATCGAGTGAAAAAAAGTTGAGAGGTGTTTGTGCAGATTTAGACATGAGACCCATGCTCCTAAGCTTCTTCCACAACGCAGACGAGCTAGAGGCGGATTTAATTTTGTTATTAAAATGTAAAAATTTGTTGGAGTCAATCTCATTTCTAACAAGTTTACGCAGATCTCTGTAAGACTGGAAATCCGAACTAAGGCCAGTGATCAAGTATCTTTTATACGCCATATTGCGAGCCTTAATGTTCTGTCTAATGTGCGGTGTAATCCAACACTTACCAGAGTTTTAATGGTGATGAGTTTGGCAGGAGCGAGTGAGTCAAACGTATGTAGGATGGCTGAATTAAGATTTGAAAGTAGAATGTTGATGGGAGGCGAAACAATTGAGGTCGGCGAATTTAGTGAAGAGGAATGAGAAGGTGAATGAGAAAGTGAATGGCCAGACGACATAGTTGATAGTTGAGAGATTGGTGATATAGACGACACAGTGGTAGAGCATGAGAGAGATGAAAGATGATTAAACGTATCCGAAAAAAGAGCAGCCGCCGCCAACGGGTCAACCAGAGCAAGTTTTCTTGACCAAATCCTCCTTACAGCCGGCAAAGGTTTGGGAATATCTAATGTAAGTGTAATAAAGTCGTGCCCTTGTAACATGTAATTCCATATATACCTTGTATATACAAATGTCGTTAGATAAATAATTCCTGGAAAAGCTTACCTATCGGTGATGAGTTGTGACAATCGAAGGCTCATCATCGATAAGGTAAAAGCTTGATTCTCCTCCCGACCGTCTGACGATAAGGACTTGAGGAGTCAAAAGTATTAAGTGAAGCTCGTGGAGAATAAGTAAGAAAGCTAGGAGACGTCCTGGCGTTTTACATCATAGTATTCTCCATTTTAAACTATCTCTCCTCAAGGTCCTGGACGAGTGGCATCGGGGAGGAGGAGATCATTTAGGGCGCGCCCAAACAAATAAAATATTAAGGTATAAATTAATTATTATAATAATCTCGAGATTTATATTGTATAGTGAAGTGAATTCGTCGTATAGTTGAGCGTTAGCGGGAAATTATATTTTATAATCTTGTAAATTTTTTTATAATAAAATTGTTGGATCAGGAGTTTAATTACGGTTGCTAAATTATTCTAATATCAAAACCTTAAATATCTTTCATTGGCGCCTAACAACGGGTCGTAATTAAGTGAAAATATTTTTAATAATTTTACTTAATTCGAGAATTCATTAACTTCATTTAAGATTATTTAAGATGAATGGATTTTGATGGAAGAATAGTTTACGTAACAAAATCAGGTAGAAAATCGCGTCAATTATTTGATTCTTGTAATTTTAATATAAAAAAAAATCGCCGAGATACAATGCCGTTGGTACCACTTGGTAATCCTCAAACTATAAGCGACGTTGGAACATCAAGTAGACGAAATCTGGAAATCGAAAATCAACAATCTGAAATCGAAAGACTGCGAGCAGCTCATGAGGCGCAAAGACAGGAGATCGAAAATCTACAAGGCTTGCTGCAACGTCATGATCAATTACGAGAACAACGTGAAAACACAACACGAGCCGCTCAAACAGGTAGTAATGCCGAATTTTTACAAAGTATTGGATCGATTGTCGATAGTGCTACTTCCGCTCAAATCGATATTAATTACCAAAATTTTCAGATGAAAATGATAAAAATCCAAACGAATTTATTCACGATTTAGAAAATTTTTTCCGTGCAAAAAATATAAATGATAACCGTAAATTAATTTTCGTAGAATACGCTTTGGACGGAAAGGCGAGGGTGTGGTTTGGACTAAATCGCGATTTTAATAGTTATAATGAATTTAAAGATGCTTTCGTATCAGAATTTCTCTCGATACCGATCCAAGTTAAAATTAAAAATAAGTGGAAAGCTAAACAGTACAATATAAAAGAGAGTTTGCAAAAATATTATTACAGTCAAATACGCGAATCTAATTATTTCGAACCAAAGTTATCAAATTTTGAAATTAATTTTGACATAATTCAGCAATTTCCGATGTGGGTGCAAAAATCCTTAGCTTCAGTAAATTACAGCGATTCGAATGCGAATGTTCAGACCCTTGCAAATTTAGATAGGATACAAAATGAAAACGAAAAATCTAAAAATCAAAGATCGTCGGGTAATACGAATAATGGAAATCATAATCAATATAATAATCAATATAATAGACATATTCGCGTGAATAGAAGTTACTGGCAACGAGACTATAATCAACAATATCAACGACATGATACGGCACAAAATAATCATAACAGTAGAAGAAATACAAATTTTAATAATACGCGTAATGTAAACCCAAGTCGTCGACTCCCGGATACACGGTATCCACCGCCTAATTATGCTAATCATACAAATACGTCTAATCAACAAGCTCACTTGGAGCCGCAAAATTCTAATAATACCGTAAACAATTCAAATGCTCATTATTCTTCGCCGAATGTTATCAATAATGTGCCGACACATAATAATCGACAGCCCGGAAATCACACATCACCTGCTTTAAACGGACAACAGACGCGTTGAGTTACGGTCCATCGACGCGTCCCTATGACTTCGATTATGTTGACGAATTAGCCAATGATTTAGATATAAGTAGAGACCGAAATAATAATAAAAGTGTAGTTAAATGTTGTCCACATATACTTTTAAATTATAATAATAAAAATACATGGGCACTGCTTGATTCAGGAAGTCAAATATCTTGCATATCTGAACTATTTTATAACGAAATAAAAAATGAAATAAATATTGAGGAACTTCCTGTCACAAACTTAACAATATCTACCGCTATTGGGAAAAAAGCAACGGTTATTAAACGTCAAGTACTTATTGATTTCAAAATTGACGGTATTTCGACTACATTTATCTTTTTAGTAATACCGCATTTAACGACAAAAGTCATAATTGGGACTGACTGGCATGTGAAATATGGCCTTATTTTAAATTACGTAAATAAAACTATTACGATCAAAAATAAAATAATCACGAAAGAGTGGGTTCTATTTGATCGCAGTGTGTCAGATAGAGTGATTTGCAATGAGATTAACGATATTATGAATATACATATCGTAAACCTTAAAATAAACAATGAAGAAAATAAAGAAATACATGAAATAAAAAATCGATTAAATAGTAATAAATAAAGTTGTAATATGAGTTTAGAAAAGAAAATAAATCCTTCAGAAATAAAAAATAAAGAAATTAATAATGATAATGTTTTAAAATATGATAATAAATTTGATCATATAGATGAAATGGAAAGTGAAGTATTACAAGAACCTAATTCTAAACAAATAAACAATATAGTGTCAGGTGTTCAAACTTTAAGCGAGAAAAATGACTTAAATACTGATATAAACAATGATCATATTACAGATGGTCAAAGCGTAGTCGATCTATCTGATAAACTGCGATCTATCGCGCGAAAGCTAATAGAAATCGACGAAAATCAACGTGAAATTTTAAGTCAGATGTTATACGATAGTGAAAAATTATTTACAGATAAATGCGGATGCGCGAAGGGATATACTCATAAAATTAGATTAATGGAAAATAAACCTATTGTACGAAAATCATATCCGGTACCTAGTGCATACCGTGAATTAGTTCGAAAAGAAATTAATAATATGCTCAAAAATGAAATAATAGAAAGGTCGACGAGCGCATATTGTAATCCCTTACGCATTGTAAAAAAAGCAAATAATAAACTACGAGTATGCTTGGATGCTCGTCACCTAAATGAAATAATACAACCTGATCACGAGTCACCCCCACTTATACAAGAACTTTTGCAAAAGTATCATGATTGTATATATTTCACAAAGGTAGATCTGTGTAATGGATATTGGCAGGTGTTGTTGGAAGAAAAGTCGCGCGAATATACGGGATTCTTATTCGACTCGCAAATGTACCAATTTCGGAGAATTCCCTTTGGTCTTCGTGATGCGGGAAGCGGATTTATGCGCGCGATACGTAAGCCTCTTGACGAACTTTCTCATGAAATTAAAAATTTTAACGAACAAGTCTCTGTTTACATAGACGATATTTTTATTGGTTCCAAAACATTTGAACAACATTTTAACATATTAAAAGCTTTATTTAATAAATTAATCGATTATAATTTTACTCTTAAATTAGACAAGTGTATATTTTTTGAAAGGTCTGTTCCGTTTTTGGGATATATCATTTCTAATGATGGTATAATTCCGGAACCGAATAAATTAAAAAACATTTTTGAATTTCAAGAACCAAGATCTAAAACAGATTTACAAAAATTTATAGGTATTTGTAATCATTATCGTCAATTTAGCCGCTTGCATAGCGAGTGCATTGATCCGCTTAGGGAACTGTGAAAAAAAGAAACACCGTGGTTATGGAAAGAGAAACACGCGAAAACCTTTCAGGATATAAAAAATAATTTCATGAATTCCGTGACCCTCAAACACATTATACCAAACTCAAAGTTTTATATACAGACGGATGCTAGTGATCGAGGAATTAGTGGGATTTTATTTCAGAAAGACAACGAAGATAACGAGAAATTAATATCAATTGTATCTAGGTGCCTTACAAACACCGCAATTCACTATACAACGACGGAAAAAGAACTTTTAGGAATATTTTATGCTGTAACTAAATTTCGCACCTATATTCTCGGGACTCATTTTGAAATAATAACCGATCATAGAGGTCTAGTATTTCTTGCATCAACTATTTATCATAATTCTAGATTAATTCGGTGGAGTTTATTGTTAATGCAATATAAATTTTCGGTCAAATATTGTCGAGGAAGTGAAAATACGGTAGCCGATTTTTTCAGTCGAAACCCCGAAGGAAAATTTTTCGAAGAAGAAGAAACTACGCTAATAATCGCGTCATTAAAAATATTTGAACCGTTAAATAATTATAAGTCAGACGAGTCGGCACTAATTTTTGTTATTTTAGCCAAAAAAGATGAAAAATTAAATCAAAGTTTTAAAAAATTAGCCGACTATCAATCGCAAGATAAAAACATATGTAAAATGCTAGAACCATATAAAAATAAAAATACAGAAAATTTCCAAAAATATAACAATATAATATTCCATCGCGAAAATAATGGGAATTCATGGAAAATATATATACCGAAAGTATTAGTTCATAAATTAATTTTGGAAACTCATGAAAAACTTGGTCACCCAGGCGTGTTTAAAACTTCGTGTCATATTAAAAGATTCTATTATTGGAAGGGTATGAACAAAGACATTAAAAAATTCGTTATTGCTTGCGATACTTGTCAGCGTGTCAAGCATATAACTGTAGCAATGGAAGGGAAATTCCACTTGGTTGCGGCTGAGCGACCGTCGGAGCTCGCGACAGTGGACTTTTATGGTCCTTTGCCGCGTGCTAGGGGGGGTATGCAGTATGTGTTTGTCGTGCTAGACTCTTTTTCAAAATATGTATGTATCTATCCATTAAAAAATGCAACTACAGCTGCGAGTTTAAAATGCATATTCGACAAATACATACCGCGTTGCGGAAAACCAGTAAGAATACTCAGTGATAACGGCACTCAATTCACTGCAAGCAAGTGGAGAATAAGTCTTGAGCAAGCAGGAATTAAGGTTTCGTACAGTTCGATTCGCCATCCGCAGTCGAATCCGACTGAAAGGGTGATGCGAGAGTTGGGACGTATGTTCCGAACGATGTGTCGCGAAAAACATACGCGTTGGATTGAATATGTCCCCGAAATCGAGAAATTGCTGAATATGACCACTCATTACAGTACGGGTTTTACACCGAATGAGGTGCACTTCGGAGAGTCAGTGAAAGATGAAATTCAAAAACTTATTAAATTTCCGAAAAATAAATCACTATCACACGAAGTAATTATTACTCTAGCAAGATCTAGTATCGAGAGAAGTTTTAAAAATAGACAAAAACAACAAAAAAGAACATCAAAAATCGAATTAAAAATTAATGACTTGGTCTTGCTACGCGTTCGTCATCTATCCAATGCGATCGATAGAGTCACAAAAAAATTCTTTAACTTATATGAGGGTCCATATCGTATCAGTAAAATAATCGGAGAAAATGCATTTATGTTATGTAATAAAAATGACCCGCAAGATGAAATTGGTATTTACAATCGATCCAATTTACGGCGTTACTACCAATTAACATAATATTGCGTTAATTATAATTATTTGGATTATAATAATATTATATGTTATTTATTTTATAAAAGAAAAAAAAAAAGACTACCTGACGATAATACGAATATAGTATTAAAAGTATTATTTATTCAAAACATTAATCAAATGTTTAAAACGACATGTTATATGTATTTATTTTAATGTAAATAGTAGTATTTAAGACGTAAATATGTAAATAACGCTCATTTAATTAGAAGATAATAATATAATCATAATTATTATTGCTCAACAAATTTATTAGGTAAATCAAAATAAAAGTAAAAACGCCAAACAGAAAAGAGACAATTTAGTATACATGTACTATATATATATATTAGTAAGTTACATTAATGATTGGCATCTATTTATACGAAATAAAGTAGATTAGTATAGGTAAAATAATTTATCTGATTTTTCTTCAGATAATCAAAGATTACACTCAGAAAAGGGGGGATTTATGTAACATGTAATTCCATATATACCTTGTATATACAAATGTCGTTAGATAAATAATTCCTGGAAAAGCTTACCTATCGGTGATGAGTTGTGACAATCGAAGGCTCATCATCGATAAGGTAAAAGCTTGATTCTCCTCCCGACCGTCTGACGATAAGGACTTGAGGAGTCAAAAGTATTAAGTGAAGCTCGTGGAGAATAAGTAAGAAAGCTAGGAGACGTCCTGGCGTTTTACATCATAGTATTCTCCATTTTAAACTATCTCTCCTCAAGGTCCTGGACGAGTGGCATCGGGGAGGAGGAGATCATTTAGGGCGCGCCCAAACAAATAAAATATTAAGGTATAAATTAATTATTATAATAATCTCGAGATTTATATTGTATAGTGAAGTGAATTCGTCGTATAGTTGAGCGTTAGCGGGAAATTATATTTTATAATCTTGTAAATTTTTTTATAATAAAATTGTTGGATCAGGAGTTTAATTACGGTTGCTAAATTATTCTAATATCAAAACCTTAAATATCTTTCACCCTGCTGCAAAGGGAACTGGCGACTTAGAATAAGTAAATACTGGCGGGGGATTACGTAAAATGAAAAGATCGAGCCATGTATGAGATGAATAAGTGATTGATTGCGTATGATGAGTAGGATCGGATTTAACAAGGAAAAGGTTAAGTGTATTTAAGTATGAATCCAACATGGCGGATGCCCCATCTTTCTTGCACATGTTAATATTAAAATCGCCGGTGATGACCACCTGGTCGCAAGAATGTAAATAATTAGTCAACGTATCAAAGAATTTAGACGGGTATGCCGCTGTGGGCCTCCTATAAACAACGCAAAACAGCAGTGATCTGGTTTTATTAAGTACTCTAAAGATCATAAACTCGGGAGTGTTGGAAAAAACGGGGTCGGAGTGATCCAAGAGCCTAACATCAAGATTATTCTTGAAGTAGGCCGCAACACCCCCCCCCCCCCATCCTTACCAACCCGATCCAGCCTGTGCAATGTGTAGCCAGGAAGGCCCAACATGTTGGAGGAGTCATGCTGTGTGAGGAAGGTTTCTGAAAAAGCAATGATATCATGATTAGATGGAAGTATTAGTGACTCGACGGATGAAAAATGTGTTTTTAGGCGGTTGATATTAACATGGAAAATGGAGAATGACGTGTTAGTAAGTGATGATAACGCCTGGCCCTGCAACCCTCATTGTGAGGTAGGAGAATTATGAGGTACAAGGTTATTAAAGTCAGCCTCAGAGCGAATTGGAAAAGGCTGTTCTCCCCTCGATTTATGAATGAAAACCGTATAGTTTTTGACGTAAGGCCTCGCATAACCTAAGTCTATTGAGCGACGTAGCGCTTTACTTAAAAGTACGTGTAATTCCTAAGGCCAAAGCGCAAAAATACTGCCGAGTCTCCACCCGCACCAAAAAGGGAATTAGCGGACAAGCCCTTGAGAAGGCGAGCCCTCTCCAAGACCAAATCCCTTGTTGATGGAGAGGAAACTCGGAAGACGAGACCTCTATTATTTACATTTATATTTATATTATCGTCGTTTCCGCCAAAACCGCTAACGCCCGCAGCCGAAGACGTTGACCTTGTGTCCTGCTTACCTGGCTTGTTCCGGACAAGCCAGGGACGAATATCCAAAACTTGCGCGCAAACGCGGGGGAGGTTGATGGCTGTTAGCACCTTATCGACGACCTCCCCTTCCGAGATAGTTAGATTTGCTGGAATACCGAGTAATAAAAGCTCGCAAGTATCCGAGGAGGCCGTCACCGCTGACATCGCCGATAATGCCCGGCCGTTGCGCGCGTCATCGATTTGACCCTGTACCGACTTATTCGCCGCTTCCAGCGCTCCCAGGCGGTCGGAGACGTTGGAGAATCTCTCCTCGGTCGCAGTCTCAATCTGAAGGACCCGGGAGTTGAGATCCCGGATATCGCTGGCCAAACCCTGAACCGAGGCTTCAATTCGTGAGACCGAACGCTCCCAATTTGCCTCCAAGCGGCTCGCGAAGTCCGCGAAGAGAGTAGCCATATCGACGGTACTAGACTGCTGCGCGGGTAGGCCGGAGCAGCCCTCAGTGGGCGCGGCACCGCGAGGTTGCTTGGCAACCTGCGCACATGGCGGCAAAGTGGGCGAGGCGACGCGCTTGGTCGACCCAGTGGTTGGGGGTCGCAGCAGAGAGTGTAGCGCCCGACGCGAGCTCGCCTTCCAAAATAGCCGTCCCGGGAAGTGCTGCCCCTTCACGCGGCACGGGAGAGGTAGAGCTCCTCGCAAGCCGACTTAGCCGACAGCATCGCGGCTCGTTACAGTCAGGAAATACACTAAAGCAGTTTGAATATATTAAACTGCCGCACCGCGTGCATACCTCTGCATGGTCCTTCTTCACGATTCGGCGATTGCATACCAAGCAGGTAAAGCGCGTAGCCGGCTGCATCTCCGAATGATTAATGATTAATGTAGTAGCTACGATATTGCGGCAGGGCTGACCTTTAGTACAGGTGGTAGGCAGAAGAGGCGCTGCTCCGACTGAGCCAAAATTGACAAGTTGGGCCGCCAATTTGCGCGAAGCTGAGTCCTAACCTCTCAGCAAAACCAACTTTTTAGAGGAGATAAAAAGGATTCCTGGGCGAGAGAAAAGTACCTGATATTATCTCAGACAACGGCCGCCACTCCAGGGAATTCCATCCTCTAGGCTGAAACTCGTTGAAAAGAGTGTGAACAAAAATAGCTCTAATCTAATATAAGCGAATTTTGAGCGCGTCTAGTATACCCACCAGAGAGAGAGAGAGAGAGAGAGAGAGATAAAGAGAGAATGAGAGAAAGAGAGAGAGAGATATTCTCTCTCTCTCTCTCTCACTCACTCACACTCTCGCACTCTATCACTCTCTCTCTCTCACATACTCGCTCTCGCTCTCTATCTCCCATTCACTCTTTCTTATTCTCTCTCTCTTTCCCTCTATCTTTCATTCATTCTCTCTTATTCTCTCTCTTTCTCTCTATCTTTCATTCACCCTCTCTTATTCTCTCTTTCTCTCTATCTTTCAATCTCTATCTTTCATTCACTCTCTCCTATTCCCTCTCTTTCTCTATATCTTTCATTCTCTATCTCTTATTCTCTTTCTCTTTCTCTCTATCTTTCATTGTCTCTCTATCTCTCCTTCCATCTATCACTCTCTCTCTCTATCTTATTCTGTCTCTCTCTTTATCTCTCATTCTATCTCTTTATCTATCTCATTCTCTCCCTCTCGATCTCTTACCCATTCTCTATCTGTCTCCCTCACTCTCTCTCTGTCTCCCTAACTCTCCCTCTCTCTCCCTCACACTCCTTCATTCTTACCCACTCTTTCCCTCTCACAGTCTCTCATTATTACTCGCTCCCACTCTCGCACTCTATCACTCTCTCTCTCATTCTCGCTGTCGCTCTCTATCTCCCATTCACTCTTTCTTATACTCTCTCTCTTTCTCTTTATCTTTCGTTCACTCTCTCTTATCCTCTCCCTTTCTCTCTATCTTCATTCACTCACTCTTATTCTCTCTCTTTCTCTCTATCTTTCATTCTCTCTCTCTCTCTCGCTCTCTCTCTCTCTCTCTCTCTCTCTCTCTCTCTCTCTCTCTCTCTCTCTCTCTCTAACTCTTCCTCTCACTGTCTCTCTCGCTCTGTCTCATTCTCTCATTCTCCGTTCGTCCGTCCGACCGACAAACATCATCTTGGCGTGAGAGAGAATGAGACAGAGCGAGAGAGACAGTGAGAGGTAGAGATAGGGAGACAGATAGAGAGAGAGAGAATGAGAGATAGAGAGAGGGAGAGAAAGAGGGAGAGAATAAGAGATAGAGAGAGGGAGAGAGAGAGGGAGTGAGAAAGAGAGAGAGAATTAAAGATAAAGAGAGGGAGAGAATGAGAGAGAGAGAGAGAATGAGAGATAGAGATTGAAAGATAGAGAGAAAGAGAGAGAGAATAAGAGAGAGAATGGAAGATAGAGAGAAAGGGAGAGAATAAGAGAAAGTGAATGAAAGATAGAGAGAAAGAGAGAGAGAATAAGAGAGAGAATGAAAGATAGAGAGAAAGAGAGAGAATAGGAGAGAGTGAATGAAATATAGAGAGAAAGAGAGAGAATAAGAGAGAGAATGAAAGATAGAGAGAAAGAGAGAGAATAAGAGAGAGTGAATGAAATATAGAGAGAAAGAGAGAGAATAAGAGAGAGTGAATGAAAGATGGAGAGAACGAGAGAGAGAATAAGAAAGAGTGAATGGGAGATAGAGAGCGAGAGCGAGAATGAGAAAGAGAGAGAGAGTGATAGAGTGCGAGAGTGGGAACGAGTAAGATTGAGGGAGAGCGAGGGAGTGCGAGAGTGACAGTGAGTAATTATGAGGGACTGTGAGAGGGAGAGAGTAAGTAAAAATGAGGGAGTTTGAGCGAGAAAGAGGGAGAGCGAGGGAGATAGAGGGAGAGTTAGGGAGAGAGTGATGGAGAGAGATAGAGAATGGGTAAGAGATTGAGAGGGAGAGAATGATATAGATAAAGAGAGAGATGAGACATAGAGTGAGAGAGAGAGAGAGAGGGAGAGAGAGAGAATGAGAGAGAGATTGATTGATAACATTGTTTATTTGTGCCAAGGTTTAGCATAAACGTATGGCACCAGAATAGCATGCAACATGCAAGTAAATACATATAAAATAAAAATTACATAAAAACTTATCATATACAACTTATAAAACTAATAAAGCTCTCGACTTAAGAATATAGTCTTATATAAAATATTCCAAAGTATTCAACTCTGGCAACAATGGTAAAAAAAAAAATACAAAACTAAAACTAAAACTGAAAGGCCTAAAAAGCACTTTAAACAACGCTATAAGTTTTAACAAAATGTACAAACAAATTCAATACGCATAAGAATAAATATGTATGTACACAATAAATATAAAAATATAATACTGGGTAGAAATAGTTAGTGATAAATTCCGAATTAGTTATAAAATATATAAGCTCGCAAGAAACGCAACAGTGCGAGTGAAAAATAATAATAAATGTAAATGTAATAAATGTAAATGTAAATGTAAATGTAACTTGACGGATAAAAGTTTGAGACTAACAATTATTGAATTAAATTTTTAGAGAAGCCAATATTACTATTGTAGAAAGATAAAAAACAAATAAATTTATACGACAGAATCGTATATATTTCTAAGATACCTGAGCACACTCATTCAAAAGCTAGATGCACTAAGACTATCTCTGACAGCCCCTGGTAGCTCATTCCAAAGTTCCATGGCAGATATTGTAAAGGAAGCTTTATATGAATCCCTGCTAGCAACCGGTATACCAAATAAATTATCCAAACGTTTAGATCTGCGACTCTCATCACCTAAAAACGTCAATCCATCAAATAAGTAATTAGGTCTTTGGGATGAGATCAATTAGTACATAAAACAAGCAAGAAAGTATTTGCGACGAATCCTTAGTGGCAACCAACCGAGACGATCGTAATAGGGTTGAAGAGCAACATCACGTTTAAGATGGTAAATAAATCGTACAGCGGTGTTACATAGTCTTTGAAGTTTAGTTTCCAAATATGATTGAAGATCATTATAAACCAGACAAGCATAGTCAAAATGTGGAACGACCAAGGATCTCACCAGCAACATACGAGCCTTCTGAGGCAGACAATATCCTTTGTATCGCAAGCGATACAGAACTCCATGAACATTTGAATAGATACGAGCAATTTGCAAGTTCCAGGTGAGATTACTAGCCAAAACCACGCCAAGACTCTTCACAGAATCCGATAATGCAATATGATTGCCTTGAAGTAGTATAGGTGCAATAACGAGATCCGTCAGACGCAGTGACATTTGATTTGAGGCAAATAGAATGGCTTTTGTTTTACTGATATTAAGCCTCAAACCATTTTCAGAGACCCATTCCACTATCGACTCTATATCAGCATTTAGCTTACAAATAGTCTCATTTATTTGTGCAGGTCTACATTGAATGTAGATCTTCAAATCATCTGCAAATAACATAGATTTGGAGAACCTAATAGCCTTAACAGAGAGAGAGAGAGAGAGAGAGAGAGAGAGAGAGAGAGAGAGAGAGAGAGAGAGGGGGGGAGGGAGGGAGAAAATGAGAGAGAGAGACTGAGAGATTAAGAGAGAGAGAGAGAGAGAGAGAGGGAGGGAGAAAATGAGAGAGAGAGAATGAGAGATAAAGATAGAGAGAGAGAGAATGAGAGATAGAGAGAGAAAATGAGTGATAGAGAGAGAGAGAACGAGAGATAGAGTTAGAGAGAGAGAGAAAGAGAGAAAGAGATTGATTGATAAAGTAATTTTTTTTTTTTTTTATGTTATTTAACGTCGCTCTATTTATGCTGCCAGGGCTAATCAGCGACGGAGGTGAACGGTGTGTCTGTAATCAAAGCACATGTAGTTGAAACAGTGGTGCTTGTGTCCATCGGAAGATATCATCGGTCACTGTAATTAGTCTAATAATTACAGTTTCCTGTCCTCCCGATGGAACCACCGCGATCCTCTTTACATCTTCGCGTCCCTAACGTTCCCTATAGTTCAGATGCCCGTGCCTCTCATGCACTGAAAAATGCACGAAACGCACGCGCACCTGAACTGGCGTCACATTATAGTGACACGCCGAGCCACTGAGTCGCGGTGTTCGAAAAATGCACATGAAAAAATTTTCAGAGGTACACGTCTGGGATCGAACCCACGACCCTCGGTGTGAGAGTCGGGAGCTCTACCCATGAGCCACCGCGGCTCTGATAAAGTAATTTATTATGCCTAGGTCTAATTTAACCATAAGGCAAGAAACAATAGTGATATACAATTATAACTACATTTACAATAAACTTAAGTTAAAATTTAGATTCATATGCGCTCTAGATTAAATTAATAATAATAATGAAAAGTAATATACATGCTAGATAAAGGCTAAATACAATCCAGACAACATCCGCGACTAGTAGCTTTAAAGGTAGCCAAGAATAAAATAGAATAGCGTTAAGATACATAGTACGCTAGATAGCAACAATCCGGTACAACAGTATCAAGTTCCGTTCATAAGGTAATCGTACAACCTACTCTTAAACGTCACGATACTAGTGGCAAGCTTCAAATTCGAAGGAAGAGAGTCCCAATGATCCATCGCCTGAATAGTAAACGATTTACTGTACGTGGTGGTAGATACAATTGGACGCTCAAAAGAGGAGTAATTAATACGCTCAGAGCGACGCACTTCACTATTCGGCGCAGGGAGTAACGCATGTAAATATTCTGGCTTCCCACTAATTAAAACTTGGTACGTAAGTACACCCATAAAGTACTGTCGACGCTTTACCACCGATAACCAATTAAGTTTTACAAAAAAATTATCCAGGCGGGCATCCTTCCTTAGGCGAAAAATATAACGCACACATACATTCATGAGACGCTGAAGCTTAATATTAAGGTAGTCAGGAAGGTCACAATAGACGAGGCAGGCGTAGTCAAAGCATGGAAGTATTAGAGCTGTAACCAGTCTTTTCCGCATAGGCATTGAAAGAAAACTACCGCGATTACGCAATTTATGAAGCGTACCATGGACTCTCGATATTATACTGGAAATGTGCGTGTTCCAATGGAGTTGTTGAACTGAACCGATAAGAAGAGCTTTAGTCTTAGTAAAGTTTATATCTAACCCATGTTCAGAAGCCCACTGAAGAACTCGTGAGCCATCGGATGAAAGTTTATCAATCACATCATTGCATTCGTGAGGGCTGCAGTGTACATACAGTTGCAGATCAACAGCAAGCAGCATACCCCTAGAATAACACAACTGGCTAATGATAGAATTAATAAAAATAAGAAAAATGACAGGTCCAGGTGTAGAACCCTGCGGAAAACCTGAAGAAGTGGAGACAAATTCAGACAGAGAACCATCACCATCAATAATGGCTTAAGAGCGATCAGAAAGATAAGAGAAAAACCATTTAATAGTTCCGCTAGCAAAATTTAATCTTTTCATAGTCTTGAGAAGCTCTGCATGGCTGATAGTGTCAAACGCCTTCTTAAAATCAAACAGTAGCAAGAACGTGACCATGCCCCTCTCTATAGCCAACCGAATATCATCCGTTATCTTGAGCAAGGCCGTTTGCGTACTAAAATGCTTACGGAATCCAGACTGAAGAGGAGACAGCGTGTTATTTTCCTCCAAGTGATCAGTCAACTGCTGAGTCACCAAGCGGTCAAAGACCTTGGCGAAGTGGGCAAGGTTAGCAATTGGTCTGGTATCAGAGGGTGTGACTGGCTTAGAAACCTTGCTAAGTGGCACAATCAGTGCTTGCTTCCACAGAGCTGGATATACCTTAGTGGATATAGATAGATTAAAAAATTCGACTAAAATGGGTACCAGAGTTGGAAAAACATCCTTAAAATAAAGCAATGATAGACCATCGGAACTACGGCTATTTGCCTTAGGGAGACAAAATATAAGAGCTTTACTAACTTGCTGAGCAGTAACCATTTGTAATTCAAAGCACGGATAACCAGACATATTTTCCATAGCCAGAATTTCATTTAATTGAGTGCAATTACAACATGGATGGTGACTTGTCACTGCAGTAAAATGATGCGCCAGTTCGTGAACCGCAAAAAACTTCAAGGGCGAATCCAAGGAATCTCGAGTGATACCAATCTTACGTAAGAATCTCCAACAATACGACTGATCAGAAGTGTCATTTAATTTCTGCAAACAATATGCATCACGAGCCTTCTTTATCTCACTCTTCAATACTTTGCACCGTCTTTTATATTCAGCCATTAAGCTTAAGTTCCCCGTTCGCTTGGCTAATTTATAGATGGCGTCACGTTTCTTACATTCAGCTCTCAGTTTAGCAGTAACCCATGGAGCTGGACGTGGGCGGACCATCCGAGAAACAAATGGCGCATGCCTATTAAGGCTAACATGAACAGCATCATGTAAACAATCGAAAAAGATGTCAATGGAAAGGACACCAACCAATTTTGACTTCATGAGCGTGAATTCCCTAGTAAAATCATCAGAAAACACTGAGGGGGAAAAATTCTTAAAGTCACGATAGGTATAGGTAGTTAAATCCTTTTTAAATGAAGGTAACCTATAATCAATTATTATAAAATCGTGGCCATTGATAAATGGAGCTACAGATTGTTTTGAAGCTCCAACTTTTGTCTCGGAATCAACAATAAACACGTCCAACCAGGTATTATAGTCCTCACGATGGTGCGTGGCATTGAAAGGCACGATATAAAGAGAGTGTTCGGTTACTAGGTCAATCAAATGACTTCCATAATAATCATCAGACAAAAGATTAGAATTTAAATCGCCAGTTATAATGATGTTATTATAGAGATGCGAATAATCTTGTAACATAGAGAAGAATTTAGATAAAACTTGACCTTTAGGTCTACGATAAACAACTGATAACAAAATCTTTGAACCACCAACCAGTAAATCTAAAAGTAAATACTCCGTTTCATTAACGTTATTAATCTGAGGGGCCTCTAGAATACGAAAAACAATATTATTTCTAATGTAACATGCCACACCACCACCCTGCATATATTCCCGCTTACCGGTGGTAGAAGCTAACCCTCGATCATTGCACACTAGAGTGTAATTATCAATGTTGTAAATGGAATTTGTCCTGCCAGGGGTCAGCCATGATTGTTCGGTCGTTATCAACGCCTCAACCTCAGCAAGATGATCCAACAAGGAATTCACATTTACATGACCGACTCTAACAGAAAAAACCATAGAAGGTACCTTAGAAGAAATTTTAGCAGATTCACAGGCAATTGACTGGGTCGCTGGAAGTCACAAAAATAAAATATCGTTGAGATCTGCCTCAGTCAAGATTTGAAAGTATTCTGATTTCTCATTTTTCTTGACATAAATGACACTATCACGCGTCCAAATAAATTTATAGTTCAGCGGCTCCAACTTGCTTTTAACCAATAAGCGTAGCTCATGGATAGCCGGAGGCAACATTTCAAACAGATTAACAGAACTCGAGGATGTAACATCAGAGCCCTCTGATATTGACCCAAATTATATGACTCCAAATCTGCGCTTAACCTCCAAAATAAAATTACGCGTCTCAGCAGACTTAAGCCTAATTATGAAAGTTTTGGTGCCGTGAGTAGAAGCCTGACTAGTGGACGGAATTGTAGGATGAGATGAGTTTTTCTTTATGATAAATGGGTGCACATCCAAAATGTCTGAATTAAGATGGTCAAGGTCAAGAACATGTAAAATATTTTTAGCCAACTGATTAAGAGGGGTAGAGCAAGAAGAGGGGATGCCCGTTACCTTTATTTGAGTGTTTGGCACACCTCTAGTAAGCAAATCTTTGAGTTGTGCCACCTCAGTACGTAAAGCAGCGTTTTCCGATTCTAAGGTAGAAATCCGAGTGTTTTGGGAATCTAGAGACTTAATAATACCGTCGAATTTGCTATTAAGATTATCATTTACATTATCTAAGTTTAAATTATTACTGCAAAAAAGAAACGCCGACTGCTGTGAGGAGGTCAAGGACTCCCAATTTTCCGGTAATGAAGACATGGCGAAAGAAGAATTATGATGAGTAGGCGAAGTTAAACCAGTCTCAGTAAAAGACCCAGGATTCAGTTCACGAGCGAGAATGAGAGAGAGAGAGAGAGAGAGAGAGAGAGAGAGAGAGAAAGAGAGAGAGAGAGAAAAAGAGAGAGAGATAGAAATAGAGAGAGGGAGAGAGAGAGGGAGGGAGAGGCAGACAGAGAGAGAGAATGAGGGAGAGAGTGATATAGTGCGTGAGTGAGAGCGTGTAAGAATGAGAGAGTGAGGGAGTGCGAGAGTAAAAATATAAAATAAAAACCATGACAGAGTAAAGAATTAAAATAACAAAATAAAATATATGTACAATTGATTAATAGATTAATAAATTAAAACTTAAAAATAAATAACAAAATAGTTAAATAACAAAATAGTTAGCGTTCGCATATCAACCGCAATATAAAATAAAAAAGAATATATATAATGAATACAATGAATAAATAAATAAATAGTAAAAAAATGACGTATAATGACGCAATGAATCACAGAAGAAATGATAGATGAAATAACACAGCAATGCCGATTAAACTTAAACTTATATATCCAGGTGATAGAGAGAACGAGAGATAGAAAGAGAGAGAGAGAGAGAGAGAGAGAGAGAGAGAGAGAGAGAGAGAGAATGAGAGATCGATTGATAACTATATTTATTTGAGCCAAAGTTAAAATCGGATAAGTCGCTATCCATCCTCATGGAGAAAGTTTTTATAATATATTTTAAAAATATTTACATTAGAGCACTCTCTTATTCTAGATGGGATATTATCCCACGTTTCCATTGCAAAATAAATAAACGAAGATTTACATGCAAGATTCTTAACATTAGGTAGGTTAAAAACAGTATTTATTCGTTTGGATCTACGCAATTCAATGCCAACAAAAGCCAGCTTATCGAATAAATATTGAGGTGTTTGGGTGGCCAACAATTTATACATAAAAGACCAAGGAAATATTTCCGTTGAACATTTAATGGAAGCCAGTTTAGCTGATCATAGAAAGGCTGCAATGCTACCTTACGTTTTAGATGAAAAATAAATCTAAGTACGTCCCTTGGAAGAAAAACTTTTTGTTTTTTTTCTTTTCCTTCGCCTCCGTCAGATCGACAAAATTCCTACTAAATCTAACAACGGTATTACACATGCGTTGAACTTTAATATTAAGATAAGATGGAAAATCTAAAAATACGAGACAAGCATAGTCAAAGTGAGGAATAATTAAAGCATTAGTCAGCAAAATTCGAGCACGCATAGGGAGACAACTGCCTTTGTAGCGTAAAGAGAGAGAGAGAGAGAGAGAGAGATTGATTGATAACTGATTTTTATTAGTGCCAAGGAAAAAATATCCGTATGGCACAAGAGTATTACAATTTACATTTAAATTTTATATATTACATATTACATAAGATACATTCTAACTGGAGATTTATAACTAGTACAATAGATATCTATGTATATTTGTGTTTGCACGTGTATCTAGACGTTCACAGTCATTACATTATAATACAAAACAATAGGACAATAATTTCTTCGATAATTTTAACAAGTTCAATTTAGTTTTAATTTAATTTCGCAGTTCATTTACATTATATATATACATCCTAGTAATCTTAACTAAAAACCAGAATTTACATGTAAGCATATTTCACGACTCATATAAACTCTCTTGTGTCAGCAATCTCCCTGCAAATATCTTTTCAGCAAGTGTTTGAACATGGCTATTGAAGGGCTGTTTCTAATCTCCAAAGGTAGATTATTCCAGTACGACATTGCTGACATATGGAACGAAGATTTATAGGAGTCTCTGGTCGCTAACGGTAAATTAAAAACTATATCAGCTCTCCTAGACCTACGATTTTCATCACTCACAAATCTCAGATCATCATAAAGATAATTTGGCCTGTGCGATAGTAGCAATTTGTACATAAAGATGCCGAGAAAGTAAGAACGTCTATCCTTTATAGAAAGCCAACCAAGACGTTCATAAAAGGGTTTTAAGGCCACGTCTCTCTTCAGATGAAAAATAAAACGGATCACCGTGTTACAAAGCCTATGAAGCTTGATGTCTAAGTAAGAAGGAAGATCGTTCATTATGAGACACCCATAATCGAAGTGAGGTATAATTAGAGAACTTGCTAGTAGTGATCGCGCTCTTACCGGTAATCTGTAGCCTCTATAACGAAGACGATGAAGCAAACCATGGATAGTAGAGGAAGTTCGTGCAATTTGGGCATTCCATGAGAGGTCATGAGTGAGAATAATTCCAAGACTTTTTACTGAATCGGATAACGAAACCTGGTTATCACCAACTTGGATGGGAACAAAGTCTTGACCCCGTAGACGCATTGAGACCTGTATAGAAGCGAAAAGTATTGCTTTTGTTTTGGCCACATTCAGGTTCAAACCATTTTGAGTAACCCAAGCCACTATCGATTTTATATCTTCATTTAGTTTAATAATTGTTTCATTTATATCAGCTGGCTTACATTTTATGTATATTTTCAAATCGTCAGCAAATAACATAGGTCTACAAAACTTAACAACTTTGACCAGAGGGTTTATGTATATTAAAAACAGGATCGGACCTGGGGTAGAACCCTGAGGAACACCAGAGGTAACCTGGATAAATTTCGAAAGCGAGTTGTCTAAATTAAGAACTGCTTGAGAGCGATCAGTAAGATATGAATGTATCCATCTTAGTGCTTTCTCTGAAAAGTTTAGCTCTTTCAACCTCAGAAGAAGAATACTATGATTAATAGTATCAAAAGCACGACTTAAATCAAAAAGAACCATTACTGTAACCATGCCTTTTTCAAAACCAAACCTAATATCGTCCGTAGTTTTCAATAAATCGGATTGCGTACTAAAACCACTTCGAAAACCCGATTGAAAAGGTGATAACAGAAGCATAGACTCCAAATAATCGACTATTTGCCTTGTTATAAGACTATCAAAAACCTTAGCAAAATGCGGTAAGTTCGCTATAGGTCGAGTGTCAGCCATGCATTGAGGTTTAGTTTTCTTTGACAATGGTATCACCGTCGACTTCTTCCAAATGGATGGATACAAACCCAGATCAACCGATTTATTGAAAAATTCTACCAAGAAAGGCACTACGCAGTCAAGAACATCTGCGAAAAACGACAATGAAAGTCCATCACTGCTACGACTCTTTGATTTAGGCAAGCAAGCTGTTATGGCTGAAAGTACCTGTGAGTAATTTACATGGCTGAACGAAAATAGTACTGAATCCGAATTACATGAAATTGATAAGATCTGCTCCAATTTAACAACTGAACAAGGCGGATGAAGAGAAGCAATCTCAGAGTAAAATAAATTTAAATCATCAGCATTGAATAATTGAAGTGGAGACTCCGATTTTGCCTTCAAGAAGCCATGCGATCGAAGCAATTTCCAGTATTCAGATGACCCTGTTGCATTTGAAAGTGCATTTATCAGAAAACTTTCACGAGCCAATCGGATTTCCTTTTTTACCTGCCTTCGAAGAGACTTATAGCGCGATAACAGAATGTCATCTTTAGTGCGGCGAGCACGCTGAAATAAGAGATTTCGGGCTTTACATCTCTCACGTAAGTCTTCAGAAAACCATGGAGCAGGTCTTCTTTTTAATGTGCGGTTCATTTTGGGAGCATGAGTATCCAATAAAGTCAATGCTGTGGACTGAAAAAAATATAATGCTTGGTCAATGGCCGTCGGATCAGCATCATTAAAAACCCGAAACGCACCATTTAGACAAGCCTTGAACATATTAGAAAAAGAGTGGGCATCAAAACCTTTAAAGTTACGTGAGGATAGAGAGATATTATCCTTAACTGGGTGATCCAGGAAGAAATCAAGGATCAAGTAATCGTGGTAATTTATATAAGGAGCAGTAGATTTATAAAACCCTTTTATCTTATCTACAGAGTCGACAATAATAACATCCAGCCAGGTATCAGAGTTATCACGATGGTGTGTGGTGCCATAGGGAACTATATAGAAGTTGCTCTCAAAAATAAGATTTTTTAAGTGATGGGCATAATAATTCTTTGACATTAAATCCGAATTTAAGTCTCCAGCAATAATAACATCCTGATAAAGATGAATATAGTTATTAATAATATCAAAAAGATCAGACAAAACACTACCCTTAGGACGACGATAGACAGACACAAAAAGAATTTTTTGATTTGGATTTGGTGATATTTCAAGAATCTGAAACTCATTTGCTAGCAGATCACTGTTTTTAGACTGTTTGAGTATTTTTGTCGATAATGATGACCGAATGTAACAGGCTACTCCACCTCCCTGGATATACTCTCTCTTTCCCTTGGACGATTTCAAATTCCTGTCGTTTCTGTATAAAATATATCCCTTTATATTAAAGAGGGTGGTAGGTTGCTTTGGTGTAAGCCAAGTCTCCGACAGTGATAAAACATCAACAGAGTTCGCAACAATAAAGTCACGAATATCAAAGAAATGTTCCCTTAACGAGTTTACGTTTATCTGGGCAATTTTCAAAAAAGGCCTGATAAGGTGAGATTCGGATATTGGAACAGCTGCCTTAGATAGTCAATCTAACTTATCAAGGTCCTGTTGACAAGTAATACGGATGGGTTCAGAGCGATCATTTTTCCGAACAAAAAGATTACCTTCTCTAGTCCATACATGTTTATAATTTAATTCACGAGCCCTTTGTCTAGCCTTCATGTAAAGACGATAAAGCACTTGCGGAAGCATATCGTTAACAAAGATCTTAGTATCAGTTTCAACCTGAGAGGAATCAGGGAATAAATTGTTATAAGTAATTTCACCGAATTCCCGTTTGACCTTAAGTACATGCTCCTTGACACGATACGATTTAAAATCAACTATAATTAAAATAGTGGATGAAAATGCAACTGAAGTGCCGACCGACTGTTTTGGTTTAAATTGACGGATAGATAAAACATCATTTTGAAGATCAGAAATATCCATATGAGCCAAAACAGTATTTACTAAAACCTTAAAAGAGACCGGAAGGTTTGACGGGATCCCTGTAATTTTAATCTCAGTACCCGGGAGCGCAGTTACACACGACGATTTAATTTGCGCTATCTCTGATTCAATAGTATCCATACGAGTATTACTATCACAAATAAGAGTCTTTATCGCTCTCAATTCATTCGTCAACTCAGTATGGTTTTGTGACATTTGGGAAAACATTACCGACATTCTATCCGAGTCACTCAAAGTTGACCAATTTGGCGGAAAATTTTGAGCTTGCGGGGTTGAAGACATATTTGACATATCAAAATTCTGCGTGGCTAAACTATCAGGACGCGAGCTTTTGCTTAGATCAAGACTTCGGTACTGGTCAAAAGCCTGTGATCGACGAGTCGGCGATAATGACGAGGTTTCAGAAGTGCCCCGTCGAGTTAATTTTGGCGCACGCAGAGATTTTACACAACAATTATTTAGGGGTTTTTTGCTAATAAATTTCTGCGCACAACTCGGGTGATATTGACTTTTGCACGTTTCACATTTAAGAATTGTCTTTACAATATTACATTTACATTTAGAGCAAATCGACATTTTACATTTTCACAACTTCGCCAAAATTATAGTTAAAACTGGTAGTCTTACAGTATCGCGGTATAATTTAAGCAAAATAATAGTAACAGTGTCAATCAAAAGTCGCAGGAATAAAATACAATATGATATGAATTAATAAGTGCATATATAGATGTATAGTATAAAACAATTTGATAAAATAATTTGATAAAATAATTTTAGTATATACACATAGTACGAATATTGAAATTTTGTAAATAACAATATAATAAAATTATAAAGAGCGACTAGAATTTTAACAGTTTATATCATTCCAGATATAAGACAAGAGAGAGAGAGAGAGAGAATGAGAGAGAGAGAGAGAGAATGAGAGAGAATGAGAGAAAGAATGAGAGAAAGAGAGAGAGAGAGAGAGAGCGAAAGAGAAATAGAGAGAGAGAGAGAGGAAGAGAAATAGAGAGAGAGGAAGAAAAATAGAGAAAGAGAGTGAGAGAGAATGAGAGGTAGAGAGAGAAAGAGAAAAAGAAAAAGAGATAGAGAGAGAGAGAATGAGAGAGAGAGAGAGTGAGAGAGTAGAATAGAATAGAATAGAATACTTTATTAGGTTATTGGGGTAGAAACCCCGTAAACACAAAAATTATACATAGCTGAAAAAGTACAAAGGTGTAAAAATAAAATAACAAATATAAATTAACAAAATAAAAATAACAATAGAAAATACAAATATAAATAAAAAAAAACATAGGTAAAAACAATATAAATATATAAAACATATGAGTAAAAAAGCGAAAATATAACGACGGATGAATAGTTAAAAGTATAACAATAAAATACAAGATTAGTAAAAATAAAATAATAAAAATAAAATAAAAAATACAATAAAATAACAATAAAATGAGATGGTGAAAACGTGAGAGAATGAAAACAATAAATAATGAAACAAAATGAGGTATCACCGCGTGTAATAGCTTTAAGCTTCGGCGTTCACAATAGTTAATACTGATACATCATTACATACATCATTTACATTGCCGGTGTTATTTAAATTACTACTAATATCATTTACATCGCTTAAGTGGGGACGGATTAAATTTTCGCGAGTTGCTCTTTCCTCCCAAGCTATGGAGTCGAGATGAAGAAAATGAGCGAAAGTAGATGATTTGAAAGTGATGAAGAGAGATGGGTCAAATGACGTGATGGAAAGCGAATTTAACAGTTTAGTGGCCGTGATGACAAATGATTTGTGAAGTGATTCAGTGCGAGGAGGGAGGTAGGTCAATGTTTAGGAGGATGACGAGATGAAATGCGTTGATCGGTTGAGCTATTAAGTCTAATGATATGATCTGATAGGTAATGAGGAGAATTATGCGATAAAATGTTAAATGATAAAGAGGAGATGAAAAATAGTCGTCTCGACTCCACAGATAGCCAGCCCAACTTTAACCCACAGGGCGTTACATGATCATATCTATTTAAATTTCCCCAAACAAATCTCACACAGGCATTGAGGAGCCTTTGAAGCTTTAAGTTTCTAGTCTGGTCCAAGTCGTTGTAAACTGCACAGGCGTAATCAAAATGAGGCAATATCAAGGCTACAATGAGATATTTACGGGTATTCCTGGAGAAAGCGCGTCTATGAAAACGCAGAGAGCGTAAAATACCGTGTACCCTCTGAGATATAGCTAAAACGTGCTTGGACCAGTCCAGGGTGGGCAGCAGCCAGACGCCTAGTGATTTCACTTGATTTTCGTAGTGGAGATAATTATTCAAAAGCTTAACACGCGGGGCAGTGGTTAGATCTATACGCGAAACATATGCTTTACTGCCCAGGATCATTACTTTAGTTTTACTAACGTTTAGGTCTAAACCATTTTGGGAAGCCCAGGAAGCAACCGCATTTGCATCATGTGTGATTCGTTGGACACCCAATTCGAATTCACCCGTAGGAAAGGAGTAGTAAACCTGGGCATCATCAGCATCGATCATATGATTACTGTATTCGAGAACATCCGGAAGATCATTAATAAAAACTGAAAAAAGTAATGGACCCAAAACACTGGCCTGCGGTACACCTGAATTGACCCCAAGCCAGTCAGAGCAGACGCCCAACTCATCAACCACCGCTTGCGAACGACCGACCAAATAGTGAAAAAACCACCTCAATACCGTGTTCGAGCAACCCATACTACGTAATTTAATTAACAAAGGGCCGTGTTGTACCAAATCAAACGCTTTAGAAAAATCGAACAGGATCAAAATCGTAATCATGCGCGAGTCAATGGCCCTTCTGATATCGTCGAGAACACCCAAAAGAGCAGTCTGCGTGCTGTGGCCCCTGCGAAACCCTGCCTGCCTGTCGATAAGTTTATGATTCGATTCTAAATAATGAGATAACTGTGAGTGAACTAACCGTTCAAGTATTTTAGAGACTTCACAGAGTTTAGCAATGGGCCTGGTGTCCGAGCAAAATTCGATCCTGTTCGACTTTGCCAATGGAAAGAACAAAGATTTCTTCCAGCAATCGGGAAAGAAACCAAGTGACAGCATGTCGTTAAATATATATAATTGTGGTTCGAGAAACTTGAGCTTTGCCACAGATAACCCGTCCGTCCCCACCGCCCTTGACATTGCGTTAAAAAGAGTACGTCGAACTCCCGAGGAACTAACTGCATTAAATTCAAAGATAGATGAACTAGGGGGGTCGGAATCAGAGGAACAAATTGTGCTTAAGAAGGAAGGTGAAAGCGGAGAAACCCGATTTGTTATTGAAACGTAATAATTGTTAAGTTGCTGGGTGGAAAATGTATCCAATGGAGATATATTGGATTTGGCGCACAGGCCAAGGTTTTTTAATTCCGTCCATTTAGCTTTCGGGTTTACAGTGTTTTTTAATTTGTTTGAAAGAAACATATATTTATTGCTGTCGAAGAGGTTTGAAACTCTGTTTCTTAATGTCTTGAAACTCTCGTAGTCTTCTAAGCGGTTGGATACTTTGAAAGTCCTAAATGCTAAATTCCTAGATTTAATGAGCTTTTTAACTTCCGCTGTCACCCAGGGCTTGGATTTGTTGCTGACAGTTATCAGTTTAGCCGGTGCAATGGAATCAAAAGTGGAGAGAGCAGATACCATGAGATGAGATAAGGAAGCCCGGAGATGAGAGGCTGAATCGCCGTTCGAGTAATTATGATTCTGAGAAGAGGAAATGTGGTTAAAAAGGGAGGGTGATGAAATTTGTGATAACGTCCCTAATTAATGATGGTTATGAGAAATGTGTAATAAGTTAGATGAAGACATGCTAAGTGAGTGAGAGTTATGAAGAATGAGTAATAAATTAGGTGAAGACATGCTAGATGAGTGAGTGTGAGAAATGGAAAATAAATTAGATGATGACGTGCTAAAAGAAGTAGACTGGTGTGTAGAGATAAATGGATTAGGTGAATGAGAGTGAAGTGAATTATTGATGGGAGAGAAATACAGCGAAGTCGAATTCCCACCGACATTCGAATTTGAGCTCAAATTCGAATACGAGTGTAAACTCAAATTCAAGATCTGGTCAGGCGACTCTAAAGGCTTAGATAAATGAGGTTCATGTAAAAAATGAGGCAGGAGGGTTGAGTTAGAACTGTAAATATTATTGAAAGTGCTGGCTAGTTCTTGGAGGTTGATCCCCTCCAAATCGCGTGACCAATACCTTTTTAATTTGGGCGGATCTCTGTTAATTAGTAATTGAAGTGCTATAAAGTCATGACCCGCCGCAAAAGGAGTTGTTGATTTAACGTAATTAAAGTCAGGTAAAGGGTCACTGATAAGGAAGAGATCAAGCCATGTGTGTGAAAAACCCAGAGATGTGATCGCATGATGGGTTGGTTCGGAACCAACAAGAGATAAATTGAGTGCTGTTATATTAGCTCTCATCATGTCTGCCGCAGTACTTGAAGACTTCATATCAATATTGAAGTCCCCAGTAATAACAGCAAGACTGTGGGAAGGAAGGATATCAGATAATAAATCAAAGAAGGTGATGGGGTAAGATGCCGTTGGCCGTCTGTAAACAAAGCTTAGAATTAGCGTTGAGCGAAGAGTTGAATTTTATTTTGCATACAAGAAATTATAAGAATATTGCATTTTTCAAGGTTTTCTCGGCGACATGTTGTTATAATAACTTGAAGCTTTGTAAAATGATAGATAATTACATAACGGAGGGCAACTAACTCCTGTTTTTGCGTAAATTTGTTTTTAATAATTGTTATAAGTAAATTAGTTGTTTTTTCGTCTGCTATTTTCTGGTGCAAAATTTGTATTTGTAATTGAGTATGATACCCACTTAAATAAGTTATCAATCGACATAAGAAGGTTTAAAACGTGTAATGAACGAAAAATTGCTGAAATGAGTTTTTGGTATGACATCTTACCTGGGATATGATCTGAGATCTCCAGTGAGATTTTTTAATGGGGATATATATACATATATAAGTAAACAATATATCAAAAATTGTAAAAACAAATCGTTATTTCTATTTGAACTTCTAATATTTGTCATCCTAGTACATGTGGTATTTTAAATTCTAATTGGAATGTTATAATTAATAATTTATTAATATGAAACGATCTATTATGAATTATATAAAGTTTATCAGGTATTAATGTAAATAATAATATTAGAATTAATTATTGGAAATAACAAAAATTGTTAATGATATAAATAGTAAAAATGATCATTCTTCTATTAATTATTACGGATTTATACCAACAAATTATATAATTGTAATATTTATTTAATTACTAGTACTATAAATTATTTTACTAAATAGTTTTTAAAAAGTAATTTTTTGAATATTACATTACATATAATTTGATGGTAAAGAATTATTATGTTAACAATACTATTTAACTGCGAGCGAAGCGAGCATCTTGGCTAGTATATAGATTAAATATATATTTGTTAAAATGAAGAAGTAAATGAATAATCAAAAGCCGTTTCAATGAGTGAAAAATTACAAATAATATTTATATTGTTGATTTAATATAAATTAAAATTGTACATGGTTATTGTTTGTACAAAACTACACATCTATAAACTTTAGATAAACTCGAAAATTGATAAAACAAAAATCAAGTACGTTTAAAAAAGCAAATATTGTCTGCTGGAGGCCTAGGCGGCCGGCTCGCGCGTCGAGTCGTTGAGTTAGTCTCGTATTATTTAATTTATTTGATAATAATAGTTTTTAATTAATTGTGATAGTTATGTAGTAGATTGCTATGCATTAACAGATGCTATACAAATTAGTAAAAATTAATAAGAAATCACGGCCTTTTATCAAGTCGCGAGTGTCGATAGAACGGGTTGAGTCGGTCTCTCGTTCGACTAGAGTCCGTGCGCGCATGCGCAGTTGTGCTTCCCGCGTCGATACTAGTGAGGTTCACGTCGCTCGGGACCGTTTCAGCTGGATAACAAAACGGCTTGTAAACATTGTTGTGTTTTTTCGAGAGCATTGTGGTATATGGTGAAAATTTCGAAATACTGTATGTTGATTTTTCTGACTACATCAATGTTGCTGAGTTCATACAATTACTCTTGTATAAGATAAATACCCAGCTATCCAGTGTTTGATGGCGTCCGACTTAAAGGTTATGTTTGATACCCAAGGAACTGCAAACAAATCATGTGTGATGGATGTCGGGCTATCTTGTAGGTGAGAAATTAACTGATTGACCGTATTTATGAGAGTTGTGTTTATAGGTTAGGTTGCTGTTTTTCTCTTCAGTTATTGCATTGATCATCTTTTATTTGTATGAATGTTTAGTTCATAAAAGTGCATTTGTACATCCCTGTCAGTAGTCGGATCCGGAAATTCATTTGGTCTTTCTTAATCCAGGTAACCTCCTGTTACTAATAGATAGCTACAACAGCCATGAAATTTTCGAATTAACAGTAGACCTATGATGCCATTGAATCCTCTAGCTAATACTGAATACAATTGCCAATTGGACCTCGAACAGCTGTCTATAATAGTAATGGAATCTCCATCTAACTGCTGGTTACAGTAACCATAGGATCTCTACCTGTGAGTTGGTTACTGTCCATATTTACGTCCACTAATCATCTACCAAACCCAAGTACTTCAATTAATGCAACGGCTTTTGTCTATATTAGTAATTAAGCAGTCCATATACGAGAAATTTCAGGTACTCCTTGCATACACGTAATAAAGGTTATGTTTGATTGCATACATATTATTGTCTTTAGAAATAATACCCAACGCCAAGCCATTATGCAGATCTTATTCTCTAACTAAAGAAGTACAATCAAATTATGTGTGAAGGATGTAGGACTATCTTGTGAGTGAAAAATTAACCGATTGACCGTAATTATGAGAGTTACGTTTGTAGATTAGGTTACTGTTCTTACTCATCAATTATTGCATCGGTTTCCTTTTATATGTGTGAATGATTAGTTCATGTAAAAAAACTTTTTAGGTACTTCCAGGTTAATGTCTAAGTGCATTTGTACATCTCTGTCACTGGTCGGATTAAGATTGAAGTTTAGTACAACATTCATAGAATCTTCCACTAAATGCAGACTGCGATGACAATGGATCCTTCATTTATCTGCTGTCTACTAGCCTACTAGTCCTGCATCTAACTACTGTTTGCGATGCCCATGTCAACACCAGCTAGCGCTTAGCTACGATGCCAACATAAATTTTCATTAAGTAGATTTGGGTAAAATAAGGTAATTCATATAATGATTGCATTGAACAGCATATCAGATGCAGAAAACGAATGCATAAAAAGTGTAGTAATACAGTCATAAGCGTTTTACTAAAAAAAAAATATATAGCAATAGTTGTTAAATTGATTATTATAATAATTTTGGTTTCAAAATTCCTGCATCGTCTGCGTATCAAAATGCAGAAAACGATTGCATTGAAAAAGTATAGCAATAGTTGTATAATTGATTATTGTAATAAATTTTGGTTTCAAAATTCCTGCATCGTCTGCGGATAAAAATGCAGAAAACGATTGCATGGAAAATGTATAACAGTTGTTGTCAAAATGATCATTGTATAATTTTATGGTAACAATTCGTGCATCGTCTGCCCAACAAAATGCAGAAAACGATGGCATAGAATTATGTATAGCAATAGTTGTTAAATTGATTAATGTAATAATTTTGGGTTCAAAATTCCTGCATCGTCTGCGTATCAAAATGCAGAAAACGATTGCATGGAAAATGTATAACAGTAGTTGTCAAAATGATCATTTTATAATTTTATGGTAACAATTCGTGCATCGTCTGCCTAACAAAATGCAGAAAACGATCGCATAGAATTATGTATAGCAATATTTGTATAATTGATTATTGTAATAATTTTTGGTTTCAAAATTCCTGCAACGTCTGCGGATAAATATGCAGAAAACGATTGCATGGAAAATGTAGTAATAAATGTCAAATTATGTTTGTAAAAATTAAGTTGTATAATTCCTGCATTGTTTGCATATCAAAATGCAGAAAATGATTGCATGGAAAGTGGATAGCAATTGTTGTCAAAAAGATTATTGTAAAAATTCTGATTAAAATATTCCTGCATCGTCTGCATATTTTATGTTAAATAATGCAATCTACAAAGGTTATTTGTGAATGAATATGATAGCTGGAATGTACTATTGGCGCCATCTACTGTGAGGTTATAGATTAATATAATTTTTCAACGGATGATGGCGCTACTAGTACATTACAGCTTACTACATTACCGACGCTTCGTCGATAGTTTTTCACTATGGAACCCCGTAATAGGATTATGAAAAACACAAATAAATGAAAATAATTCACAAAGGGAAGTAGGAAACTGTACTTGTGTTACTTCTTCTAAACATCTATCCCATTCATCATCTTCATTTACTAATCCTTTAGCAATAGCAGCTTCGTAAAATGAAGGATATATACCATTGATTGTGCGCAAATCTTCAAATGAAGTAGCTCCTTTGACATGCAAAAGTAATAATCTAATGAAATATCTTGATCTATTTCTTGGATTAACTAAATACATACTGCTTAAAATAGGTTTATTGAATTTTTTTCTTTTATTCCATTTTTTTAATTTAGTGTCAAATACATAATGAATTGGTATTTCAGAATATAAATAGTTTTTTGCATCAGAATCATTTTTATTTAATTTAAAATATGCAGTTAAAGTCGTTTCTAGAATTTTATTTATTATTTGTTCTTCTTTTCCATCTTCAAAGTATACTTCTTGCTCATTTTCATCGTGAATTGCTAATCTTATAATAGCATGTGATATTTGGTGTAAATTATATTCTAACAGTCTGTGCATAGCTTCTGGTGGACATAAATACCTTGTATTTATATATTGTTTTATTTCATCATAATCACATACTTGGCTATCAATTTTTTCATTTTCGTTGGAATTATCGTTAAAATTGATATTCATATCACGTATTTTAATAAATGCACAGTCATGTCCTTTGTAGCAATATTTAAATAAGTATTTTATACATTGTACAGTTGAACATATTTCTACGTTGATATGGGAATTAAATTTTAAGAGCAAATAAGGATTATATGGAACGACAAATTGGTTATCAGCTATTATTAAACCATTTCTACTCTTAAAATGAATTTTTTTGCCATCGTCTCTTCGCATATAAATTGGATATCCGGATGATGCAAAAATTGTTTTTGAATTATACTTCTTAGGAAAACTTTTTGTACATTTTTGTGTAGTTTTATCCATGCAAGGAGAATTCAAGTTTTTTATTCCGCAAGGACCATGAATCATGAATTGTTTTACAATACTGTGTAAACGTGGATAAATTTCTTCATTTGGAATTTCTGCACTTATATATTCGTCGACTGTTTCAGGAGTTTTGATTTTTTCATTTAGAAACAAAAGCATATGCATATGTGGAAGTCCTCGCTTTTGAAATTCAATGACATATGTATACGCGATACTATTTCGTAAAACTCCTTATTTAACTACTAATTCTTTTAGTTCTTTTACTTTTTGTTGAAAAACTTTAACAACAATATCTGGTCTGTCAATTAGGTCTTCATATTTTTCTATATTTTCAGTTATTTCTTTCCATTTTGGATTGCATGTCATTGTTATAAATAAGTCTGGTTTTCCATAATGATTTACGAGGGTTATTGAATCAATATATTTTTGTTTTAAAAATCTTGCACTTCCAGTACAATTGGATGGTAAAATGATCATTTTTCCATTTTTAATATTTTCAGATTCTTTTTTTTTATGTAAATAATCCATTACACCTTTATAACAATCGCTTCGTAAAATGTTTTGATTTTTTTTAATAAAATATAATCTTGAACTTTCAACTTTTACAAATGCATCGATTATTGCCTGTTGAGATACTTTTCCCAAATTAAGACATGGATTAAATCCATTTCTTACTGAAAGCCTATAATTATAAAATTGTAAATTCGAAATATTATTATTACTATTTTTACATGTTAGTTGAGGCATCCATCCGTATCCTCCATTTGGATAAATAAGTGGGTAGGTCATTGGATCAGTGTGTTTAATTATAAGTGGAATACTGATTGGTTTTTCATGTCTTGAGTATATAACAATATCACGTTCTGCTGGAGGTAGACCATCTTTACCTACAAATACCATCGCAACTTCATTACAAGCAGCTTCATTATATATGTTTTTATCTAATTTTTCATTATTGTTATGGACATGGTTATTGTTTTTGGTGCGCAACCTGTTTTTGCACATCGTTCTATTTCTTCTTTTTCTATTTCATGCACCATTTTATAAGCTTTAGCATACGGACTAATATCTCTTAGTAAGTATATCTAATTCTCTTATTAATTCTAATTGTGTATTTGAATTATTTTTAATAGTTTTTCTTTCTATTGTTGCTAATTCATTATCAAGAACGTATAATTGTCTATATTAGCGAGCTTCATTTTCATTAGGATGCAATAAAAAACATTGTGATATATTTGACCAAAAATTTTGATAACTTGTGGTCCAGAACCACACAGTTTGTCATAATTTGCTCCAAAATTTGCAAAAGCTAAGGCACTATTATATGTCCTAATATTTTTTCGCAAATTAATACTTTGTTCTGAAAATTCTGTTGCTAATTCCTTTAAGCGATTTGGATATACAGGATTTTCTGATAGTTCTACTTTTATTTTGTGACAGCAATTAGAAAATTTTTTGTTTGTTGTTTTTTCAAATAAAAAATGTTTGGCCTTACAGTATTCACAAATTTCCGTCATAGAACCTAAGTAATTTTCATGAATTAATTTTTCATTAAACTACATATTTGTTATTAAACCTATAATTTTTTATTTACTTACAAATTCCAATGTTTTTCGTTTTTATTAAGGAGATGTTTTTTAATTTGCTTTTATTTTTTGAAATATTTGAGTTATTTTATATATTATAATATTGGCCATTATCATTAATTTTTAATTTTTTAATTAATATTACCGGTTCTTTATTTTTGTTAATATTTCTTACACTTATTGTTCGTTTCAAACTTCTTTTCAAATAAAAATTCATTAATTTATTTACATCTTTAGTCATTTCTGTATTATAGTTTTATAAATTTCTCTTTTGCGCAATGCTTCTTTTTCTGGTTTATTATTTAATTCATCAGAATTCATTTTTTTCATGTTTTCTATATTTCGTAGTTTTCTTTTTAGTTTATTCTCTTCTATTATGCAATTATCAATATTTTTACTTTTCATGTAAGCTTCTCTTTTGCGCAATGCTTCTTTTTCTCGATTTTTTTTAATTTCATCACTAGTCATGTTTTGTAATTTTAGCATTTTTTGTTGTTTTCTTTTTATTTGCTTTTCTTTAAGTTTATTATATTGTTCACTTTTAATCTTCCAGTAAGTTTCTTTTTTACGCTGTCTTTCTTTAGTTTTTTTCATTAATTTTTCATCATCTATTATTTGAATTTTTTTCAATATATTTTTTTTTTTTTTTAAATTTTTTTCAACAATCGATTCATAATTTTTTGTATTTTCAATTTTAAGAATTTCTTCATTTTTATTTAATAAATATACGTCATCTAAATGAGTATTTTCTAAAATTAAAGAGATATCAGTATCTTCAGATGAACTGTAATATGGCATTTCATTGTCTATTTCCATTGATACAGAATCTACATGATAATTTTTTTGTTTATTATATGTATTCATTAGTCTATGTTGTTCAATAACACAGCCACACAAAAAAAAAATGTCAAAACCCAGACCATATATACCTTATGTTTTTCAGGTCGCTGATTCCGAATCCGTGGTCCGTTTGACCCCATCACCTCAGGGTCAAGGTCAGGTCAAGGTCAAATTTACAAAATTAACGGCAACCAAGGTTTAACAGTATACATATATGTTTTTGAGGTCGCTGATTCCGAATCCGTGGTCCGTTTGACCCCATCACCTCAGGGTCAAGGTCAGGTCAAGGTCAAATTTACAAAATTAACGGCATCCAAGGTTTAACAGTATACATATATGTTTTTGGGGTCGCCAAATCCGAATCCGTGGTCCGTTTGACTCCATCACCTCATAGTGAAGGTTATTTGAAGGTAAAATCGACAAAATTCTTGTAAAACAAACCAAACTTAATGAATGAAATTAAACCTTATGTGTATAAAGACTAAGAATGGAGATTGTTCACAGATTCATCAAAAAGAAGTTTAAAAGCCGTATTACTACACAATAGCAACCACTATGCCTCCGTTCCTATAGCGCATTCCACTACAATGAAGGAAACATACGATAATCTCAAAATTATAATACAAAATATTCAGTATGATAAGCATAAATGGCGGATATGTGGTGATTTGAAAGTTTCTGGAATATTGTTAGGACAGCAGTCTGGATTTACAAAGACGCCATGTTTCTTGTGCTTATGGGATAGTAGAGACCGTGCAAAGCACTATACAAATCATAAATGGCCTGAAAGAAAATCTCTCGAAGTCGGAAAGAGTAACGTTATAGCTACTCCATTAGTTGATCCGAAAAGAGTTCTCATTCCTCCATTACACATAAAACTTGGTGTGATGAAACAATTCGTTAAAGCTTTAGATAAAGATAGCCAGTGCTTTAAATACTTGGAAAGTAAATTTCCAAGTAAATCAGATGCAAAATTGAAGGAAGGTATTTTTGACGGACCAGAAATTAGAAAAATGATGGCTGATGACCAGTTTATTAGTTCCATGACAAACATTGTGAAAGCTGCATGGCTTAGCTTTAAGGAAGTTACTGAAAACTTTTTGGGTAATCGCAGAAGCCCAAATTACAAAGTAATTGTATCTAAAATGGTTGAGAACTATGGGAATATGGGTTGCCTAATGAATTACAAACTACATTTTCTGCACAATCACTTGGATAGTTTTCCTGAAAACTGTGGCGATTATAGCGAAGAACAGGGAGAGCGTTTTCACCAAGATGTTAAAGTAATGGAGAAGCGTTATCAAGGTAGATGGGATGCTAGTATGCTGGCCGACTACTGCTGGATGTTGAAAAGAGATTGTAAAACTACTGGGAAAAAACGCAAAAGGAAACCTTTGTACCGATCATTTGATGAGAAACGTGTAAGGTATAGTAAGAAAAAATAAATGGCATGAAGTTTGGTTTGTTTTACAAGAATTTTGTCGATTTTTCCTTCAAATAACCTTCACTATGAGGTGATGGAGTCAAACGGACCACGGATTCGGATTCGGCGACCCCAAAAACATATATGTATACTGTTAAACCTTGGATGCCGTTAATTTTGTAAATTTGACCTTGACCTGACCTTGACCCTGAGGTGATGGAGTCAAACGGACCACGGGTTCGGATTCGGCGACCCCAAAAACATATATGTATACTGTTAAACCTTGGATGCCGTTAATTTTGTAAATTTGACCTTGACCTGACCTTGACCCTGAGGTGATGGAGTCAAACGGACCACGGGTTCGGATTCGGCGACCCCAAAAACATATATGTATACTGTTAAACCTTGGATGCCGTTAATTTTGTAAATTTGACCTTGACCTGACCTTGACCCTGAGGTGATGGGGTCAAATGGACCACGGATTCGGAATCAGCGACCTCAAAAACATATATGTATACTGTTAAACCTTGGTTGCCGTTAATTTTGTAAATTTGACCTTGACCTGACCTTGACTTTGAGGTGATGGGGTCAAACGGACCACGGATTCGGAATCAGCGACCTCAAAAACATAAGGTATATATGGTCTGGTCCGTGGGTTTTGACATTTTTTTTGTGTGGCTGTGTAATTAATTGTTTTTGAATATTTTTTTCAATGATATTGATTTCTTGAGCATTGAAGTTTAATTTTTTTTAAATATACGGAGTTTATGATAAATAGACCTTTGCAATGGTATTATTGAATAATCATAATTCAGATTTTCATTAGCAAAGTTTTGTAAAACTGGAAACATCGTAATATTATTCGATTCGTATATTTTTAATAAATGATCGCGTAATTGAGGAATGTCAAATTTGATACTACATGGACATAAGTTATAAAGAATAGAAACTGCGGAGAATATTGAAAAAATTCCACAATCATAATTATTTGTCTGTGATTGCACTGACTGAAAAGTAATTTTTAGATTTGATTTATTTGGAAATAATCTATTAATATAAACTTTGTGTTCATTTTGTAAACATTTAGTACTTAAACTATCATAAATATGCACAGTATTATTATTGTAATACATGCAAACCCAATGACCATTTTGCGAATTTCCAGAAAATAATAATTGAAGGTATTCTCTATTCATTGGTATTGGTTGAATATTATCCGGTTTTTTAACTAAAAGTGTTGATTGCATATTAAACATAGTGTGGGATCTAAGTATATTATTGAATTCTAAAATGCGTTCATCATTTAACATACAAGAATCTCGGTTGTAAGATTCTAATCCCATTACAACTAATTTTTGTTTTTCTGTTAAACCCACTGTAGATAACGTAGCTTATCAATAATAATTACCAAAGTTTTTAGTGTGTTGATATATAAAATTATATAAATATATAAAATTTTTTATTAATAATGTTATAAAAAAATATTATTTTTTAGTAATAATTTTATTTTTTTTTTGTAAATTTTTTTGCTGAAAATAAAAAAATAAAGAAAATTAATATACATGCTTAGATAAAATAGTCATATTTTATATTTGTTTATAAATATAAATATATCAGACATAAATATATAAAATAAATAAACAAAAATTAATATAATAATATAAATAATGTTAATATAATAATATAAAAATTTTGATTACAAAAATATTTATGACCAAATTAAAATGTTATTTAAATTTTTTTATTATTATTAAATTATTATTATACATACTTTCGGCAAATAAAAAATATAATATAAAAAAGTTTTATTTTATATTTTTTAAATGTAAAACTTCATTTTACTTTTAGATATAATATTAGTTAATTAAAATTGTTAAATTTTTAAAAGTTATTAATGATTGAAAAAAGTGTATTTTTTCAATATTAAATAAAAATGAAAATAAAAAATATATAAATAATTGAACTTTTTAGAATCATAAACTAAGTAATTATAAACATCTATGTTATGAATTAATTCACTATAATTAAAAGAGTTAAAAATGCGGACATTAGGCAATTTCAATTGCACCGCAAAATTGCACTTTGTACAAAATCATTAATTTCTTAATTTAAGTTATTTTGCTATATTGCTAATCGTTTTTTAAATGCAAGCAATTAATAAAAATGTTCCTTAAATTACTAACAAATTGTTCAAAATTTTTTTTATACAACTTTTTTACTTACTATATGTATTTTATGTAAATGTATATATCAAAATATTCGAAGTATTTAAAAGTTAATATATAACGTATACCAGCTGTGAGTCTCTCTCGTGCGTGTTCGAAAATTATCGGAATTAGTAAAATATTATGTCTATAATTATGTGAACTAAAGGAATTTTTTTCTATATTTACACATCTAAAAAAAAACATAATTATAATGCACCCGAGCGAGCGTTAGAGAGCGAGGTATTTGTTGCTAGTTCAACTATTAATAAAAATAATAATTAAAATTGTACAATTTAGTGTTTATACCAATGTAGTGGTCAATCTAATACTTTGTTCATAAGTAATGATTTAAGCAAACAATGTTGTAACGGTAAGGTACTGTTTACCTTACCGTTTGACGAATTCGAGCAACACGAGCGAACAGTATCATAATGTTCGCATCGGTTCGAGACGGCGAGATTCGGCTCAGCTCGGTTCGTCGTGGCTATACGGGCGAGATCGACTTCGCAGGCGAAAGATTCGCGCACGCACCTCATTAGATAGGTGAGGGGGAGATTCGCGCGTGCTGCAAAAAGAGATAGCCGCCTTGTTACGCGACAGGTGTCATCTCCCCGCGTCCCGTGTTTAGTTTTCGCCGTGTTGGGTTTTTCCGTGCGTTTTGTGTGTGCGTTTCGACTGCAGGCCGATTCTGCATTTGCAGTGAGTCGCGCAACACCGTGCATCTGCCTGCAGCCACACAACCCCGGTGCACGAAGCAAATGTTTGAAGTTACCTCTATTTGCCTGAAGACACAGCCCTAAACGTCTACGGAATTCTTGTATGGTGTTTAACAAAGTTTGTCTTGGAATCGCAGCGCATGCTTCACGAATCCGATCTTGCATGTTGTCTCGCGTTGTAGGCTGTTGTTGAAAGACAACATTCTTCACATAGCCCCACAAATAAAAATCTGGTGAAGTTATATCTGGGGAGTTTGCGGGCCAGTTAACCGGACCTCCACGTCCAATCCACCCAGTGTAAGTTTCATACAAAAATTGTCGAACAATTACTGCAAAGTGTGGCGCTGCGCCATCTTGCTGGAATACCATTCTTTGTCTGGTTTCTAAATCAACGTCTGCCAATAGTTCTGGCAGCCTATCTCTTAGCAACTCTAAGTAGGTGTGTTGATCAACATTAGCCTCAAAGAAGTAAGAACCAGCCAAATAACCATTTACAATCCCACACCATACCATAAGACTCCAGCGATGTTGGTGATCTACTTCTCTGTGCCAATGAGGATTCTCATGTGACCAATAGTGGCAATTGTGTCTATTAAGTTGCCCGTCACTTTGAAATATTGCATTATCGGAAAATAAGACAAAGTTAAAGAATTCAGGATTATAGTCAATTTCTTGAATGGCCCATTGGCAAAATTCAACTCGCTGTTGCATATGATGTACCTTTAATGCTTGAACCAAAGTAATATGGTAAGCATGGTATCGAAGGACTTTTAAAATTCTTAAAAACGTTCTTCTTGGTATTCCATGTTCCCTTTCAACTTGACGACTGCTAACATGTGGATCGAGATGAATAATAGCAAGAACAGCTACTACACGAGGATCGTTTTCGTTGTACTCCTTATGCCTCCGTTCACGAACAAGATGTCCAGCACAAGCTCTTTCAGTTAAATTGCGTATAGTAATATCAGTAGGGTGTCTTCGACCAGGCAAACGTTTAGCATATAGCCTTGCTGCAGCACGAGCATTATTATGGCATTCTCTCAGAAGCATAATCATGTCCACAATTTCAAATCAGCCATTTTAAAAATTCAATTTTAACAATTTAAATTTGACAGTATTTAACAAGCTCGACTAATAAATTTACAGAAAAATCATAAACATCTGAAAAGTAATACAAATTCTGTGTAGTGCACTATGATTAATTTAAAAAATTTGAAACTACAAAAGTGTATAAAAGTGAAAAATTAATGTAACTACATTCGATATTTGTAAAACTTTAAAATAATTTTAATTTTATTTAAAATGAAACAACCAGAAGAAGTATACTTAAATCATTTTAAATAAAGCACTTTTAAAATCTGCGTCTGGGATATCTGTGCGTGTCCCACAAATATTGAAGTTAGTTATTGCATCAAATGGATGTGTATGGTTTAACGCTTTGAGATTGGAGTATGAGCATATTGCAGAGAATTTTTATTAACATTTAAAAATTCATGACACGTCTGTCATACTAAAAAAATCTAATAATAAGGCTTGTGTTGCAGCGAGACTCTAAGTTGCACTTTTTCTGATAGACGACACCCTACGGATATAACGATATGCAACTTAACTGAAAGAGCTAGTGTTTAACATCTTGTTCATTAACGCGAATTTAGATTTAACGATTCATTTTCAGGCAAATAAAGGTGCCTTCAAACATTTATTTCCTGGCTAAATTCGAGAGAGGCAAAGAAACTTTTGCTGATCAAGCACCCCATCCTGAGAGGCAAGGGGACTCACGTTAATCAAGCATACCAAAAGACACAAAACTTACTACGTCCATGTCAATGATTCTGGGTAACGCTACAAGTAAGTGCACGAAACAACAAAACTTTAGTTCAAGGTGTAATTCAAGGTCACCAGTATTTGACCTCATAAGCACCTTATATTTTTTATTTGACCTTAAAGGTCATCGCCAAGGTCAAAATAAAGGTCACCACTGAATTTCACGCTAAAAATTACTTAAATAATGACCTTTATTTTTTCGGCAATACCCAACTTAAGATTTTTCATAGCCATCCGATTATTTCATATTAATGACCTTGATCTGACCTTTGAGGTCATCGAGGTCAGATGACCTGAGAGCATATTCGGACGTAAAATTTCCCGCCCTTTCCGATTCCGGTGTAAAAAATGGGGGTTTCCATTTAAAAAAACTCAAGTTGACCTTGATTTGACCTTGAAGGTCAGCTTGAAGGTCAAATTCAAGGTCACTATTGTTTGACCCCTTTGTATCCTACAACTTTTATAAAGGTCATTTTTTGATAGGATGCGAACTTACTGAGTTTTTCAGGTGCATAGATTAAAATGGCCCACCGTGTATATTGTAACGAGGTCTACCTCTAATTAAGACCGAAATTAGAATGGGTATGAGGTCTCTACCTCTCTCGATACGGTCAATGCGGCCCGCGCGTACCGATGTGTTTACCTCGGCCGCACTGTGCAATACCGGTACCTCCGTTAAATCGGGCGGCTTTTCCTTGCCGTCCGGGTGTAATGACACGGGGAGTACGGCGCTCTCCGTCTTTGTTTCTCGGTCCTACCTTTACCTTAGCCTCCGAATACGTGAACTCGAGAGGCTCATTACTCGGCGTGAGTCTCGCCTCTACATAGTGGTTTTGGGATATTCCGGATTCTACAGACAACACGACACATACATGCAAAAGTGAATAAACTCAAGTTGTAAAATTAATCATATACAATTTATTAAATGAATTCAAAATTACAACTAAAGAAAGTTACAAAGGAATGTAATAAAGTGTGCGGTTGTGTCGTATAGACGTTAGGCGAAGTCCCGATTAGTGTCTCGTATGAAGTCGCGTCGATCCCTCGGCGGGATCGTCCTAAGCTATATCGCGAGGTAAGTCTAACGAGGTTTAACTCTAAGTATTAGAGTGAGAGAGACGGGAGTCGCCGAGTCGTCCCTTCTCCCTCGCTCTCGATTTTCGAACGCGTTGCCCGCTGGCAACGGTGATCCGCTCGCGATCACGCTGTATTGAAGTATGGGATTTTATCCCGACTTACGCTTGATGTGGCGTCCTTACGCCTTAGGCCTCCTAGCCATCTGTTGGGCAGGTAGCCTTCTCGTCGATGCAAGGACCGAGGAAAATCACAGAACGCTTCCTTGGGCTCGCTGCGTTTCCTATCGTCAACGGCGATAGCACACGTACCCCGGGAAACGTACCGATCTTCGATCGCTCGTCTGCGTCGCGGTAGAGTTTCCTCGCACGTATCGTTTATTCGCTCGTAGCACGGCCCAGCAAAACCGTAGCGTTGACCGTCCTTCGCCGTACTAAATTTTCCGTGGGCCAACTAGAGGTCCTCTCCCCCTTCCTTACGCACGGATCATTGTTCGTTCGTCGCGCCGTTTCCGAGAAAAATTATTTTATCAAATACTCGCGTTTACTAAACGATATTAATTTAATTCAAAACGTCTTTTAATAATTAATACCGTTACAATATATATATATATATATATATATATATATATATATATATATATCATAAAGATACGATGTACTAACAATGTTCACATTAATGGGAGAATCTACATTGCATAAGAAAAAGAAATTTTTTTCTTCTCTTCGACAACTCGTAATAGTAGAATTATTAATTGAATGAATGTAAAAAAAACATAAACCAATATTTAACTCTTTTGTTTAACTTTTTAGAAAATATATGAGAGATTCCACAGAACTTTTGACTTTAAGGTCAAAAGAAAATTGAAAATTTATTTTAAAGGCACATCTTTGAAACTTATCGAACGATTTCTAAATAACAGTAGTAGCATAAAAAACATGGGGCCCCTCATTTTTTTAAAAAATTTTTTTGTAAAAAATCAAAAACAATTATTTTAATGTAAAACATACTACTTTTCATCAAAAAAATAAAATTTTACATTTTTCTTTCAAATTTAAGGTAAAATGTTAAAAAATTTGATAAAATATGTAGCATAATATGTGTTGGAAAGAAAAATTTTGTAACACAAAAATATCATTATAATAAAATTTTATTTCAAGCAATTAATAATTTTTCAAACAAAAGAAATGTAACAAAATATATAATATATACAAACATTGTAACTAATACAAAGATTTTTTGAATTATAATTCCTACCTTTAATTTAAGTTCCATAATGTGTGTGTATTTGTGTTTAAGTATTACAATTACAAATATTTACTATAAGATGATTAAATACCTTATTTTCTCGGAAAGTAAGAATTTCATTTTGTTACATTTTTCGTTAGTTCGTTTCAGGCAAACAAAGAAGAATTTTATGTAAAGTATTTTAAAACATGTTTTTTAAAAGGTTAATAAAAAAGAGCAATTACTTTTATAACCATTGACAACATACTATCGATGTGCTGACGAAAAGTACGATTTTTTTCAATGGGGGGCGCATACGTGTACTCAACTTTGCGAGGGTACAATTTTTTTTCTGTAAGTAGCACACTTACAAACCAAACGCGATTTTATTTGTCTGCTCAATAAGTGTCATTTTCCATAAAGAAAATTTATGAGAATTATTTATTTTTTTTTAAGAGCTGAAAGTAAAATAAATTAGTTTTTTTTAAATAGTGGTTACGGATATTCATAAAATAAATTAATCTATGTAGGTTGAAGCACACCTCTAAAACTTTTACATTATATTCTGTGATATGTGAAGATTATATAAAAAATTATCCAAATCATTTTTAATAAAAGTTTTTTTTTATATAAACCTAATAAAGCAAAAAAGTGGAGTGAGTAACACAAAGAATTAATTAAAATGCGATAAATTATAATTTTTTTAAGTAATATATTATATATTATTAATATAATAAATAACGGTTACTATACTTTGTGACTTTTTTCTACAAGGAATGATTTTTTTAATATGATGAAAATCATCAAATAGCATTGAAAAGTGAAAGTAAAAAAAAAGTCAAAAGTTCTGTGGAATCTCTCATATATGTAAGCATTCAAATATTATCCAAACCACCAGCCAGAGTCCACCGTATTAGACCAAGTCGCGAGTTATTTAAAATGGTGATATGTATTGTAACGATCATGCTGGGGATTAGAGCGTGACGTCAAAGGTGAAATAAATGAATAATTAAAAAGTGTAACTAGTAATTTATTATAATAATAAAAAAAGGGTTTGGGCACCAGCCGCGTACGACCGTGGCGAATTTATATATAAGCTCGGCTGCGTACGAGCTACGACGAGTTTCTGTGCGAGGGGTGGGGAGGGAAGAGAGGGAAAAGCACACTTACGAGAAGGAACGAAGATCGCGGAATATCCGGTGCAAGGCGTGCACCCACCATGGCTTTGCGTACATCATCTCCTGGAGTACTGCTAGATTCGGCTCGCTTCCACGCACACACACACACGAATTTATATTTATCTCGGTCGCTGATGCTGCCTCGATGGTCGTCCGTCGGCCGCCGTCGTTTCGCGCGCGGCGTATAGTGCGTGCTTGCGGCGGTATTGACACGAAGCGGACGACTTTGCTTGGGCTGCTGTTTCCCACGGAGAGAACCATATTCCTGGTGACGTTGTTCACGAGGTAAATACTTAACATCGTTCCATCTGTGTTCTATAATCGGCTAATTAGTTCTCTCCTTTCCAGGTGTAGACGGGACTGCCGACTTCGGATCTTCGCGCTCACTCTCTCTCACGACGCCCGATCAGCTGGTGCGCATCGGGTTACTTGCTGCTGCTTTTCCTGGGTGTTACGTTGCTGCGGGGACTTCTGGCTGCTTCCTAGGTAACTAGCTAGCTCTCGAGGGAGCGCTTCATATTTATAAATAGTTAATATTTAAAAGTTATGGTAATGCTATGGTTACCATAACCTCATTTCCAATCCTCTCCTTGCATGTAGCTGTCAGTATATGTGTGTAGCTACATGCTTCTTTGTATCCTCTTAGTTAGTTCCAATCTCACTTCTTATTATTTTACAGCTTCCTTGAGTTCTGTACTGCTGCTCGTGCTGCTCAGTATGACAGCCTGGGTCATCGTATGCTGCTTAGTTTGGCCCCTAGTGCGATGCCTCCTGAAAGCAGTCTCACCGCTCCTGCAATGCTGCTGGATTGTGCTAAGTAGGAAGTGTTGAGTTGCTGGGGTAGCTTAAGGTACGTTTGGCAGGTTTAGTGATGTGAGGGTAGGTAGGGCAGCTTAGGTTGGGACTCGCTCGCTTAGTTCTATTGACAGGTACCAAGTACCTTGTCACAGTATATATGTGTATAATATGTCGCAATACGTCACACTCTAGCTGGTGGTTTTTCCCACCGCTAGATAGAAACGACTATTTCTCTACACTCGTTAGGGGGATCGTTGTCTCCTTTCTATATATATAGCCGCAGAACATCTTGCTGGCATCGCGGTTCATCTTGCGACTGGCGTCCAAGATAAGATCTCCAGTTCCTTACTGAGGAGTCCAAGCTGGAGATCAAGGATGTAAAGCCTATAATTTTTTATAAAAAGACCGTGCTCTGAGAAATTTTACCAACAATAGTAGACAAAGAGTAAATAGGGCTTGCTTTATTAAAAAATAAAGCAATTTTGTTCGGAAAGACAGATATTACATATTATACACATATAAATATATGATAGTTTCGTTGTTAGTAAAAGCCGTGTTTTTCTAAAAAATATTCGGAAAAATGAAAAAAAAAAATAAACTAAAGTCAATAGCATCAAACCAGCGATATTCTTTTAAAAATTAGCTGTTTTAATGGTTTCTTGAAACTTAAAAAAACGTCTAGCGTGCTTGAATTTGAATTTCGTGAGCTAAAACTTATGAAAGTTCTTTTTTTAGTGTACTTTAAACAACTTTTGCGAAAAGAAATGGAAATGCTCATATTTATTAATATACGTATTGAAACAGGGTAGATATATTTTTCTTTGCTATTGTAATAATTTTGGTAATTAGAAAGGCATACTAACGTTTTTCATTTGGATCTCTTGTTCCACACTGACGGTAAGCTAACGTATTTTTACGTTTAGTTTGTACGTAACCAGGAATGCTTATGCTTGGTGATTCAAGTTTACCTGTAGATATCAGCTTAGTAAAATCTAGTTCGAGCTTTTTAGCAGTTGGTCCTATAAAAGAAAATTTAACTATTCATAAAAGAATAATAAGTTAAAGTGACATAAATACATAATGTCTGATATTGTACCTCTAAAATGTACCAAAAATTGAATACAACTACCACTATGTAATATTTTTGTTTTTCTACCATCGATCAACAACATCCACTCAGGAATTCCCATTACTTGTCTTACATCATCTAAAAATTGTGCTCTGGAAATAAAAAATTGTTACTGTAAATTTTAAATACAAGATTGGTCAAGATAGTTCTTGCATAAGAAACAGACTTCGAAAAAAATGTTATTTAGATCTAGTTGTCATGTGGTAGTGTTACAAAAGTTATAAATTTATTTCAATTTCTATTCGATATCAATGAGTAAGAAATTTATCTTCTAATTTGAAAATTAAAATCTAATTAGTTATACATATTTTTATAGACATCGCCAAGTGACTTGAAAAATTATAAGAGGGGTTATAAGCGAGTGATTAGATGCGTTGACTAACGTTGCGTAAACTCGCGGAAGTTAGATCGATGACTAGAGTACGAGATCCGTAATTCAAGCTCTGTATATTCGAATTCCATCCACCGCCTTTTTTTGACTTCTCGCCTTCTTTATACGTTATAGTAGGGTTACTTCACCAATGAATGAATTAATTAATAAGATAAGTTAACCCTTAGAGGGCCGGTATGACACCATATGGCGTCATGCTCCAACTCGCTAACATTTGACTTTAGTTTGGTCATAACTTGGGGACCCAAACCCCCTTTTCTATGGATAAATCAAGTTTTTTAAAAAACTCAAATGCCGGCCCTTTAAGGGTTAAAGGACAGGCTACCTGATGTTTTCTTTTGCTTGGTTAAAATTGATATGAATAATTAATCATTGACTTAGAGAATTTATTTGAGTTTTAAGGTCAAAGGAAACCCATTTACATATCTAAAAACGTGTAAAATATATTGTATATCGCATATTTCTTACTATCTAGTTAAAATGATATGATAACAATGTGATGTTGGTTTGAATATCAAATAATTAATTTACATATAAATCCTTGCGGTCCCATACATTACTAGTAAAATAATATATATTTTAATCGTCCTAATAACCCGGTGGACCAACCCAGAGGAAGTACCGTTGAATTAAAAAGAGATTCAGGTATCTACCTATGTAACCCTATAACAAATATTAGTACTATAATAATTTACTATTTGACTTGCCTAAAACGTTCGCTTTGCTCGTGATTCAATATTTTGGGTTTTACTTGCATTCAGTTCATTTTAGTTATAAACATAATTCATATTATTATTATTTTTCTATTAGATATGAATTATAAATATTTTGTTTAAATTTTAATGCATGCATTTTTATTAGACTTATATGTGTCAAGTATGTACGACAGTTCCATGCCTTTAAATGCAGAAAAAAATTTTCAAATACTTACTTTACCTGTATTTTTAAAGCACACAATACAATACACCATATTATTATTATATTATATTATAATTGCATTATTATTATCAGCATATTACACATCATATAGAAATAATTACTATACCATTAACTATACCATTTATTATAGTAAATACAAAAACCACTGTGTAAAGTATGAACAATAAATTCCTGAAAATGGTGTCAACGTACCTCACGGTTCCATACTAAAAAGATAGCGTTTAAGAGTCAAGACATACCAAAGTATATATCATAAGAAACAAACAATCAATACCTAAAGACGATATTTAGATATCTTTAAGTAAGATTAAAAATAATATGGCATCCTCCAGAATACCACATACATCATAATCAAGGGAATTAATTTTCCATAGTCCTTCATTATTCAGAAAATAAGAAATTTACCCTTCCATTAGCCTCCATGTGTCAAAAATCAAAATAATTAATTTCCCGTTTGACCAATATGATAAAAATTTTAAGAAATAATTTCCTATAAGTTTCCCGTATGTCAAAAATCGAAAGAATTAATTTCCCATTAGCCCCCATAATACAGAAATTAGGAAATTTAATTCTCCATACACTTCCATATGTCAAAAATCAATATAATTAATTTCCCATAAGCTCCCATAAATTAGGAATGAATAAAATAAATTTTCCATGTCCCCATATTTAAAAAATCAAAAGAATTATTTTTCCATGTCCCCATATGTAAATAATCAAAAGAATTATTTTTCCATAAGTTCCCCGTAAGTTAAAAATCGAAAGTATTTATTTACTATAAGCTACCATAATTCAGAAACTAAGAAATTTAATTTCCAATAAGCCTCTATATATGTCAAAAATCAAGAAAATCAATTTCTTCAAAAAAATTTAGAAAAATTAGAATGTACGGACGTTCAAATGTTTACAAACTTTAGAACTTTAAAGCCTTAAAACTAATAAAAAACAATTGTCAAAAAATTTAGAATAATTTAAATTATTTCTTGCATCAATGCGATCATATTGGGTGCATAAATAAATCGTATTTACTAAATAATTTTACCAGGAAAGGGTATTTTTTGCAAAAAAAGTCACATTTCACTTATAACATTTTAATATTATGAAGATGTAGATGTAGATAGATATTAGTTTTTCAGACGGGATCTAATGATATTTCCCGTATCACCACTAACCACGAGAAAGAGAGAGAGAGATAGATAGATAGATAATTTATTAACCTGGGGGTATAACCCCAAAAGGTTCAAAGATTACAAAATTATTTACAAAATAATCGCTAATTATACAAACATTATATACATATTTATACGCAGTCGCAAGAAAACATAAATTAATTTTTGTTTGTTTATTTGTTGACGCTCAGATTTACGAGATTAAACTAATTATAACTAAAGAAATTTGTACAATATAATCAGGAATTAAATTAAGAAATAACGCATCATGCAGTTTGTGAGATAAACTCAGAATAAATTGTACGTATCATCACAGTCGAAAAGCCATTCTCTTAGTAATTTTTTAAAGCTGTTTAAGTTATTTATATTTAAATCGGGCAACGGTGTAGTTATCGCGTTCAGCAAGTAGGATGTATAGGTGACAAATGCACTCCTCCAGGTTTCTGTCCTAAAGGGCGCAATTACCAAAGGCTTGGCAGGTAGACGTGACGATTGTCGAAGCCCAGTGCAAGAATTTACAAGTTTAAAAGTATCATATAGATATGACGGTACGTCTGAGCTCAACACTTTAAAGGTCATCACACCCGCCAGAAATTCGCGGCGCCGCGCGACGGACATCCACCCCAGTTCCCTTCTAAAAGGTTTTACATGATCACGCCAGCCAATACTGCCATGAACAAACCGCACGCACGCATTCTGGGCTCGTTGCAAGCGGAGATTCTGATCCCTATTAAGGGAGATGTAAACTGCAGCTGCATAATCGAAATGAGGAAAAATGAGCGCCCGCACCAACAAAGATCTAACCTCTCTTGTTAAAGCATTTCTGAATTGTCTAAGCGAGCGCAGACCCAAAAAAACCCTTTGCCTAACCGCAACGATATGTTCACTCCAACTTAAAAGCGGGTTCAAAATGATGCCCAGGCTTTTGACCTTATTTTCATAAGGAATGAATGTACCATCGACAACTATGCAGGGCAGGCTTTGCAAATCAAAGGTATCGAGGTATGCCTGACTCCCGAAAATCATCGCCTTAGTTTTTTGAGCATTAAGGTAAAGACCGTTTGAAGAGGCCCACCGTGAAACCACCGCGACATCATTATTCAACAGCTCGAGCGCAGAACGAAAACGGGCGAGTCTCTCATGATGTTTACCAGCTGAGAAGGAGAGGTAGATTTGTGTATCGTCAGCAAAAATTAGATGACGAGTATGCCTCAGATTTCTCGAAATGTCGTTTATAAATACCAGAAAGAGAAGAGGACCGAGCACACTACCCTGTGGGACACCAGAACTGACCGATTTCCAATCTGTACTCGCTCCTACACCTGTCGAAATCGCCTGCTTTCTATTTTGGAGGTAAGAGGCGAACCATTTGATGGTGTTATCATCACAGTTTATAAACTTAAGTTTGCGAAGAAGCTGGTCGTGAGGAACAGTGTCAAACGCCTTAGAGAAGTCAAACTGGATGAGAATAGTGATCATGCGTTTTTCGATCGCGTACTTAATGTCATCTGTAAGCCGAATAAGGGCTGTCTGTGTACTATGACCGGGCCGAAAACCTGCCTGAAAAGGATCAATAATGTTATTTAATGTAAGAAATTGATGCAGTTGTTGGTGCACACATCTCTCCAGAATCTTCGAAACCTCACATAGTCTTGCAATGGGTCGAGTATCAGATGGTGACGTTAAAGTTTTGGTTTTAGCTAGCGGTAAAAGGAGTGATTGTTTCCAGGGGCCAGGAAAAACAGCACTTTCTATCGACAATCTAAAGAGCTTGCTCAACGGACCGACGAGGACAGGAGCTGCCAACTGTAGCATGGAAATTGAAATTTGATCGTGCCCTATAGCTTTTGATCTGGAGAGGTGAATCGCTTTATCAATACTATCAGGTGATGGTGGCTTAAGGCTAAAAGACGGATAATCAAAGTGTGGGGCGACCTCAGAAAGAATACCAAATAACCCATTGGGTGTGACTTCCGGCAAGGCGTTCGACACCACCGCGTAGTGCTCGTTCAACAAATCAAGGCTAAAGCACAAAGTTGGATCCGGCAAGATTTGTTTCTTAAAGCCTAGGTGACGAATTTGTGACCATTTATCGGATAGTGAATTCGATGACGCTATTTTAGCTGCAAAAAATTTATTTTTAGCTGTGTCCAATTTGTTTTTGCATACCGTGCGGAGAGTTTTAATTTGGATCATGAGTGCTGGGTTTGTTTTGGCTCGCTTGTATTGAGAGAGAGAGAGAGAGAGAGAGAGAGATTAGATTAGATTAGTTTATTAGATACAGTGGGGTAAGACCCCGTATACACAAACGAAGAAATCTCTAAGAGAAATCGTAAAGCGGAGTTCCTGATATAAAATTATAAAATTAAAACAAGAGTATTTATATAACAAAGTTATTTACAAAATAAAATAATAAAATAGTATAACAATATAATAAATAACAAAATAACAAATAAAAATTAATAAAAAATAGAATAACAAGATAAAGAAAATATAGTAGTATAAAGCGTCGTGCATTGGAGCAAAAATATACAATAAATACTTGTAAGAATTAAAGTTAGACGCAACACATATACGTAAAATATAATACAATAGTATGAAATTGGCTGAATACAAATATAAAATATACTTAAATAATACATAATAGAAAATCGAATAAACGCTCAGAAGTCTGGCAAGGAAGGGCAGGCGATTCCCTCATTTTTCTTCCTCACGTCCCAAGTCTGTCGATCGAGCTCAGATATATACGATGAAAGGGATGATTTGAAGGAACTAAAGAGGAGAGGGTCAAAATTAGTGAAAGGGAGGTGATTGATCAGGCGAGAGGCAGTGATAATGAAGGAGTTATTAAGGGCCTCAGTCCTAGGAGGGAGATAAAAAAGGGATAAGGGTGGGAGGCGTGAGGAAGAACGGGCAGGAAATAAAGCGTCGCGAATAATAAAGTGACGAGCAATATAGGAAGGGGTATTATGCGAAATGAAGTTAAAAGCACTAGTAGCAATGAAAAGGGATCTTCTAAGCTCGACCGACAGCCAACCCAGCTTAAGACGGTATGGTGTCACATGTTCACGCCACGGAATATTACCCCATACAAAACGAACGCAAACATTTAATAATCGCTGTAGCTTTAAATTTCAGATGCGACCTGACGAGACCAGTCCAGGGTGGGTGAAATCCAAAGGTCCAGAGATTTGACTTTAGATTCATAGTTAAGGATATTATTTCCTATTGAAACCTTCGGGGCAGTATCTAAGTCAATGCGTAAAATATAAGCCTGACTGCCCAAGATCATCACCTTCGTCTTTTTCACATTCAAATTCAGACCATTCGACCTCGCCTAGTTGTCTATCGCATTTGTGTCTTCCGAAATTTTTTGTACACCCTGAGCAAGATCGGTTGGATAAAACGAGTGATAGATTTGGGTGTCATCCGCGAAAATCATGTGATCAGAATGTTTTAAAATCCGCGAGAGTTCATTAGTAAAAATAGAAAATAATAGTGGGCCGAGGACACTGCCCTGTGGCACCCCCTAGATGTGTCGAGCCAGGCCGAGCCCACCCTCAGTTCATCCACCACTGTTTGAGTACGGCCAATCAGGTAATGGTAGAACCAGGAGACAACCGTATCCGAACAACCTAAAGAGCGTAATTTAGTAAGCATTAAGTCATGTGGCACCGAATCGAACGCTTTTGAAAAATCAAAAAAAATGAGAATGGTGATCATGCGTTTGTCTATGGCTCTCCTAATGTCATCCAAGACACCTATCAGAGCCGTCTGGGTTCTATGCCTCCGGCGGAAGCCTGCTTGTCTCTCAATAATTAAATTATTACTGTTAAGATATTCTGTGAGTTGTTCATGAACTAACGTTTCTAAGATTTTGGAGAATTCACAGTGCTTTGCTATGGGCCTAGTGTCAGACGGCGAGATCACTCTGTTCGACTTTGCCAAAGGAAAAAGAAGAGACTTAGTCCAAGGCTTTGGAGAAACTCCCGTTGAGAGAGATAAGTTAAACATTTCAGCTAGATAGGGTGCTAGTTGAGCAGCCAAAAGTTTTAACATTGGAATAGAAATACCATCGTGGCCTGTAGCTTTGGAGGTGGCCCTTGAAATAGTAGACAGGACTTTATATGAGGTGATAGGGGCAAAGTGAAAGGAAGTTAAAGGATAAGATGAGGGTAAGATGTCTGTTGATGAAATGAGAGACTGAAGTTGAGTATATGTGAAAGGACAGGGTGAATACGAAATAGAAGCGTAGTGGGTGTTAAGCTCATCAGGTGAAAAAATATTGAGAGGTGATTGTGTAGATTTAGATGCAAGACTCATGTTCCTGAGCTCTTTCCACAAACTAGACGAGTTAGAGGCAGATTTGATTCTGTTATTAAAATGTAAAAATTTATTGGAGTCTATGTCATTGCTAACAAGATTACGTAGATCTTTGTACTTCTGATAGTCCGAGCTCAGGCCAGTGACCAAGTATCTTTTATACGCTATGTTACGAGCTTTAATACTTTGTTTAATGTGAGGTATGATCCACGATTTGTTAATATTTTTAATGGTGATGAGTTTAGCAGGAGCGAATGAATCAAAAGTATGCAGGATAGCTGTAACAAGGTTTGAAAGTAGAATGTTGATGGTAGTGGGGGATGAAGAATATGGCTTCAGCGTACATTGTGAAGAGGAAAGACAGCTGCCGCCGGCGGATCAATTAAAGCAAGGTTCCGCGACCAAATCTTCTTTACAGCCGGCAATGATTTAATAAAATCAAAAGCAAGTACAATATAGTCGTGCCCAGCTGCAAAGGGAACTGATGACTTAGAATAAATATAGACTGGCGGAGGATTACGTGTAATAAATAAATCAAGCCAGGTATGAAATGAATGGGTGGTTGAATGCGTATGATGCGTAGGATCAGATTTGATAAGGAAAAGGTTTAATGAATCTAAATATGAATCCAACATGGCGGACGCCCCATCTTTATTGCACATATTAATATTAAAATCGCCGGTGATGACTACCTGGTCGCATGTATGTAAATAATTAGTCAACGTATCAAAAAATTGTGATGGGTAGGCCGCTGTGGGCCTTCTATAAACAACACTAAATAGCAGCGTACTGGTTTTATTACAAACTTGAAAAATCATAAATTCCGGGGTGTTGGAAAACACAGGGTCGGAGTGAGCCATAAGCCTAACATCAAAATTATTCCTGAAATAGGTGGCTACACCCCCCCCCCAACCTTACCCACCCGGTCCAGTCTGTGTAAGGTATAGCCAGGAAGGCCCAACATGTTGGAGGAGTCATGATCTGTGAGAAAAGTTTCTGAGAAAGCAATGATATCGTGATTAGATGGAAGGACTAGTGATTCAATGCGAAGGAGACGAATTATAGATTGAAAGGTTATTTAAGTCCGACTCAGAGTGAATCGGGAAAAGCTGCCTTCCCTTCGTTTTACGCATAAACACCGTGTAATTTTTAACAAAAGGCCTCGCGAAACCCAAGTCAACGGAACGACGCAGCGCTTTACTTAAAAGGACGTGCAACTCCTTGGGCCAGAGCGCACGTAAAAAGATCGACGAGCCTCCACCCGCACCAAAGAGGGAATCCGCTGATAAACCCTTGAGAAGGCGAGCCTTCCCTAGAACAAGATCCCTGGTTGATGGGGAGGAAATCCGGAAAACAATTCTCTTATTGTTAATATTATTATTACTACCGCTAGCAGTCGAAGTCGAAGTCGCCGGTCTTGACTCTTGAATTCCTGGCTTGTTCCGGACAAGCCATGGACGGATATCAACCACTTGCGAGCAGACGCGTGGGAGATTGATGGCGGTCAAAAACTTTTCGACGGCCTCCTCTTCCGATAAGGCTAAATTCGCAGGTATGCCCAACAGCAATTATTCGCAGGTATCTGAAGAGGCTGACATCGTCAACACCGATGACGACCGGCTGTTACGTGCGTCACCAATCATGCCACGGATTGATTCGTTCGCCGCCTCCAGCGCTTCTAGGCTGTCCGAAACGCCGGAAAATCTCTCATCGGTCGCAGCTTCGATTTGCAGAACCCGGGCGTTCAGATCCCGGATCTCGCTGGTCAGCCCCTGCACCGATGTTTCGATACGCGAGACCGTGCGCTCGAAATTGGCCTCTAACCGGCTCGCGAAGTCCGAAAAGAGAGCAGCCATGTCGACGGTACCAGTATGTTGCGTGGGTAGGCCGGAGCAGCTCTCGGTGGGTGCGGCGCCGCGAGGTAGCTTAGCAACCTGCGCACATGGCGGCAAAGTGGGCGAGGCGATGCGCTTGGCCGTCCCAGTGGTGGGGTTCGCAGCGGATTGCTTGACGCATAACGCGAGCTCACCATCCGATAGTGCCGTCCCGGGAAGTGCTGCCCCCTCACGCGGCACGGGCAAGGCAGAGTTCTTCATGAGTCTGCAACAACGCGGTTCGTAGGAATCAGGCAAAATCGCGAAGCAGTTTGCATGAATGTAGCTGCCGCATCTAGAACATACCTCTGCATGATCCTTCTTCACGATTCTACGGCTACAAACAAAACAAGTGGTGCGCGCAGCCGGCAGCATCTCTCAAGGTGATAAGAGTATAAAGGCTTGAGGAAGAGGTGGAAACCGCAATGAGATTGACCCCTAGATACAGGTGGTAACCAGTAGAGGCGCTGATCTAATTGTGCGAATACGTCGATGTTGGGCCGCCAATTTGTTGACCTAACTTCTTGCAATAGCCAATTTTTTCAGAGAAGATATAAGGATTCCTGAGCGATAAAAAGTACCTGATATTATTTCAGACAACAGCCGCCACTCCAGGGAATCCCCTCCTCTTAGCTGAAACTCGTGGAAAAGAGTGTGAACAAAAAGTAACGCGATACTAGAAGAGGCGAATTTTGAGCGCGTCCAGTATACCCACCAGAGAGAGAGAGAGATAGATAGATAGATAATTTATTAACCTGGGGGTATAACCCCAAAAGGTTCAAAGATTACAAAATTATTTACAAAATAATCGCTAATTATACAAACATTATATACATATACATATTTATACGCAGTCGCAAGAAAACATAAATTAATTTTTTGTTTGTTTATTTGTTGACGCTCAGATTTACGAGATTAAACTATTTATAACTAAAGAAATTTGTACAATATAATCAGGAGAGAGAGAGAGAGAGAGTATGTAACCTATTTGCAGTACATTTTTTTAAATGAATAAAATACGTAGATTTATAGATTTTTTGCAGATAATCGTGTTTTTGAGCTTGACACCATATTTGGATACTACTAAATCATTGGATCTAGTGGCATACGGCTATACTAAATAATAAAATGGTGACCACCAAAATAGTCATGTTTGCTCATAATAAAATTTAACAAGGGTATACTTTGCAAAAACATTTAAATTATACTAATTAACCTACAAGATTAGTATAAGCATTTATGCTTCCAAATCCAACGATTTAACACGAACTGAATAAGCTATCACGATCGACAACATGATTACTTGCAAAAAATTCTCAATTTTTTCGCATTTTAATTTGCTTAAACAATTGTGTTGCAAAAACGGATACATATATAAAAACGGAAAAAATTTATCAGAAATGATATTTTCAAATCGATCCGTTGATTTTTCCTTTAAGAAGCAGATCATTAAACGAAAAAAACAATTTGGGGTGTTTTGGTTAAAACTGCTTTTATATAAACACTATTATTACTAATTTATATTTAATTTTTTTCAGATTTACAAAAAAGATTGATAAAAAATTTCAAAAAATCGTTTAGAAAAATTAAAAAATTACAATAATTATTAATCAATTTAAATAAATTATTAGAATTATTATTATAACAGTGAATCCTTTTGTAGAATAAACCATTTTTCATAATGGGTTTGACAGAAGAACAAAAGTTCATTGTGAAAGGCACTGGATCATATAGCAGCGATGCTTCTATGCTAAATGATGAGCACATATTCGAATTTAATAACATTCTCAAATTATGTTCTCCATTCAATATGCAAGCAACTATTTGGATTCAAAAACCATATAATATTAAATCAATTCCAATGAAGAAAGAATACATTCAATTATTATTTTGTGGTAATTATGAGAAAGGGCATTGGATTTGTATGTATTACAATAATAGAACGGTACACATTTATGATAGTTTCAATGCTAAATGTTTGGAAGATGAACATAAAATTTATATCTATAGTTTATTTCCAGATAGTCGACAATTAAAAATTGTTTTTGAAACAGTACAATTTCAAAGTAACAGCTATAATTGCGGAATTTTCGCAATAATTTTTGCTGTCTCTATTGTATTTTATTAATTTATGCCCATGTAATTTAAATTTCGATATTTCACAAATGCGTTTACATTTACTGAAAATATACGAAACACGTAATATTACAATGTTTCCAGTTTTACAAAGTATTAACTATAACGTTTTAATAATACCAATCAAAAGAAACGCCATTCATAGTTATAATTTTAATAAAAAAGAATTGAATTTCAATGCAGCAGAAATGAAAATAATAGAACAAAATTTTGAACAAAAAATAATTTTTGAACAACCAAAAATAATGAACTAATATAATACAGATAAAATATAGTTTACGTTGATCCTATTACTCCAATAGAAATAGACTATGAAATCCCAACTTATAGTTTTCTTTGTTAAGAAAATAAAACTAAACAATTAAATAATATAGAAGAAAAGCAACTAAAAAGAAAACAGCGAAGCACGTTGAAAAGGCAAACAATGAATAGTGACGAAATTTAAAATGATCGAGAAAAAGAAGCATTGCGAAAAAAGAAGCTTATAATAAAAGTAAAATTACTAACGATGGCAAAATACAAGATAAAATACTAAAGAAAAAACAGCAAACCACGTTGAAAAAACAATCAATGAACGATGACCAATTAAAAAATGATCGAGAAAAAGAAGCATTGCGAAAAAAAGAAGCTTATAATAAAAGTAAAAATACTAACGATAGCAAAATACAAGAAAAAATACTAAAGAAAAAACATCAAACCAAGTTGAAAAGGCAAACAATCAACGATGACCAATTAAAAAATGAACGAGAAAAAGAAGCATTGCGAAAAAAAGCTTATTATGATGACGACAGTGGCCAATGTAATAAAAAAGAAAATTAAAAATAGAAAAGAAATTTATTAAACAAGGATAAAAAAAAAAAGATATCGATAAATTAATACAAGTCCGTTTAAATGAATTTAAAAAGGCGCAAATGTATGCAAAGTGTAAAAGACATGGAAATGCCAATCATATTACTTAAAAAATTAAAAATTGACGATGGAAAAGTTTATAACGTATATGACGAACCAATTATCACAAGAAAACATAAATTAATTTTTTGTTTGTTTATTTGTTGACGCTCAGATTTACGAGATTAAACTATTTATAACTAAAGAAATTTGTACAATATAATCAGGAGAGAGAGAGAGAGAGAGTATGTAACCTATTTGCAGTACATTTTTTTAAATGAATAAAATACGTAGATTTATAGATTTTTTGCAGATAATCGTGTTTTTGAGCTTGACACCATATTTGGATACTACTAAATCATTGGATCTAGTGGCATACGGCTATACTAAATAATAAAATGGTGACCACCAAAATAGTCATGTTTGCTCATAATAAAATTTAACAAGGGTATACTTTGCAAAAACATTTAAATTATACTAATTAACCTACAAGATTAGTATAAGCATTTATGCTTCCAAATCCAACGATTTAACACGAACTGAATAAGCTATCACGATCGACAACATGATTACTTGCAAAAAATTCTCAATTTTTTCGCATTTTAATTTGCTTAAACAATTGTGTTGCAAAAACGGATACATATATAAAAACGGAAAAAATTTATCAGAAATGATATTTTCAAATCGATCCGTTGATTTTTCCTTTAAGAAGCAGATCATTAAACGAAAAAAACAATTTGGGGTGTTTTGGTTAAAACTGCTTTTATATAACACTATTATTACTAATTTATATTTAATTTTTTCAGATTTACAAAAAGATTGATAAAAAATTTCAAAAAATCGTTTAGAAAAATTAAAAAATTACAATAATTATTAATCAATTTAAATAAATTATTAGAATTATTATTAATAACAGTGAATCCTTTTGTAGAATAACATTTTCATAATGGGGTTTTTGACAGAAGAACAAAAGTTCATTGTGAAGGCACTGGATCATATAGCAGCGATGCTTCTATGCTAAAATGATGAGCACATATTCGAATTAATAACATTCTCAAATTATGTTCTCCATTCAATAGGCAAGCAACTATTTGGATTCAAAAACCATATAATATTAAATCAATTCCAATGAAGAAGAATACATTCAATTATTTATTTGTGGTAATTATGAGAAAGGGCATTGGATTTGTATGTATTACAATAATAAACGGTACACATTTATGATAGTTTCAATGCTAAATGTTTGGAAGATGAACATAAAATTTATATCTATAGTTTATTTCCAGACTAGTCGACAATTAAAAATTGTTTTTGAAACAGTACAATTTCAAGTAACAGCTATAATTGCGGGAATTTTCGCAATATTTTGCTGTCTCTATGTGTATTTTATTAATTATGCCCATGTAATTTAAATTTCGATATTTCACAAATGCGTTTACATTTACTGAAAATATCGAAACACGTAATATTACAATGTTTCCAGTTTTACAAAGCATTAACTATAACGTTTTAATAATACAATCAAAAGAAACGCCATTCATAGTTATAATTTAATAAAAAAAGAATTGAATTCAAAAATAATGAACTAATATAATACAGATAAAATATAGTTTACGTTGATCCTATTACTCCAATAGAAATAGACTATGAAATCCCAACTTATAGTTTTCTTTGTTAAGAAAATAAAACTAAACAATTAAATAATATAGAAGAAAAGCAACTAAAAAGAAAACAGCGAAGCACGTTGAAAAGGCAAACAATGAATAGTGACGAAATTTAAATGATCGAGAAAAAGAAGCATTGCGAAAAAAGAAGCTTATAATAAAGTAAAATTACTAACGATGGCAAAATACAAGATATAATACTAACGATAGCAAAATACAAGAAAAAATACTAAAGAAAAAACAGCAAACCACGTTGAAAAAACAATCAATGAACGATGACCAATTAAAAAATGATCGAGAAAAAGAAGCATTGCGAAAAAAAGAAGCTTATAATAAAAGTAAAAATACTAACGATAGCAAAATACAAGAAAAAATACTAAAGAAAAAACATCAAACCAAGTTGAAAAGGCAAACAATCAACGATGACCAATAAAAAATGACGAGAAAAAGAAGCATTGCGAAAAAAGAAGCTTATAAAAGTAAAAATACTAACGATAGCAAAATACAAGAAAAAATACTAAGAAAAAACATCAAACCAAGTTGAAAAGGCAACAATCAACGATGACCAATTAAAAAATGAACGAGAAAAAGAAGCATTGCGAACAAAAGCTTATTATGATGACGACAGTGGCCAATGTAATAAAAAAGAAAATTAAAAATAGAAAAGAAATTTATTAAACAAGGATAAAAAAAAGATATCGATAAATTAGTGCAAATACGTTTAAAATGAATTTAAAAAGCCGCAAATGTATGAAAAGTGACAAAGACATGGAAATGCCAATCATATTACTTAAAAAATTAAAAATTGACGATGGAAAAGTTTATAACGTATATGACGAACCAATTATCACAAAAAAAGATAAAAATTTGAAAGTATTAAAAGATGGTATCTTGATTAAAAATGAACAAAATCTAAAATTAGTAAGTAAATTCAATATAATAGGTCGAATAGCCAATGTAGATTTTGATGAGAAAATAATTGTCGAAAACAATATAGATTATATATCTGAAACTTGTAAATATTGCAATGCTCAGCATTTTGCTTTTGAATATACGAAAGGTAAAGAATTTTCTAATTGTTGTCACAAGGGAAAGTCGACTTACCAAAACTTCCTCCTTATCCAGAAAAATTAAAGCAATTAGCTACAGGTACGTCAGAAGATAGTATTAATTTTCGAAAAAATATTCGAATATATAATAAGGCTTTAGCTTTTGCAAGCTTTGGAGCTAATTATGACAAGTTATCTAGCAGTGGACCGCAAATTATAAGAATTTGTGGTCAAATATATCACAATGTTTTTGCATTATATTCAAATGAAAGTGAGGCTCGGAAATATGGACAATTATATGTCCTCGATAATGAATTAGCTACAGCTGAAAGCAAAAGTTCAAAAAAAGTTAAAAAAAAAAGTCAATTAGATAGCTTAATTAGGCATGTTAATCCTTATGCTGAAGCTTATAAAATGATGTATGAAGTAGAAAAAGAAGAAATAGAACGATGCACTAAAATTGGTTCTATACCGAAAGCAGTTACTATGTGCATAAAGCGAAATGATAAATTAGATAAAAACATATACAATGAAACTACTTGTAATGAAGTTGCAATGGAATTTGTAGGAAGTTATGGACTGCCTCCTTCAGAACGAGATATAGTTATTTATTCAAAGTATGACAATCCAATTAGTATTTCTTTAATAAGTAAACACTCTGATCCAATGATATACCCACTTATTTATCCAAATGGAGGATATGGATGGATGCCTAAAATGAAATGCAAATATAAGAATAACAAGATTTCAAGTTTACAATTTTATAATTACAGACTTTCTGTGAGAAATGTATTGAATCCACATCTTAATATGGGAAAAATTTCTCAACAGTTTGAAATTGATGCATTTGTAAAAGTTGAACAATCAAGATTATATTTTATAAAGAAAAACCAAGATATTTTAAGAAGAGATTATTACAAAGACGTAATGGATTATTTACATAAAAAAAAAGAATCTGAAAATGTAAAGATTGGAAAAATGTTTATTTGCCATCAAATTTTATTGGGAGTTCGAGATTTTAAAACAAAATTATATTGACTCAATGAGTCTAGTAAATCGTTACGGAAAACCTGAATTATTTATAACTATGACATGTAATCCAAACTGGAAAAGAAATAACTGAAAATTAGAAAAATATGAAAATACAATTTATAAACCAGACTTAGTAGTTAAATGTTTCATCAAAAAGTAAAAGAATTTAAAAATTGGTAGTTAAACAAGGTATTTTAGGAAACTGTATCGCTTACACTATGTTATCGAATTTCAAAAACGTGGACTTCCTCACATGCATATGCTATTATTTTTAGATAAAATTATAAAATCAATACTCCAGAAAAAGTTGATGCACTCATAAATGCAGAAATTCCAAATGAAGATATCTATCCACGGTTGTATAATATTGTAAAACAGTTTATGATTCACGGACCTTGTGGAGAACAAAACACAAGTTCACCTTGCATGAATAAAGACAAAAAAATGTACGAAGAATTTTCCAAAAAGATATAATAATAAAACCACTTTTAATTCATCAGGATATCCATCGTATATGCGAAGAAATGATGGCAAAAAATCAATTATAAAGGTAAATATTACAATAGAGTAGCTGATAATCGTTTTGTTATTCCATATAACCCTTATTTACTATTAAAATTTAATTGGCACATTAATGTCGAAGTATGTTCAACAGTACAATGATAAAATACTTATTCAAATATTGTTATAAAGGACATGACTGTGCGTATATTGAAATACGTTGCAGGCATCAAATTAAAAGACAATTCTAATTTAACTAATAATGAAGTCATTGAAAGCAATAAATACAAATATGATGAAATTAAGCAGTACATTAATACAAGATATTTATGTCCACCAGAAGCTATGCACAGACTATTAGAATACCCTTTACATGAACTTTCACATACCATAATAAGATTAGCTATTCACAATCAAGATGAACAAGAAGTATATTTTAAAGAAGGGAAAGAAAAAGAAATATTAAAAAAAATGTAGAAACTACATTAACAGCATACTTTAAATTAAATAAAATCAATTCTAAAGCACGAAATTACTTATATTCTGAAATACCATTACATTATGTGTTTGATAAACATTCAAAAACTTGGAATATAAAAAAAAAAACAAATAAACCTATATTGTATTTCACACTCGTGAGTTCATGTATTTTTTGGGGAGAATTAACGATTGCTTTAACGAGTCAATTTGATTGTCTAATTGGCACAACGTTTAGGAGACATAGTTGTCTCCATCTTCAGGTGCAAACTCACAATAAAAAGATTTTCACACTAACATTATCACAATGCGTTTATCAACTTTTCATTATCTCACCCTGTCATTTTGTATCTATAATTATTACAATAAATTATTTATTATTATTATAGGCAACAAGAATGAATAGTAACTTAACTAAATACCACAGAAGTTGGAAAGCAATAAGAGTCAAAGTTGTTCTTCCTTTTCATTTTAATTCAATTAATACTCGATTAAAGCTCGAAAATTAAAATAAATTAAGTCAATTTAATAATTTAAATAAATTAAAACCATAAACAACATTCCAAATATCACAACAGAAAACAATATAAATTATACACGGAACGACACATTCACTGTGTAAGCTGTATACAACTGAAAAACAATTTAAATTCAGACATAAATATGACTAGAAAAACTTATATAGTTAACCAAGCAAATGGTAATCGGTAATCAAGAAAATTATAGAACGTGCTAAAAGTGGTATAACTTAGTCATAAAGCGAAATGATAAATTAGATAAAAACATATACAATGAAACTATTGTAATGAAGTTGCATGGAAATTTGTAGGAAGTTTGGACGCCTCCTTCAGAACGAGACTATAGTTATTTATTCACAGTATGACATCCAATTGTATTTCTTTAATAAGTAAAACACTCTGATCAATGATATACCCAATTATTATCCAAAGGAGGATATGGAGGATGCCTAAAATGAAATGCAAATATAAGAATAACAGATTTCAAGGTTTACAATTTTATAATTACAGACTTTCTGTGAGAAATGGTATTGACTCCACATTCTTAATATGGGAAAATTTCTCAACAGTTGAAATTGATGCATTTGTAAAAGTTGAACACTCAAGATTATATTTTATAAAGAAAAACCAAGATATTTTAAGAAGAGATTATTACAAAGACGTAATGGATTATTTACATAAAAAAAAAAGAATCTGAAAATGTAAAGATTGGAAAAATGTTTATTTTGCCATCAAATTTTATTGGGAGTTCGAGATTTTTAAAACAAAATTATATTGACTCAATGAGTCTAGTAAATCGTTACGGAAAACCTGAATTATTTATAACTATGACATGTAATCCAAACTGGAAAGAAATAACTGAAAATTAGAAAAATATGAAAATACAATTTATAAACCAGACTTAGTAGTTAAAATATTTCATCAAAAAGTAAAAGAATTTAAAAAATTGGTAGTTAAACAAGATATTTTAGGAAACTGTATCGCTTACTCTTATGTTATAGAATTTCAAAAACGTGGTCTTCCTCACATGCATATGCTATTATTTTTAGATAAAAATTATAAAATGAATACTCCAGAAAAAGTTGATGAAGTCATAAATGCAGAAATTCCAAATGAAGATATCTATCCACGGTTGTATAATATTGTAAAACAGTTTATGATTCATGGACCTTGTGGAGAACAAAACACAAGTTCACCTTGCATGAATAAAGACATAAAAAAATGTACGAAGAATTTTACAAAAAGATATAATAATAAAACCACTTTTAATTCATCAGGATATCCATCGTATATGCGAAGAAATGATGGCAAAAAGATCAATTATAAAGGTAAATATTACAATAGAGTAGCTGATAATCGTTTTGTTATTCCATATAACCCTTATTTACTATTAAAATTTAATTGGCACATTAATGTCGAAGTATGTTCAACAGTACAATGTATAAAATACTTATTCAAATATTGTTATAAAGGACATGACTGTGCATATATTGAAATACGTGTTGTAGGTATCAAACTAAAAGACAATTATAATTTAACTAATAATGAAGTCATTGAAAGCAATAAATACAAATATGATGAAATTAAGCAGTACATTAATACAAGATATTTATGTCCACAGAAGCTATGCACAGACTATTAGAATACCCTTTACATGAACTTTCACATATCATAATAAGATTAGCTATTCACAATCAAGATGAACAAGAAGTATATTTTAAAGAAGGGAAAGAAAAAGAAATATTAAAAAAAATGTAGAAACTACATTAACAGCATATTTTAAATTAAATATGAAATCAATTCTGAAGCACGAAATTACTTATATTCTGAAATACCATTACATTATGTGTTTGATAAACATTCAAAAACTTGGAATATAAAAAAAAAAACAAATAAACCTATATTGTATTTCACACTCGTGAGTTGTATTTTTTGGTAGAATTAACGATTGCTTTAACGAGTCAATTTGATTGTCTAATTGCACAACGTTTAGGAGACATATTTGTCTCCATCTTCAGGTGCGAAACTCAACAATAAAAAGATTTTCACCTTAACATTATCACAATGCGTTTATCAACTTGTCATTATCTCACCCTGTCATTTTGTATCTATAATTATTTACAATAAATTATTTATTATTTATTATAGCAACAAGAATGAATAATTAATTAACTAAATACTCACAGAAGTTGGAAAGCAATAAGAGTCAAATTTGTTCTTCCTTTTCATTTTAATTTCAATTAATACTCGATTAAAGCTCGAAAATTAAATAAATTAAGTCAATTTAATAATTTAAATAAATTAAACCAATAAACAAACAATTCCAAATATCACAACAGAAAACAATATAAATTATACACGGAACGACACATTCACTGTGTAAGCTGTATACAACTGAAAACAATTTAAATTCAAACATAAATATGACTAGAAAAACTTATATAGTTAACCAAGCAAATGGTAATCGGTAATCAAGAAAATTATAAAACGCGCAATATATGAAACTAATTAAAACTATCAATGTCAGAAGAAAAAATTTTGTATAACATAAATATGGGTTAAAAATGTGACTCCAACCTATCGTATTTTATTTCTTATTTTTAAACTTATGTATAAGAGTTGTACATGTTGCCTGTGGTTTAGTAACATCTTCTTTTTTATTAATAGGCTCTTTTTGTAAATTAATATGTAGAGTTTCTGAAACCATTCTTTTTCTCCAATTAATCTCCCTATCAACAATACTAACATTATCAAAATCAAATTTGTGCCCTAATTCATTAATGTGATCATTAATCACACATTGTTTATCCTGTTTCAAACTATTATTGTAGTGTTCATTTATTCTTGTTATTAATTTTCTCTTAGTTTCTCCAACATAGGAGGATTCGCAGTTATTACAATTGATCTTATAAACTACACCAGACTGCTCAGTTTTTTTAGTTCTGTCTTTTCCTCTCCTTATAAATCTACTAAGTGAATTAACAATTCTCGGAATTGTGGTAATATTAAATTTTTTAACTTTCTTCGAAACATCATCAAGCAACTTTTGTACGTAAGGTAAAGAGAAAAATACTCCTCTCTTTTTGTTTGTATTATTAACATCATGAATGTTTGTACAATTTTTATTTATATTATGTTTAATTTGAATTTGTTTGTGTATTATTATTTATAAATTTGGGAGGATAATTATTTTTAAATAATATAGTATTCACCATTTCTAGGTTTTTTTTATGAAAGTTTTTATCAGAGAGAAGAATAACTTTATCAACCAATGAATAGACCATAGCTTTTTTCTGCGAAATTGGAGGTTTAGATAAATAATTCAAAACTCTAGCAGAGAAGGTTGGTTTATGGTACCAATCTATTACAATATTATTTTTCTCTTTAATTATTTTAATTTCAAGAAAATTAATTGTATTATTTTTTTCTTTTTCACATGTGAATTGTAGCTCCTCATGGTATGAGTTAAAAACCTGTATCATCTCATCCAACTTTTTTTTAGGAACTATTGTTAAAATGTCATCTACATATCTATAGAATATTAATGGTTCAAAACTCAATTTTTTAATACACTCTTCTTCCAAATCTACCATCACCATGTCAGAAAAAATGGGAGAGCAATGACTACCCATCGGTGTACGATGCACCTGTTGGAAATATTTATTATTAAATTGAAAAAAAGTATTATTTATCAATAAATTAGTAGCGTCTAAAAGATCATGTAGCGGGATATTGAATTTATTACACACTAAGTTATGTCTCTTTTCAATACTATATTTTATTAATTCATACGGGGTGTTCGTAAACAAAGACACTACATCTAAACTAATCATTATATGGTCATCCGGTATAACTAAATTTCTTATCTTTTTGGACAACTCAATACTATTTAGTATATGGGATTTTGGTGTTTTTAAGCTGTTTTTTAATACAAAATTAATCCTCTTTGATAAATTATATGTGGGACATCCAATACAGGAAACAATGGGTCTTAGAGGTACATTCTTTTTATGTATCTTAGGAAGACCATAAATCTTAGGTAGATAAGTATCAGTCTGAGTTAAAGCATTTTTATGATATCTTTTATCAAGATATTCATTTTCATTCCAATAATTCATAATTTCTTTTGCTCGTTTCTGTAGGTTACTAAGTGGATTTTTATGAATTTGTATATATGTATTTTAATCCAGTAATAATTCATTCATTTCGTCATTATATTTGTCAATTTCAATAGCCACTGTTGCATTACCCTTGTCTAACATGGTAAATTGTTTTCAGTTGTATACAGCTTTCACAGTGAATGTGTCGTTCCGTGTATAATTTATATTGTTTTCTGTTGTGATATTTGGAATTGTTTGTTTATTGGTTTAATTTATTTAAATTATTAAATTGACTTAATTTATTTAATTTTCGAGCTTTAATCGAGTATTAATTGAAATTAAAATGAAAAGGAAGAACAAATTTGACTCTTATTGCTTTCCAACTTCTGTGAGTATTTAGTTAATTAATTATTCATTCTTGTTGCTATAATAAATAATAAATAATTTATTGTAAATAATTATAGATACAAAATGACAGGGTGAGATAATGACAAGTTGATAAACGCATTGTGATAATGTTAAGGTAAAAATCATTTTGTTGTTGACCATTATGTATTCAATACTAGTAATTATTACTAATAAAGTTTAGCACCTGAAGATGGAAACAAATATGTCTCCTAAACGTTGTGCAATTAGACAATCAAATTGACTCGTTAAAGCAATCGTTAATTCTACCAAAACATAAACCTATATTAAGCAGAATGTTTTTGGTGAATCTAAAAGATCGTGAACGATATTTTATAAGATTATTCCTTTTACATGTAAAAGGAGCATCATAATTTCAGGATTTACGTACTATAGATGGTATAATTTATTCAACATTTTATGCAGCTTCTGTAGCTAGACATTTGGTGAATGAAGATAAAGAGTGGGATAGATGTTTGGAAGAAGCAACACAATTACAGTTTCCTACTGCTCTTTGTGAATTTTTTGCATATATTTGTATTTTTTCACAATCCCATTAATGCAAAAGATTTATACGAAAAATACAAACACTTTGTTTATCACCCAAAATACGATCAAAATGTAGGTGATAATCTTGGATTAAACATTATTGATAAAAATTTACAATTACATGGATTTTCTGTAAATAATTTTAAATTACCCGATATTTCTACATACTTAGAAGAGAGTGATGATACTTCAATATCATATAACAAAAGTTGCACATTTACTGCATTAGAAGTCAAAGTAAATTCTTTAAAAAATCATCAAAAAGACATTTTCAATACTCTCGTGCAACATTTAAAAATGAAGAAAAAAAAAATTTTTATTGATGGACCAGGAGGAAGTGGCAAAAGTTATTTGCTTAACGTTCTTATAGACTACCTAAAATTTTTAAGTATTTCATTTTTGTGTGTTGCTTGGACAGGGATTGCAGCAAATTTATTACATAACGGGAACACATTACACACAACATTTAAATTACCACTTAATATTACAGAAAGTAGTACGTGTAACATTAAATGTAATTCAATAGATGGTAAAAATTTAAAAGAGGTTCAAATTGTAATATGGGATGAAATATCTATGACATCAAAATATGCCTTTGAAGCAGTCAATCGTTTACTTCAAGATATATCTAATAATAAAAAAATATTTGGCAGTCAAATATTAGTTGTTTCTGGCGATTTTAGACAAACATTACCAGTTATCCGACATGGTAGTCGAACTGAAGTTATTGAAAATTCAGTTAAAAATAGCTACTTATGGCCAAGTTTTATACGCATGAAACTAAATGAAAATCTTCGAGTGACAGATAATGACAATCATTTTAAACAATGGTTATTGAACATAGGTGAAGGTAAACGTTTAAATATATATGAAGAAAAAAATGAACTGCTCGAAATCCCTGTTGATTTAATAACAAAAAAAGATGATATCATTGCATAAACTTTTGGAAATCAAATAAAAATTAATGATGTAGATTTAAATGACAAAAGTTATACTGGCTCCCACAAATAATGATGTAATTGAAATTAATAATAAAATTATAGTTATAATGGAAGGGCAAACTATTGAATATTTAAGTGTAGATACAGCAGAAGATGATAATGGAGAAAATTTAGATATCATATTACCTACTGAATTTCTTAATTCGCTTACGCCTAATGGACTTCCTTTACATAAATTACAATTAAAAGCCCCAATAGACAGAGTTGCATAGACAAAACTTCGTTAAAACTTGCTACACAATTTTTGAAAACAACTTGTGTTAAACTTGCTAACAAGACATTACATAATAGGGACGTGTACCTAAATTTTATGTAAAATTGTTAAAAAAAGTTGCAACAAATAATTGCTATAAATTTGCTAACGAATAAGGACGCAGATTTAGATTAATTTGTTATTTAACTCTACTGCACGAGTTGATATAATTTTGGTATATATTTGCTAAGAAATATATCATAATCTGAAAAATTCTTTTTCAGCAAATTGGTAGCAAAATTAAATCAGTAAATGCTTACATAGTGCAGTATATTGCAACAAGATTTGATGATAATTTGTTGCTATTTTGCTATCATGAAAATAATAATTTCAATGTATTTTTTATTTAAGAAAATCTGGGTTTTTGTTAAGTATTTCAAGTTTTGTTACTTTTTTTGCAATTTTAAGAGTTTAACACATTTACTAGTTGTGGCGATGCGACGTGCGATCTAGAAAAAGGAAAGTCAATAGAGAGAGAGAGAGAGATGAAAAAATGCAAGTTGATGTCGGTAACAAAGGAACTTATATGCTTATATAATAAGTATGCCGCTTTGTTTTGACATATCGAAATTTCCGCTCTGACATTCGCTATCATATAACTGTCTATAGTTTAAAAAATGATATGACATTGAAAATTTAATCATAATATATTTTATCAAGATCTAGATCATTTAATCATCGATCCGTACGTAGATCTCCATCTCATCATTCATCAAGGAATTCATCACCAATTAGTAGTCGATCTTTGTCAAAAAAAGTACGAAAATCTCAATGTGTATCTCAAAATCAATCAAGATCTAGATCATGTGATCGTCGATCTGTACGTAGGTGTCCATCTCATTACTCATCAAGGACTGCATCACCAACGAATAGTCGATTTTTGTCACAAAATGTACAAAAACCGAACTATCAATCTCAAAATCAATCAAGAGCTAGTTCCGGTGATCGTCGAGCTGCACGTAGGTCTACATCTCATCACTCATCAAGTTCTGCATCACCAAATAATCACCAATCTTTGCCAAAAAGACTACGAAAATCTCAATATCAGTATAAAAATCGATCAAGTTCTAGATCGCTTGATGGTCGATCTACGCGTAGGTCCTCATCTCATGACTTATCAAGAGCTTTATTACCATTGAATAATCAATTTTTGTTACAAAGTGTACCAAAGACTAATTATCAATCTCAAAATCGGTCAAGACCTAGGTCACATCAACGGCAATCAGAACGCAAGTCTGCATCTCGATCGTCGTCAACGACTTCCTTTTCAACGTCTTCCCCATATAATAAATCAACTTTTAGATCTTCATCCAGATCTCCAACTGATGACATCTCGCCTAGAGTTAAAAATTGAACTGTAAATCAAATTGTTAAGAATGAAGTTTCATTCAAAAAGTTTATACCATGAATGAAAATTCTCTAAAGTATTTATATATATATTATATCTTTATTAAAAGTTTAAAAGTTTCAAGATTCGTTTGTAATTTTAAGATGTTTATTAAACAAATAAGAGTATAAAATAGTAGATGTAATTAATAAAAAAAATTCTATTACAGATTGTTTAAAAACTTTGAAATTATATTACTATTAAAAATATTGTTAATAAAAATGTGAAACCTAAAGTGCTTTAATTAAGCTTTAAAATGTACGTTGTTTTATATTTCGATGTAAAACTGTTTTTATAAATACATTTTATATCAAATTTAATTTATGTTTGTTTTATTGAGAGTATCCATTATTTTTTTCACTTATTTTTGTTATTTTTGAAACTGTTAGTATCATTTTTATAAACGATGGAGCTACATTTCCTGAATTTCTTTAAATATTTAACTAAAATATAAATAAAACTGGTATTATTTTACTGTAAGACATTTTTGATATTATAAAATACTTTATTGGAAAGTTGCACAAAAATAATATAAGTATTTGCTATTACATTTACTTAAAATATTATTTCAACAAAATAAAAGCACATTTATAGCAATACTTGCTATTTAAAAAGTAATAATTTTATGCTACAATTAACTTTAATTTTATATAAATTTGCTGTCACTATTTTCATGTAAATGATTTGAAGCAAATTTATAATAAATAAGGACTTACATTGACGCAAATTTTGGATAAGCAGGTACAAATTGTTTTTTGAAAAGTTGCTGTCAATTTGCAATTATATGTCTATATTGGGGAGTAGGTGCAATAGTAATTCTTCTGAGATATTTAAATGTAAATAAAGGTCTTTGTAATGAAACAAGGTTATTGGTAAAAAAAATGATGCAACATTTAATTAAAGAAGAGAGTATAAGCGGAAAAAAATTGGAAAATTAGTTTTAATACCAAGAATCACTTTGTCATCATCTAAGAAAGAAATACCATTCAACATGCGCCGAAAACAATTTCCGATAGATTAGGTCTCGCAATGACTATTAATAAATCACAAGGACAGTCATATAAACAAATTGGTATCTATTTACCAACCCCAGTTTTAGTCGTGGTCAATTATACGTAGCACTTTCAAGAGATAAAAGTAGAAAAAATTTGAAAATATTACTACTAAACAATGCAAAAATAACGAGTGATAAGTTAAAGGACAAAAATAAAATTTACACTAAAAATATAGTATTTATAGAAATATTGTAAATTACTAAAAAATAATTTAACCCATTTTTTATCAATTATACGACTAAACAAAAAGAGTAAAAATATGAGAAAGAAACATTGAAATATTACTACTACAGAATCATTAAAATTAAATATACAAAATAATAATTAATGTTTGCGCTGAAGATTGTTATAATATTGTCACGTCCAGACTTGCACCAATCACTATAAAAAATATTACAAGAAGGCAAATGGTTAATAAACCATTCGCGTTCCTTTCGCTCTTGTTTGACTAGGACTAGCCTTACGTCTCCGGGAGTAGCGAGCGAAGTTATTTTGAGAGTAGAGATGCAGGATATAATGTGGGATAAATAAAATAATATATGTTTTATTTCGTATTAATCATGCATTATTTATTTAAATATAATATGCTGTTTTCCTTTAAATGAACACGTGCAACTAAACACTATTACAGCTTTTTAATGGGCAAAAACACATAAATTCACACTATTTTATTAACAATTGCATAAATTTATTTAAGTCAAATAACGATTTTAATTTTGATTAAATAAACAAGTGTGCGGCGAACACGTTAACACATTATAGAATAAAATATTCGCAAGGTTATTTTATTATAAACATTAATAATTAATAATCGAAATAAGAATCATTATAAATAAATGCAGATTAAATTAAAAAAATTGTTGTCGTTTAAAACATGAATTATATTTAATAAATTACAATTTAAAACGTGAATATTTCAAATCAAATGCAATGCAACGAATAATTATTATGAATAAATTGTAATATCTAATAATAATTGTTTTAAAAGAAAACGGTTGGTTCAGCAATCGAAATAACATAAAATATCAGGTTTGCCTTTACGAATAATACAAGCGTATTGATAACCGAAAAGAATATACCTTAAGTACCCAAATATATATATATATATATATATATATATATGTATAGGTGGTTCTCTGTGACATCGAAGATGAAAAAAATAAATATTGCTATAACTGTGGGAATATGTTTTAGAGGTATCCAGTAGTTCTCCTGAATTTTTTCAGATTTTTTCTGTGCCATTATTTTAAGTTACAGAGAGTCAAAGTTGACATTTTAGCACTTTTTTGCATTAGATGCCCATTTTCAGGAATTTTTAGCTCCCAGGGGATGCATTTTTCACTAAAAACATAAGCATGACTTTTTTGTAAAATTTTCCGAACTTTTCATTAAAAATACTTTTAAAGACATAAATGTATGCTGTCACACTCTTGTAAGCCATTTAAACCTTAAATAGTGAAAATCAGCAATACTGCTCCGGACTCTGGTAACCTAATACTGTCTAAAAGATGTCTTTTATAGTCAGAAACTACCTAAAAATTTCCAGAGTGGGTCTAAATCATTAAGATCACTTATGGTCAAAATATCCGGGAAAAGTGCCCTGAAATATTAATAGAAATGTATATTTGTTGCCTTATAACGATGAATCTATTAACATGATCATTGCAAAAAAATTTGTGCACTTACCTTGGAGTGGTAGAAAAGTATCTTCACTTGTTTCAGTATCCATCTAATCCCCTGCAAGCTGCTAAAAATACAAATATTATTATAAAATTATAAAAAATTATTTTTAAACATTTATAATGCTGGATTTTTAGTTTTACATCCCTTACAAGAATTATAATACTAATCTGAAGGATTACTATAAAAGTATCAACATTATTATTATTATTATTATTCAGCAATACATTGTTAGATTTCACAAACTTGTCACTGTCACGTTATCATATTATTCATTATAATTATATATCCGATTTATTATATATCTTTTGTATTAAATACGTATATTCAGTTATTGTAATAATGATGTTTATATATTTATAGTAATTCTTCAGATTAGTATTATAATTCTTGTAAGGGATGTAAAACTAAAATTCAGTATTATAAATGTTTAAAAATTAATTTTTTACATTTGTATAATAATATTTGTATTTTAGCAGCTTACAGGGGATTAGATGGATACTGAAACAAGTGAAGATACTTTTCTACCACTCCAAGGTAAGTGCACAAACTTTTTTGCAATGATCATGCTAATAGATGCTACGTTATAAGCACAAATATACATTTCTATTAATATTTCGGGCACTTTTCCCGGATATTTTGACCATAAGTGATCTTAATGATTTAGACCCACTCTGGAAATTTTTAGGCAGGTTCTGACTATAAAAGACATCTTTTAGACAGTATTAGGTTACCAGAGTCCGGAGCAGAATTGCTGATTTTCACTATTTAAGGTTTAAATGGCTTACAAGAGTGTGACAGTATACATTTATGTCTTTAAAAGTATTTTTAATGAAAAGTTCAGATAATTTTACAAAAAAAGTCATACTTATGTTTTTAGTGAAAAATGCATCCCCTGGGAGCTAAAAATTCATGAAAATGGGCATATAATGCAAAAAGTGCTAAAATGTCAACTTTGACTCTCTGTAACTTAAAATAATGGCCCAGAAAAAATCTGAAAAAATTCAGGAGAACTACTGGATACCTCTAAAACAAATTCCCACAGTTATAGCAATATTTATTTTTTTCATCCTTCGATGTCACAGAGAACCACCCATATATATATATATGTGTGTGTGTATTCGGTGGAGGAACGAAGGTCCGCCTTGAACGTGGATAGCGGTGTAAAATTGCCGGATAATGTCCTGCTAGACCTGCGGACTGTCGACGTTAGATGTGTATGCTGTTGGAGCCCGATGATTTCCAGATGTCGAAGTCGTAGTTCCTCGACTATGGCTTGTAGATGTCAATGATACGTCTCGATTCCTCTCGTGATTTTTAATGCGTACTACTTTAAGGTCCGAGTAGCAGAGCCACGCCCGCGGATCAAAATCAAAGAGTTGACTAGCAGAGCTTCGCCTTGCGAAAGCTTTAGATGAAAAATTAGGAGCGGCTGTGTCTGTTCTGGGTTCTCTTTATATAGCCTAAAAATCTATGCATCTCTCCTTGTCTTACACTTCGCCTTGTCTTACACTTTGCCTTATATGGAAATTGTGTAAGTAGTTCTAGAATTTTTCTGTGCTTGCACCCGATTGGACCGTTAGATGTGCGTAATTAAAAATTATCGAATCCCGTGCATCTTCTGTATCGCTTCGTAGTTAATTCGGAGAATTTGCTGTCCCCCTTTTATTAGTGCGACGTTACCCAAAGAACGCTTAATTTATTACTTCCTTCTAATGCTCGAATTTTCTAGTCGATGTTTCCCATCGCCGGCTCTTCTCCGAGCATTGATTTTATAGTGCAGTACAAAAAAAACTCTTGCGTAACCCTTCGTTTCGATCTCACTATCGGCAATCCCGCTTATATGCGTATTGGCTTTGAATAATATCTTCAACTCTACTTATCAGTCTCTTTTTCGTTTGAAACACTCGTAAAATAATCTGTTCCTTAGCTTTATAAATTATTTTTATATTACTGCATTTACTTAGAATCATTCTTTATCAACCTGTTCGTCTTCTACGCCGTATTTTATTCTAAACTACGCAGTACTTTTTGTACGAAAATAATAATATAATTTTCGTCGGGACGCGACAATATGATTGGAAACCGGCTTCTACATATCATATTATGAATAAGTAATAAAATGTATATTCATTATACCATGTATAAGAAAAAATGAAAAAATGCAAATATAAGAAAAACATTGGAATATTAATACTACTGAATCATTAAAATTAATATATACAAAATAATTAATAAATGTTTGCGCTGAAGATTGTTATAATATTGTCACGTCCAGACTTGCACCAATCACTATAAAAACATATTACAAGAAGGCAAATGGTTAATAAACCATTCGCGTTCCTTTCGCTCTTGTTTGACTAGGACTAGCCTTACGTCTCCGGGAGTAGCGAGCGAAGTTATTTTGAGAGTAGAGATGCAGGATATAATGTGGGATAAATAAAATAATATATGTTTTATTTCGTATTAATCATGCATTATTTATTTAAATATAATATGCTGTTTTCCTTTAAATGAACACGTGCAACTAAACACTATTACAGCTTTTTTAATGGGCAAAAAACACATAAATTCACACTATTTTATTAACAATTGCATAAATTTATTTAAGTCAAATAACGATTTTAATTTTGATTAAATAAACAAGTGTGCGGCGAACACGTTAACACATTATAGAATAAAATATTCGCAAGGTTATTTTATTATAAACATTAATAATTAATAATCGAAATAAGAATCCTTATAAATAAATGCAGATTAAATTAAAAAATTGTTGTCGTTTAAAACATGAATTATATTTAATAAATTACAATTTAAAACGTGAATATTTCAAATCAAATGCAATGCAACGAATAATTATTATGAATAAATTGTAATATCTAATAATAATTGTTTTAAAAGAAAACGGTTGGTTCAGCAATCGAAATAACATAAAATATCAGGTTTGCCTTTACGAATAATACAAGCGTATTGATAACCGAAAAGAATATACCTTAAGTACCCAAATATATATATATATATATATATATATATATATATGTATAGGTGGTTCTCTGTGACATCGAAGATGAAAAAATAAATATTGCTATAACTGTGGGAATATGTTTTAGAGGTATCCAGTAGTTCTCCTGAATTTTTTCAGATTTTTTCTGTGCCATTATTTTAAGTTACAGAGAGTCAAAGTTGACATTTTAGCACTTTTTTGCATTAGATGCCCATTTTCAGGAATTTTTAGCTCCCAGGGGATGCATTTTTCACTAAAAACATAAGCATGACTTTTTTGTAAAATTTTCCGAACTTTTCATTAAAAATACTTTTAAAGACATAAATGTATGCTGTCACACTCTTGTAAGCCATTTAAACCTTAAATAGTGAAAATCAGCAATACTGCTCCGGACTCTGGTAACCTAATACTGTCTAAAAGATGTCTTTTTATAGTCAGAAACTACCTAAAAATTTCCAGAGTGGGTCTAAATCATTAAGATCACTTATGGTCAAAATATCCGGGAAAAGTGCCCTGAAATATTAATAGAAATGTATATTTGTTGCCTTATAACGATGAATCTATTAACATGATCATTGCAAAAAATTTGTGCACTTACCTTGGAGTGGTAGAAAAGTATCTTCACTTGTTTCAGTATCCATCTAATCCCCTGCAAGCTGCTAAAAATACAAATATTATTATAAAATTATAAAAAATTATTTTTTAAACATTTATAATGCTGGATTTTTAGTTTTACATCCCTTACAAGAATTATAATACTAATCTGAAGGATTACTATAAAAGTATCAACATTATTATTATTATTATTATTCAGCAATACATTGTTTAGATTTCACAAACTTGTCACTGTCACGTTATCATATTATTCATTATAATTATATATCCGATTTATTTATATCTTTTGTATTAAATACGTATATTCAGTTATTGTAATAATGATGTTTATATATTTATAGTAATTCTTCAGATTAGTATTATAATTCTTGTAAGGGATGTAAAACTAAAAATTCAGTATTATAAATGTTTAAAAATTAATTTTTTACATTTGTATAATAATATTTGTATTTTTAGCAGCTTACAGGGGATTAGATGGATACTGAAACAAGTGAAGATACTTTTCTACCACTCCAAGGTAAGTGCACAAACTTTTTTGCAATGATCATGCTAATAGATGCTACGTTATAAGGCAACAAATATACATTTCATTCAGATTATATATATATGTGTGTGTGTATTCGGTGAGGAACGAAGGTCCGCCTTGAACGTGGATAGCGGTGTAAAATTGCCGGATAATGTCCTGCTAGACCTGCGGACGTCGACGTTAGATGTGTATGCTGTTGGAGCCCGATGATTTCCAGATGTCGAAGTCGTAGTTCCTCGACTATGGCTTGTAGATGTCAATGATACGTCTCGATTCCTCTCGTGATTTTTAATGCGTACTACTTTAAGGTCCGAGTAGCAGAGCCACGCCCGCGGATCAAAATCAAAGAGTTGACTAGCAGAGCTTCGCCTTGCGAAAGCTTTAGATGAAAAATTAGGAGCGGCTGTGTCTGTTCTGGGTTCTCTTATATAGCCTAAAAATCTATGCATCTCTCCTTGTCTTACACTTCGCCTTGTCTTACACTTTGCCTTATATGGAAATTGTGTAAGTAGTTCTAGATTTTTCTGTGCTTGCACCCGATTGGACCGTTAGATGTGCGTAATTAAAAATTATCGAATCCCGTGCATCTTCTGTATCGCTTCGTAGTTAATTCGGAGAATTTGCTGTCCCCCTTTTATTAGTGCGACGTTACCCAAAGAACGGCTTAATTTATTACTTCCTTCTAATGCTCGAATTTTCTAGTCGATGTTTCCCATCGCCGGCTCTTCTCCGAGCATTGATTTTATAGTGCAGTACAAAAAAACTCTTGCGTAACCCTTCGTTTCGATCTCACTATCGGCAATCCCGCTTATATGCGTATTGGCTTTGAATAATATCTTCAACTCTACTTATCAGTCTCTTTTTCGTTTGAAACACTCGTAAAATAATCTGTTCCTTAGCTTTATAAATTATATTTTATATTACTGCATTTACTTAGAATCATTCTTTATCAACCTGTTCGTCTTCTACGCCGTATTTTTATTCTAAACTACGCAGTACTTTTGTACGAAAAATAATAATATAATTTTCGTCGGGACGCGACAATATGATTGGAAACCGGCTTCTACATATCATATTATGAATAAGTAATAAAATGTATATTCATTATACCATGTATAAGAAAAAATGAAAAAATGCAAATATAAGAAAAAACATTGGAATATTAATACTACTGAATCATTAAAATTATATATACAAAATAATTAATAAATGTTTGCGCTGAAGATCGTTAAAATATGATTGAAAACTGGCTGCAACATATTACATTGTGAATAAGTAAAAAATTTATATTCAATACATCAAGTATAAGAAAAAATTAAAAAATGGAAATATGAGAAAAAGCATTGTAATATTACTATTACTAAATCATTAAAGTAAATATGCAGAATAATGAATAAATATTTGCGCTGAAGATCGTCAAAATATGATCGAATTTCGGCTGCAACATATCACATTGTGACTAAGTAAAAGAATATCTATTCATTTCATCAAGTATAACAAATATTAAAAATGATTATATTACTATAAGAATTAGCACCCTTCATTTTTTGAATTTGATATATTTTTCGATCTTGAGGGTCAATGCAGGTAGTTTCAGTTATTTATTTAAAAACTGAAACACCTGCATTGACCCTCAAGATCGAAAAATATATCAGATTATATTACTACTCCTGAAACATTATAATAAAATTAAATATATAAAATAACTAATAAATGCTTGCGCTGAACATCATCAAGAAATTAGTATAAGTTGGGTAAAATATATATTGCACTATCTAATTAATTGTAGCGTTAAATGGTAAAATCGGATTTATTACAAAAAAATTTGACTCTTGAAATGTATACCTTAGCAGCACGTCCTTGCCGTAAGAGTCGGATAACAACATTAATATGTTGGCTAACGCTGGAAGGAAAAATATATTTTACAGAGCCAGTATCATCAACTGTACACGAAAAATCACAATGACCCTCCGTTTAACAGGACTTGAATTATAGAAAAGGACATCAATTTTTCATCAAATACACCGTTCATACACCTAACTGTCACATCCAATGTCGTAAAAATAGGTATTTAAAATTATTATTTCAATACTTAAATTTGTTGAAATTGTACAATTAAAATTGTATCTATATGTACCATATATAAATTATTTAGCCAATACTACCATTCAAATGAAACCTTTTCCTCATCCCAGCTGCAAAATAATTAGTTTACATGTCACACAATTTTGTAAAGACAATTCTCATATACATTTTAACAAGGTAAGGAAAAAATGACCTATTTTACCGATATTTTGATAAAATGGTAGGTCAAAGTTTTCTCGATACATATAGACCGATTTGTCTGAAATATATAATAATGTAATAAATAATATTATACTATCAGGCCTCCAGTCTCTGACCCTTCGAAAAACGTTTTGTGATTAATCCTTCTTTAATATAATAACGTTAAAATGTGTTTTTTCATATGAGAATGATTTGGGTTTTTGAAAAAAACTTTTCTAAAAAGAAGTTTTTAAAAAAAATGTTCTAGAATAATTTTGGTTTCAAAAACTTCTATAAAAAAACGTCAAATAAATTTTTTCGAAAAAAATGTTATTCTTTTTTGAAAATTCAAGCATAAAAATATCTTACAAATGTAGCATACATAAATAATTATATAGACATAACTAAAAGAAACTAACTAACTAACCCTAATTAAGAAAATTCCCGTTTTGGATGTTCTCTGGTTCTCCGGTTCTCCCGTTTGGAATAATGACTGCTTTAATAACACACACTATATAATAATAATAATAATTAAAAATAATACGCATTATATAATGAATATAAAATAAAAAATTTAATAATCGAATAAACTAAATCCATCTATTTTAAATGTACTCATTTGAAATACGCACAATCAAAATACACCCGAGTGAGCGTTAGCGAGCGAGGTAGCTGTGGCTAGTTAATAATTAAGATCACTCACCAAATAATCCAATAAAATTAATATAATAATAATCAATTATAAAATTTTCGAATATATAGATCTAAAGGTATATGTATATGTCTGGGTAATAATAATTTTTCCTCCATAATCCTAAAACTTTCTTTTACAGACACGTCCCTGAGAAAGGGCCGCCGGGTCACCTCCTCGAAAAGACTAATCTCAAAATTTTACTCGGTCGATATTATATATATATATATATATATCCTCCTCTTTAATACTTATCACTCTCCTTAATAAAAATAAATACTCAGCACTCGTAAATGGAAAGAACACTAACACTCCGTGACTAGTAGAATCAGAATAGCGAGGATTCGTTTTCAGAACTATGCCAAACGTTGAGGCCTGCGATGGCTCGGTTGGTAGGGCGTCAGGCTTGCAATCTGAAGGATTGATACAAGCACCGCTGGGGAATGTATTTTCAACAAGTGCTTTCTTCACCAAGACATCGTATGATCTCCGTCGCTGATTAGCACCGATTTGGGAGCATAAAAAGAGAGCCGTTAAAATAATAAAAAAAAAGCCAAACTTCTTTTGCGACTTTCTATTCCTCTTAATCTCGTTAAATCCCTATTCATTAAATTCCTATTCTCTCTCTCTCTCTCTCTCTCTCTCTCTCTCTCTCTCTCTCTACGTGCGCTTCTGGTGAGTGTTTTATTTGTATTATATTTTATCTGCAGACTTACTGTGATATTCGCCGTATTTGCATTTATTCTGCGACTATGATATTTTAAACCGTAATATTATTGTGCAATATTGTATTTATACAAGCCTTTATATAGTAATTAAAAATTTGTAAACTTTTGTATAGTACAATAATCTTATATCTATATACCTATCTATCTCTCACTCTTTCAGACTACATTAATGAAACAGACTGAGGACATACGAAACAGGATTGACAACAAATGGTAACTTTGTTTCTGCTGTTTGATTTCAGCAAAGCTTATGAGACGATTTCACGCATATGATTACTTGACCGACTGAGATGCATGGATTTCTCCAGGTCTGCCCTACTATGATTAACTCGTGTTTTCCTAACCTTCAACAAGCGGTCATTTCTTCTGACAATATCTGTCCTTGGATTGCAACTAATTTAGGAGTTCTTCAAGCGGCTGTAGATAGGTGACTTACGCGAGGTTCTTGTCTCCGCGGGCGTCTAGTACGTATTGTCTGTAGATGATCGCAGGTTTATGCTCAGGTGCTTTATAGTGACCTGAGTGTGGGATTGTCGAGGCTACGGATAGTTGCTCTGAGATTGTCTGCATGGCCTGCGGGTGCCTCTCTGAGATTCAACAGTTCCAAAATAGGCAATTTTATTTGGGTGCCGCAAATACTGTGCCGAATGTTATAAGAAAGAGAAATCCCTTGTTGAGTTTGGGGATGGTGTCTGCATTCCTTTTGTGGACAATGTAGTGAGTTTAGGTGTTATTCTCGATTCTCAATTAGCGTGAAAATATCATGGATAATATTACAACAAAATAAACTGAGTTTTGTACAGCTTACGTTTTTTTTGCAAGTACACAAATGAGACTCCCCGTAAGCGACTCGCCGAGGCTTTGCTATTCCCGCACTTGGATTATTGTTCAATAATTATACTGGATGCCTCGGAGGAGATGAGAAACAGCTGCAGATATTACAGAATTTTTTTGTGCGCTATTTATGCCGTGTTAGGAAGGATGATCACGTGACTACTCACAGATTTTTTTTGGGTTGACTGCATTCAGATTTGAAGAGACATTACTTTACGGCTGTACTAATGTACAAACTAATACGTATGCGTGTGCCACAAAATCTGGAGGGTCTCTTCTCCAGATACGTTACTAGGGGCACTGTGAGGGGTCCAACGAAGGAATTAGCGTCACCCCTGCTGCGCACTGATACTAGAAAACGCTCTTTTCAAGTTCAGGTGTGCATCTATGGAATTCATTGCCGGCAGAGATAGAAAACTTATCGCCACTTAAGTGCTTCAAGTCTGCTATACAGGGCACTTTCTGACACTTGAATAATATCCGTCCTACTTTGTGTTAATTTATTAAAACTGTCATAGTTCTATTTATTATTCTTGTGTCTGTAGCGTCCCATATATACAGTGAGTGAATGGATTTAAGTCATGAGTGCGGAGCGATTGATGGATAAAGCGTGACTGGGAATTGTGCCGTTCTATTTACTTATTGTTTTAGTTCACTATATTTTAATCTTCGACTGATAGATGTATTAACCTAAACTTTATTTATTTGTATTAATCTGTTTATTGACTTTCTGTGATTTCATCATTTTGAAGGTAATTTATCATTTATGAATTAGATTTTTGGATGGATAATATATTTTTGATCGTACACCCCTTTTTTACTATAAAGGTTTTTATTAATTATAATTATATTCAATGTTTTAAACTAATATAAATTAAATATTTCAACAGATTCTTCTTGAAATTTATAACCTTTTCAAATTTAATTATAAGAAAAAATTGTTAGATTTGAGTTATTAAGTGATAAAAATGGCCAAAAGTCATTTTTAAAAAAAAATTCGATTTTTTGATTCGCTACAGCTCTGGTAATAATTGAAATTCAGGTCTAAAATTTAGTTCCACTCTATTAAGTAGTTTTTTTACTGAGTCCATACATTAAAACAAAATTCTATTTTTTAACTGGATCACTTCGCATGGAATCACCCATATATATAGGTGGTTCTCTGTGAATCGAAAATGAAACAATTAATGTTGCTATAACTGTGGGAATATGTTTAAGAGATATCCAGTAGTTCTCCTGAATTTTTTCAGATTTTTTCGGGGCCATTAATTTAAGTTACAGAGAGTCAAAATTGACATTTTAGCACTTTTTTGCATTCTATGCCTATTTTTATGAATGTTTTCCCATGGGATGCGTTTTTCACTAAAAACATAAATATGACTTTTTTTGTAAAACATTTTGAACTTTTCATTAAAAATACTTTTAATGTCATAAATGCATGCTGTCACACTCTTGTAAGCCATTTAAACCTTAAATAGTGAAAATCAGCAAATCTGCTCCGGACTCTGGAAACCTAATGCTGTCTAATAGATGTCTTTTTATAATCAAAAAGTGCCTATCAATTTCCAGAGTGGGTCTAAATCATTGAGATCAGTTATAGTCAAAATATCTGGGAAAACTGCCCGAAATATTAATAGAAAGGTATATATGTCTGGGTAATAATAATTTTTCCTCCATAATCCTAAAACTTTCTTTTACAGACACGTCCCTGAGAAAGGGCCGCCGGGTCACCTCCTCGAAAAGACTAATCTCAAAATTTTACTCGGTCGATATTATATATATATATATATATCCTCCTCTTTAATACTTATCACTCTCCTTAATAAAAATAAATACTCAGCACTCGTAAATGGAAAGAAACACACTCCGTGACTAGTAGAATCAGAATAGCGAGGATTCGTTTTCAGAACTATGCCAAACGTTGAGGCCTGCGATGGCTCGGTTGGTAGGGCGTCAGGCTTGCAATCTGAAGGATTGATACAAGCACCGCTGGGGAATGTATTTTCAACAAGTGCTTTCTTCACCAAGACATCGTATGATCTCCGTCGCTGATTAGCACCGATTTGGGAGCATAAAAAGAGAGCCGTTAAAATAATAAAAAAAAAGCCAAACTTCTTTTGCGACTTTCTATTCCTCTTAATCTCGTTAAATCCCTATTCATTAAATTCCTATTCTCTCTCTCTCTCTCTCTCTCTCTCTCTCTACGTGCGCTTCTGGTGAGTGTTTTATTTGTATTATATTTTATCTGCAGACTTACTGTGATATTCGCCGTATTTGCATTTATTCTGCGACTATGATATTTTAAACCGTAATATTATTGTGCAATATTGTATTTATACAAGCCTTTATATAGTAATTAAAAATTTGTAAACTTTTGTATAGTACAAATAATCTTATATCTATATACCTATCTATCTCTCACTCTTTCAGACTACATTAATGAAACAGACTGAGGACATACGAAACAGGATTGACAACAAATGGTAACTTTGTTTCTGCTGTTTGATTTCAGCAAAGCTTATGAGACGATTTCACGCATATGATTACTTGACCGACTGAGATGCATGGATTTCTCCAGGTCTGCCCTACTATGATTAACTCGTGTTTTCCTAACCTTCAACAAGCGGTCATTTCTTCTGACAATATCTGTCCTTGGATTGCAACTAATTTAGGAGTTCTTCAAGCGGCTGTAGATAGGTGACTTACGCGAGGTTCTTGTCTCCGCGGGCGTCTAGTACGTATTGTCTGTAGATGATCGCAGGTTTATGCTCAGGTGCTTTATAGTGACCTGAGTGTGGGATTGTCGAGGCTACGGATAGTTGCTCTGAGATTGTCTGCATGGCCTGCGGGTGCCTCTCTGAGATTCAACAGTTCCAAAATAGGCAATTTTATTTGGGTGCCGCAAATACTGTGCCGAATGTTATAAGAAAGAGAAATCCCTTGTTGAGTTTGGGGATGGTGTCTGCATTCCTTTTGTGGACAATGTAGTGAGTTTAGGTGTTATTCTCGATTCTCAATTAGCGTGAAAATATCATGGATAATATTACAACAAAATAAACTGAGTTTTGTACAGCTTACGTTTTTTTTGCAAGTACACAAATGAGACTCCCCGTAAGCGACTCGCCGAGGCTTTGCTATTCCCGCACTTGGATTATTGTTCAATAATTATACTGGATGCCTCGGAGGAGATGAGAAACAAGCTGCAGATATTACAGAATTTTTTTGTGCGCTATTTATGCCGTGTTAGGAAGGATGATCACGTGACTACTCACAGATTTTTTTTGGGTTGACTGCATTCAGATTTGAAGAGACATTACTTTACGGCTGTACTAATGTACAAACTAATACGTATGCGTGTGCCACAAAATCTGGAGGGTCTCTTCTCCAGATACGTTACTAGGGGCACTGTGAGGGGTCCAACGAAGGAATTAGCGTCACCCCTGCTGCGCACTGATACTAGAAAACGCTCTTTTCAAGTTCAAGGTGTGCATCTATGGAATTCATTGCCGGCAGAGATAGAAAACTTATCGCCACTTAAGTGCTTCAAGTCTGCTATACAGGGCACTTTCTGACACTTGAATAATATCCGTCCTACTTTGTGTTAATTTATTAAAACTGTCATAGTTCTATTTATTATTCTTGTGTCTGTAGCGTCCCATATATACAGTGAGTGAATGGATTTAAGTCATGAGTGCGGAGCGATTGATGGATAAAGCGTGACTGGGAATTGTGCCGTTCGATTTTACTTATTGTTTTAGTTCACTATATTTTAATCTTCGACTGATAGATGTATTAACCTAAACTTTATTTATTTGTATTAATCTGTTTATTGACTTTCTGTGATTTCATCATTTTGAAGGTAATTTATCATTTATGAATTAGATTTTTGGATGGATAATATATTTTTGATCGTACACCCCTTTTTTTACTATAAAGGTTTTTATTAATTATAATTATATTCAATGTTTTAAACTAATATAAATTAAATATTTCAACAGATTCTTCTTAAATTTATAAACCTTTTCAAATTTAATTATAAGAAAAAATTGTTAGATTTTGAGTTATTAAGTGATAAAAATGGCCAAAAAGTCATTTTTTAAAAAAAAATTCGATTTTTTGATTCGCTACAGCTCTGGTAATAATTGAAATTCAGGTCTAAAAATTTAGTTCCACTCTATTTAAGTAGTTTTTTTACTGAGTCCATACATTAAAACAAAATTCTATTTTTTAACTGGATCACTTCGCATGGAATCACCCATATATATATAGGTGGTTCTCTGTGAAATCGAAAATGAAACAAATTAATGTTGCTATAACTGTGGGAATATGTTTAAGAGATATCCAGTAGTTCTCCTGAATTTTTTCAGATTTTTTCGGGGCCATTAATTTAAGTTACAGAGAGTCAAAATTGACATTTTAGCACTTTTTTGCATTCTATGCCTATTTTTATGAATGTTTTCCCATGGGATGCGTTTTTCACTAAAAACATAAATATGACTTTTTTTGTAAAACATTTTGAACTTTTCATTAAAAATACTTTTAATGTCATAAATGCATGCTGTCACACTCTTGTAAGCCATTTAAACCTTAAATAGTGAAAATCAGCAAATCTGCTCCGGACTCTGGAAACCTAATGCTGTCTAATAGATGTCTTTTTATAATCAAAAAGTGCCTATCAATTTCCAGAGTGGGTCTAAATCATTGAGATCAGTTATAGTCAAAATATCTGGGAAAACTGCCCGAAATATTAATAGAAATGTATATTTGTTGCCTTATAACAATGAATCTATTAGCATGTTCATTGTAAAAAAATTTATGCACTTACCTTGGAGTGGTAGAAAAGTATCTCCGCGTATTTCAGTTTCCATCTAATTCCTTGCTAAGCTGTTAAAAATACAAATATTATTATACAATTATAAAAAAATAATTTTTAAACATTTATAATGCTGGATTTTTAGTTTTACAACCCTTACCAGAATTATAATACTAATCTAAAAAATGACTATGAAAGTATCAACATTATTATTATTATTCAGTCATACATTGTTTGAATTTCACAAAGTTGTCACTATCAATTAATCAATATTAATCATTATAATCTCAGATCTACTTTGTTGATATATTTTTTGTATAAAATACGTATCTTCAGTTATTGTAATAATAAAGTTAATATATTTATAGTAATCCTTCAGATTAGTATTATAATTCTTAAAGTGGTTGTAAAACTAAAAATCCAGCATTATAAATGTTTAAAAATAAATTTTTTATAATTGTATAATAATTTGTGTATTTTTAGCAGCTTACAGGGGACTAGATGGATACTGAAACAAGTGGAGATACTTCTTTACCACTCCACGGTAAGTGCATAAATTTTTTTACAATGAACATGTTAATAGATTCATCATTATAAGGCAACAAATATACATTTCTATTAATATTTCGGGCAGTTTTCTCAGTATTTTCACAATTAGTGATCTTAATGATTTAGACCCACTCTGGAAATTTATAGGCAGTTTCTGACTATAAAAAGACATCTTTTAGACAACATTAGGTTTCCAGAGTCTGGAGCAAATTTGCTGATTTTAACCATTTAAGGTTTAAATGGCTTACAAGAGTGTGACAGCATACATTTATGACTTTAAATGTATTTTTAATGAGAAATTCAGAAAATTTAACAAAAAAAGTCATGTTTATGTTTTTAGTGAAAAACGCATCCCCTGGGAGCTACAAATTCATGAAAATGGGCATAGAATGCAAAAAAGTGCTAAAATGTCAATTTTGACTCTCTGTAACTTAAATTAATGGCCCCGAAAAAATCTGAAAAAATTCAGAAGAACTACTGGATATCTCTAAAACATATTCCCACAGTTATCGCAATATTAATTTTTTTCATCTTCGATATCACAGAGAACCGCCCATATATATATATATACACTTTTAGCCTGTGATATTACTTTTAGTTTTACTATTAGCTTTACATTGTCTGTGATATCATATATGCTATTTATTTATGTTGTATTTTATAAACTGTATTTATTATATTTTTGTATAAATAAACATATCTCTCTCTCTCTCGTCGCGTCGCGCGATATCACCACCAATACCGATGTAATGGCGGGTGCTCCGCCACCGTGAATGGAGAGTTTTGCGCGCAATTTACAAATGAATTTATAATCGAACATCGAAAACATACGAAGCGACGTTAAATCGGTGGTTGAGAAAGTGGATCGTGTGGAGGGGATGCTTGATGGCATGAAGGCGGATATTGTGGCTCTACATGCTCGCGTGGATCAGTTTGAACGAGCGTTTTACTGAGCTGGAGTCACGTGTTACTGCCTTAGAGGAACACGGGCCTTCCGGCAGCGTTTCGGTTGCATCATTAGATACTGTATCCGTCGACAGCATGAGGGACATATGTAAGGTTTCGCCACGGGACTGCCTTTGTCATCGTCCATGTCTGATATTGCCATTGTTGATAAAATACTTAATACCATTAAGCTGCTGTTAATGTCGAAGCAAGTGGTTGAAACTCGACCTTGGCTGCCGCGATCTAAACCAACTGCAGAGAGCGAAGCACCGGCTCAACCGCGCAACCGAGGTATTGTCTTTCAGCTGTCATCGGCTTCGGCTAGAGATGTAATAATCGACAGGGCATATTTGTTGAAGGGTCAGTCATATATACCAATACATTTTCCTTTTTTCATACTAATATTAATCGCTTAAAGTCTCACTTCTTATCTATCGAAGCAATAGTTTTTCCTGAATCCCACGATGTCATTGCTGTCACGGAAACCTGCTCTCACCGAAAGCGATTCTTCTGAGATCCTTAATTTACCTGGTTATGCTCTTTATCGATTGGATCGTGTAGGTAAGGAGGGTGGTGGTGTAACGGCTTATGTTCGCAAGGAGTTTGCTGTTAATATCGTAGCTCACTCCGACCCTGTCTTCTCGAACGTCCCCGAATTCCTTGTTCTACGTATAGTAAATAGGACGGTGGCGTTGGCGTTGTCAGTGGTTTATCGCAGGCCTTCTACTGCTTATTCTACGGAGTTTTTTGATACTCTTGCTGACGTTCTCCCTAACTATAAACATGTCATTATTACTGGCGATCTCAACATTGACATGACATCATCCAGTGCTACAGCGAATATGTTGAGAGGGAGTATGACAGCTCTGGGCCCCTTCCTCATTCCATCTGAACCGACACTCCATGCAGTGACATCGGCGGGAACGTCTCATACCTGGTTAGATCTTTTCCTAGTTCTTGTACCAGTAGCTGATTTTGTTTACACAAAGTCTACTTCATTCTTCGAGGCGGGGCATGATGCTATTAGCACCTCCCTTACGATTAATAATTTGCAGGATGGTGTTAAAAAGTTCTGGATAAGAGACTTGGAGAGGATCAACCTTCATCATCTTGCCACCACCTTTACTTCATTCAGGGATCAATCAATGCATACTTCATTACTTCCATCTCCATCCGTCACTGATTCACTTTCAGCTGCTTGGCCTGACCAGCCCACTCATTTATGTTCGCTTTCAACTAATCATTTCGACACACTTTCATCCTCATTATCCTTTCTGTGAAGTTCGATTATTTCCACGTTTAATATCATTGCTCCATCTAAACTTGTAACAGTCAAAATCAAGCACAAGCCATGGGTTACACAGGACATAAGAGTTAATATTAAGGCTAAGAATTATGCTTTTAAACAATTTCGTAATCTGGCTCTTTTGCAGACTACAATGCCTATAAATTATTGAGGAATAGGGCTAAAAATACCATCAATTTTAGCAAATTTCACTACTTGCAAGTGAAGCTCAATAATGAGAAGGAACCTGCCAAGTCCGGGAAATTTCTCAGAAATATGGGTCTTGGCTTGAAGTCTAATCCATCGTCATTAAAACATTTTTCAGCCCATCAACTCAATGTTCATTATGCATCTATATCCAACCACACTCCACCACTGACTATTCATTCATTCGCATCTATCTTATCTAATCTTTGTCATTTTCCCTTATCTCCTTCGTTCGCTTTTTTACCTGTGTCAGCCAAAAATGTTCATCTGACCATAGTTAGAGCTTCTTCCAAGGCGTCGGGTGTTAACGACATATCGGTTAATATGCTGAAATTGTTATAATCTCAAATCCCCTGCCCTTAACGGAACTTTTTAATGGTATGCTTTTTGCTGGATGGTTCCCCGATTACTGGAAGAGGGTCATACTGTTTCCGTTGTCGAAGTCGAGTAGATTGAGTGGAGAGATTACGAGATCTCAAAGGTGTTGGAGAGATTAGTGCATGGTCAGCTGGTTGAGTACCTTGAATCTAATCACTTGTTAACTGACAGGCAAGCGTGTTTTAGAAAGGGCCACAGTACTCAATCAGCTCTTCTGGGGGTACTGGATGACGTAAGAAGAGCTATTGACTCTAGAATGATCACGATCTTAGTTTTATTCGATTTTTCCAAGGCCTTTGATACAGTCCCTCACGATCAACATATCTGCTAGTTGGGTGATATCGGCTGCACAGATACAGTACTTAATTGGTTTTATAGATATCTTGTGGGCCGCACACAGGCCGATGTGGACGAGGTTGGCATGCTGTCTGACTGGCTCGAAGTGAATGCAGGGGTGCCTCAGGGCAGTGTTTTAGGTCCGATCTCATTTTCCATCTTTATTAATTACTTACCCAAGGTTCTCAAATATAGCAATTATATGCTATTTGCCGACGATGCCAAGGTCTATCATTCGTTTTTTCCATCCGACTTTGACATTGGTGTTCAACGCGTATCTCATGATGCGAATGCGATTCATTTCGCGTATCAACCTGAACACTCGAGGACGAAACGCCTTTAATTATTTTAAAAGGCCGTGCTCTGTGAGATTCCACCAACCATAGTGGACAAAGAGTACGAGAGGCCTGCATTATTCCAAAAGTAAGGCATTTGGTTCGGAGAGACCGATAATTATTATACATATACATATTACCGAACGTTAAAATTTTGTAACAAAAAAAAAAACCTGAACACTGCTCCGAAGGTTAAATTATGTGATGATTTGTTGGATTATGAGAACGCGGTAAAATCGCTGGGATTATTGATCACTCCTACCCTCGATTGGTCTAAGCACGTCATGTCAATTTCTAGGCGTGTTTACGGGGTTTTGCATTTTCTACGTTATTACAATAAGGCGTTATCGGTAAAGCTCCGCAAGAATCTGGTTGAGATACTTATCTTTCCCCTCTTCGACTATGCGAGTGCGGTCTACAACGATGTGGATCAAACTAAAAATTTAAAACTCCAGAGGTTGTTCAATGCTTACGTTAAATGCTCTTTCAATATCGTTCTGAGTATTATCTCTACTTTCCCGAAGGTATGAGTAGATGATAATAGATTAGTTTTATTAGAATTTGTCTTACATTCATCAATTTCAGATTCGCTTTCCAGTATATCATTTTCTTTATTTATTAATTCGTTACTCTCAAAATTTTTATCTTTTTCAACATCATTTTTATCTAAACAAATAATTTGTATATTTTCTTCAACAACTTGAACATGTCTGGCATTTATTATTTTATTATTAATTAAAACTCTGTAGCTATTTTCATTATAACCAACTAATACGCCTAATTTAGCTTTATCGTCCCATTTGCTTGTTCGCAACGCTTCTGGTATTCTTACAAAGTCTCGACTTCCGTAAATTTTTAAATGATCGATATTTGGTTTTTTCCGAAAAATATTTCGTATGGCGTTATATTTTGAGCTGTATTTGCAATTGTACGATTTTTTAAATACGCAACTGCTTTCATAATTTCGGGCCAATATCGCCTATGAATATTTGCTCCTCTCATTAAACATCTGCCCATATCCATTGCAGATCTGTTATATCTTTCCGCTACGCCATTTTACTCATTCACATAAGGCGGGCATGGCAATAATTCAATTCCTTTAGACTTTACAAAATCATAAATTTCTTTATTTAAATATTCTTTGCCATTATCGCATCGTAATTTCTTTACTCTCTTATTGAATTTATTTTCTACTAAATTTACGAATTCTTTCAAACAACTTGCAGTCTCTGATTTATTTTTAATACAAAAAATTCTAGTGGATTTACTATAATCATCAGTGTGAATTAATTCTAAAATTTCAGTTGTTTTTGTTTTATTATTTTCAAACGAAACATTAGCCATTTTACTCTCTATACAGTTTGCACATTTCATTTCTGTGCTCTCAATATTATCTGGCAATCCTTCAACTAATTTATTATTTACTAATTTATTTAAATACTGAAAATTTACATGACCAAGTGCCCTATGCCATTTTTCATTGTTAGTTATTTTCAAACTATTCACATTCATTTGCTTATTTTTCACTTTAGATACAAAGCTTTTCATAAAATATAAATTATTTATTTTGTTTGCAACAACTATTAATTCTTTAGATTTATTATAAATTTTAGCTTTGTCAATTTTTGCTACTATTGTACAGTTTTCGGTTATTTTTGAAAAACTCAATAAATTTTGTTTAATGCCTTTAACATAATAAACATTTTTTAAATCAACATATTTTTCATTATTATAATTTTTAAAGCAAATTTTAATAGAACCTATTTTGGTTGCTTTTAACATTTTACCATCTGGTAATTTCACATTGACAGGATTTTTCAAATCTACATACTTATCAAAGAATTTATCACTTTTAATAATATGATCTGTGCAACCACTATCTAATAACCAATTGATTTCATTACAATTTTCGCTATACCCTGTTGCATGATTTACCATACTTACTTTATTATCTCTACTTGACTCGAAAGTCATAGTAGAAGATAAGTGTTTATAATTGGAGTTACACACCTCCGTTGACCATGACTCGGATTGACAGTTGTTGCGTTGATGACCTGATGATTCGCCTCGTTGTGAACCTGATGAACCTCGTCCTCGACCACGACTTCTGTAGCTTCCACCTCGATTGAAGCCGCGTTGGTGACCTCGTTGACCTTGTTGACTTTGGTTGGGTTGAGAATCTCTGCCTCGATTGCTCTGATGACCTCGGTTGTTTTGTTGACCATGCCAGCAGTTCTTCTTGAAATGTCCAGATTTTTCGCAGTTCTAACATTTGCCTTGCGCTTGAGATGCGAAGGTACTGACGTTGCTTTTCCTTTCAGATTCTGTTTTTTCTTTGATTTTCAACTTAACATAGTCGACAGTTCTTTGATCTTCAGGGATGACATCTATAAAGTCCCCAATATAGCTGTAGTTTGACGGTAATGCTCTTAGCAAGTACTTCATTTTTTCAGATTCATCTAACTTGCCACCAGCTGATTTAAACTCGTCTGTAGTTTTTTCAAATTCAGCAAAAAATTCTTCAACTGTTGAAAAATTATTTAATTTAATTTCTTCGATTTTTTCTCTGCATATAATTTGCAGGGCTGTAGACTGAGTCGTATACATTTTATCAAACTTTTTTATCATCTCAAAAGCTGTTATACATTCACCAACATACTCTAATTGTTTATCTGAAATAGTACTAATAATTATTGTTCTTGCTTTTAAATTCATTTTGTTCCACTCAATTTTTTTGTCTTGATATGCTGCAGTTATTTTACTGACTGCTGTCTCAATACACTCCTTGTATTCTAACAAGATCATTAATCTAATTTTCCAGCTTGAATAATTTGCTCCATCAAAAATTGGCATCATGATATCCTCAACTTTAGCTTGTTTAGCCATTTTTAAATTGTTTGCACTTATATTATCGTACACTTGATTTTTTAACACTATAATCCTTTTAATTTCTTTCAAAAGTATTTTTCGAATCTTATTCCTTATTTCTTTATTTAGTTCAATATCTACAGCATCTAATTCATGCTCTTGTTTTATTATAATTTTAAGCCACGAACACATGTGCTTAACCTCACTTTATGCCATGTGCTCTGTACTAGCACGTTGCCACGTTTTTCACTCGCCGACTTTTATCCATTGACATCGCACTTAAATCTTGATTATTTTTCAAAAATCTTCTTATTGATTAGTACCTGACAACTTTATCTTCGTCATTGAGCATATATTTCTTGACTTTAACTTCACTATACTTATTTTTCATCACATGAAACTTTTCATTTTTCGACAGTTATTTCCATATGATAAATCGAATTTCATGCTTCACAAACATATAGTCTTTATAAGAAATTATTTCCTTTTATTTCAGTGCTCAATATTTCACTGTGCGATTCACTTTGTTAACTAATACCGTTAACTAATTTTCCACGTGGCGTTTTACTAACCTCACTTTAAATTATCTCTATAAGACTCGAAAGTCACTATAGATGATAAGTAAATGTTTTATACTAACCATGTAACCACGCTCTGCTACCATGTCGGAGTGGTGTAGTAAAAAAATACACTGTGAGGTTTTAGTAATAATATAATATAATATAATAAAGTGGCAAAAGCCTGTTGGCACGTCCGACTACATCGGAGTCTTGGCGTAGAGTCTTTAATAGTATAGTACATGATAGGCGCTTAGAGTATAGACGCGAGACATGCGCCGTATGCTTGCTCTCGCGTGAGCTCGTATGACTGCACAAAATCGTTGTAAACCAATAGATGGCGCGACGTGTACCATTTCGGAGTAATATAACGATTATAAATATTTACATATTACAACAACCTCCACCCGCATTCTGAATCAGTTTTCATCCATCAATTTCAATCCAACATGCGTAGACGGCATCAAAATCACATTATTCAATCATCTGTTTGGGCTCGACTAAACAGCCTGGTTTTCGCGGGTCATGTTTGAGGGCTTGTTACCGCGGCCTATCTCTCACCTGGATGAAGCAGCATAGACGCGTCGTTTATGTTAGCATAACTTTTATTTTATAGTATTTTATTTACTACGGAACATACTTTCTTTTTATAACTTTGTTTATTTATCTTTTTAATGTATTTTATTCGAGCGTTGTATTTTGCGAGCATTTAATTATTGCTATTTAGTTTTAAGTATTTATTTATTTATTTGTACATATAATTTTCATTTCGAATTACCGCTTTTATTGTATTTTATTATAGTCACAATTTTATTTTTATATAGTTTTAAGAACTTAATTTTTTGTAATTTTTTGCAAATAGTGCCTACGAGGTTCCTACCCCATAAAGAACAAAAAATAAAGCTCAATCAATCAATCAATTACTCTTTCTCTCTCTCTCTCTCTCTCTTCATCTCTCTTCCTCAAAGCAGCCTTCTTATAAATGTGACCGCATCTTCGCAGGCTTTGGAGTTGGTATGACCATATACTACTACTATACGGACGTCGAACTAGGCAGCCAACCCAAATCTATCATCTTGTTAACACCCTAGGAGTTACCGACAGCCGATAACTGGGCTCACTGTATTATCATCAGGCATACACGCACCGAACTACTACTGTCGCTTGGCATTGCCCGTATTATTTTATTTTATTTATTTTGCATTTATTTCAATTTCAATTTACTTAAGGGCATATTTGACAGTGATTACAATTTAACTTTACTTTTTATGCGTTTTTATGCGTTTGAAATTTGTAACTTATTATTATTTTTGTACTTAGTTTTGTATTGTTCAATACATAATTTATTTTTATAGCGTATTTATTGATACTCTTGCACAGACGCACCGTTTGACTGCTGTCGCTTGAAATCGCCCGTATTATTCTATTATATTTGACGTTATTTAAATTTCAACTACATAATAAGGGCATATTTACAGCGAATATATTTAACTCTGCTTTATACGTTTTTGATGCGTTTGAAATAGTATCAAATATTATTTTTGTAATTAGTTTTGTATTGTATTGTCTAGTTCATATTTTATTTATTATAGTGAATTTATAATTACTATTGTATAACGCACTGATATACTACCGTCGCTTGGCATTGCCCATATTATTATTATATTACTATTTTATTTTACAAAATTTTTAACTTCAATTACTTAACGGGCATATTTTATATTTTATATTTAGTATTTGCTACTTTATATGCGTTTTATGCGTTAAAATTTGTGACTTATTATTGCTTCTGAAATTAGGTATTGTGCAGTACATATATTACTTATTCTAGCGTATTTATAGTTACTGTTGTAATTTAAATTGTCATGCTATATAATGACGCGTTCCACTTGTAGGGTATGTAATTAGCAAGTTAGCCGTCGTGACACTAATGTGCTTCGATGTATAGGATGCAATAGTCTTTCACATATTCACTGCGTACCCGAAGGGACGGATTTGGCAGGACCTTACCGTTGCTGCCCACGAGTTATTGGTGCGATTGCCGATGGGCCAATGAATTTACCATTAAATATGGCAACAGATCAGTCAGCAATTTCTGTGAATGATGGTATTACTCCGGTGGCGTCTTTTACCTCTCACCCCAGTTCTTCATCTGGCATTATCTTAACTACTCCTTTGAGTACTGGAAATAAGCGCCAATTTTCATCATGTTCTTCATGGGACGATGCTCTACCCGCCAAAGTCGCGCGCACTGGTGATGATAATAATAATAATATTGCTGAAATAATGGCTATTTTAGGGCCTCTCATGAATGCTCAAACGTCCGAATTACGCGCGTTGATTGTGTCCACCTCGAAAACTCAACTTGACGACATAAATGAGTTGCAAGCCAGCTTAAAAAGGGCGAATCTAACCTTACAATCGCACAGTGCTGAGATTGGTGAATTGAAGGCGAAAGCCGCTGTTCTTGAGGCATCAGCATCTGCCCCATCGACCGCTTTATCCGCTGAAATTAACACTTTACAGCACAATTATTCCTCAATTCGGTCAAGGGTCGAACTCTCTGATGAGTGTGAGGTTCTGGTCACGGGTTTGCCTAAAAACATCACTGCTGACAACCGTACGTTGGCGGTAAAACTAGTCACGGTGCTGCAATTGTCACATCTTATCCCGCATATATTTTCGACACGTGATTGGACGATAAGGGTCGTAACGGGGAAGCGGCGAAGTTCAAGGGATTTGTTGTGAAATTTTTCCAGGCTCGCTCCCGTGATGCTCTTATTAGCAATGCGCGTATGCTTGCAAATTTAGATTGCTCGAAAGTTTTCGGCGAGGGTGATAATTCTCACATCTATCTGCGTGCCTTTTCTCCTCTACTCCAAAGCCTTAGAAGTTTCGAGGGAGCGAAAATTTCTACGACCGTTTGTTCGCGATTTGAAGGTCTTTATTAGACGTTCGCAGATTGATGCCCTTATCGAAATTGAGAGCGTTGACGCACTATTGAACCTGCCACCTATGTAGCGTTTCGATAAATGAACCACGCGATTGACTGCCGATGGATGGTCGTGGTATTATCGGTGGTACTTCTTCTTCTTTTCTGTCTGTCGCTCATTCGAATGTAAATCGCTTGTGCACTGATTTTAACGAAATAGAACTTTTATTAGCAGATAAGCACTATGATTTCTTAGCTATTTCTGAAACGTTTTTAAATCCCGACATAGCTGATAGTGTTTTACATATAGATAAGTATGCATTTTATAGACTGGATAGATCTGGTAAACTAGGTGGCGGCGGAGGTGTCTATATTAAAGACCATTACCCAGTAACTGTTGTAGATCATTCGGACCAGCAATTTGATAATACTCCGGAGTTCCTTATATTAGAGGTATTAGTGTCAAATACAAAATTACTTTTTGCTGTCGTCTACCGTCATCCTACTGCCGCTTTTCCGATAAAGCATTTTGAAGTTATAACAGCTCTTGGTGTTACATATGATCATGTCATAATAGCTGGCGACTTCAATATAAATCTATGCACGATTTCGTCAGAACCAAATTTTCTGCGGTCTAATATTGCTGAAAATTCACTGTATTTGGTCCCATCTGATCCGACTCATCATGCCATCTATAGGAATTGTCTAGCACATACTTGGTTAGATATTTTTATTGTTGACGACCAGAACAGGGTTTTGAGTTATAATAAGTCCGATGCACCATTTATTGCGGGGCATGACCTTATTGACTTACGGTATAAGTTAGAGATTGAGTGCACCCCACCCAAACGGATTTTAAGAAAGAGGTTATCCACCATTAACGTTTTCACTGTGCAAAGAAATTCGAGACTCATTGTCTGATTTTGATACTTCGTTTATATCAGCTGCTGATCCCAGTTCAAATGTACCGTTGTTTGACGATTTTCACCAAGACCCGGATAGTCTTGGCCTTCGTGCTCCTAACATCGACGAAGCAGTAAAGGTTTTTACGGATAGAGTTTTGGGTGTTTTCAACATTTTTTCTCCATTAATACCCCTCGCCACTCGTCCCTGGTGTAAACCCTGGGTGGATCGTTCATTACGTCAGTTAATAAGAGAAAGAAATTGTGCTTACGCAAAAGCCAAACGTACATCTAGTCGCGCTCACATAAGTCGTTTTAAATCTTTGCGGGCAATCTGTAAAAATCGATTGGATTCTGCGAAGAATAATTTTATCGCCTCTAAAATTTCCACGACGGGCGATCTCTCTGCCAGCTGTTCTGTATTTCGTCGTCTTGGTCTCACGAAGTAGCCTCTACCGGATCCAACGGCTTCTTTCAGCCTTGACCAGCTTAATAGTCACTATGCAGGTATATCAAATGTCGCTCCGGATATCACACCTAATGAAATTTTTTCTATTCTTTCTGATATGCCAGTTGACCATCCGGCCCTTTTATTTAGCCTTCACCCGTCTTCACCCGATGAGATCGATAAAGCCTTACACCTATCCGGATCACGCGCAGTCGGACATGATCAGATCTCTTTGTCTATGCTACGGTTGGCTGCCCCAGCTTTAATCAGCCCGCTTGTTCGTCTTTTTGGACTGTCAATTGAGAGTGGGGTTTTTGCGAGCTCATGGAAGAAATCTCTTCTTTTACCACTTGCTAAGAACAAGTCAATTTGCTCGCCTTCAGATACGCGTCCCAATGCCAAGCTCTGTGAGGTCTGTAAGATCTTAGAAAGATGTGTGCACATGCAACTTTATCGTTTTCTTATTGATAGTGACTTTATTGACTCTCAGCAGGCGGGCTTTCGTCCGGGTCACAGTACTCAGACTGCTCTTTTACATCTTACTGATGATATCAAATTTGGGATCGAGAAGCGGATGATTACCATCTTGGTACAATTCGATTTCTCAAAAGCGTTTGATACGGTTTCTCATTGCCTTCTTCTCCGCAAGCTCCGCGCTGCAAACTGTGACGACAATGCGGTGAGATGGTTTAGTTCGTATCTGAGTGGTAGGACTCAGGCTGTCTCGGTGGTTCCGAATCATAGTTCTGAGTGGGCATCGGTGAGTTCGGGTATTCCTCAGGGAAGTGTATTTGGTCCTCTCCTTTTTCTTGTTTTTATAAATGATGTCGCACGTGATCTGAAGTACTCACGGCATATCATATACGCTGAAAACATTCAGATTTATATGTCATTCCCTCTGGGTAATCTGCATGAAAGGCTCCAAAACTTCAATTCTGCACTTCAACATCTAAATTATGACGTCGAGATGATCTCAAAGTGGGCTCATTCAAATGGCCTTCACTTGAATAAACTAAAAACCAAATCAATAATTTTGGGAGTCAGTCGTATCTGGACAGCCTGGATTTTAGTACTCTGTCGCGTATCTGTTTGGAGGGTGAGTTTATCCCCTACGAAAACAAGATGAAGAGTCTGGGCATCATTTTAAATCCGTCCTTAAATTGGAACGAGCATGTCGTTAATATTAGGCAGAAGGTTTTTATGGGGTTACGATCCCTCAGGTTATTCCGTCACGCTCTTTCCAAGGATGTTAGATTCTTACTGGTGAGAAGCCTCATTTTTCCTCATTTTGACTATGCGGCCGTTGTATATCTCTCTTTGAGTCGTGAACAAAATCTGCGTTTGTAACGTGCTTAAAATGCCTGCGTGAGGTTTGTCTGCGGTAACATAAACTGGCGTGAACATGTCACTCCTCATAGAATTGAGTTGGGCTGGTTATCGGCAATGCGTAGGCGTGAATTTCTGGCGAGTACACTTACTTTTAGGATTCTGAGTAGTAGGTCTCCCTCATATTTATATGACAGATTTTCTCTTGTAAACATGCAACCTGTCTGCAGATTTGTGCTCCGAATACTACGAGTGCCTCTACTTATTCCGCCATTTCGTACTGATACCTGGAGAGGTGCTTATGTCACATACTGCTCCTACCTTCTTAATTCACTTCCGCCACCCTTACCTCAATTCTACGTCGATAATCTATCGAATTTAGAAAATTACTGTTACAATGGCTTGTTAACTGCGACGATATTTATAATCTATTTTAATAAATCTGATATTTAGTTCTATTATTTATTATTTATTATTTTATACTACATGTTATATGCGCTTGTGTAGACGGATCTTATTAGTTTTACTGGTCTCACAGCGAATACCTAACAATTTATCTATCTATTGATCTATTTACTCATTTATCTGCGCACATACTTCTTATTACTTATGGATAGTCGTTTATGCTTTGTAAGCTTACCTCGATAAATCTGCGATGTACCTTTATATCTACTGCGAATGTTCTGTCGTTATTGTGTAATTTGATATATTGTATTTCACTGTATTTATTTAACGTTGGGGCCTTTTGGGGTTATACCCCCAGGCCAAATAAGCAATCTAATTAATCAATCAATCAATCAATCAATCTCTCTCTCTCTCTCTCTCTCTCTCTCTCTCTCTCTCTCTCACACACACATAGGTAATACTCTACTGTACGCACCGAAATAATTTGTTTTCTTCTTTTTCCATTTCTCAGATGTTATTAAAAAAAACGTTATATAGCAAATAATTTAACCGTTAAAGAAATGAAGAAATGAAAAAAATTAATTGTAACGGTGCATGTCGGGTTTTCTCAAATAATACACGGAGGTAGCGTGTGTAGGGATCACCCCGAGGTCGCGCGTGACGAACTTACCTTCGCGCGCGATCAGACCTCCAGTGCACTTTGTCGGCGGCTTGCCGATACCTCAACAGCTACCGTGTACGTTGATATGGGCTCCAGAGTGAGCCCACTTCCGGCAGTACGAATTTAGGATTGGCAGACGAGTACCGCGGGCTCGTCTGCTTACCGGACTAGGGATTGGGATTCCTGGGTTAATACGGGATGTCGAAATGACACGAGTCGAAAAGTAAAATAGAACTCAAATTTATTTACTAATCCATGACACAATACAATAATTAAATCGCGAATGCGCGAAATGATATTGTCGTTCGGGCGGCCCCGGCGCAATCGCAGGGGGTCATAACGCGGACGCGGAATCGCGGCGCGAAGAGAGTGCGCGAGAGTTACGCGGGCTCGTTATACCCGTCACGATAAAACTACCTCTAACCTGGCTTGTCTTCGACGCAGGTCCCTCGTCTCCTCTACGTAATATCGCACAATCGTCGGCGGCGTCCCTCGGGTACCATCAAACACCTTCCGGCTCGGCGGCTCACGCGAGAATATCTTTCACCGATCCTCTCACGTTCCCCCTCCCTTCCGTATTCCGCGCGGTCTTACCCGACGGCCGTACGGGCCTCGCGACGGAGAACCATGACGAGTGGCTCGCGCTATCGTCACTCGTCACATAATAAATAAATATTATAGATTTTATTAAAAAAATTAATTTAAGAATTATATAGGAGGATAAGTGAAGAGGATTATAAATAAAAACACACAGTTGCACACAAAAAAATTTTTTTTCTTTTCCTCTTTATTTAAAACAAAAGAAAACAAGCAAGAGTTACACTAATAACTCACACACTCAATAATTCACTTTATATATTTCGTCCTCGGATGAGATATCTATACTTTCAACCTCACGCGGCACTGGGAAATAGCAAGATCTTCCCTCGTTGGACGGCCAATAACACGCGGCCGGAATTTCACGCTTATACATTGGCTCCGGTGAGGGTGATCTTAGCGCAGCGGCTATCTCTTCCTCCCCCTCCTCCTTCTTCTCCTCCTCCTTCGATAACAAATCCATAACTTCAGAGGATATATTATTTTCCTCCGCGGTCGCGGACAGCTCCACCGCGGCCGCTAAATCCACAAAGACCAATCTAAAAGGAAGAGAAAGGTATCTACATCTAACGGAATGCCTTCGGTCGTGCACAGCGCGTGCAAATTTTGGGCCGCGGTTATGAACCATCGCCGGGCTTCGAAAAAAGCTGGACTAAACTCCCTGTCGTTTTTCTGGCGGAAAACTCACTGCATAAGCAATTTTGCTTTTGTAGATTCCATTCTGTAAACAAATAAAAAGAACATAATAATTATTAAGGAAATTAGAAAAATATATATTACACACACACATTTGCAATTTTTTGCAATAATAAATACAAGAAACATTAATAACAAAAGAAATCATATAAATAAAATATTGAAATAAAAAAAAATAATAATACACATAAATAATATACTTTTTGGAAAAAAATTTTGTTTAACACTATTAGAAACAAGTAAAAATAATAATCAATATTAAAATTAATAATAATAAAAATAATAATAACAATAATAGTAAAGGAAATATAGAATACTTACATAATAGAGTAAAATAAATCGACTCCTTGGAGGAACGAGTTGAAACACTGTTTGACGAATAATGACGGAAAAGGCAAGAGCTACCCGTATCTAAAAGAAACCTTATCCCACTAAGGGAATATAAATTACTAGGGTAAGAAGATGGGTTGGAAAATTCAAACGATCAACGAAAACGTCTTTTATTGACGGTAGAGAGATAATCAGAACCAGGATGGGTACTTGAGAGTAATGATTAAGTTACAAGTGATTCTTTGTTTATAACGACCGAAAGAAAAGTCCATAGCGAGAATCTTTAATAGCTATATTCCACGTTTTTGTTTCATTTCAGGGGAGAGAGGGGGAGCAAAGAAGATAAATTTTTCTTTGCTCCTACTAATCTTATTTTAAGAAAATTTATTACTAAGCGTATTACTATAAGATGTACTAACAATGTTCACATTGAAGGGAGAATCTATATTGCATAGGAATACATTTTTTTTCTCCTCAACGGTTCATAATGCTATAATTATTAATTGACTAACAAGGGAAGTACATGACCTCCGGGAAACTGATCTTATCCGAACTTTAGTATATCTTTTGTAATGTGGAAATATGAAGAAAGGCAAGTTATTGCCTGCCAATGGCCACATGGACGGAAGTTATTCGACATCTAATAATAATTTCAATGAAAATTACTTTCAACTTAATCCCATATAACTCCGAAACAAATAAAGATAAACAATCGAACCAAAAACCAATAGAAAGTTGAGTTCAAGTAGATATAATTTAAAAAAAAAAGCTAAAATTGCTCCATTTAAAGTAAAGTTATAAAGAAAATAATAAATTGAATATATTTTAACCAAAATTTAATATAAAAAGTTTATTGTTTCTTTTAGCCCAAAATTCTTTAATTTTTTATTTTCTTTATAACTTTACTCCAAATGAATCAATTTTAGCTTCTTTTTTTTTTACATTATATCTACTTGAACTCAAATTTCTTTTGGTTTTTACTTCGACTGTTTATATTTATTTGTTTCGGAATTATAAGCGATTAAATTGGAAGTAATTTTTATTGAAATTAATATTAGATGTCGAATAACTTTCGTCAATGTGGCCATTGGTAAACAATAACTTGGCTTTCTTCATATTTCTACATTACAAATATATACTAATGTATAACTCTTAATCAACATTTCAGAAAAAATATATAAAAGCACTCAAATATTATTAAAAAAATTAAAAATTTGTAAAAAAATGTACAAGATAGTAAAAAAAAAATAATATTATAATAGAATTTCAACATCATTTGATATATATTAAAAATTAGGAGTAACAACTAAAGTTAAATAAATTTTTTTTGCAGAAAATACTTAATAATAGTTGTACAATTTTTGGGAATGTCTAGAATAAAAATTGTAATAAAACGAGTCCGTGTCAATGCGCCAGCGGGACATTTCTATTTATCGGAAACAAATTAATAAATAAAAAACATTTTTATTCCAATATTTAATATTTAAGTTTATTTGATTTTACAATAGAAGTAGAAACCTAAACTGACAGATGATAATAAATATATTATGTATTTTCGCTTTTGGAAGGGCAATATCAGCGAAAATTTTCGAATCCCCGTGTAATTAATTTTTCTACTTATCAGAAATTAATTAATAAATAAAAAATATTTTTAATCCAATATTTAATATTAAGGATTATTTGAGTCTACTTATCGGCATTAAATTGATAAATAAAAGAAATTGATAAGAATAGATAAATAGAAGAAATTTTAACACCTAAATTTAATATTTAACTAGCAACAGATACCTCGCTCGCTAACGCTCACTAGGGTGTATTTTGATTGTGCTTTATTCAGATGAGTGCATTTAAAATAGATGCATTTACTTTATTCGATTATTAAATTTTGAATTTTATATTCATTATACAATACGTATTATTTTTAATTATTATTATATAATGTGTATTATTAAAATAGTCGGTACTCCAAACCGGAGAACCGCAGAACCGGAGAACGTCCGAAACGGGATCCTCCTTAATTTAATAAATAGAGGATATAGGATTAATTGTATATAATATTTGTAAGATATTTTTATTGCTCGAATTTCTTTTTTCGACGGAAGTTTTATGAAAGAAGTTTTTGAAACAAAACTTTTTCTAGGACTCTTTATTAAAAACTTTTTCGAAAACTTTTTTTCAAAAACCGAATAACACAAATACCCAGGTACCCCTCATGTGAAAAACACTTTGACATTATTATATTAAAGAAGGATTAATTTCGTAACGTCTTTTGAAGGGTCAGAAACCGGAGGCCTAATAGTATAATATTATCATTATATTATTATATATTTCAGACAAATCGACCTATATGTATCGAGAAAACTTTAATCTACCATTTTATCAAAATATCGGTAACATAGGTCATTTTGGCCTGACCTTAATAAAATTTATACGGGAATTATCTTTACAAAACTGTGTGTCATGTAAACTAACTATTTTGCAGCTGGGATGGGGGAAGGGATTCTATTTGAATGATAGTATTGGCAATTAATTTATATCGACGGCTCCTATTCATAAAGTCCTATCTCAAAAATTAATTAAAAAATGTCCTAACTCAAGAATAATTCTATAAAGTCCTAACTGAAAAGAAAATTCTATAAAGTCCTATCTCAAAAAAAAATTTAGTCAGTATTATAAAGTCCTATCTCGGAAGTCAATTTTATAAAGTTCTATCTCAAATGCAATTCAATAAAGTTCGATCATAAAAGTCAATTTTTTTAAGCCCCCCCCCCTTCCTTTAATACACTTTCTCTTAACTTCATAAAATTATAATAATATTGATAATTTATATAATTTGAAAACTATTATGACAATATAATTTATATTATATTATATTATTTATATTATATTATTTATTATTTATATTATATTTATTTATATTTGTTTCTTTTTAAAAAATTGCCGTTCTCATAACATTGAAGTAAAAGGTAACATTTTTTATTCAAATATCACAAATTTCAAAACTGAATCTAAAAAAAGTTGCGGCAGATTCAGTCTCATCTCTGTCGTCAAGTACATTTTAAATGTCTTACTTTTTTATTTTCTTTTTAAATGAATTACTTATATATTTTAACCTCTTAAATAATTCTACTTATATAATATATAGTATATATATATTATATGATATATATTTATAATAGATCCAATTGGCAGGATATTTACCCTAGTGGAAAAGTTAACATTTTTTGGTTAAGTGAAACGTTTTTTCGGGCATTAATGTACGATTTATGGCCATTTTAATGGCAATGGCCAATTTCTTGTCTAAAAAACGTTTCATAAATGCTCGAATTTCCACCTGGATACAAAATTCAAATTTTAATATTTTTTATATACTTATAAAATCTCGATAACGAGGTTAATGAAATATAATATATTCGGTAAAAGTGTACTCTTTACATGAACATTATTATCCGATTCTGCATATATATTTATATTTTTAGATAAAGGTGTAAATATTATTTTTATAATTTATTGTTTTTATTAAAAAACTTATTGTTTAATGATTTTGTAGCTTTCAAAATTTGAGATGAGATAGGACTTTATAGAACTGACTTTTTCAGATAGGACTTTATAAAATTGTACTTCTGAGATAGGACTTTATAAAATTGTACTTCTGAGATAGGACTTTATAGAATTATAATTAAGATAGGATCTTATAAAATTTTCTTTAAGATAGGACTATATAGAAATGACTTCTGGTATAGGACTTTATGAATAGGAGCCGTCGATATATGGTACACATAGATACAATTTTAATTGTAAAATTTCAACAAATTTAAGTATCTAATTAATAATTTTAAATACCTATTTATACGACATTGGATGTTAAAATTAGGTGCATGATCGGTGTACTTGATGAAAACTTGATATCCTTTTCTGTAGTCCAAATCCTGTTAAGCTGGGCGTTATTGTGATTGTTCTTGTACAGTTGATGGTACTGGTTATGTAAAGTATATTTTTCCTTCCAGCGTTAGCCAACATATTAATGTTGTTATCCGACTCTTACGGCGAGGACGTACTGGTAAGGTATACACTCTAAACTCCAAATAGTAAAAATCGACGTTAGAAGAGGTAAAAAATAGGTTTTTCTCTTTTAATAAAGAGTAGATATTGCGATTTGCTATTTACGAAAAGATATTTATTTAAATGCCTAACCTCAAAATCGTTCGTAAATTGTTAAAGTTCATTTGTTCTTAATTTATTAATATTTAATTGTTAATTTAATAAATTGACTCGCGAGACCATCTTTTTCGCTGATTAACAATAATATCGATTGTTGATAGTATTTTACCGGTTAACGTCCTATCCTACGAATACCGCCCTCTCCGGTGTTTATCCTAGTTGGCAATTTTGGGCATAGGGCCTAACACACGGTATATAAGTCAAACGGAGTGTTTGACGTTGTTAACGGCATTGCACGGGAATCAAAGGGATTCCCGGCCGCATCGTGGGACTGCACACTTAAGGTTGGTAAGTTGGGACAGATTAGGCCTAACCGTGGGCCTTACATATCCCCAGTACCCACCCCGTTACACACTATAGTTCATTACTTAGCGCAATATACGTCTTACCCGACTTATAGTAATTTATTGATGACTTTCAGCGCAAACATTTATTATGTTACGGCAATTTATGATATCAGATTTGTCATTCAGATTTTCAGTGCATGCTTATTTAATGATGCTGCAGCCGTTTTTAGCTTTTTGATTTGATTTTTAGAATTTTGTTACTTTCAGTGTTTCAAAAGTTTTATTATATATTCCATTTTTTAAATAATTCATATAATGAGTGTATATTTGTTGTATTTATTTACAATTTTTTAAGTTGCTGCCGGTTTACAACCATATTTAAACGATCTTCAGCGCAAACATTTATTAATTATTTTGTATATTTACTTTAATGTTTCAGTAGTAGTAATATTTCAATGTTTTTTCTCATATTTCCATTTTTTAATTTTTTTTTATACTTGATGTAATGAATACACATTTTCTTACTTATTGACAATCTGATATGTTGCAGCCGGTTTTCAATCATATTTTAACGATTTTCAGCGCAAACATATATTAATTATTTTGTATATTTACTTTAATGATACAGTAGTAGTAATATTTCATTTTTTTCTCGTATTTCCACTCTTTTTATTTAATCATATAATTGATATAAAGTAAGTATAAATTATTTTGTAGTCATTTACAATATTTCTTTAAACACTATATTTTTAGTGTAATTTTGATTTTCTTCCTCTAGTTTATCACATACTATTTTTGCATTGTTTAGTAATAATATTTTCAAATTTTGTCTATTTCTAGCTCTTGAAAGTGCTACGTATAATTGACCATGGCTAAAAACTGGGATTGGTAAATAGATACCAACGTGATTATATGACTGTCCTTGTGATTTATTAATAGTCATTGCGAAACCTAATCGTATGGGAAATTGTTTTCGGCGCATATTGAATGGTATTTCTTCCTTAGATGGTGACAAAGTGATTCTTGGTATTAAAACTAATTTTCCAATTTTTTTTCCGCTTATAATTTCTGCTTTAATTAAATGTTTCATAAGTTTTTTTACTAATAACCTTGTTCCATTACAAAGACATTCATTTACATTTAAATTTCTCAGAAGAATTACTATTGCACCTACTTTTAATTGTAATTTATGCAGAGGAAGTCCATTAGGCGTAAGCGTATTGAGAAATTCAGTAGGTAACATGACATCTAAGTTTTCTCCATTATCATCTTCCGCTGTATCACTTAAATATTCAATAGTTTGCCCTTCCATTATATCTAAAATTTTATTATTAATTTCAATTACATCATTGTTTGTGGGGGCCAGTATAACCTTATCATTTAAATCTACATCATTCATTTTTATTTCATTTCCAAAAGTTTCTGCAATGATATCATTTTCTTTTGTTATTAAATCAACAGGGATTTCGAGCAGTTCATTTTCTTCTTCATATATATTTAAACGTTTACCTTCACCTACGTTCAATAACCATTGTCTAAAATGATTGTCATTATCTGTCACTCGAAGATTATCATTTAGTGTCATGCGTATAAAATTTGGCCATAAGTAGCTGTTTTTAACTGAATTTTCGATAACTTCAGTACGACTACCATGTCGGATAACTGGTAATATTTGTCTAAAATCGCCAGAAACAACTAACATGTTATTACCACATATTTTTTTATTATTACATATATCTTGAAGTAGACGATTGACTGCTTCAAAGGCATGTTTTGGTGTCATAGATATTTCATCCCATATTATAATTTGAACCTCCTTTAAGTTTTTACCATCTATTGAATTTGATTTAATGTTACATGTAGTACTTTCTGTGATATTAAGTGGTAATTTAAATGTTGTATGTACTGTTTTTCCGTTATGTAATAAATTTGCTGCAATTCCTGTCCAGGCAACACATAAAAATGAAATACTTGAGAATTTTAGGTAGTCTATTAGAACGTTAAGCAAATAACTTTTTCCACTTCCTCCTGGTCCATCAATAAAAATGTTTTTTTTTTCTTCAATTTTTAAATGTTGCACAACAGTATTGAAAATATCTTTTTGATGATTTTTTAAAGAATTTACTTAGACTTCTAATTCAGTAAGTGTGCAACTTTTGTTATATGATATCGAAGTATCATCACTTTCTTCTATGTGTGTAGAAATAACGGGTAATTTGAAATCATTTAAAGAATATCCATGTAATTGTAAATTTGTATCAATAATGTTTAATGCAAGATTTTCACCTACATTTTGATCGTATTTTGGGTGGTAAAAAAAGTGTTTGTATTTTTCGAATAAATCTTTTGCATTAATGGGATTGTGAAAACTACAAATATATGCAAATAATTCACAAAGAGCAGTAGGAAATTGTAATTGTGATGCTTCTTCCAAACATCTATCCCACTCTTTATCTTCATTCACTAAATGTCTAGCTACAGAAGCTTCATAAAATGTAGAATAAATTATACCATCCACAGTACGTAAATCCTGAAATGATGATACTCCTTTTACATGTAAAAGTAATAATCTTATAAAATATCGTTCACGATCTTTTGGATTCACCAAATACATTCTGCTTAATATAGATTTATTTGTTTTTTTCTTTCATTCCATGTTTTTGAATTATTATCAAACACATAATGTAATGGTATTTCAGAATATAAATAATTTCGTGCTTTAGAATTGATTTTATTTAATTTAAAGTATGCTGTTAATGTAGTTTCTACATATTTTTTTTAATATTTCTTTTTCTTTCCCTTCTTTAAAATATACTTCTTGTTCATCTTGATTGTGAATAGCTAATCTTATTATGGTATGTGAAAGTTCATGTAAAGGGTATTCTAATAGTCTGTGCACAGCTTCTGGTGGACATAAATATCTTGTATTAATATACTGCTTAATTTCATCATATTCGTATTCATTGTTTTCGTTGTCTTCATTATTAGTTCAATTAGAATTGTCTTTTAATTTGATGCCTGCATTACGTATTTTAATATACGCACAGTCATGTCCTTTATAACAATATTTGAATAAGTATTTTATGCATTGTACTGTTGAACATACTTCGACATTAATGTGACAATTAAATTTTAACAGTAAATAAGGATTATATGGAACAACAAAACAATTATCAGCTACTCTATTGTAATATTTACCTTTATAATTGATTTTTTTGCCATCATTTCTTCGCATATACGATGGATATCCTGATGAATTAAAAGTTGTTTTATTGTTATATCTTTTTGGAAAATAATTCTCACATTTTTTGTCACTTTTTCCATGCAAGGTGAACTTATGTTTTGTTCTCCACAAGGTCCGTGAATCATAAACTGTTTTACAATATTATACAACCGTGGATAGATATCTTCATTTGGAATTTCTGCATTTATGAGTGCATCAACTTTTTCTGGAGTATTGATTTTATAATTCTTATCTAAGAATAATAGCATATGCATGTGAGGAAGTCCACGTTTTTGAAATTCGATAACATAGGTGTAAGCGATACAGTTTCCTAAAACACCTTGTTTAACTACCAATTCTTTAAATTCTTTTACTTTTTGATGAAACACTTTAACTACTAAATTTGGTCTATCAATTGCATTTTCATATTTTTCTAAATTTTCAGTTATTTCTTTCCAATTTGGATTACATGTCATAGTAATAAATAAGTCAGGTTTTCCGTAACGATTTACTAGACTCATTGAGTCAATATAATTTTGTTTTAAAAATCTTGAACTCCCAACAAAATTTGATGGCAAAATAAACATTTTTCCAATCTTTACATTTTCAGATTCTTTTTTTCTATGTAAATAATCCATTACGCCTATATAATAATCGCTTCTTAAAATATCTTGGTTTTTCTTTATAAAATATAATCTTGATTGTTCAACTTTTACAAATGCATCAACTGTAAACTGTTGAGAAACTTTTCCCATATTAAGATATGGATTAAATCCATTTCTCATAGAAAGTCTGTAATTATAAAATTGCAAACATGAAATATTGTTTTTCTTATATTTGCATTTCATATTAGGCATCCATCCATATCCTCCATTTGGATAAATAAGTGGGTATGTCATTGGATCAGTGTGTTTACTTATTAAAGGAATACTAATTGGATTGTCATATTTTGAATATATAACTATATCCCGCTCTGAAGTAGGCAGTCCATTTTTTCCTACAAATACCATTGCAACTTCATTACAAGTAGCTTCATTATATATATTATTATCTAATTTTTCATCTCGTTTTATACACATGGTAACTGTTTGCGGTATAGTACCACTTTTAGCACACCGTTCTAATTCTTCTTTTTCTACCTCATACATCATTTTAAAAGCTTTAGCATAAGGATTAACATTTTTAATTAAGCTATATAATTTACTTAACAATTCTAATTTTGTATCTAAATTATTTTTAAAACTTTTTCTTTCAGCTGTAGCTAATTCATTATCTAGAACATATAATTGTCCATATTTCCGAGCCTCACTTTCATTTGGATGTAAAGCAAAAACATTGTGATATATTTGACCACAAATTCTTATAATTTGCGGTTCACTGCTAGATAACTTATCATAATTAGCTCCAAAGCTTGCAAAAGCTATAGCATTATTATATATTCGAATATTTTTGCGAAAATTAAGACTATCTTCTGATGTACCTGTAGCTAATTGCTTTAATTTTTCTGGATAAGCAGGAATTGTTGGCATCTCTACGTTTCCCTTGTGACAACAATTCGAAAATTCTTTACCTTTTGTATATTCAAAAGCAAAATGCTTAGCATTGCAATGTTTACAAGTTTCAGACATATAACCCAAATTGTTTTCGATAATTATTTTCTCATCAAAATCTATATTTGCTATTCCACCTATTATTTTGGATTTACTGAATAATTTTAGATTTTGTTCATTTTTAATCAAGATACGATCTTTTAATACTTTCAAATTTTTATCTTTTTTTGTGATAATTGGTTCGTCATATACGTTATAAACTTTTCCATCGTCAATTTTTAATTTTTTAAGTAATATGATTGGCATTTCCATGTCTTTTACACTTTGCATACATTTGCGCCTTTTTAAATTCTTATTTAAACGGACTTGTATTAATTTATCGATATCTTTTTTTTATTCTTGTTTAATAAATTTCTTTTCAATTTTTTATTTTCTTTTTTATTACATTGGTCACTGTCGTCATTATAATAAGCTTCTTTTTTTCGCAAAGCTTCTTTTTCTCGTTCATTTTTTATTTCGTCACTATTCATTATTTGCCTTTTCAACATAGTTCGCTGTTTCCTCTTTAGTTGTTTTTCTTCTATTTTGCCATCATTAGTATTTTTACTCCTATTATAAGCTTCTTCTTTTCGCAATGCTTCTTTTTCTCGTTCATTTTTTATTTCGTCACTATTCATTGTTTGCCTTTTCAACATAGTTCGCTGTTTTCTTTTTAGTTGTTGTTCTTCTACTTTTCCATCTTTAGTATTTTTACTCCTATTATAAGTTTCTTTTTTTCGCAATGCTACTTTCTCTCGTTCATTTTTTATTTCGTCACTATTCATTATTTGCCTTTTCAACATAGTTTGCTGTTTCCTCTGTAGTTGTTTTTCTTCTATTTTGCCATCATTAGTATTTTTACTCCTATTATAAGCTTCTTTTTTTCGTAATGCTTCTTTTTCTCGTTCATTTTTTATTTCGTCACTATTCATTGTTTGTCTTTTCAACATAGTTCGCTGTTTCCTCTTTAGTTGTTTTCCTTCTATTTTTCCATCATTAGTATTTTTACTCCTTATATAAGCTTCTTTTTTTCGCAATGCTTCTTTTTCTCGATTAGTTTTTATTTCACCATTATTCATTGTTTGTCTTTTCAACATGGTTTGCTGTTCCTTTTTTAGTTGCTTTTCTTCTGTATCATTTAATTGTTTATTTTTATTTTCTCGACAAAATGAACTATAACTTGGGATTTCATAATCTATTTCCATTGGAGTAATAGAATCAACGCAAACGATTTTATCTGTATTATATACGTTTATTATTTTTTGTTGTTCAGAAATTAATTTTTGTTGAAAATTTTGTTCTGTTATTTTCATTTCTTCTGCATTGAAATTTAATTCTTTTACATTAAAATTGTAACTATGAATGAAGTTTTTTTTGATTGGTATTGTTGAAACATTATAGTTCATACTTTGTAAAATAGGAAACATCGTAATATTACGTGTTTCATATATTTTTAGTAAATGTAAACGCATTTGGGAAATATCGAAGTTAAATTGCATGGACATAAATTAAATACAATAGAGACAGCAAAAGCTATAGCGAAAATTCCACAATCATAGCTATTACTTTGAAATTGTACTGTTTCAAAAACAATTTTTAATTGTCGACTATCTGGAAATAATCTATTGATATAAATTTTATGTTCATCTTGCAAATATTTAGCATTCAAACTATCATAAATGTGTATCGTTCCATTATTGTAATACATACAAATCCAATGCCCTTTTTCATAATTTCCAGAAAATAATAATTAAATGTATTTTTTATTCAATGGAACCGAGTTAATATTATCCGGTTTTTGACCTAAAATAGTTACTTGCATATTAAATGGAGTACATGATTTAAGAATGTTATTAAATTCTAATATGTATTCATCATTCAACATAGAAGCATCGCCGCTGTATGATCCAGTTCCTTTTACAATTAATTTTTGTTCTTCTGTCAAACCCATTATAAAAATGGTTTATTCTACAAAATAATTCACTGTTATAATAATAAACTTAATAATTTGTTTAAATTGAATAATAATTATTATAACTTTTTAATTTTTTTAAACGATTATTTCAAATTTTTTATAAATACTTTGTAGTAAAGCTGAAAAAAGTGAAATAAAAATTAGTAATAATAGTATTTATATAAAAATAGCTTTAACCAAAACGTCCCAAATTGTTTTTCCCGTTCAACTATCTGTTTCTTAAAGAAAAATTCAACAGTTCGATTCGAAAATATCATTTCTGATGAGTTTTTTCCGCTCATTCGAAATTCGGCCATATTTGCGATATATGTAAGTGTTTTTATAATACAACTGCTTAAGCAAATCAAAATGCGATCAATACCTTATTCAGATCGTGCTAAATCGTTGGATTTGGAAGCATAAATGCTCATACTTAACTGGTAATTTAATTAGTATAGTCTAATTCAAAATAGCGACCACTGAAGTAGCCATGTTTGAACATAAATTTAATAACAAAACTTTGAATTTTTCCTCAATAACGATCCACTCTGCAGAAAATGGTATGCAACAAAAAGTACTTACTAGGAGAGGCCACGGCCTTTGGAAAACGGATTTTAATCAAACTCTGAGATATGCTTTGTAATACAAAAATAAAAAGAAATCCAGATTTCTAGACCCTAACGCGTTAATTTACCAAAGTTGTAAGCTAATAAGGTAAATTTATAAATAAAATTACTTCCAATTTAATTGCTTATAACTCAAAAACAAATGAAGATAAACAATCAAACCAGGAAATATAAGACAATTGAGATCAAGTAGATATGGTTTAAAAAAAATAAGCTCAAATCGGTCAATTTGCGTCCAAGTTATAGAGAAAATAAGAAATAATATAAATTTTGGGCAAAAAAATCAACAAATTTTTAATAGTAAATTTTGGGTAAATATTCTACTATTTCTTATTTTCTCTACAACTTTGAGGCAAATTGACCGATTTGAGCTTATTTCTTTTTAAACCATATCTACTTGATCTCAATTGTCTTATATTTCCTGGTTTGATTGTTTATCTTTATTTGTTTTTGAGTTATAAGCAATTAAATTGGAAGTAATTTTATTTATAAATTTACCTTATTAGCTTACAACTTTGGTAAATTAACGCGTTAGGGTCTAGAAGTCTGTATTTCTTTATATTTTTGTATTACAAAGCATATCTCAGAGTTTGATTAAGATCCGTTTTCCAAAGGCCATGGCCTCTCCTAGTTAGTTCAAAACAATGTGATTTTTTCGATTTATAGTGAACAAACCATTTCGACGGCTCCTATTCATAAAGTCCTATACCAGAAGTCATTTCTATATAGTCCTATCTTAAAGAAAATTTTATAAGATCCTATCTTAATTATAATTCTATAAAGTCCTATCTCAGAAGTACAATTTTATAAAGTCCTATCTCAGAAGTACAATTTTATAAAGTCCTATCTGAAAAAGTCAGTTCTATAAAGTCCTATCTCATCTCAAATTTTGAAAGCTACAAAATCATTAAACAATAAGTTTTTAATAAAACAATAAATTATAAAAATAATATTTACACCTTTATCTAAAAATATAAATATATATGCACAATCGGATAATAATGTTCATGTAAAGAGTACACTTTTACCGAATATATTATATTTCATTAACCTCGTTATCGAGATTTTATAAGTATATAAAAAATATTAAAATTTGAATTTTGTATCCAGGTGGAAATTCGAGCATTTATGAAACGTTTTTAGACAAGAAATTGGCCATTGCCATTAAAATGGCCATAAATCGTACATTAATGCCCGAAAAAACGTTTCACTTAACCAAAAAATGTTAACTTTTCACTAGGGTAAATATCCTGCCAATTGGATCTATTATAAATATATATCATATAATATATATACTATATCTTATATAAGTAGAATTATTAAGAGGTTAAAATATATAAGTAATTCATTTAAAAAGAAAATAAAAAAGTAAGACATTTAAAATGTACTGACGACAGAGATGAGACTGAATCTGCCGCAACTTTTTTTAGATTCAGTTTTGAAATTTGTGATATTTGAATAAAAATGTTACCTTTTACTTTCAATGTTATGAGAACGGCAATTTTTTAAAAAGAAACAAATATAAATAAATATAATATAAATAATAAATAATATAATATAAATAATATAATATAATATAAATTATATTGTCATAATAGTTTCAAATTATATAAATTATCAATATTATTATAATTTTATGAAGTAAGAGAAAGTGTATTAAAGGAAGGGGGGGGGCTTAATTTATTTAATTGGCGACGTTTCGATGGAAGTCCTCCATCCTCATCAGGCTATACCTTTATTGAAACAATCATTTATTACACCAAGGTTTTACAACTTTGCAAGTTTATGTATGCATACGTATAATTTTTTACTATTTGGTCAAGTTAATACACATACGTGACATTTCGCAAAATTTCCATACTATCTCTGATATGTCGCTCTATAATCAAAGGCACAAGCAAGTAGCAAACATCAGAGTATGAATTATCACTAAGATTGAGGTTATAAAACTTAGTTCACCTTTCTTCTTTGAATCAGCCATATATAACATCATAGTTCTGATCAATAAAGAAATAAATAAATAATTTAATAATTGAATACAGCACCCATAATACCAATTAAGCAAAAAGCAGTCAAAGTTAATAAAAATTTAAGAAATACAAAATGTGTTAGTCATATCACAGAGAGTTTGTAAAGCTATAATTCAAATTTTTGTGACCCGTCATTATACAAATAATGTGTTGCTTTGACCAACTTTTCTTTTGAACCAATTGTGTGGACGAAAAGAAACAATTTATATCAAAAAGTACTCAAGATTAGTCAAAAAACATGCGTGTATGTTTTAAGAATTTTTCGATGATTTAATTATGTTTATTTAATCATTTTTTAAAAATACAAAAAATATTTTGAAAAATTCGGTAAAATACAACAACACGTATTTTTTTACCAATTCTAAGTCCTTTTATAATTTATAACATTTTTTTATCAATTCTGAACATTTTTTGTTAAATAAAATGTTTTTGCAAAGTGTACCCTTATTAAATTTTATTATGGGCAAACATGGCTATTTTGGTGGCCACCATTTTAAATTTCGTTAAACTAACCTTTTTATTATTTAGTATAGGTATATGCCACTAGATCGAACAATTTAGTAGTATCCGAATAAGGTTTCAAGCTTAGAAACAATATTACCTGTAAACATTTTTTAAATTTACGTATTTTATTTATTTAAAAAAATGTATTGCATAACCGGTTACATACAGTCGGCAACAAAATTAACGCAACACTTAATCTTCACTAAAAAGGCGCAAATTCGAAGATCGATACTTTAGGTAAAAATTTCTGCAAGGGGGTCAATTTTTTTAAATTAAAGCTTAAAATTTCTATTTTAAAGGTAGTTTTCCATCAACTCAAACTACTGGATATTATTGTGAAAGAAATTTATTAGGTTCTTAAAACTCTAACAAATGTTACGGAATCATTCCTGACCCCGATTGCTGAACAAATTTTAAAATAAAAAATATTTAAAATTCTTTCGCTATATACCCTGTGTATATAGGTAAACAGTTATGTCACCAGTTTGGTTACTATTATCAATACTTTCATGTACAGAAACGCTGCATATATTAATGTATAAACGAGGTATTAAAGTTAAAGGTTGTACTTTCTAATGGTAGCAAGAAAAGTACAGGTAGCCAAATAAATTTAATAGATTTGATACAAAAAGTATCAAAAGCAAGAAGTAGATCGTTGAATGAACATAAAAAAATTTAGAGTGTTTTGGCTAAATACGAATTAATTTAGTGAACTAAATATAATTAGTATAAATTTAATATTCTATTTCATAAATACTAAATAACAATGCATAGTTCTTAATCTTAAGTAATGAGAAATTACGCCACTAAAACTATTAACGCGTAAATGCCTACTTTTGTGTACACATTTTCAAGTACCTAATTATATTGTGAAAATAAAGTTATTTTTGTCCAAATCTTACGTAGAAAGTTTTCGAACTTGCCCTCTCAGAATCAGCCACTTATTTTGTAAAAAGAATTTGATTACTTTATTAATTTCGACTTTTTAGAAACAACATTTAAAATTTGATGTATATTTTATTTTTAAATTAACAAGTGGATTCGAGGGCGCTACGCGCGCCTACTGCAATTTTCTTCGATTATTTAACTTCTTAATTGATTAACCCCTTTAAAATTTTTAAGACAATTGATGATCAAATTCGAATTTCGAGATCAAGATTAGTGATTTTCGATTCGAGCGCTTACTCAATTATCAGATAGGATTTTAGTTGTTGTTTCTGAATTTAAATAATTATATTACCAACAGAAATCGCGATCCGAAAATCTGATGTTTATAAAATCTAGGTATTAAACTTTTGTTTCTTCCTAATTTTATCAAAATGGCGGCTTTTGTTAAACAACGTTATTTCATACTTTGTAATGAAATTTGTTAACTTTACGAAAAAATGTGTTTTGTTCTTGAACATTTTTTATAAAGCTAATATTTTACTTGTATTTTGATAAAATAGTAAGGCAAAGTTTTCTTGAAAACGGATAGACCGATTCGTCTGCAATTTTAATGGCTTATAAAAATACAAAAAGAAAGAGTAACAACACATCAATATTTTGAAAATTAATATAGTATTGAAAATAACTAAAAACCGTTAATCTTATTATGAACAAATAAAAATTAATTATTAACATGTTTAATGTTGCGATTACTGTTTGGTCCTCCCTTCCTTTTTGAACTTTTGAAAAGTGCTCAAGATTTCAGACGAATTGGTCTATTTGTTATCCAAAAAATGTTGGCCTACCATTTTATCAGAAGCCAGTAAAATAGGTCATTTTGATGTCTGCTTAAGAGAATGTGAAAATGATTAAAAACTGCTCTTTTTTTTCGAGACATTCCCGAACTTGATGCACACGCATGGACGCACGCATGCACCATTGCGCTCATTCTGGAGAGCAGATATGATAATGAGCCTTTATTGTTTATCAAATTCGTACGTTGAATAAAGCACGTTTGCGTCCGCCGGCTGCTAAAAGGCTACTAGAGAGAAGAAACTGATTCATAAATATAGTATTTCAACTTTGGAAAATGGATTTTGATTTTATGTAAGGGACATGCTTTCTAGTACAAAAATATGGAAAAATCCATCCAAATTATAATCTCAAGTTATACGTGATTAATCAAAAATTGTGCAGAAAATATCCTTATGTTTGATCGCTTATAACACGGAAATAATTAAAGGTAGATACTCAAAGCTGTATTCGGCAAAAAGTTAAGATCAGGCAGATTCGATTTGAAAAAAAGGTGAAAAGTCTACTGGAAAGCTGACATGCCAAAATGTCTAAATATGAAAAAAGAAATTGTCACTTCCTGGAGACGATGTCCAGGTGGTCAGGGTGACCTCCAGGTCATCCGGACATCGTCTACTGGAAAGCCGACATGCCCAAATGTCTAAATATGACAAAAAAAATTGTCACTTCCTGGAGACGATGTCCAGGTGGTCAGGGTGACCTCCAGGTCATCCGGACATCGTCTACTGGAAAGCCGACATGCCAAAATGCCTAAATATGACAAAAAAAATTGTCACTTCCTGGAGACGATGTCCAGGTGGTCAGGGTGACCTCCAGGTCATCCGGACATCGTCTACTGGAAAGCCGACATGCCAAAATGCCTAAATATGACAAAAAAAATTGTCAGATTCATAAAAATGACCTTCTAATTAAAAATAAAATAGTCACTTGTCAAAACCGGAGAACCGGAGAACCGGAGAACGTCCAAAACGGGATCCTCCTTAATTTAATATAGGATGTAATTTGGATCTACATTAGAAGTAGAAATAGATACCGAACGTTTATAAAAATATTTTTTGAATCTTTTGTACTTAGAATCATTTATATAATCTATTAAAATTACTGTCCGATTTGAATGTACCGCGCAAGCCCCGCAAAGTTGCCAGTCGTGCGTTCATGGCGATTTTTTCTTCCGATAGTGGAAACCGGTCGTAATACCCGACTGGCGCAATGTTCCGCTGGCAAAGGCTTGACACGGACTTAATAAAACTTTTTTTTTAAGTATCTTTTTTATAGGCAAATTATGTCATAATACTGTTATATTGTTTGAAATAATGTATGATATCCAATTTTAAGAAAATAATAATAGAATAATAATATTATCAACAACGAGGGTGTCTGGGGGAGTTGTCGCGCCCCAGCGAAAATTATATTAATTTTATATTAATTTTCGTAAAAAAAGTACTGCGTAGTATAGAATAAAATTATGGAACAGAAGACAAACGAAACAAAGTTGATACAAAATGTTTCTAAGTAAATGCAGTAATAAAAACACACATTTATAGAGCTAAGGGATAGAGTAATTTACGAACATATCCAATGATAAAGAGACCGACACATAGAGTTTAAAATATTTTTCAAGATCAAAACGAAGGTGTTGCGCAAGAGTTTCTGTATTGCACTATAATATCACTGCGCAGAGAAGAGACATAAACTAGAAACGCGAGCATTAGAAGGAAGTAATAATTTAAATAGTCAAGAAAAAGAAGCCTCTTTTTGGGTAATGTAGCAGTGATAAAAGGGGTACCACATCTAAAGCGAAGCGGAAGACAGGGACAGACTCATAGATTTTTAGGGTATATAAAAAAACCCAGGACGGACACATCCACTTCTAGCTTTTCGTTTAAAGCTTCCGTAAGACGAAGCTCTGTTAGTCAACTCTTTCAATTTTATCTGAGGGCAAAGCTCTGCTACTCGGATTTTAAAAAAAATATACATTCAAAGTGAAAAATGATTTTGTATTCGGGAACCGAGATGCATTGCTTGTATCTACGAGTCTTTTCAGGGAACTACGACTTCAACATCTGTCAATCATCGTGCTCCATACGCATACGCATCTAACGTGGGCACCCGCAGGTCTAGCGGGATATTATCAAGCCACTTGACGCCCGCGCCGCTACCAACGTCCAAGGCAGCTCTTCGTTCCTCACCATATATATATCTATATGGGGCATTTCATGTCAAGTCAGCAGATCAAAATTTCAAAGTTGCTGAAATTTTGGGAAATGGCTCCTTTTCCTACCTGGAATATGTAAAAAAAATTTTAGATGTTTAACTTAAATATAATAGGAGTTATTAATAATTAAAAAACACAAATTTTGATATTTTTCATTTACATATCCAAATTTGAATGATCTTATAACTCAGAATATATTAATCCTACAAGAAAATGAGTAAGATACTTTTTAATTGGAAATAACTTGAAAATTTTAACAAAATGTCAATAACAATTATTAATTAAATCCTGATAACATATTACTGGACTAAAACGCATAAAAAATCACATTTTCTTATTTTTAACATTGTTTGACATGAAAGAAATCACTCAAAAAAATCACAGATACTAGTAATTATATGTACTTTGTGTGTGCCGAGTCCCATTGTGGCAAAATCAACTGGATAAAAGAACTGAATTATTGAAGTTTAATTAGTAAATTTATTAAAATTGAAACCTGGCAATACTAGCGTATCATGGTGCTTTCTATACATCCTACTGTATTTCAAATAATTTTAACCTCACAATTGTAGTAAATAATATCAAAAAAATGCTTTCAAGGTAATCTATAATGTTTATTGCAACTACTAGTTGTACTATTAAAGTGCAAGTACATGCAAATAGACAAATTAAATACATAAAGTACGCTTATTGAAATGACTATGCTCGCTATTGATAGAAATAATAGTTGTTATATTAGAATTACTAATTAAACAAGTTACTACTATTTCAGTAAGGTAGATAAATATATAAAATTATGTAAAAAATTATTGTAAAAAAATTTTGGTAGTATAATTAAACTGCGAATACATGCAAGTACGCCAGTATTGCCAGGTTTCAATTTTAATAAATTTACTAATTAAACTTCAATAATTTATTTCTTTTATCCAGTTGATTTTGCCACTGTGGGACTCGGCACATACAAAGTACATATAATTACTAGTATCTGTGATTTTTTTGGATGATTTCTTTCACGTCAAACAATGTTAAAAATAAGAAAATGTGATTTTTTATGCGTTTTAGTCCAGTAATATGTTATTAGGATTTAATTAATAATTGTTATTGACATTTTGTTAAAATTTTCAAGTTATTTCCAATTAAAAAGTATCTTACTCATTTTCTTGTAGGATTAATATATTCTGAGTTATAAGATCATTAAAATTGGATATGTAAATTAAAAATATCAAAATTTGTGTTTTTTGATTATTAATAACTCTTATTATATTTAAGTTAAACATCTAAAAATTAAAAATTTTTTTTTACATATTCCAGGTAGGAAAAGGAGCTATTTCCCAAAATTTCAGCAATTTTGAAATTTATATCTGCTGACTTGACATGGAATGCTCATATTAAATTTTTGGGAATGTCTAGAATAAAAATTGTAATAATAAAACCTTTTTTTTTAAGTATCTTTTTTTTATAGGCAAATTATATCGTATTATGTCATACAGAAGACCGATCACGCTCTTGAATACTACAAGAAATATATTTAAGTATGCCTGATTTAAAAGGTAGATCGGTTTTAGACGCCGATAATATTTGATATTTAAGGTCAAATTTTACGTATGAAGCAACTCCACCACCAATGGAATTTCGGTTTTGCCTAATTATCATATAGTCCCTTATCTGAATGACGGTATCCTCAATCCTCGAGTCAAGCCTAGACTCTGCTACTCCAAAGAGAACGTAGGAGGGAAAATCAGAAAGAACACAGACTTGATCAATATGAGGCCTGAGAGCCCACGTTGAGAAAACCCGCACGCAATCTCCCAAAATTGGTACCCCTCGACTTTCCGATGACTCCCATGCATTCAATTTTTTGTAAGTACATTATTATTATCATTATCACTGTTTTTGATAATCAAATCATTATCATTACCACTACTAGTACTCTTGTTACTATTATTATTATTCGCTTGTAAGGAATCGGCAAGGACGGTGTCAGATTTATTTGCGTCAGAAAATTTGCTTTTAATTTTTATTTTTTCAAAACTTTTATTATTATTGCTGTTAATTTCGCTTTTGGTGTTATTTTTAGCTTCAGTAATCTTGTTCGTGTATTTTTCACTCTTATCTACTAGTATATTAGCCGGTCACCGCTCCTGCCTGACATTTAGTGATGCAGATTTTGTCCGTCATTTTTCGTATCCTTAATAATTTCAATATTTGCAATAGCTAACCTTTCCAGCTCTGTCAAATTATTAAAAACTAGGGCAGCTGTTCTTTCCCGTACTTTAACGTAAAAACTGCCAAATCTATGCCAGACATACTTGAATCCCAGCTTCTTAGCAGAAATTTTCATTTCCTTGAATTTTAGGTACTTATTTTTATCAAGATACTTATTGGTATATATAGAAGAAGGGGGCAGGGCAGCTTACCCATGGAAACAGTAAGGAGTCAACATCAGAAAGTTCAGCCGACAGAGCGGAGATACCTCTCGGACCATTTCCGATTTGACCACGCAAAAGTGTATGAATGGATGCAATATTATCAGGCTGTTTGGAGGGTACGAGTATGCCAAAAACAGCATTTACAAACTGCTCAGAAGTAATTGAGGGAGAAATTTCTCCAGTACAACACGAAATTACTAACTTCTTTGTTCTAGATACCTCCGCACGCCTATCACAAGTGGTATTACCTAGAGACGCAGTACATAATTCTTCATATGGTTCAGTAATTTGCATATCAGATTGGGCATGTATCTGTGTTTGTGTTTCAAGTAAAGTGAGATTGGAGACGGTATTCGCCACCGTAGCAATACCGGAGTTTAATGTTTCAATATTAGTATTAATTATTTCAAGATCATCATCCAATCTATTAAAAAGAAGTGAACAATTACTGTTAATTTCGGCCAAAACTTAAAAAATATTGTCTTGAAATATCCTTTGAGAATCTAACAATTGTTTTTGAAATTGAGTGAAAGATGGCTTACTTTGTCTGCTTTCGGATAGTAAATTGGATAGTGCAGAGAGATATTTAGCCAGGACTAGGTGCTGACTGTGTATTCTATCTACGACAGCACCCAAAATCTCTGTTATATTTTTTAAATTATTTTCAAGGGCTGACAAAACTTTTAAAAATTCTATTATTGAATCAAATCCGGATGATGTTGCAGACAAAATGTCCGAGAGACCATCCAAAAACGAGCTTGTAATAGTCACCGTTGTGACGTATGTTACGACGGTAGCGCCACCTTTATTCGTTGAATAATCACCTACAGGTTCGTCGAGATTTAAAACTAAATTTTATATTCTCTATTGCAGTCGATATATTGCGTGCCTGCGATGGTGCAACCTTTACATACAGGGAGTCTCCTGCCTGTACCTTCACAACCGGTAATATCCTTTCTACTTTGTTTGATTTCATATTATTTTCCGGCGTTGAAGAAAGCAGAAGCATGGGGGGAGAGTTTACATACAAAGACGTATTCTGCTTACTACTATCTCTGCAGCTATGATAAATTTGTGCATCTTCTAAATTTGAAATTTTATTTTAGTTTTTATTTTCAAAATTTTTAATTTTCCTATTTATATTCAAATTAGGTTTAAGTTTTGTTGCACTGTTTGATATTCTTTTTATCACAAATTATGTGAAAAATCACTTGCAGTCTCGCATGTTAGCGCTTTCCGATCAGGCCGGAGGGACTCGGGGTCAAATCCCGTAAGTACCCTTTTTTTTGTATATTTAATGTTTAGTGTTTAAAAAAATATTCGTCATGCAATTGATTTAAAAAAAAACTAAATTTTTTTATTAAGTTATTTTGAGAGTAAAGATTCAGGATATAATGTGTAATAATAAAATTATATATTTTTTTATTTGTATTAATCATGCATTATTTATTTAAGTTTGTTAAAATAATTAATTATATAATGTATTCTTTTTAAATGAACTTATATAACTAAATTCTTCTAGCTTTTTAATGGACAAAAACAGACATAAAATTACAATATTTTATAATCAAATGAACAAAATTATTTAAGTTTAATAACAATTTTAATTTTGATAATATAAACAATTGCACGGCGAACACGTTAACAAATTATCTTATTTAGCGAATAAAATATACGTAATGTTATTTTATTACAAACATTACTAATTAATAATCAAATCAATATAAAAATTATTATAAATAAATGTAGTTTAAATTAAAAGTTGTTGTAGTTTAAAATATGAATTATTGTCAATAAATTGCAATTCAAACAATAAATATTGTAAATAAAATGCAATGCAAAAGAAGAATTATTATAAATAAATTGCAGTTAATAATAATATTGTAAAAAAACGGTTGGTTCAGTAATTGAAATAATTCAAAATATCAGGTTTGTCTTTACAAAGCGTATAGATAGCCGAAAAGAATATACCTTAAGTACCCAATCATATATATATGTATATATTGTAACGGGCCTAATATAAACTCGAAACACTAAAATACATTTATTTTTGCCTAACCCGAAATAAATGTATTAGGTGGAAGAATCTGGGGTACCTAAAGAATTAAACAAATAATTCTTTCTCATCCCAGTTTAACCTCCAAATTAAATAAATTTGATAAATTAGGATAATGAATTAATGATTACAAAGTCTTGGCAAAACATGGAATTAATCAAATAATTCCAGATTATCCAATTTTACTTTGTATTAAGGGTTTTTAGGAATGCGAGATAACATGGGAAGAATTGAAAGTAATCCAATAATTCCATATCCAAGTTACTTCTTTGATTATGGAAAGTGAAAGAGCTTTGGGAAGACATTAAATCAAACAAATGATTTCATATCATCCAAAACTAGCTTCCTTTTATGACACGGTTATGTGGTATTTGGTAAGGTGAAATGAGCAAATCGCTAGAGCCATTTAAATTTTAAAATATATTATATTAGACAAACGCGGTCCGACCTGTTAGGTCGCCCGCGAACTCTAGGCGAATGCTGCCTTCGGCAGCGATACATCTCGTTATATACGATGAGTTTGGTAGAAGGGATCGACTTCCCACTTTTTCCACTTTTTCACCTGGATCCTTGTAACTTGGTTTCCCTTTCTCCTTCCTTCTCATATATAGATATGTGATCATGTGCTTGTATTTTTCTTGAGGTCGTCTACCTTATTCTTTCTGTATATTTCTGCCTTAGTTCTTTCGCTTAATTTATTAAAACGTCTTTTCTTATATATTCTATTTTATATTTATTAAATTATTAACAATTATAATAATATTATTAATAACAATCATTTATATTCTCTTGCCTTTGCTTGATAGAATTTATTTGTTCTGAATAAATTATGTAATTATCTCCTTTTACTTAATAATTGTAATATCTATAATTTGTTTTATTATTTAATCCATTTCTATATATTTTAAATATAATGTAAAATTTAACTATATACATTATATATTTTTATAAACCTTATAAATTATTAACTTTACTATTTCTTATCGTATTGACTCCATATTTTTGGCAAAAGTAGCAATAACATAAAAATTTCAATAAAATTATAAATTGTATCAATATTGATTATTTAATTATTTAAATAAATTAATTTAAATAATTAAAAAAAACTACCGAGAGTTGAATTTGAATCCCGATGGACCGAACGCTAATTAATGCTCTACCGCTTGAGCCGTTGTTCAATGCGACTGGATACTGACTATATATAGACTACATATATGTCTACACTCTAAGTCTAAAAGTGTAAAATTTGGAAGTAAAAAATTAAAACGTTCAATTTAATCATTACAAAAGAATAAAAACAAGATTTTACACTTTATAAAGATAAAATTATCGAATTTACACTTTACAAAGATTAAAATATGGAATTAACACTTTACAAAGATTAAATTATGGTATTTACACTTTTGCAAAAGATTAAATCGTTCATTTTCAACTTCATAATGTGTAAAAATGGTTACGAGATTTTTAAAAAGATTAAATTATGAAATTTACGCTTTACAAAGATTAAATTATGGTATTTACACTTTGGCAAAAGATTAAATCGTACATTTTCAACTTTATAAAGTGTAAAAATGGTTACGAGATTTTTAAAAAGATAAAATTATTAAATATACACTTTACAAAGATTAAATTGTGATATTTACACTTTTGCAAAAGATTAAATCGCACCTTTTCAACTTTATAAAATGTAAAAATGGTTACGATATTTTTAAAAAGATTATATTATGGAATTTACACTTTACAAAGATTAAATTATGGAATTTACACTTTACAAAGATGAAATTATGAAATTTACACTTTTGCAAAAGATTAAACGATATATTTGCAACTGCGTAAAATGTAAAAAAGTAATTTTTAATTGTAAATAATAATTTAATTAAATAATGTTTATTTACCCTATAATTCTAAGCTCCCCTCCAGGGGGCACACTTTAAATATAAGTTCCGATATAAGTATGAGTATATGTCACGATAGCCGTGAGCGCTAAGGCGTATGTATTTTGCAGTAACCATGGGGTCTCGGGTTCAAATCCTGAGATTCAATTTTTTTTTTATGTATCTAACACTTTTATTACGTAAATTTGTAACGGTAAACGGTCCACACGAGACGAAAATCATACCGATCGCGTGAGTTTACCGTCGAAGACGCGTAAGGCGCATGCACGAGCGCGTCGGAGAGCCGGCGTATACGACACACCGGCAGTATCGTCTGGCCTATGAGAGAGACAGCAAGAAGCGACCCTAAAGGCCCCGTATCGTGCCAACCTATGAACGAGGAAAGCGTAGGAGAGAGAGAGAGAGAACGTCTAATCAAGAGGACGAAGGAAGAGAGGAACGCGACGTCCGCCCGAATCATCTACGAGTACAAAGTAAGTCCTGGCCAGGCATGTATTCTATGACTGTATTAGAGCCTTTCCATAGGGCAACATTGCACCGTCTACTTGACAGTATTTGATTGCCCTGGTTCCTCCGTCATTCGACTTTGGCAACCCCTCAGGATCCAAGTAGGTTTGTTCTAAAATGGTCCCAGCGCCTCGAATTCGATTCGGCATTTCGATGACCTTTTTGGAGTTACGAAAATCGTCAAGAGTCGCCTTTGGGATCGGTTTACCGCGATCAGAGGCCACTTGAACAGTGTACCGAAACTCCTTACGAAGAGTCGTAATTCTCGGTGAGAATGCGGCGGTGTTTAGCTCCCCGCCGTCGTCCGCTTTCGAACATAAGCGGCATCCGGGTCAACTTCGCTTCACTCGTCAAGCCTGCTTGCAACCACATACCCCGCAGTGTCCAACCCAATACTGGGGACACGCTGGCGTTTCACTTTGACTCAGAGGTGCGCCAACGTGGGGCTCGGTTCCCAGTCCCTGCGTACCATAGTAAAGTCATATTGGTCCAACTGTCGACATGCCGAAGCACATCTCCCTATTACTCCCCGGATCCCCGAGGAGGTTTTGCGGTAGGTGGCCTAACGTTCGAATGAATGCAGTTTGGAGGAGAAATTCCTTTGCTTTCCGTGAAGCGTTAGATCCCTCTGTTCTTGTTCATACGAGGCCGTTCAATTCAAGGGTTCTAACTATTCCACGATGGGATTCGACTGGCGTTCCCTGTTGAGGGAAGCCTTTAAGCATTCTGTACCGACTGGAGAGTCTGATGAGACAGTCTGACCAGCTTCACAGTACAGTGCTTCATGCATGATTGCCAGGGGTGTGGCCGTTTCCTCGAAACATCCGCTCTTTGACTATTACACGGGTTAGGCCTCTTTGGAGTCTGGGGTTGGTCTTTGGAGTTGTCCTCAAGTATCAGCTTAGAAGGTTCTATGTACCTTTTGGCATACTTGTTGAATGCCTGGTACAATTCCTGGCTACTCACTAGTAAACTCGGTTCGCATGGCCACGTGTGACCATGTTGCCGGACCAAGTCCACCAGAGGTTTCCGGATTTCGACTACGCAGGGACAATCGAAGAGTATATGGTTAGAAGTTTGTTCCTCTCCACATTCACATCTCGAATCTTCGCTCAACCCGAAACGGTTCAGGTAAGACTTAAAAGATCCGTGTCCCGTTAGGAACTACGATGTGTAGTAGTTAGGCTTTAACCACCCCTTTCGCATCCTGTCATCAACATTGCTGAAATACTTGTGTGTCTCTGAACCTTTGCCCGTAGAATCCCACCTTTTCTGCCATTGATCCATGATTTGCTTTCGAACTTTGGCTTTCTCAATGGCAGTCGCATCTTTCGGGTTTCCACTACGGCTTCGTTCGACTGGTTCATCTGACGGTTGGACAACTTCGCTACGCCTGATATGGTAATGAGCGACCCTCTCATCTAACAATAAGTCGATGGGAGGAGAGGCAGAGATCACCTGAAGTGCCTCGTGGGAGACAGTGCTATATGCTTTCGAAGTCCAGACAAGGGTCTTCCTTTGCAAAGTAGCAAGGATTCTCCTGCTGTAACTATTACCCTTGTTCCACCATCCTGCCACACCGTTGGCGACAATTGGGATGAAGAGGCACTTATATATCAGACTGAGGGATCTTTCTTTCATCCCCCAATTCGCGCCAGGGAGGAGATGTGGTGGACTGAAGAGGTCGAACCACTTTTTCTGCACGTTTTTAGCGTGCTGAATGACTCCAAATCTAGGTTCGAACGTTACGCCCAGGTACCTCATTTCCTTAAGCATACGAATGTTTTGGCCTCCCAGTTTAACTTTGGGAGGCTTGCTTGAATCAAGTTTGCCTTTCAATAATATCATTCCCGATTTGGGGATTGATACTTCCAGTTTGTGTAAATTGCACCAGTTCTCGACGATGTTAATCATACGTTGCGCCTCTGTTTCAAGATGACGCCGGCTTTTGCCTTCGACAATTGTTATAATGTCGTCGGCATGTGCTATTGAATTGAAGCCTGCGTCATGAAACTCTTTGAGTAGGGTGTCATACTCTAAGTTCCATCCAAGTGGACCGAAAGTAGACCCCTGGGGGCAACCTTTAGTTACTTCCTTTCGTGCTTCATCGTATGTAACACTCATGCACACCGTTCGATCTTGGAAGTAACTTTGTATAAGGTTATAGACGTTTGTGGCGCATTGTCTGTCTTTTAGCTGTTTCAAAAGATTAGGCCACCACAAGTTGTCGAAGCCCCAGAGATGTCGAGTGGGAACGCTAAGACGTAAATGCACTGGCTTTCCTCTACTATTTGCGTCAGCCTTATTATCGCATCTTCCGTCGACTTCCCTGGTGTAAAACCATATTGGTCGGTCGACGTACTGATGTGTGTGCGCTCCGATGTTTGTCCTGACTCCGAGTTCACAGGCTGTTTCAGTCGCTCTATAATGAGCCTTTCCAACGTTTTGTCCATTATGCTTAGTAAGCATATGGGCCTGTACGACTTCACAGCCTGCTCATCTTTGTCAGGAGCTTTGAGCAACGTAATCAGCATTCACTCTTTCCATCTCTTTGGGAAAACACCATACTTGAGACAAGCATTGTATAATTTGTCAATTTCGTCTAGCAGTGGAATTGCATTTTTAAGTACCTCCGCTTCAATTCTGTCAGTACCTGGACTCTTCCGCTTTTGTTGGTTCGAATTGCTTGAACTATTTCAAGCCGGGTAAATGGAGGTGCCTCACTCGAGATATATTCTTCCAGGCAAGCCTGTCGGATCTCATGGTGAGCCTCTGTCTCTCCTGATTTGTCTATTGCCAGGGGTGTGGCCGTTTCCTCGAAACATCCGCTCTTTGACTATTACACGGGTTAGGCCTCTTTGGAGTCTGGGGTTGGTCTTTGGAGTTGTCCTCAAGTATCAGCTTAGAAGGTTCTATGTACCTTTTGGCATACTTGTTGAATGCCTGGTACAATTCCTGGCTACTCACTAGTAAACTCGGTTCGCATGGCACGTGTGACCATGTTGCCGGACCAAGTCCACCAGAGGTTTCCGGATTTCGACTACGCAGGGACAATCGAAGAGTATATGGTTAGAAGTTTGTTCCTCTCCACATTCACATCTCGAATCTTCGCTCAACCCGAAACGGTTCAGGTAAGACTTAAAGATCCGTGTCCCGTTAGGAACTACGATGTGTAGTAGTTAGGCTTTAACCACCCCTTTCGCATCCTGTCATCAACATTGCTGAAATACTTGTGTGTCTCTGAACCTTTGCCCGTAGAATCCCACCTTTTCTGCCATTGATCCATGATTTGCTTTCGAACTTTGGCTTTCTCAATGGCAGTCGCATCTTTCGGGTTTCCACTACGGCTTCGTTCGACTGGTTCATCTGACGGTTGGACAACTTCGCTACGCCTGATATGGTAATGAGCGACCCTCTCATCTAACAATAAGTCGATGGGAGGAGAGGCAGAGATCACCTGAAGTGCCTCGTGGGAGACAGTGCTATATGCTTTCGAAGTCCAGACAAGGGTCTTCCTTTGCAAAGTAGCAAGGATTCTCCTGCTGTAACTATTACCCTTGTTCCACCATCCTGCCACACCGTTGGCGACAATTGGGATGAAGAGGCACTTATATATCAGACTGAGGGATCTTTCTTTCATCCCCCAATTCGCGCCAGGAGGAGATGTGGTGGACTGAAGAGGTCGAACCACTTTTTCTGCACGTTTTTAGCGTGCTGAATGACTCCAAATCTAGGTTCGAACGTTACGCCCAGGTACCTCATTTCCTTAAGCATACGAATGTTTTGGCCTCCCAGTTTAACTTTGGGAGGCTTGCTTGAATCAAGTTTGCCTTTCAATAATATCATTCCCGATTTGGGGATTGATACTTCCAGTTTGTGTAAATTGCACCAGTTCTCGACGATGTTAATCATACGTTGCGCCTCTGTTTCAAGATGACGCCGGCTTTTGCCTTCGACAATTGTTATAATGTCGTCGGCATGTGCTATTGAATTGAAGCCTGCGTCATGAAACTCTTTGAGTAGGGTGTCATACTCTAAGTTCCATCCAAGTGGACCGAAAGTAGACCCCTGGGGGCAACCTTAGTTACTTCCTTTCGTGCTTCATCGTATGTAACACTCATGCACACCGTTCGATCTTGGAAGTAACTTTGTATAAGGTTATAGACGTTTGTGGCGCATTGTCTGTCTTTTAGCTGTTTCAAAAGATTAGGCCACCACAAGTTGTCGAAGCCCCAGAGATGTCGAGTGGGAACGCTAAGACGTAAATGCACTGGCTTTCCTCTACTATTTGCGTCAGCCTTATTATCGCATCTTCCGTCGACTTCCCTGGTGTAAAACCATATTGGTCGGTCGACGTACTGATGTGTGTGCGCTCCGATGTTTGTCCTGACTCCGAGTTCACAGGCTGTTTCAGTCGCTCTATAATGAGCCTTTCCAACGTTTTGTCCATTATGCTTAGTAAGCATATGGGCCTGTACGACTTCACAGCCTGCTCATCTTTGTCAGGAGCTTTGAGCAACGTAATCAGCATTCACTCTTTCCATCTCTTTGGGAAAACACCATACTTGAGACAAGCATTGTATAATTTGTCAATTTCGTCTAGCAGTGGAATTGCATTTTTAAGTACCTCCGCTTCAATTCTGTCAGTACCTGGACTCTTCCCGCTTTTGTTGGTTCGAATTGCTTGAACTATTTCAAGCCGGGTAAATGGAGGTGCCTCACTCGAGATATATTCTTCCAGGCAAGCCTGTCGGATCTCATGGTGAGCCTCTGTCTCTCCTGATTTGTCATCGTCTGGTACTAACTGCTGAAGCAGAGATTCGCACGTTTCCTTCCAGGTAGTTGTCGATCCATTTATTCCTGTAACAGTATTGAGGGCTTTGGTGGTGCTCATCTTGCCCGATACAACTCGGTACGGAAGGCTCCATACGTCTTTGTTGCCTTCGAGCGTAATATAGCTCCTCCAGCTCCTCTTTCAGGACTTACTTGTTTCAGACTTATATTCTCTCTTAGCTTTTCTTACGAGGTTGAGCGTATTGCGCTGGAGTCTTTGTGATCTGGTCTCAGACGTCCCGCTTCTCTTCCTCTGGTAGAGCCATCTGCGTTCGAGTCTTTTGGTTAAACATTTGAGGTGTGTCAGCCGTGGATTCCACCATGGGGCGGATTTGGAAAACCGCCTCTTCATTGGGATCGCCTTCTTACAAGCATTAATGATTGATTCTTCGAGTTTGTCGGCGTATGTGTCAACATCCTCTTTAGAATCTATCTGCAAGTCTGATAGGCGCTTCTTTTCGACTTTTAGAGCCTCTTTGAAGACTTCCCAGTCCGCTTTACGGATGTTGAAACGCGGTTTCATTATCTTTACTTGGCGAGTCGGTTGTCTCTTAAAGTCCAATGTTATGGAAATAGGTCTATGATCACTCGTGCTCCAGTCCTCGACCTTCCATTCGGTTATGAGGTGGCTTAGGCTCCTGGTAACGAGTGTTACGTTTATAAAGGTTTCCCCTCTTACGCTTACACATGTGGCCTGTTGTCCCTGCCGGTTGACTACCGTAAGGTTGTGCTCGAGAATAAAGTCCTCAAGTAGTTGTCCCCTGCCATCTCTCGTCGGCGAGTCCCACCAGGTAGACTTAGCATTCGCGTCCATTGCTATAAGAACCTTTTGGTCTTTAAGCTCGGATAGAATGAGCCTAAGCTGCGTCAGATATATCCCTATGGGATCTCTGAATTGGCAGTATAAAGTCACCACATAGAAGTTGCCAAAGCGACCGCTCACCATTGAGCATACGCAGTGGCTGGTACAGAGCTGGGAGATTCGTGTGTACGTGAGGGTACCAGAGCTATATAAGATAGCTGCCGAGGGTTTTTCCTCGGGCTTGGTCCCTACTATCGTGCCAATGGGTTCAAATAGTGCACTGATGGATAATCATTTGATTTCATATTCCATCGTTTGATCATAGTACAAAACTCTCCATAGAAATCTTTGTATATACAAGGCATTTGGCCAATCTCACTTTCGCTACCGGATCACGGCTGATTGCCGCTCTCCGGTTCTCTATTATTTACAAGATTAATTGCATCTCGAGTTTATCTGCATTTGGCAGTTCTATTATATACAAGATTCAGGCTAGGTATGGTTGCCTGCTTTTAAGCGTCATAATCGGGTATTTCTCTCTGTGGTACTTTATTTGATGAGACTCGCCTTGGCAAACTGCTCAGGCTTTAGATCGCACTGGAATGGAATAGAGATTCTCCTTAGTGGCGTTCGAGAATCTCCACAGGGTCCACGTAGTGCCCATCGACTTCCATGCTTTCGAAATTTCCAAGTGCTAAACTGGTTCAGTTTGAGTTACCCTTACTTCTTGGTCTGTCTCCATGCTATCCTTTTATGCTTTCTTTCGAAAACTCTCCAGCAATGGAAAAACCCACCCTTACGGGTGGGTGATGAGCTCATTGTCCGAAGACCTGAGTTCTTAGCTAGGATAGTTTGGAGGCTGCCATAAGGGAGCCCAACTCTTAACTGAGTGATTGAAAGGCTTAACTTCTTCTCGAGGGCCTTCAGCGAACCTACTAACCCTTGCTTAAAGAAATCGACCTGTATTTGGTTAACCCTACATTGTGCTTCGGAGGTTCCTTGCTTTTGGGAGCTGCTATGACTCTGGCCGAGGCCCTTTACCCACAGTGGTGGACCCATCACTTGCTAGGCGGTAGGCGGAAATTTATTATCTACCCGAGTAAACCCGAGTTACCTGTACACTTATACCAATAAATATATCTTCACTGCCTATACGATTAAAATAACTTTATTGGCTTCGTAACAAATACATATTCCCAATTGCCTATACGAATACGAATATCCATCCATAATATCCATCCATAAAATTACGACGCGCGTAGCGGGCTTTATCCACTATTCCACTAGTACTATTACTATATAAGGCTCGGTCGTCAGTGTCACTTGTCAGTCGTAAGTCACCATTCGTTCTTCACCTATCTCTAATATACAGGCATACAGCGCACGAGCGGCCGACACTTAATATGGACGCGAAATTGTCAGAATTCTCGACACGACGAAGGATAGTAATTATACATTACTCACTATTTTAATCGAAAGTTGGTTAGTTGTCTCATAAACATCAAAGAGTAACATAGGTGCAGAATATTTATTATTTAGCCTGCAAATAACAATTTTTTTTATATATTTTCAGCAATAAGAATAATTAGCAAAATAATAAAAACATTACCAGCAATGTTTGCAAAATACTCTTGTAAGTTCTCAAGCTGAGTCGGATGACACAAGTTTTCAAAATCAAAGGAGTGACATACTCATTCACAAGATAATCTTCCCTGGTTCGGTGTGGTCTTTGATGACGAGAGTGCTTTGAAGACGTAAGAGTACTTATGGCTAGAAGAAATTATACCTTAGCAGTGGTGTCTACTAATGTCATTCTTAACTCAAAGTTTATTACTCGTAGAAATTTTTATTTCTATTAATTCAAAAGAAATTCATATTTAGAAAATGGTATAGAAGGTTTGAATCTGACTTTTAAGGGTAGAGTACTGTTCAAAATCATGAAAAAACAATTCTTTCACTTTAATTAAAAATAGATTTTTTGGATTTTTAAAGAAGTATTTAAATTTGCTTTTGTGCATCATACATATATTTAACTTTTAATTACATTTAAACTTGATTTAAACAGTTTTTATTTTTATATTTGATGTGAATGACAATGATTATGAAAGTAGAGATTTCCTAAAATAATGTTTTAAATGTAAGTAATTTGGTATAATAATAAATTTGGTGCGATTTAAAAGAGAAAACCTTGAAAAATATAGGAAAATTGCATTTTTCAAGGTTTTCTCGGCGACATATTGTTATATTAACTTGAAACTTTGTAAAATGATAGATAATTACATAACGGAGGGCAACTAACTCCTGTATTTGCGAAAATTTGTTTTTATTAATTGTTATAACTAAATTAGTTGTTTTTTCGTCTGCTATTTTGTGGCGCAAAATTTGAATTTTTAATTGAGTATGGTGCCCCCTTAAGATTGCATACATAAAATATAGGAATTTTTTTATAAATTAAAAGTGTTCTATATTTTTTTATAAATTAAAAGTGCACGGAAAAATTATTACAATTTTATTTGAAATGTCAGAATTGCCATAAAAATACGTATAATTTAAGAATGAACAGTAATCTTTAAGTATAGACTACAGGATTACTTGTTCGTTTCTAAAATCAAAATTAAAAAGTACTTTTTTATACGAGAAAGAAAGATTACTTTATTTTACTTTAATTGAACTAAACAATTACTGCGAATTTATTAAAACTTTCAAAATTGGCACATTGTTTAATTGTCATATGTATATTTTCCAATTTTAAGTATTTTTAGATTATCAAACTATTAAAATGTATAAATATATATTTTAAGCTTTATAAATCAATTAATTTTGAATTATCTATACTATTTTATCATTTTTCATACATTGATATAATTTTATTAAGTGAAAAGATTTTTACATGTATATTTTACTTATTCATTTTGATTAATTCTGTATATAATTAACTAGAGCATATTTAAGTTCTTTCAAATATATTAAACTATTTAAATTATTTTTAGTATAAAAAGATTCAAATTTTTCGGTCTAACCGAGTTCTAGTATTTTCAAATTCATTATGATATACGAGCTATTTATTGGTACAATATATTTCATAGTAATACCGATATTCAAATAATTACTTGATCTTGGCAGTTGGCATTGAAAATCTGGAATTTTTGTTGCTATGGTTGCTATGTTGATGTATTTCAATTAATTTATCATTCTTGAAAGAAAAATATAAATTTATGCCAGGTTATTAAGATATATATTGAGTTATTTTGAATTATATATATATATATAATATAAATATTTCGCCGCCGCAGCCGCCGTGTCTAAGATTTCAGGATTCAATATATATGTAATATAGAAATATATATGCTAATGGTTCTCTGTGAAATTGAAGATAAAAAAAAATTAATATTGCTATAACAGTGGGAATATGTTTTAGAGGTATTCAGTAGTTCTTCTGAATTTTTTCAGATTTTTTCGGGGCCATTATTTTAAGTTACAGAGAGTCAAATTTGACATTTTAGCACTTTTTTGCATTATATGCCCATTTTCATAAATTTGTAGCTCTCAGGGGATGCATTTTCCACTAATAACATAAATATAACTTTTTTTTTAAATTTTTTGTATTTTTCAGTAAACAATTTTTAAAGTCATAAATGTATGCTGTGACATTCTTGTAAGCCATTTAAACCTTAAATAGTGAAAATCAGCAATTCTGCTCCGGACTCTGGTAACCTAATACTGTCTAAAAGATGTCTTTTTATAATCAGAAACTGCCTAAAAATTTCCAGAGTGGGTCTAAATCATTAAGATTACTTATGGTCAAAATATCCGGGAAAAGTGCCCGAAATATTAATAGAAATGTATATTTGTTGCCTTATAACGATGAATCTAGTAGCATGATCATTGCAAAAAAATTTATGCACTTACTTTGGAGTGGTAGAAAAGTATCTTCACTTTTTTTAGTATCTATCTAATCTCCTATTTATATATACACACACCTGTGAGTGCGTGCGTGTGTGTGTGTGTGTGTGTGTGTGTGTGTGTGTGTGTGTGTGCGTGTGCGTGTTCAATAGAGAGAGAGAATTTATATGTATATTTATATATGATACAGGGTAGCTTCCAATCCTGAAATCTTAGACTCGGCGGCTGCGGAATATTTATGTAATATATATATATATTTCAAATTTATGTTTTTTCAAGTATAGATAATATATGTATTTTTTCAGTGAGTACAAACATGTTGTGATTATAACTTGAAATAGAATGTGTATTACTTTACTCATTACTGATAAAACATATGAAATTTTTAAATTTGTACTGAATAATAATAACGAATCTAAAATTCAATGTAATGCTTGAAATACAGATGCAAAATTGTTTGTAGATAAAATAAAAATTAATCAAATATAATAACATACACTTTTCGAAATATCCATATGATATACAATGAGTTAAAAATTAAATACATTGATTATTGCATTTTTAAGATAATTCTATTAGAAACGTTAATGGCAAAAAAAATTCAAATTTTAAATATATAAATACAAATTTTAAAATTATTAAAAGAATTCATATAGTTTAAAATTCACAGTTAATATTTAATATCTATCCATTTTTTTATCATTTTTATTCTTATTTCATTACACTAAATTTTGGTAAAAGTTTTTTTATTTATAAATTTATTCATATTTGAAATAAACTTAATTTTTGGTATAAAATCCAACGCGCTAAATAACACTACCTCGAAGGTGGTGTGTAAATCTGTTTAATTGTTAAGGTGTTCATGGTAGTGAAAAAATAATACAATATGAAACATTATTTAAAATATATTAATTATGAAAAACCTTTTTCAAAATTAAAAACAGGGGTTGACGCGCGAAGCGCGCAGGGAGGGTGAAGCCCTCTATTATATTTATATATATAGGGAATAATGCTTGATTTCTGAGCATACGTATGACATAAGCAGATCATATGTTTCTATCTATTCGTTTTCAAACAGTATATTGTAATAACAAACAACGTAGTGACGTAGTTCACACAGTATTTCAACATGACTGTATAATAGAAAGACACCAGCTACAAAATCATAGAGGATGCACTTGACAAAAGCTGTTGTTACATAAGTCACTTATAGAACGCCTGCATACAAGCAACCACTGACGCGGAAGAGAGGCTAATTCCACTCTCAACCGCTACGTGGCGAAACACCGTCGCTGGGCGGCGTGACACAAGAACAGTCGACTCGATGATTCGCTTGCGACAAGCTTTTGCTAACCATTACTCTACCGTCACTCTACCGTTACAATACTTTCGTACTTTCCATTCCATCGTTTGAATTGAATATCTTCTCTCGTTGTTCATTTTGATACTTATTTTTACTATTGCCTACGGAATACCTTTGGTTTTGAGTTGGTATTTCCATACATACAAAATTGTGATATTCAGCTTAACAACTCATAGAGTCCATCACCAGTTTACAACAGAAATTTCCTTCCTTGAGCCAAAATAATGAGTGCTTGGACTAATGGTGAGTCAGAACCAGAAGAGAAGTATGCTGACGATAGGACTGGTGAATCACAACCAAATGCTTCTTCAGAAATCTGATGATCCTGAGAGAGATGACGGTGTATTTTTCGATTCTTCCTATTTCTCTTTCATAAAAGACTTTCTTAGCTTACTTCGTAGCTTACTTTGAATTCTTTATGGATTCGAATATTTTTAAAGTAATTTTGGAACAAACAAAATTAAATTCAAAATGGGGGATGCAATATAGCTAAGTTTCCAAAACATTTCTAGTTTCGATGTCAATCCTACTTGAAAATTATGTGTAGGAGTTTCAGAAGTCACTACACACAAAGAAATTTCGGCATTGGGAGATCCCAACCTAACTTACAATTCCGTATTCCCAAATAATAGTAATTCTGCAATAACAAATAAGAGGTCGATTAATTGAAAAACTATCCGGATTAAGGTGCTTCAATCATGGGAGCTCTGCGCTCCCAAGTTAGAATAACCGCTATTGAGCGGTAAGTTCAATATTGTAGAACCCGTATTGGGCACTATAAATACCTATCATTGTAATTTGAAGGTTATAATATACTTCATCATATACAGGTATTATGTATTTATTTACATTATAAAAATTTAAAATAATTATTATAAAATATTTTAAAATAATTTCATTCAATTGATAAAACAGAATACAAATATTTTATTTTGTAATACAATCATCCTTGGGCTTACTGCAATCAAAACAAAAGATGTATACACTTCAAATACAACTGGTATTTCTTTAACCCTGACTTGGGCACGCCACGCTCCCAACTCTGGCGTACAGTGTTACGGACGGGGGAATGAGAGAATTGAATGATACTTGGTGATCAGTTACGCCCAGCTTAGGTATACTTTATTCCTATTTTGATAATGCTACAAGCTAGGTTTTATTTGAACTGCTGTATTCTTAATTTGGTATTTAAACATTGCGATTTTTGTAGCATATAATTCAAATAAGTATTGGGAATCGCATATTTTATTTAGTTGAGATCTCCCAATGACGAAATTTTTTTGTGTGTAGTTACAATTTTCATTCAGAATGCTCATGAAAATGAAATAAATTGTGCATTTTAACGTTTTTCTGAAATTTTGAAAATTTCATCATTTGGCCTTATGATACCGGACCGGAATACGCCTCTAGGTGTAAGGGGTCTGACTCACCAACATCGCAACTTACAAGGAGACCCTCATATGTTTGGGAAATGGATCGTGCCCAGCTTGTAGTATGTTTTCTAATATAAAAATATGAAAAAAGCCAGAGCCGCAGACTCTAACAATCGTTTTTTCAAAAGTTATACGCTGTTAAAGCAAAATTTCCAAAAAAAAGAGACTTTCCTTTAAACGCTTATAACTTCTGACCTATCAAATATTGACATTCAAACCAAAGTTTACTGAAAAGCTGAGATAAAATAGATACATTTTAAAAAAAGTACGTTTAAATCCATTAAAATGGAGCAGAGTTATAGCCGAATTAAGAATTTAAAGAAATTTAGCTTAAAAAAATCAATAAAATTTGTACTGTTCAATGTTTGTTTAAAATTGCTTCTAATTCTTAATTCGGCTATAACTCTGCTCCATCTTAATGGATTTGAACGTACTTTTTTTTAAAATGTATCTATTTTATATCTCAGCTTTCAGAAAACTTTGGTTTGAATGTCAATATTTGATAGGTCAGAAGTTATAAGCGTTTAAAGGAAAGTCTCTTTTTTTGGAAATTTTGCTTTAACAGCGTATAACTTTTGAAAAAACGATTGTTAGAGTCTGCGGCTCTGGCTTTTTTCATATTTTTATATTAGAAAACATATACTACAAGCTGGGCACGATCCGTTTCCCAAACATATGAGGGTCTCCTTGTTAGTTTGGCTCTAACTCAGGGACCTTAGACTAAAGGTTAATGAAAAAAAGAATACTTTGAGTATACTTTAAGTAGATTCCAAAAAATTTTTTTGCGTATTGGGCAGTCTTTTGTACACTGTCCCTGCAACAGTCGTGATTCCAAAAATTTGTAAAACCGCTGTCAAAGTCGATTTTATTAAGTAAGCAATTTTTTACTGTTTGTAAGTATTTAACAATAAAAAATCATGAATAATATCCGTTGTTCATTTTGATACTTATTTTTACTATTGCCTACGGAATACCTTTGGTTTTGAGTTGGTATTTCCATACATACAAAATTGTGATATTCAGCTTAACAACTCATAGAGTCCATCACCAGTTTACAACAGAAATTTCCTTCCTTGAGCCAAAATAATGAGTGCTTGGACTAATGGTGAGTCAGAACCAGAAGAGAAGTATGCTGACGATAGGACTGGTGAATCACAACCAAATGCTTCTTCAGAAATCTGATGATCCTGAGAGAGATGACGGTGTATTTTTCGATTCTTCCTATTTCTCTTTCATAAAAGACTTTCTTAGCTTACTTCGTAGCTTACTTTGAATTCTTTATGGATTCGAATATTTTTAAAGTAATTTTGGAACAAACAAAATTAAATTCAAATGGGGGATGCAATATAGCTAAGTTTCCAAAACATTTCTAGTTTCGATGTCAATCCTACTTGAAAATTATGTGTAGGAGTTTCAGAAGTCACTACACACAAAGAAATTTCGGCATTGGGAGATCCCAACCTAACTTACAATTCCGTATTCCCAAATAATAGTAATTCTGCAATAACAAATAAGAGGTCGATTAATTGAAAAACTATCCGGATTAAGGTGCTTCAATCATGGGAGCTCTGCGCTCCCAAGTTAGAATAACCGCTATTGAGCGGTAAGTTCAATATTGTAGAACCCGTATTGGGCACTATAAATACCTATCATTGTAATTTGAAGGTTATAATATACTTCATCATATACAGGTATTATGTATTTATTTACATTATAAAAATTTAAAATAATTATTATAAAATATTTTAAAATAATTTCATTCAATTGATAAAACAGAATACAAATATTTATTTTGTAATACAATCATCCTTGGGCTTACTGCAATCAAAACAAAAGATGTATACACTTCAAATACAACTGGTATTTCTTTAACCCTGACTTGGGCACGCCACGCTCCCAACTCTGGCGTACAGTGTTACGGACGGGGGAATGAGAGAATTGAATGATACTTGGTGATCAGTTACGCCCAGCTTAGGTATACTTTATTCCTATTTTGATAATGCTACAAGCTAGGTTTTATTTGAACTGCTGTATTCTTAATTTGGTATTTAAACATTGCGATTTTTGTAGCATATAATTCAAATAAGTATTGGGAATCGCATATTTTATTTAGTTGAGATCTCCCAATGACGAAATTTTTTTGTGTGTAGTTACAATTTTTCATTCAGAATGCTCATGAAAATGAAATAAATTGTGCATTTTAACGTTTTTCTGAAATTTTGAAAATTTCATCATTTGGCCTTATGATACCGGACCGGAATACGCCTCTAGGTGTAAGGGGTCTGACTCACCAACATCGCAACTTACAAGGAGACCCTCATATGTTTGGGAAATGGATCGTGCCCAGCTTGTAGTATGTTTTCTAATATAAAAATATGAAAAAAGCCAGAGCCGCAGACTCTAACAATCGTTTTTTCAAAAGTTATACGCTGTTAAAGCAAAATTTCCAAAAAAAAGAGACTTTCCTTTAAACGCTTATAACTTCTGACCTATCAAATATTGACATTCAAACCAAAGTTTACTGAAAAGCTGAGATAAAATAGATACATTTTAAAAAAAGTACGTTTAAATCCATTAAAATGGAGCAGAGTTATAGCCGAATTAAGAATTTAAAGAAATTTAGCTTAAAAAAATCAATAAAATTTGTACTGTTCAATGTTTGTTTAAAATTGCTTCTAATTCTTAATTCGGCTATAACTCTGCTCCATCTTAATGGATTTGAACGTACTTTTTTTTAAAATGTATCTATTTTATATCTCAGCTTTTCAGAAAACTTTGGTTTGAATGTCAATATTTGATAGGTCAGAAGTTATAAGCGTTTAAAGGAAAGTCTCTTTTTTTTGGAAATTTTGCTTTAACAGCGTATAACTTTTGAAAAAACGATTGTTAGAGTCTGCGGCTCTGGCTTTTTTCATATTTTTATATTAGAAAACATATACTACAAGCTGGGCACGATCCGTTTCCCAAACATATGAGGGTCTCCTTGTTAGTTTGGCTCTAACTCAGGGACCTTAGACTAAAGGTTAATGAAAAAAAGAATACTTTGAGTATACTTTAAGTAGATTCCAAAAAATTTTTTTGCGTATTGGGCAGTCTTTTGTACACTGTCCCTGCAACAGTCGTGATTCCAAAAATTTGTAAAACCGCTGTCAAAGTCGATTTTATTAAGTAAGCAATTTTTTACTGTTTGTAAGTATTTAACAATAAAAAATCATGAATAATATCCGTAATTAATTTAATAATTACTATTCTATATACTTTGTGACGGTCCAGTTTGGCCACATAATAAAAATAAAAGTGAAATTCTTGTTTAAAATTTCAATTTTATTGATTCATCGGTCAGTGAAGGGTAGGGCAACGTTCCCATCCAACAACAGACCGATGAATGAGCATTTCATTGTTGAGATCTTTGATGATTAGGCATCACTTATGATTATAATGCTGCTTCAATTGTATGACGTAGGTCAAAGAGATAACAAATTCTCTTATTGCGCGTCACCATATAAATTGCACAGTATTAACAATCTAAGTCTAAAAATCCCAAGTTGCATTCAGTGACGTAGGTCAGAGAGAAACCAAATTCTCTCTTCACGCGTCACCTTACGAATGGCAGCACGATATTTTAAACTTAATAAGTTATACCGAAAAAAGGTTAGTTAACATAATTAAACATAATTTTAGTGAGTTTAAATTTATTGATCATTCGTTTTGATATGGGAACAACTCCCTTACACATGCTTGCTCGCGGAGCTAAAAATTAAAGTTATTGACATAGTCTCGCGGGACTCTACTAGCGCGGAGAGGCCGCAAATAGGGTTCGTCGTTCTTGACGAAATGCTGCCAAGGCAGCGAGAGCCGATGGTATTGTCTAGGCTTGGCAGTGGTGGGGGAACCTCTCCCGTTTCGGTAGACTCGGCTTGACTTCGCCGAGGATTTGAGTCCCTCACCATCGGACGCATCATATATATGCGTCGATATGTATGTAGTGGTAGCCTGTGACGTCCTTGATCGCTATACCTCAATATACTTTATTGTGCATTATAAGTGTATGAATTATTATATTGTTTTCGATACACGCATGCGTAAAATCGCAAACGCACGTTTTTTAAAATTCAATTTTCCGCATACTGTATCAAAAAATATTGTTCGTAACACGTGCGTTGCAAAGTTCCAACCTTGTGTGACAAAAAAACACTCGGCCCGGCTCTGCCGAACCTCGTGCTTTTTAGCACACACGGTTGCAGCTTTGTACGCCCTTGTTACGAAATATACTATTAATTATAATAAATACGGTATGAAGTTTTACAAGATGCATAATTTATGCATAAGTGTAGTTACGTAAGTACTAGCTTATTGTAAAACTTACAATTTTATTAAAAATTGGTTTAATGCCAATTTTCACTGTAAATTGCAATAAATAATAATTTCAAATTTTATATTTTAGTGTAATCTTACTTAAAATATTGAAATGAATTTTAATAATTAATAAAAAGTATTTGATTCATCAACTATTAGCAACTTTGTCAATTATAGTCGTATCGCATTGATATTTTGACCAAAAATGGCAAATGTGTAAAAAAATAATAAAATTATAAATTTTACAATTTTCCACATTTCAATGTTTTAACTAATTATTTAAACATTAAATGTGAAATAAAAAAAACCTGCTCTAACCGGGAATCGAACCCCGTCGTAGCGAGTGGCAGTCACATACTCTACTACAGAGCTATATCTCATTCCCTCATACGAGATGCTCTGATATGTCTACATTAACTAACCGACAGTGTTAGCTTATATAGCTTTACTTTTCATACTATTTGACTTCATACGATTAGACCAATGAACTATATATAAATGTAAATATCCACAAGAATATTGTCAGCTGAAATTGACTAACATGTAAATTCCTAGAATTATAGCGCGTCACGATTTAAAGCGCAAATTTAGAAATATAAAAATGCAATTGCAGTTATACTAAAAATAAATATTTTATAATTAAATAAATAATTAAATTGTAAATAGAATATTATTACATAATAAAATTAATATAAATATTCAATTTAAAATGTATAAAAAAGAATTTAATTTTTAATTTTACAGCAAAACATAAATTAATTATAAAAATTATATGTTTATGCAAAATCAGTATGCGAAGATATTTGTACATTTAAAAATAATAGAAATTATAATATATTTAGTTTTGTAATTGTGTAAAAAACAAAGTGAAATTTATAAGTAAAATAAAAAACGATTGTAAATAGAAAAAATGAATTTAAGATTATTTTTAAATGTAGAAATAAGTGAGGTTATAGAATTAATAAAAAATTTATAGGAATAAAAGTAATTACAAAAATGCATACGATATAAAAATAAATATGCAATTATTTCTTGTAAATAATTAGAAATTTAGATAATATTATATGTATATAGAAACAAGAAAGAAAATATGATTTAAAATAAAAAATCAAAATACGAAGTTGATGTAAAATATAACGAAAAATGGTTAAAAAGGATTTGTACTAATGAGGTAAAGATAGTATATAAAGGACGGAAATTTATATACAAGGATTCATTAATACATAAGCCTTCGTAGCATTAACATTAAATTTCATAGTGTTATTAGTACAAGTCCTTTTATTATAAGGGTTTGTAATGAAATTAAATAAATAAATATTGTAAATATATATATGAAAAATTTATAGTTATTCATTTAAGTATTACATAAGTAAATCACATTACCCCCCCTTAAATAATATTTAAATTTAACTAAATTTTAATATTATTTAATATATTATAATCATTTTTTTTTTTATTACTTCACACAATTTATAAATATTATGTTGATCATTTGACAGTTATCATACAATAGACAGCTGTCTCAACCATACATAATTACTTATAGGTGGTTTCTATTACTACTAAATAATAACATTTTTTTTCTTTGTTTTCATTTTAGTTTTATTTATTTCTGTATATTTTTTTTTATAAGTTCTATTTCTTTTTTCTTTTTATTTATTTCTTTTTTTGCCTCATCTATTAATTTATTAAATTTTTCTTGGAGTGGCGTCCATTCTCCTTTCCTCTTTTTTGCTAAAAAAATATTTTTTCTTTTATTAGATAATTTGATAGACATCATTTATTAGACCTCTATCTCAATCTATATATATATATATATATATATATATATATATACCTAAATGTTCCGGCACATATTCCTCCACCGCTGGTTTGGTGGAACGAGTTGTTCTCACCGGAAAACGAGCTATGATGGTTCTTAATTTAGGGTCCGTCCTGTCCTTAGGTTTTGTTTGTGTCCATTTGTTACTTTTTTGTACCTTTAAAGTTTGGGTATATACCCCTGGACGGTAAAATGACCCCTCATCTTCTCGGTGAAAACCTTCCTCGCTGGTCGTCTTTTTTCCTACCCAGTGTAATCGGGGTGGAAAATGAATGGCCTTTTCGCCAGTTTGCACTTGGGTACAACATGTACCGAAATTTTGTATTTGTGTTGATTTGTCCATGATTACTAGTTAAACTTTGAGTTTTGAGTCTTATTTATACTTGTTTTGCAAAACTTTGCACCTTTTTCTTTTAAACAATATTCTTAGAAATTATTTGATATCCAATTTCCAGAAATCTTCGTTATTTAGTTTTGATTTAACTTATAATAATGGTTATATATATTAAATTTTCTTGGAATATATATTTCAAAAATCCTAAGTTTATACAAAAATGTTTCAATTTTAATTCTATTTTATTTATAAAAAAAATTTTTGTTTTCTTTTCTTTATCCACAAAAATACTGTTAACTTTACAAAAAAAATTAATCTTCTTCTCTATAATATACTTTCATATTTGATACATGAAATTTTCCTCTTTCAATTTTTGTTATGTGATCTACTAATAAATATGTATCATATCCTAATTTTTTCGCTATAATATACGGACCTTGCGCAACAGGCATAAATTTTGCAGTAATTTTATTTTCATTTTCCGATATATTTAATGCTTTAATTAATACATGATCATTTAATTTGGGAGTCACAACTTCTTCATTAATTTATGATTATTAATCTGCAATACTTCGAATATCAACGGCAATTAAATTAAACTTGTTTAATTTCTATTTTAAAAATATTTTTATTCATATTTGCTGTGTTATCGTATAAATTCAATCCTTCTTCAGACTAAAATTCTTTGCATCAGCAAAGTAAGCATACAGTTAATTAAATAAAAAAATTACTAAATTTAAATAAAACATTCTTATTTATCGAACAATTAAGTCTTCTTTACAAATTATTAGCACCGATTCCCGAGTCGTCCGATAAACAAGAGCAGCGATAGAGAAATCTACTTACCGCTTTTTACAGTATTTTACTATTGAGTTTAATACGTAAGTAACCACGCTTTTTAATATGATTGCTGATTAATATCCTTATTTTAAAAAAACTCCAATTTATTGGTGCTTTTAAAGTTTCTTTAGTATTCTATAAAGCACATAATTAGATGTATATATACAAAATACTTGAAACTACATCTTACTTCTTACTAAATTATTAAATTAATTAAAAATTATTAAATTATTTTTCTAAATATCTTTCTTGTTACTGAATAACAAATTCAGTATTTATTATAACACTAATATTACATTTTTAAATAATTACATTGAAGATATACATTAGCGTTTAATTTATTTTTGTTTTTTCGTAGACTATAAAACATAAATAGCGCATCATCGTGCATTTTACTGACGCGATTAATCAATGTTTCACATGTGATAATAATTGTACGTTATTTTAAAGTTTAAAATTATGTTTACACGTAACCTCTATTTGCACATATTATTCAATTCGAATTATTTTTGCCCCACCGTCTGTCATTCATAACATTTACGAAACTGTCAATATTATCATCGAAATGATGACTGTTTCTAACTTCGAGTCGATGGTATAATGCGAATGATCTTGTGTACTTGGTCATCTAGATAAATATCTCAATGCGCGTAAAAAATGTATGATTTCTCATCATTTTCAATCATCAATAACTTAATTATTAATTATTGAATCTATACGGTGCTGGTACAGATAAACTTAATTTAGTCTACTGTTACGTCTTGACTGATTAATTTAGTACAATAATCAAGTAGATTGCGGGAAAAGACTAAATTATTAAGTCTCAATCGAATGGTTGAATACTAAATAATTAATATATAAACGTGAAGTAATTAATAACAAAAATAACACTTTATTGTTCACAAATATATATATATAGATTAAGGAATATAAATATATTGGATACTAATTTAGATTTCTTGCTCATGGTCGAAAAAAGGGAAGGAAGAATTTTGAACTGATCGCGGTCGTGGCGGATAATCAAGTGCGTTACCTTGTAGATGCTACACAATCAACAACTTAAAAACTACGCCTAGTGTACGTCGACGAACGCTTACAGTGCGTTCGTCGGTTGGCGAAAACTGCAGGTTTTCAGTTTTTAGCTAAGATTATTGCTAAAAGTTCCTTTTCGATGGTGCTATTATTAATTTCAGCTTGATTTAACATCCTGCTTGCGTATGCAATCGGGAGATCGGATCCCTTAAATCTTTGAGATAGAACACCTCCGACGGCAATATTGGAAGCGTCCGTTGTAACAAAAAAAGGTTGTGAAAAATCAGGATGTTGTAAAATCGGGTCGGAAATGAGAAGGTTTTTAAAACGTGTAAATGCTTGTTCTTGAGACTCTGTCCATTTAAAATGTACATTTTTCTTTAAAAGAGAAGTTAAAGGTTTAGAGATTTCGGAAAAGCCTGGTATAAAACGTCTGTAGTATCCATAGAGTCCGAGTAATTGTTTTATGTTTTTTGGTTCCTTTGGGGTCGGAAAATTCTCAACTGAATGAATTTTGGAAGGATCCGCTTTTATGCCTTTAGAACTTACAATATGCCCTAGGAACTTTACGGATCGCTTGTACAACTGACATTTGCCGGGATTGAATCTCATTGAGGCTAATCTCATTCGATCGGCAAGTTCTAAAAATTCCCGATCGTGAGTATCCAAGTCATTGGCGAAGACAATAATATCATCAAAAAATGCAAAATTACCTCTTGCTTGTTTGATTACCTTGTTTACTTGTTCCATGAAACTGGAGGGAGCATTTTTGAGACCAAACGGTAACCGAATGAATTGGAAATGACCGAAAGGAGTGGAAAATGCGGTCTTTTCACGATCCTCCTTGCGTAATAGAATTTGATGAAAACCTGATGCCATGTCTAACACCGAGAAAACATCGTGACCCCCTAGTTGCTCGAGAATGTGTGTGATGTTAGGAATCGGATAAGTAAACGGTTTTGTTTTGTCATTCAATCGTCTATAATCAATCATTATGCGCCACTGTTTATTACCTTTAGAATCGTCCTTTTTTTGTACGGGCTATTGTACGGGCTTTCGCTGGGTTCGACGATGCCAGCATATAAAAGTTTGGTAATTTGTTTGTGGACTACTTCCTGAAGGCGTTGGGGAATGGGATATTGTCTAACGTTTACAGGAACCTCATCATAGAGTTCAATTTTATGTTCTACGAGGTTTGAAGCAGGAAGAGGTACATCAGGAAGGTATAAAAGGTCAGCTGTAATACTCAGTAGGTTGTTTAACCTTTTGAAGAATAAAGGATCTAGGTGATCAGTTTCCATGAGTTCAAGAATCATACCTTTTCGATGTTCGAGAGAACGACTGGAATTTGACAAATGTATGTAAGGACTTTTTGATGTTAAACTAACTTTGTTAATATTTTTGAGATGATTGACAGGAAGCGACAAAATTCCTGTAGGTAATTCTATAATTTGACCAATTTCGTAAAAACCAAAAGAGTGATCAGGGGCCAACCCCTCTTGGACATTGTTTATAATGATATCTCCTATTGATAAGTTCGAGTCGGGAAGTTCAACCTTGATATGGTCGATAATATCACTGGTGAAGAATTCGAAAATTGCGGAATCGTTGATTTCAGAAGATTTTATTTGCGGAGAATTATATTTTAAAGAATTTTGTTTGCTCTGAAATAACCTTAACACGTCTGTTTTGTTGGGTTTCGATATATGGTTCATGAGTCGGACATGATTGTCCAATTGGGACACGGAGCAACACGGTTTTACGCGATAATTAACAGAAGTATTCTTTGAATTGTAATCTAATGAACGAACGGGGCGACATGGCTCCACAGGAATATTGACTGATTTGCTTTCCATGTCAGATTGTTCATGTAGATCGGGTACGGGAGTTCGTGGCTCTGCAATGACGGATATAGATTCATATTCCGTGGCGGACGTTTTATTAGTAACTAATGAGACTCGAAGGGGTTCAGACTTAATTATTAACTCATCATTAATTACGATGGGTTCGATGGAAGTGGAACAGGATTGATTGCTTGTACGGAGACTAGCGGAATCAGATTGATTAAAACTGGTTGATGGTTTCATTGAATCACTAGAAAATTCTGAAGTAGGTTCTATATTAGAAATTCCGCGGCAATTTTCATAATTGTTTACATCGGATAAATCAACGACTGGAACAGTTATTTCGACCTCATAATCGTTACGATTGGAAAAGGAAATGTCGACGAACCCTTTTTCATTCAGGGCTATCCCTTCTTCAACGGTGACGTTGTCAACGCCTAAGTTTGGTTTTATTATAAAACCGTATGCGAGATGTTTACCATTCCCTACTATACATTTAACCTTCAACTTAGTTCTCGGAGGGATACGACGGCTATTACGGTTTAAAAAGGGTAAAACATATGTATCGAAACTGAAGGTATTAAATTCAAAATCGATTTTGGCATTTCGATCCTTAAAAAACTGCGAACCTAGGATAATGGGTTGTTGGACTGGAAAATTGTCTTTTACAGCTACGAATTCGGTGGTTCGTTCGAACAAATTTATGTATACTCGACCATAAGAGTATATATCGCGACCGGATACTCCTCTAAGAACTGGGGCGTTGTGTTCATAACATAAAACGTTCGATTGTAATTGCGAAATTTTAATCACGTTTGGTTGAGCACCGGAATCTATCATCGCTTGTAATGGTGATCTACGGAAATGTGCACTACTCAAATTGACTACGGGAATAAAGTTACGCATTGAAAGACTCATTGTGTAGACGGGTCGACATCCTCCGTCTCTAGAATCGTGTTGACTGGACGCGGTGTCATACTCGTCGCGGGTGCGTCCTGGCCTCGCGCGAGATACGCGTTTCCCGATGATTTTGTTTTGTTTTGGTTGGTTTGATCATTATTCCATGGCTTTCGTCCAGGGTGAGTGCAATCCTTTATAAAATGGCCCGGTTTTTTTACAATAGTTACATATCGGATTATTCGAAGAGGGACTATAGTTATGGTTGGTATTATTTTGATTGACCCTACCATTTGGCGTTGTGTTAGGTGCGTCAGCATTGCGAATAGTACTGTTATTATTTTGGTAATTCCGATTTTCAGCAGAAAAATAAAACCTATTTGAGCTTGCTTGATTCGAGTTATTTCGAGCGGTACTTTGATTGTTTTGGTAATGTTTAACACGATCACGTTGCATTCGTTTTTCTATTTCCATAGTCATGTCGAAAACGTCAGATAAAGTTTTACCATCAATGTTGTTCAGACCGGTACGTTGATTTGGCGGAAGACCATCAATAAAACACACTATTATATCCTTATCTAATTCATCTTGCTCAAGTTGATAGATTTCGAGGTTACCGTCAAGTCTTTTCCTATCAAAAATTGCTTCTCGTAAGTTTTGCGTCTCCGATATATAATCCAATAAAGGAATTCCCGGTTTTTTGCAAAGTGCATCTAATTTACCTCTTAAGTTCTTTAAAGTTTCAGCGGGCGCAAATACTTGTTTTAAGCGACCGATAAGTTCATCTAAGTTATTAAAAATTCGCGCTTCTATAGCAATGAATGCGCGATCTTTGAATTTATTTTGCACCAATTTAATAAAGTCGCTTTGTAGGGCCAAGGGCAATGAATTGTGTGTTCGTTTTAGAGCGCGAATAAACGGAATCAAGGTAGAACCGTCAAAAATTGGAACGAGGCTGAGAGCCTCTTGCATATAGATTTGACTGGAAGTGGAGTCTTTACTAACGGTTGTTTGGTCGCAAATCGAAATATTTTGATTGTAATTTCGAGACTGCTTTAATTGATGTAACGAATTCATAATTTCATTGAGTAATTGTAAAGTGTCTTTATTTTCATGAGGTGTACTACTGAATTCCGGTTGGCCGCAAGGACTATCAAGGTTAGCAGTTGAAGTGCTTTCTTTAAAGTTAACCGACTGCCGAGATGTTAAATAAAAGGTTTTTTCATCTTCTAGTTTTTTCAAAATTTTGCTTTGTTCCGTTAATTGCAATTGGAGGGCTAGATTTTTGTCCTTTTCATCCTGCACGATCGATGCCGCTTCATCGATTAGTTTTTGAGATTGTACCAGAATTTCATTTTCGCGTGTTTGCAATTTAAGTTTTTTATCCTCGACTTCGCGTTTCTGGTTTTCGATATCGAGCAGACGAGCTCTCATTTTATCAGGCGTATATTCGCGATCGGTAAACATATTTATTTTATCTATTTATGAATACAATTGAAAATAAAGTAAGGGAGATGACCAAAATAGTTGAATAGTTGTAGATTTATTGCTATAAATCAGCTAAGAAGGAAAAAAAAAAGAACGCAGGAGAGAAAAATTTTTTTTTTTTTTTTAATGACACGGCGAAAATTGTTTTTTAATTAAATCAAGTAAATTGTTGAAAAGGAAGGAATAGAGGAGGAAGGAAAAAAAATATATATAAATAAATAAATAAATGAAAATAATATTTAATGCATTAAGTACTACCAAAATTAGGTTGTGTTTAAATTGTTTATTTAAATAAATATAGAATTAATTATTAATTAATTATTTATTAATAAACGATAAATTTTATTCAAACGAAAATTAATGTAAAAGAACTAGGTAGTAAATTTTTGTTGAGGTTAGTAAATAAAAGGGAAAAGAACACTTGTAATGGAAAGAGGAAAAAAAAGAACGAAAACAAAGGAAAATAAATAAATAAAAAGTAAAATAAAATAAGATTATTAAAACAAAATGAATTTAAAATAAGGTTACTTTAGGGCATGGAAAGAAAGGGAGAACTATTATTAAATTAAATTATTAAGTTATTAATTATTAAATTTTAATTTTCCACTAAAATTGTATTTATTAACAATATGATTTAATTATATAAAAAAAATTCAATTATCAGTCATTGATATTAACATTCAAACATTAAATTCCGATTAGTAATGTTAAAGAAGTTTGTATAAAATATATTAATATGTTTAAAAATAGATAATAACTAAGCGCATTAAAGAAGAGAGCAAAAATATTTCATCCGAACTGAGTACGATTTAATATCGAAACAGTGGAAAAACGAAAAAAAAATTTAAACGATTAGGCAGCAATTATTTAAAGGTTAATTAACGAGCGGTCTAATTAACTTTATTCAGATTTTTAGTGTAAATGATTTAAGATGAATATTGAAGTAACAAATTGAAACAACAGTATTATTAATATCTTAAAAGTGTTAATAATTTATTTAAATCGATTATTTGAAATATTAGTATCTCCTCATTCATTTTTTTGGGAGAAAAAAAGAATGTGTTTAAATATCGCGGTTTTTCCTATATAATAAGAGAATTTTCGCGCACTTATTTCACGTCACTCAACACTTAATTCCTTATTATATTTAGATGATTTCCGATTTGTTTGATGAAAAGGTATTCACTTACAAGGGAAGTGCATGACCTCCGGGAAACGGATCTCATCCTAACTTTGGTATGTCTTTTATAATATAAAAATATGAAGAAAGCCAAGTTATCTCTTGCCAATGGCCACTTTTACGGAAGTTATTCGACATACAATAATAATAGCAGTAAAAAGTACTTCCAATTCGGTCCTTTATAACTCAGAAACAAATAATGATAAACAATCAAACCAAAAACGAGAAAAAAGTTGAGTTCAAGTAAATGTGGTTTGAAAAAAAGAAGCTCAAATTGTTTAATTTGAAGCAAAGTTATGAAGAAAATAAGAAATAGAAGATTATTAAGCCAAAATTTAATATGAAAAATTTATTGTTCCTTTTGGCCTGATAGTCTTCAATTTCTTATTTTCTTCATAACTTTGCTTCAAATTAAACAATTTGAGCTTCATTTTTTTTAAATCACATCTACTTGAACTCAACTTTTTTCTGGTTTTTGGTTCGATTGTTTATCATTATTTGTTTCCGAGTTATAAGCGACCGAATTGGAAGTACTTTTTACTGCTATTATTATTGGATGTCGAATAACTTCCGTAAAAGTGGCCATTGGCAAGAGATAACTTGGCTTTCTTCATATTTTTATATTATAAAAGACATACCAAAGTTAGGATGAGATCCGTTTCCCGGAGGTCATGTACTCCCCTTGTTAGAAGCTTAACAAAGAGAAATAATATGATATATGTGCGTATATATATTTCAAAATTAACAATTTTGAATGATAGTTAAGATTTCCTTAGAACTCAGAGATATAAAATTCAAAAGCATCAAAAGGAAAGAGGAGGAAAAAAAAAATTTGATAAATGTTTCGTTTGCCATTAATAGTTACGCATGCATTTAAAAAAAATGAAAATGTTATAAATAAATATCATAAGAGTTTCCCTTTTTTTATATTAAATTGAAATATAAAAATGAACAAGAAGTTGAAGGAGAAAGTTAAAAGGAAAATTAAATAAATAATATAATTTTGAAACAAAAGAGTGAAGGTACAATTATACTTACTTTTATTCTGGAAATTGACTCTTTAATTCCTTAAATTTGGTTTGAATTGATGGCTGATATGGTCAAATCCCACCGCTTTGTCACCAGTTGTTACGTCTTGACTGATTAATTTAGTACAATAATCAAGTAGATTGCGGGAAAAGACTAACTTATTAAGTCTCAATCGAATGGTTGAATAGTAAATAATTAATATATAAACGTGAAGTAATTAATAACAAAAAGAACACTTTATTATTCACAAATATATATATATATATATGGGTGGTTCTCTGTGACATCGAAGATGAAAAAAATAAATATTGCTATAACTGTGGAAATATGTTTTAGAGGTATCCAGTAGTTCTCCTGAATTTTTTCAGATTTTTTCTGGATTATTTTAAGTTACAGAGAGTCAAAGTTGACATTTTAGCACTTTTTTTCATTATATGCCCATTTTCATGAATTTTTAGCTCCCAGGGGATGCATTTTTCACTAAAAACATAAGTATGACTTCTTTTGTAAAATTTTCCGAACTTTTCATTAAAAATACTTGTAAAGACATAAATGTATGCTGTCACACTCTTGTAAGCGATTTAAACCTTAAATAGTGAAAATCAGCAACTCTGCTCCGGACTCTGGTAACCTAATACTGTCTAAAAGATGTCTTTTTATAGTCAGAAACTGCCTAAAAATTTCCAGAGTGGGTCTAAATCATTAAGATCACTTATGGTCAAAATATCCGGGAAAAGTGCCCGAAATATTAATAGAAATGTATATTTGTTGCCTTATAACGATGAATCTATTAGCATGATCATTGCAAAAAAATTTGTGCACTTACCTTGGAGTGGTAGAAAAGTATCTTCACTTGTTTCAGTATCCATCTAATCCCCTGTAAGCTGCTAAAAATATAAATATTATTATACAAATGTAAAAAATTAATTTTTAAACATTTATAATGCTGAATTTTTAATTTTACATCCCTTACAAGAAGTATAATACTAATCTGAAGGATTACTATAAATATATAAACATCATTATTACAATAACTGAATATACGTATTTAATACAAAAGATATATAAATAAATCGGATATATAATTATAATGAATAATATGATAACGTGACAGTGACAAGTTTGTGAAATCTAAACAATGTATTGATGAATAATAATAATAATAATGTTGATACTATTATAGTAATCCTTCAGATTAGTATTATAATTCTTGTAAGGGATGTAAAACTAAAAATCCAGCATTATAAATGATTAAATAATAATAATTTATAATTTTATAATAATATTTGTATTTTTAGCAGCTTACAGGGGATTAGATGGATACTGAAACAAGTGGAGATACTTTTCTACCATTCTAAGGTAAGTGCATAAATTTTTTTGCAATGATCATGCTACTAGATTCATCGTTATAAGGCAACAAATATACATTTCTATTAATATTTCGGGCACTTTTCCCGGATATTTTGACCATAAGTAATCTTAATGATTTAGACCCACTCTGGAAATTTTTAGGCAGTTTCTGACTATAAAAAGACATCTTTTAGACAGTATTGGGTTACCAGAGTCCGGAGCAGAATTGCTGATTTTCACTATTTAAGGTTTAAATCGCTTACAAGAGTGTGACAGCATACATTTATGTCTTTAAAAGTATTTTTTATGAAAAGTTCGGAAAATTTTACAAAAAAAGTCCTACTTATGTTTTTAGTGAAAAATGCATCCCCTGGGAGCTAAAAATTCATGAAAATGGGCATATAATGCAAAAAAGTGATAAAATGTCAACTTAGACTCTCTGTAACTTAAAATAATGGCCCAGAAAAAATCTGAAAAAATTCAGGAGAACTACTGGATACGTCTAAAACATATTCTCACAGTTATAGCAATATTTATTTTTTTCATCTTCGATGTCACAGAGAACCACCCATATATATATATAGATTAAGGAATACAAATACATTGGATACTGATTTAGATTTCTTGCTCGTGGTCGAAAAAAAGGGAAGGAAGAATTTTGAAATGATCGCGGTCATGGCGGATGAGCAAGTGCGTTACCTTGTAGATGCTACACAATCAACAACTTAAAAACTACGCCTAGTGTACGTCGACGAACGCTTACAGTGCGTTCGTCGGTTGGCGAAAACTGCAGGATTTCAGTTTTTAGCTAAACCGTGAAAATGTTCGCAATACGTTCGTTAGTCGTCGAAAATGCAACTCTTCATTTTAGACTTTTACGTAAGTTGGATCCTTGTTGTGTATGAAAATGTCACTTTCTTTATTAATATTTAATAAACTAATTTATTAGTATCATCAGGACGTAACGTCTACTAATAAGGAAATACCAAAAATTTTACAGAAATGTTTTTTCTCAAATATTAATTTTTTTATATTTTTATATATTGCAATTATAAAAATTCTGAGATGACCATATGCATTCAATCAGTCTAAATACATCGAATTCATTACATTTGCTTAATTGAAGTAAAAAATAATTCAATTCAAATTTGTATCGTCCCTAAATTGTCACTTGGTATAATTAAATATTAATTTAATCATTACATATAATGTAAACGTTACTTAATAAATATTTAAAGAAAACCAATTTAATTTTGATGAAACAATCAGAATTGTCTTGCGCATATTTTATGTTCAACCTAAAATTTAAAAAATTTATAGTAAAGATAAATTAAACATAAAATTAAATAGAAATAAGCGTATGCGTGTGCGCACATGTAAAAACATTAGTTTATGGGGTACTGCATTATAGTGACTCATACATAGGGATGGACATATGCATCCATCGACTGTGCAAGTATTTGTGATAATATGTTAAAGACCTCTTCTGATAATTAGTTGACATTTGATTTGAAATCGCGCAGATTAATGTTGGACGATTTTCGATTGATTGTCAGTTAATAGAATATAATGTATAAAATATAAAATATAATTTTAATAATTATTAAAATAATTATTATCTAATGTTAATATATATTTCTCCAATTATAATACGAAATTGAAAAAGTTATTTTTAAGTAATTTTTAAAAAAACGCCATATTTTTAATTGAATAATTAATTAATATTAGTAAATTATTATAAGCTAAGCATTTTTAAAAATTGAATATAAACTTTAGTGTATCTAATAAAAAATTAGAAAAATAAAGTAGCTTATTAGTAAGTTATAATGGTAAGCAAAGTACTGATAAGGTAAGTAATGCTACAGAGAGTAGATCCATACCCTCGTTAATATCTCGCACGGTCACAAAGATCCATGGTTCGCAGAAGCCACATCGCGTAGCAACAACGTGCGTGACATAGGTAGCTTCTACGTCAGGATGAGTTACGTCATGAGACATGACGACACAGCGTGTGACAGCCACCAGGTCAAGCCATCGCCCATCTGTCGATTAAGTACGGATCAACGTATTGTTTAATTATTTACTGTCTATTTAATAAATTAACTCGTCGAGATCGTCTATCTCGCCGACAATTAAGTTAATCGACTCATTATTTGGGTAATTATCCTTTCCGTTGAATACCGTCATCTTCGGTGTTTATCTTAGTCGGTCAATCCTTGATTACAATACATGATTACAAAACCAAGCAACGGATTTGATGTTGCTGATGGCATTGCATAGGAATCGAGATGATTCTTTCTCACACCGTGGAATTCCGTTACCTAGGTCGGTAAATCAGGATATTTTGGGCCCAATCTGGGCCTTACATTCTCCAGTACCCATACCGTTACAAAGTGATTATATATTATTAAACAATTATGATCGACAGTATAGTTCGACCGAAGAAGCGTTATAGCGACCGAGGTAATATTGCTAGTAATATATCTGTTGGGTTTTTATAAAGAACCAAGTCGTAGGCGGTGAAATATGCTTTTTTTATTTTCTTCAGAATATCTACAATAGAAACGTACTTCCGTCGAGTCTAGATCGACACTGACCGCTCCTCATCAACCAGTCTGTCTTCTCTTCAATCCCCACCACTGGAGGGGTCGCCCGAGCGAAACGGTACGAAGACTCCCGAAGTTGACAACGCCCGCAGCAAAACAAACAATCCGCCCGCCTCGTTCCCTGAACGAATCGACGTCCCGCCCGCCGTGGGAGCCAAAGGTTCGCTCACCAGCGGATGAGGAGATTAATCAGCAGAGACACAGGTGATGGGCAGAAGAGCCAGTTTCACGATTGGAAGCATATACGTCCCGTGGCTGGTCTCGACAGAGGCCGTCCGCACCAGACCGTCCTGGCCGGGATGCACGTCCACAACTCGACCAAGCGGCCACCTTCCATTTGGGAGAATTAAGGAGGGATCCAAGACAAGAACCAAGTCGCCCACTTTAAGATTGACGCGTTTCTTGGTCCATTTCAGGCGCTGTTGAAGGGTATTCAAGTACTCGCGGCTCCATCTGCTCCAAAACTGGGCTCGCATTCCCTGGACGAGACTCCAATGACTAAGCCGCTCCAGATCTTCGAGTTCAGGGGACGAGTCAGGAATCGCGGCGAGGGGTCTTCCAATAAGGAAGTGTCCAGGAGTAAGCACGCTGAGGTCCTCCACATCGCCAGTGATCGGAGTCAGCGGACGACTATTGAGCAACGCCTCGATGCTATCGAGCAAGGTGCCAAACTCTTCGTAAGTCAAGTGTCGTGATCCTGCCACGCGTTTGAGGTGGGTCTTAAACGACTTGACGCCTGCCTCCCAGAGTCCGCCAAAATGGGGCGAGCAAGGCGGAATGAATTTCCACGTTGTTCCCTCCCTGGCAAGGGCATCCGTAACTAGATGGTGATTTAAAGGTGACTGTGACCAGACGCTCCTGAGTTCAAGGTTCGCCCGATGAAAATGCGTCGCATTGTCACTCCATATTATTGCAGGTTTACCGCGACGCCCGCTGAAGCGGGTTAAGGCACCCATTAGACTTTCTGTCGATAAGTCACCCACCAACTCCAAATGTATTGCTTTGGTGGCTAAGCACACAAACACGGCCACGTAAGACTTATTGGTGCGCACACCCCGGCCCTTGGAAGCCAGAACTTGAAAAGGGCCAGCGTAGTCAAGGCCAGTGTTGGTGAAGGCCGGCGCAGGTGTCACTCGCTCCGGTGGAAGCGGGGCCATTGCCTGGGTCATCGGTCGGTCGCGGGTACGAATGCAGACGAGGCATTTGGCGACAAAGCTGCGTACAAACCGTTTACCTCCAATTAACCAAACACGGCGGACGACGTTCACGTAGGTGGACCGGAACCCGCCATGTAAACATCGATGATAAGCCCACTTTACGATCAGGTGCGCAAGAGGGCAGGCGCAGCTGAGTATCGGAGGATGCTTAACATGATAGGGAAGAGCGGAATGGCTGAGCCGTCCCCCGACACGCAGAAGGCCGGATAAACACAGAAAGACGTCGAAACCCCGCAGGCGGCTCTCAGCGGGCAGCGGGAAACCTCGATGGATGATGTCGATCAGATGGCAGAATGACCGTCGCTGGCTAATCCGAACGCACTCAGCAAGAGTTTCGATTAGTTCTTTGCTTGTAACAGGATCTGTAACGCTTAGAGTCGGAGTCCTGGAGAGACGGAGTCGCACCCATCGTCGCAGTCTGATCATGAAACGCAGTAGGGTGTCGAGCTCGGAGAAAGTAGCCAGGATATCGAAGTCGGTTTGTCTGGTGGAGCATACGTGGAGCATACGTGGCGAGACTGCAAGCTCTTCTATTGTATTAGCCACGACTGCATCGCAGGCCTGGGGCTAACTAGTGTCAGTCTCGTGCAGCCATTGGGGTCCACGTAACCAATCCTCTCGACTTGCAAGATCGACAACACTGGCTCCTCGACTGGCCACATCGGCGGGATTTTGGTGGGTTGGGACGTATTGCCAAAAGTCAATCGGAAGGATGTCCTGCAGGTGACTCACATAGTCGTCAATGAGGTTGTTGCCCACTGGATCTGATGATCTGGCCCAGTGAAGGGCGATTTGTGAGTCGCTCCAAGCCGTGCACTTCTCGTATGCTACCCCCAGCTCATCAGCGATTGCCCGTAGCAGTTGTGGCGCGATAATGGCGGCTCTCAATTCGAGCCGCGGAATTGTCATTCGAGGGGTGGGTTTAGTATCAGGCTTTAGACTCTTGATCGACGTCAGTTTCGTTTTCGCAGCCAGCAAGCTTACGCTTATAGCATTGCCGTCATAGTCCGTTCGGATATATACCACCGCGGCCATGGCTCGTCGACTGGCGTCCGAGTAGGCGTGCAGTTGTGCATTCTGGTTCCTTCCTGTCCGTATCCACCGTGGGATGGCGGTTTCAGAGACCGACAAACACTCCCATTGAATCGTTGCCCACGCAGCAACAACGAGGAAGGCAACTTCGCGTCCCAATCTAGTCGCGCCCTCCACAGATCCTGAATAAACAACTTGGCGATCAGAATCGCAGGTGCGTACCACCCACACGGGTCAAAGACGGAAGAGACTGCCGCGAAGATCCCTCGCTTTGTGCACGCAGTACCTGAGTTTGACGGGGCATTCAGTCGCAGACTGTGCTGGATCCCAGAGAACTCCCAATTCACTCACCGGTCCTTCCTTGTTGAGTTGGATCCACGTTGGCCGCAGACAGTCCTCAAGGGGAAGATCATGTATGATCTCCGGTGAATTCGCAACCCACTTTCCAAGTGGGAATCCCCCAGCCTGCAGCAACTGAATGAGTCGATCCCTCAAGAGCTTCGCTGAATTGACGTCATCGGCGCCTGACAATATGTCGTCGACGTATCGATCCTTGAGTAGTGAACACATAGCCTCGGAATGCTTAGCTCCCTCATCCGTGCAGAGCTGGTGGAGGGTCCGCATCGACAAATAAGGGGCGCACGACTCTCCGTACGTGACCGTCAGCAACTTAAAATGAATAATGGGATCCTTTTCATTGGGAGACCATAGAATGCGCTGCAAGTCTGCGTCTCTCTCGTCTACCAGGATTTGTCGATACATCATCTTGATGTCTGAGCAAAAGGCGAACCTATGTCTCCTCCACCGGATCAGTACTCCCCAGACAGGTGTCTGCAGCTTAGGGCCCGTCTGTAGAACGTCATTCAGGTTGCAGCCGGAGGAAGTTTGTCTGGACGCATCGAAAACGACTCTAAGCTTCGCCCCTTGATCTCCACGCTGCCAAATTGGAATGTGGGGAACGTAATGCACTTGTCTGTCAGTTTGGGCTAACTCGTCATCGTTGACGATTTGCATGTAACCCAAATGCAAGTAAGTGTCCATAAATTTCGTGTATTCCTTGGCGAGCAAGGCGTCTCCGCGCATCCGACCTTGGAGAGAGATGAAAGAGGCGCGAGCGCTGTCTAGACCGTCGCCAAGAGAGTTCAAGGTATTCTGTCTGAGCGGTAGGCGAACGACGTAACGCCCTTCTCTGGTATGACGTTGCTCGGAGAAGATGCACTCACATGACTCGTCTCCAGGAGATTGTCGAATCGCCCTGGGCACGTCCTCGAGCTCCCAAAAGCGTTGTACCAGCTGAGATAAATGTTGATGGCTCCATAGATCGTGCTCGGAATGAACCGCGAGGCCAGCCACAGCCTGTGAACTCGCGAGGGTCGATGATAAGCAACCTGACACCGCCCATCCAACGGCAGTGCGCTGAGCCATGAGACCGGCCCGTCGATGCAATCCGGGTTTCAGGAGATCAGGCAGTACATTGTTGCCCACAAGGAGCTCAACTGGTCGAGGGGTTCCAAAGCTCCTATCAGCCAACTCCCAGCCCACCCATTGAGACATTATGTGGTCGTCGATAGGCACGGGGGGGACGACAAGTCCTAGACTTCGAAGGCAATGTGCCTCGAAGCGGATGGGGGCTAGTCGATCTGGCAGATGCAGACTCAGAATGGCTTTTCCACGGGCACGCTCCAGAAGTCCTCCTCCGAGGCCACTGATGGCCACACAGGTCGGTTGGATAATGATGTTGAGTCGACGTGTTAGATTAAGTGAAATGACCGTTATTTCTGAGCCACTGTCGAGCATTGCCCTCACCTGCAGTGGTGGTCTGTGACCATTTCCAATGCAAAGGATAACGGTCGGGAGCAATGTCAGTCAGGATGCCTGAGAATCTTCAACAGTGGCGAGCGATAACCGTGGTTGTTTGGGCGCCACTGGCGCCAGAATTTGTGCACATTTGCGTTTTCGGTCATCATGAATGAGTGTGTGGTGCGAAGCTTGGCAGTGCTGGTACGTGGATTTAGGACATGTGCGAGCGTCATGGCCTGGGCGAAGGCAATTAAAACACCATCGGCCCTTCACAACAGCTTCTCTTCTACCAGTTGGATCGAGTGCCAGAAATTTGTCACAGTAGCCAATGTAATGATGGTCGCTACATAACGTGCAATTCGACCCAGCTTCGCGTGTGGCAAAGCTGCGAACGCCACGGCTGAAGGAAGGGGTGAAGAACGGCTTAACCGGTACCAGGCGAGATGTCTTGGATCCCTCTACCGAGCTGACTGAGCGGCAACGTCTAATGAGGAAGTCGGACAGCATGTTGAACGTCGCCAAGGTTTCGTCTCGTGCGCGAGGGGGTGGTTCTTCACCGACCTGACCAACTGAATTGAAAGTCAATTTTTCCATTTCATCTTCCCAGGCACGTCGAGTCATTGGATCCATACATGATTCAGCTATTGACACAAACCAATCGTCCCACGAGTCCACTGGACGATTTAATGCGCGGAGCTGGTCTCGATGGCGACTCAATGTATCCAGTAAAGTCTGCAAACTAATAGATGATTCTTCGCGCTGCGGCTTGAGATTTCGCAGAATGCTCAGATGATCCTGGATCAGCAGACGACGATGCTCGAAGCGCATCTCAAGCAAGCTCCATGCGGTGGCGTAATTGTTGCCGGTGACCTGCAATGAGCCAAGAGCGGCGCTGGCGTTCCCCTGCACATGCGTCTTGAGATAATAAAATTTCTCGACCTCGGTTAATCGAGGATTGTCGTGGATCAAGGCGCGGAAGAGATCGCGGAACGATTCCCACTCGTCTCGACGACCCGAAAAGGTGGGCACGTTGATCTGAGGTAACCGGGCGTGAGACGTCATCGTGAAATCGACCTGTTCAGTGATGAGATGACTGCGACGAGACGAAGTCGCCGTAGGTTGAGGCTCCAACCTTCGGTGAACATCGAATAATAGAGACTGCGCCGCAACAAAGCTCTCCTCGATGAAACAGTAATCCGAAGCTCTCTCGTAACCCTCCAATTGCTCGTCCGTAAGAGAAAGTAACCCCAGATTGTTGGCTTAGAAGTCGGACCAGTATGAGTTGAGCAGGTGTTGACTGATCCCAGCGTCCAAGCATCATCCGGTAGCAAGGATGATAATTAATCGGTCAGACTTGAGTAAATTAAAACTAATGAAATGAATTAAATTGTAAGGTGAAATTGTATGACTTGAATAAACCGCAAAAGTGTGAAGAAATTCAATCGTTTTAAAGATTTCTAGACAGAGAGAAAGAGGAAGGATCAGAATATGGTTCGCAGTCAATTAATTATTGGACAGCGTGGTCCAAGCATGAGATCCATTCACAAACTATGACGAGCGCGCGCCATTTTAATCTCAATATTTTTACTCACCGGACAGTAAAGTCCGAGCCACGTGGCTTTAAGCAACAATGTCGGCGAGCTCGCGCCACTTTTACAAACGGAGGGAGAGAGACAGAGAGAGAGAGAAAATGGCTTCTCCAGACAGCGCGGTCTGAACCACACCGCTTTTGGTGCGAAAACTCGGCGAGCTCGCGCCCCCTCTTTTCTCTCTCAGTGAGAGAGATGCAGTTACAGATCGGAAAGAGAAACAGAGAGCATGACCCCAATACATAGCATGATGCGCACGCAGTTTTAGCGGGAACAACACAAATATGGCGGCTTTCTCTTAACCACAGAGCCCTATACGCGACTTTAAGCGGGAACCTCGTCGGGAAAGCGGGAACCCCACGGTAGACAATTCAAATAGATAAATGAAACGCGGTTTTCATGTATTACAAGCGACGCACGCTACGGATTTTAAGCTAGAAAACGCGACAGCTCTCGGCTCCGCTGCCGATACGAAACAACAGAGCGAGAAAAACAAAACACTCGCGACCGCCAAGCGTACTTATTCCTTTCCTTATAAAATGTCAGCACACTACTAACTTGTAGACGGACAAATCCGGCTCGAAGGACCAATGTTGGGTTTTTATAAAGAACCAAGTCGTAGGCGGTGAAATATGCTTTTTTTATTTTCTTTAGAATATCTATAATAGAAACGTACTTCCGTCGAGTCTAGATCGACACTGACCGCTCCTCATCAACCAGTCTCTCTTCTCTTCAATCCCCACAACTGGAGGGGTCGCCCGAGCGAAACGGTACGAAGACTCCCGAAGTTGACAACGCCCGCAGCAAAACAAACAATATCAATTCACACGACTCATTTTTTGAATTTTAGTATTTTTCTAAATTTAATGAGTTGCAAAATAAAAATAGAATATTATTGGTTGATGTATCACCAAATTGATTGATTATTTCTATCACATATATCATCTTATAAAAGTACTATAAAGGATATTGACTAGATATGAATATTTTTATTACTTACACAACAAATAGTGGTGGTTTCTGTATATTAGCATACTTGACTATGTCATGATCTGGTTCAATGTTAGCACAAGCAAACTTGTCTGTGCCAAAATCTTTCTCAAGAATCACAATTGATTTCCCTATTGCATTAACTGAACCTGTAAGTGGAAAATTTGAATCCACCAATAATTTTCTTTCTAGACCAATATCTATTGGACCTAATCGAGCAGATATATCTCCAACGTCACATCGTAATGGAAGGTCTGCGCCACATTCCTTTTTATAAAGATCATCCTAAGTAGCACAAATAAATATGTTTATATATAATATATTAATAATAAAAAAATCTATATCTTATATAAAAGTATTAATTTAAAAGTAGTACATTGTACAACTAGGGAGTAAAATATATAATTGCCACGAGCGTGTTTTCAGTAATTTATACGAGTTGATTAACGGGGGTCACCTAAACGAAGTACACTGTATTTTATATACCGCAATATGTAACAATATATAGCATTATATAAAGTTTGAATTATTTCTTGAACTGAATAAGGGCAGGTTGGTTGGATGTAAAAGAAACCAAAAAAAACAAATTTCAATGTAGAAATTGCGACGCTTCTACGACAAAGATGCGTCGACCTCATCAGGCAATAAATATATACAATCAATGTGTTTACGGCATGACAATTTCAAACATCAAACTCAATATAGCATTATATGTGCAGTTATAAAGAACTCATTGGCTATCTATAATTAAAAAGAAGTAGTAGAAGTATCTATAATTAAAAAGAAGATGAATCTTGTCTTAGGGAACTGAGACGAATTACTTGTATCTATGAGCGTTACTCAAGGAACTACGACTTCGATATCTGGGAATCTTCGAGCTCCGTACGAATAATCATCTGACGTCGGCGCCAGCAAGTCTAATGGGACACCAGCAAGCCAAACTTAACGCCGCTACCTACGTTTGAGGCAGCCGATCGTTCATCACTATACATATACATTAATAAAAGTAGTTATGCAGATACTTTTAGAAACGTAAGTAGGACATCCACATAATTTATTTAAAAATTGTATAATTGCAAATGCAGTTATACGGACACGGTAGTACTCACCTAACCTTTTGGCTTATAGGATTATTAAAGAATTGCAAAATTCCAAACGGTTTGTTGGGGCCGACGGCCTTAATTTACAATTATTTCATAGTTCTATAAACTGAAAGCAAGTTCGGCCCGATATAGTCGGATGACCTGAGGGATGGTTATCTTTTCAAAACATTAACGGTTGACAACCTCTAGCAGTGTTTCTATCTCGTACCGGGCGTTCGAGTCTGCGCAGTAGAGCCGCGCTCCGATTGGTTCCTATTCCGGCGGGGAGTATGAACTTGACTAGCGAAGGAGGGGTAACGAGAACCCGAACGACGACGGTTCAAATCACCTCACTCCCAAAATTCTTTTTTTTCTTTTGTATAATAAAAATATTAATTTAGTTTAATTGTAAATAATAATTTAATTAAATAATGATTAATTACCTTATAATTCTAAGCTTCCCTCCAGGGGGCACAACTTAAATATAAGTTCCGATATAAATACGCGCACATGTCACGGTAGCCGTGAGCGCTAAGGCGTATGCATTTTGCAGAAACCATGGGGTCTCGGGTTCAAATCCTGAGACTCTAATTTTTTTTTCTTATGTATCTAACACTTCTATTACATACATTCAATAAATAATAATTATTTTAATAATTGATAGTGTAAAATATTTTAATACTCAATATTACTACTCTAACTTTAACCCTCAACTTAGCGTTGGGTCGCATCCAGTATACAGAAGAAAAGGCTTTGATTAAAAATATGTAAGTGAATGGTAAGTTTATATCAACGGTCGACGAAATCATTGGTTGAATATTCACACGTAAAATTGTGAGATGAGTGACAAGTTGTAAATGGTGTTCGCAAACTGAGGATTGCACTCGCGTTGGCAAGATAGCGCGCGCGCGTGCCGATGGGGGATGCTCGCATCGATACCGCCGTAAATTAGGTTAGATTCAGGGGTGCGCTTGCATCGATATGCCATGGTAAAACAGCTTCTTATAGATATGTCATGGTAAAACAGATTCTTATTCATAAAGCAGGTTCCTACTAGGGGGCGCGCATCGATACGCCAGGCTTTGGTAAAGTAGGTTGCGTCGGTATTACCATCGGTCGGTAAGGTAGGAAACTTTTAGCACGGATCAGAACCATGCTCTGATGGTAAGTGGCTTAGAATCCTATTTGTCCCAGATACTATCGGTCAAATGTGCTGAAAAAGTTCCGACGAAGGAACTTATTAATGATCATAAACTGTAGAAATTTAAATTAATTATATCAAATAACTTTCTTTTAAAAAATAAAATAGTGAAAAAATTGTGTTGTTTTGTATCAAACGTTTCGAAAATAAAAAGCATTTAATCCACTTGAAATTTTAGAAAAGAATAGTCTTTTAGGTAGTTTAAATTACTATTAATTTTCAGTTGAAAATATCTGTTATCACCTAAGCTATAAAGCATTATATATTTTTATACAATGTATTTGATTGCTCATATCTCCGAAACTATTCGAATAAACATGTTAAAAAAATTATTGTCATAGAAGATGATAATGACAATATGTTGTAAAAATTGCAAAATATTTCGTACCTTAGTTTTTAAAAAAACACTATAATTTAAAATGTAATTTTTATTAAAATTTTGTTTGCTTATAAAGTAATGTAATGTTTAATTAACCATATTTTTGGAAGAAAATGTTTTAAAAAAATTCAAAGAAAAGCAAAAAAAATTAATTTTTATATTTTTAAATCATACGATTCAAAATGTTGTGCCAGGTGACGAAATATTCAATCTGATTAAACGGAATTTATTTATTATGCAAAAAAATTTTCAAGCAGATGATTGTAATTAAAAATTTAAAAAATTACCTTTACTTTTCTTTTTTAATTATTTTTCACCACATTTTCCTATAAAGATATGTATTGTTAAACACTAAATATAGTACGTCTTTAACTGATAAAATTCCAAATTTTTATCAGCTTTTGAACAGTATTGTAGGTATTATTAGAAAGAACAAAATTTTTTTATAGTTTTTAACAATCTTACAAGGAGAGAGTACTTATTATTTTTTTTTTTCTCTAACATTCGACCAGCCTGAGACATTTGAGCTTCTTTTTTTTTAATCGCATCTACTTGATCTCAGCTTTCTTTTGAACGTGGGTTTGAGTAACCTATCTCTAATGGTCGATTAGTTATAAGCAATTGAAGTCGAAGTAATTTGCTTTAAAAATTTGCTTCATTAACCCATAACTTTGGTAAATTTAAACACTGGGATCTAAAAATCTGGCTTTTTCAAATTTTTAGATTAGAAACATATCCTAGAGTTAGGATAAGATCCGTAATACGGAGGTAGTACTTTCTCCTTGTTAGATAAAAACTGGTATGGGGTTTGAAAGTGCTTTATTTCAAAACAATCGAAATGTATACACATATATAATAATGGAAAGTATAGCCAATTGCGGGACATACCAAAAAGTTTCAGTCAAGGTTGGGCTCATATGTATTCACTATATAAATTAATAAATGCGATAAAAATAATCGTAGATACCAATAACTTGTATTTAAACAGATTTCGCTGAGAAGTAAGTGCACGGTTTCAATAAATTTTTAAAAAAATTATTGCAGCACTCTATCCTAAAAACCGCCTTCGGCTCGGGATGAAACCACCTCGTTTCGTAAATAATTTCGTACCTGTTATTAAGACATATACTATTAAAATTTTGGAAGTTTGGCTAGAGTATGTCCATTTTTATCTGCATTAAAAAAGCAAATAAATGTGATTTTATCTACATAATTAAGTAAACCTTCTACCGAAATAGTATTTCGACAAAATATTTTTCTGTAAATTGCTGTACACCCTTAAAAAATACTGTTAAAAACTACGTCCTATGCGAAAGAAAATTTTAATATAATAAAATAAATTACTAGCTAGAAAAAAATAAAGTTTTTGAAAATGTTATACTATTTTTTCATAAATTATAAAATATTATTATATTCCAATAATATATTATATATAGGATCGACATGTTAATTTAAGGAAGCTACGTGCCAATTAATTGGAAGCGGTTTTTTAATTAAACTAATGAATAGAATTACTTATAATTTATACAGTTTATAATTATTAATGTTTCTTTCGTTGCGAAATTTTTTTTTGCGAAATTGTACTGTTACAAATTGTACTCTCTCTATGAAAAAGCAATAAAAAATGTAAATATACGTTTGTAAGGTTTACACTTTGAAATTTGAAGTATTTTAATCTGGCGCTCTTTCAAATGTGTATACATATATTATTTTGTCTGTATTTCAGCTATCCTTTAAATTGATCTCTGAATTTTCGCTGTTAAAAAATAATGATACCGGCGGGAAAGATTATGTAAGTTTTTCCACTAAATTTGTTTGTAACATAATTACAACAATGTAATCATCATTTTTATAATTCATTTTTATAATTCAAGGACTAAAAAGGGATTTTTTCTAACTCGCCTGGACACAAAGCGTGTTAATTTAGATAAATCACTAAAAAGTGTAATAAATCAGCGACAAATAAAAAATCTTTTAAAGACAAACCAATTGATCAATAATATGACAAACGACAATAATTATTGCAACAGGTTCCATTACCTAAATTAAATATGTTTATTAATATTTTTTTTTAGAATCATGTATAGTTCTCTCTAGTGATATATGGTTTTCTATAGAGGCCTCGATGGCTTAACATGAAATTTAAGTATAAAGTTAATTATATATTTGTATTTCAACTGTTTCTTGTAGGAATTTTTTATTAGAAAATTTTTATATAAATATATTGAAGTATTTATATTATACACTTTTACTTTTAAATCTAAATGAACTTTTTTGTAGATAAACTTTATAAAATTCACTTAACCTTAAAAAAAAAAAATAATAAGTTGGAAATTGCAGAAGCGATGGTACAAACTTATCCTGCTCGAAGAATGTGGATTGAAAAAGAATCGTCAAGTATTATAGCAGACAGTTGTACAATATCCTGGCTTAATTGATTATAATCGCTTTTTGGTAAGCAAGAACTCAAACTTTAAATACCTCATATTGAACATATCTTTTTGATTTTATAAAAATATTATAATTCTTAAGGGACTGCAAAAACAAACATTATTAATTAGGTACGACCGTTATGTAGGAGAGCCTTATATTTTTGTCAACGAAAAAAGTGTTATTCCACGAATATCTCAAAAAGTTATTACCTGATTTGGCTGAAATTTTGAGGGTAGTTTTTTCTACATATAAGAAGGTGCTGGTTCTATTTCCAGCAACATCGGTGAAACCATATTTAAGCTATAACAAAATTTACATTTTGAAAATTCGTGAATTTATTGCTTGTTTATATTATAAGTTATATGATAAATGAATTTATTGATCTCCACAAGCCAAAGAAATATTCCTCACAACTCAAGTAAGGTGGACTGTATTAATACCAGCCACTATAGAAAGTTTTTATTAATTTTATATTACAATCAATTAAATTTTATATATTTTTTTTGACTTAGCTTATCTTAGTCTGTTTTCAAACATTCATCCTGTGAGGTTTCTATAGTGGCTGGTATTAATACAGTCCGCCTTACTTGAGTTGTGAGGAATATTTCTTTGGCTTGTGGAGATCAATAAATTCATTTATCATATAACTTATAAAGTTTACATTTCTCTAAAAACGGCTTTCGTTCATTTTCCGCACAATATCGCGAAATGTAGAACTCCCCTCAAAAAACTTTGTATTAACAAAATGTTTTAATTGCAAAGACGCAACTTTTTCCTATGTAACATAATGCATGATTTTCCACTATTTTGGGCGCTAGAGACTTGCAAAGTCGCTAATGTCATCAATTTGAAAATTAAAAATTTCGATGTTCCACGAATATCTTAAAAATTTTCAAACGATTTGGCGGAAATTTTAAGAGTAGTTTCCTCTACCTTTCGGATGGCACTGGTTCTGTTTCCAGTAAGATCGGTGGAATCATATTTTTATTCTGCTATAAAAAGGTCAGTAGAACCATATTTCAGCTATAACTAGACGAAAACTTGGTGCTATACTCAATAATCCGGATATTTTCTTTTGTATTATAATGTTTTATCCATTAGTTTTTTATAAGTCTTTTCTCGAATTAAAAAAAAAATCAATATTAATAGTAATTATAGGTAACACTATTATTATCTTAAATGTAAAAGAAAAAAAAACAATAAATTAAATATTTTTAATAAAAAAAAATACTTTTTTTTAAGAATTGCAATAAATTAGTATATATATTGCAAATCAGCGAGAAATCAAGAAAATAATATCAAACCTTTAAAATGTATACGTAAAAAATAAATAACATTGGTTGACTTAAGATTTCTTAATGACATTATGACGAAGGCGAAATCCAATTCGTTTATTAGATGTTGGTACAGCGGGTTATTGAACCATTATAAGTATATTTTGGAAAATAGAGGACGATAATGAAGAAGCAAGTAATTCCTTGTAGTAGGCACTAAATTCAGGTGGTACAAACAGACAAGTCAGTCAAGCAGTATTCAATGGTATTGATCCTGAGAAAAAGCCATTGTAAAACGCCAAGTAATAATCCAATTGAGAATCAGAACAAATTTGTCCGCGTTGCCGCTGAAGTATTACCTGGAAGTTAGTGAGCGAGATACGTTGAATGGTTACTTGCTAATTATGGTATGAAACCAGTTAGGAGATTCGGTACACTGTGTCATCTCAATGATGAATCGATTTCCCTGGAAAACATAGACGTTTCTTTTAAACTTATAATGAAATTTAAATAATATATTAATTACTGAATTTGATTTATAGATTAGAAGACAGAGTGATAAAGATATATCGAAAATCAATGTCACCAAATATACTGAATAATATAAAAACACAAGCAGCAAACAGTTTTAATCAAATATTTAAACTCAAGAGAAAAAAATAACATTATTAATAATAATAATAAAATAAAATAATATTTTATTATATATTACACATTCCAAACTAAATAAACATTAAAAGTAAATTAAATTGTAATAAGTAGATTCAAAGCAAACTATAGAAGTATTTTCAATGGTTAAATGCATATTGTTCGAACTATCTATTTTTTTCTCTGAAGTTTGAATTTTTGGTTAAAACCGTTTGCTTCTTGTGTCTTTATATTATTCAGTACACTTGATAACATTGATTTTCGATATATCTTTATCACTTTGTCTCCTAATCTATAAATCAAATTCACTAATTGTTTTATTATAAAATAATAGATATATTATAAAAAAACAAACGATAATGAAAACTACCTCGTGGTTAGAATAATTCTGGTCCATGCCTTTGTAATTAGGCATTTCTTCATTCATACTTTCACGAAATGAATCGCCAGATAACAAATACTTTGACTAAGATGATGACGGCTGTTGTTGTTTGAGCGACGTTATTGATACATTTAACTCGAGATTGGTATGTCTAGTACAAACAGTATTACTTATTGACGTAAATGGACGCGTCGGTAATAGAGGTGGTAGCTGCTGTGACTGCTGTAGACTGAGACCACAGTTCGTGCTCAACGATAGTAATAATTGTAGTGATGTCGAAGCACACTGTTAAATTATAAAAACCAAATTTTAAAAGTTAGTAATGCAGAAAATTGTATCTACGTGGGTTCTCAAAGTATTCCATCATCGTTGACTTACCACTCGTAAGCTCATTCGCTTTTGCCTAGTCTTCACAACTTCTTCAGATTTACCCATAATGTCCGAATCGTATCTATTTTTCGATTACGCTTGTTGCAGTTGGTTCGATGACAACGACATCTTCTGGGGTGACAGAGTCTGTCAGAGCCGATGAATCCCGTTCTGTTGCACTATTGAGAGATGTTTACGTTCTATTTTTGAGCTTGATGAGGTTAAGCTTACAACATAGACCCTGTCGAATTATTTGCAGTAATTAGTTGAATTATCCCGCAATTATTTAGAAACTCCCGAAATATCCAGAAAATCCCGCAATTAGTGGAGTTATCCCGGAATACCTCAGAAATTCCCGAAAACGCCAGGGAATCCGATTATTATTAGAGTTATCCCGAAATACCTCAGAAATTCCCGAAATATCCTGGAAATCTCGCAATTAGTAGAATTATCCACAAACAGCTCAGAAATTCCTGAAATATCCAGGAAATCCCGTAATTAGTGGAGTTATCCCCCAATACCCCAGCAATTCCCGAAATATCCAGGAAATCCCGTAATCTTTTATGTCATCCCGAATTTCCTCAGAAATTCTCGAAATATCCAGGAAATCCCGTAATTAGTGGAATGATCCCGTAATCCCTCAGAAATTCCCGAATTATCCAGGAAATCTCGCAATTATCTACAATTATCCTGTAATTCCTCAGAATGTCCTGAAGTATCCAGAAAATCCCGCAATTAGTTGAGTTATCCCGGAATACCTCAGAAATTCCCGAATTCTCCTGGAAATCCCAAAAGTAGTATGGTCATGCCGAAGTACCTCATAAATTCCCAAAATATCCTGGAAATCTCGTCATTAGTGGAAAGATTCCGGACTACCTCAGAAATTTCCGAAATCTCCAGGAAATCTTATATTATATTAAAGTGGATCGACTTTTGGTCTCCGGTTCTCCGGTTCTCCGGTTTTTTAAAAATGCATTTTTATAGTTTCAAAGTTTTATTTTAATTGGACTTTACACTTTTGGGCCTTACATTTTTTGCACCTTACATTTTTTGGACCTTACATTTTTGGGCCTTATAAATTTTGGGCCTTACATTATTGGCAACGGAATTGTAAAGTTTTATTTTAATTGGACTTTACAATTTTAGGCCTTACAATTTGAGCCTTACATTTTTGTCCTCATAAATTTTGGGCCTTACATTTTTGGGCCTTATAAATTTGGACCTTACATTTTTGGGCCTTATAAATTTTGGGCCTTACATTTTTGGGCCTTACATTTTTGGGCCTTACATTTTTGGACCTTATAAATTTTGGGACTTATAAATTTTGGGCCTTACATTTTTGGGCCTTATAGTTTTTTTAAACAAATAGATATCAACTACTATGTCGATATTATTACCAGAAAATTATCTTAATAACAATAATTAAAATAACATTTGATTACGTAATTAAAATTAATAAAATTTCAACACTGGAACATACAATAAATCAAATTAATTTTCATTGTTTATTTTACAAACTTATTTTTGCAAAAATTTCAAATTACAATTATTATGTTATTTAATTAAATTACAATTATTATGTTACAATTGTACTCTATTCACTTGTATATTACATAAGATATATTTTATTTAATATATCGTTTTTATTGTTTATATAATTTATAAATTCAGCAAGTATTCATCGAAATCATCTTTAACAGAAAAATTAAATTATATCATTAAATATTAAATGTATAATTAATTAAACATTAGATAAAATATTCAAATACATATTACTGTTTTTAAAATACCATTTAGAAGATTTATATCCAATATGCATATTGTCACATATTATTGATATTATATATGTTATATCTGTAACAAAAACATTTTTATTATTAATTATAAATAAATTGACAAAGTCAAAACTTTACCTTTTAACTTAATCATTAAGAAATACTACTGCATTTTTGATTATTTCGATAGTCTTAATAAACTAATCAGGATACTGAAATACAAAAAGACTTATTATATTTCAAACAATGATAATTTAAAATGAAAATAAGATAATTTTATAATATACCTTGTGACTTTAATCGTATGGAATGCCATTAGGAATATAATATTTTATTGATATAATATTAATTGGAATGCTGCTGCCGTTTGTTATTTTTATTCAGCGCTGCATTCATTGGAATGTTGCTGCCCTTTGTTTTTTTTATTCAGCGCTGCATTTATTGGAATTATGAGTTTCAAACTACTAGCAAAGAATTTGTGCAAATATTGGCCCATTAGATGGAAAGTTTGGCCCTCTTGTTTTAAGGTTGGCCCAGATTGTTTAAATGTTGGCCCATTTACAGAAAAGATTATTACAACATATTATTTACAACATATTATTATTGCAATATTAAATATTATCAACGCAATTAAGTGCGCCTTAATTTAAGAAATTGCATGTGAAAAACAATTTTTTACTGGTTGAAAAATTTATTCCATAATCAATACAAAATGTTCCTAAATTGGCCAAAAGTGGGCTAAAGTTTGCCAAAACTGGAAAAATGTTCCAAATATTTCAATGTTGGTAAACATCGGCCCACTTTTGGCGCAAGTTGGCCCACTTTTAGCATACTTTGGAGCATTTTCATCGAAAATGTATTTCCACTAGGGTATGTATAATATTAGTATTTATAAAATATTAAATTTATATTAACTATATTTCATTCATTACATTGAAGCTACTTTCTTATAAACACTGTTTTCTAATAATTTATATTTTATTTTTTTCAGCTTTACAAAAAAATATTAATAAAAAATTTAAAATAATCGTTTAGAAAAATAAAAAAAATTATAATTATTATTAAACAATTGAAACAAATTATTAATATTATTTTTATAATTGTGAATCATTTTGTAAAATAAACCATTTTTATAATGGGTTTGACGGAAATAAAAATATTAGTTGTAAAAACGATTGAACCATATAGCGACGATGCTTCTACGTTAAATGATGAACACATATTAGAATTTAATAACATCCTTAAATCATGTACACCATTCAATATGGAAACGACTCTTTTAGTTCAAAAACAATATAATATTAACTCAGTTCAAATGAATAATGAATACATTCAATTGTTATTTTCTGGAAAATATGAAAAAGGTTATTGGATTTGTATGTATTACACTAATAGAACGATACACATTTATGATAGTTTAAATGCTAAATATTTGCAAAATGAACATAAAGTATACATCAATAGATTATTTCCAGATAGTCAACAATTAAAAATTGTTTTTGAAACAGTGCAATTTCAAACCAATAGTTATGATTGTGGAATTTTCGCGATAGCTTTTGCTGTCTCTATTGTATTTAATTTATGCCCATGCAGTTTAAACTATGATATTTCCCAAATGCGTTCACATTTACTAAAAATATACGAAACACGTAGTATTACGATGTTTCCAATTTTACAAAATATAAACTATAATATTTCAACAATACCAATCAAAAGATACATGATTCATATTTGTTGTATTGATGAAAAAAAATTGAATTTCAATGTAGCAGAAATAAAAATAATAGAATAAAATTTTCAACAGAAATTTAATTCTGAACAACAAACAATGATGAATTTATATAATAAAGATAAAATCATTTCCGTTGATTCTATTACCCCAATGGATATAGACTATGAAATACCATCTTATAGTTCATTTTATCAAAAAAATGAAAATAAACAATTTAATTATATAGAAATAAAACAGCTAAAAATAAAACAGCAAACTATGATAAAAAGGCAAACAATTAGCTGTATCGATATAAAAAATGAACGAGAAAAAGAAGCGTTGCATAAAAAAGAAGCTTATATGAGGAGTAAAGATAGTAATGACGGCAAAATAGAAGAAAAAAATAAAGAGAAAACAGCAAACCATAATGAAAAGACAAAAATAAATAGTGACGAAATAAAAAATGAACGAGAAAAAGAAGCATTACGAAAAAAGAAACTTATGTAAATAATAAAAATAGCAACGACGGCAAAATAGAAGAAAAAAAAATAAAGAGAAAACAGCAAACCATGATGAAAAGACAAAAAATGAATGGTGACGAAATAAAAAATGAACGAGAAAAAGAAGCATTACGAAAAAAAGAAGCTTATGTAAAAAGAAAAAATAGTAATGACGGCAAAATAGAAGAAAAAAAAATAAAGAGAAAACAGCAAACCATGATGAAAAGACAAAAAATAAATAGTGACGAAATAAAAAATGAACGAGAAAAAGAAGCATTACAAAAACAACATATTTATTATAATGAAAATACTGATCAATGTAAAAAAAATGAAAAGAAAAAATTAAATGGAAAAAAATTAAACAAAAGTAGAAAAAATGATATCGATAAATTAGTATAAAACCATTTACAAAAAAATTTAAAAAGACGCATATGTATGAAAAATGACAAAGACATGGAAATACCAATCATATTGCTTAAAAAATTAAAAATTGATGAAGGAAAATTTTTTAACGTATATGATAAACCAATTAATACTAAAAAAGGTATAAATTATAAAGAATTAAATAAACGTATTTTAATTAAAAATGAACAAAATGTAGAATTAGTAAGTAAATCCAAAATAATAGGTCGAATAGCAAATGTAGATTTTGATGAAAAAATAATTATTGAAAACAATTTAGGTTATATGTCTGAAACTTGTAAACATTGTAATACTAAACATTTTGTTTTTGAATATACACTAGGTAAAGAATTTTCTAATTGTTGTCACAAAGGAAACGTAGACTTACCAAAAATGCCTCCCTATCCGGAAGAATTAAAGCAATTAGCTACAGGAATATCGGAAGATAGTATTAATTTTCGCAAAAATATTCGGCTATATAATAATGCGTTAGCTTTTGCAAGCTTTGGAGCTAATTTTGATAAGTTATCTGGTAGTGGACCACAAATTCTTAGAATATATGGTCAAATATATCGCAATGTTTTTGCTTTACATCCAAATGAAAATGAAGCTCGAAAATATGGGCAATTGTATGTTCTAGATAATGAATTAGCTGCAGCTGAAAGAAAAAGTTTTAAAAATAATTTACATACAAAATTAGAATTGTCAAGTAAATTAGATAGCTTAATTAGAAATGTTAATCCTTATGTTAAAGCTTATAAAATGATGTATAAGGTAGAAAAAGAAAAATTAGAATATTAGAAGAAAAATTAGATAAAAATATATATATAATGAAGCTACTTGTAATGAAGTTGCAATGGTATTTGTAGGAAAAAATGGACTGCCTACTTCAGAGCGGGATATAGTTATATATTCAAAATATGACAATCCAATTAGTATTCCTTTAATAAGTAAACACACTGATCCAATGACATACCCACTTATTTATCCAAATGGAGGATATGGATGGATGCCTAATATGAAATGCAAATATAAGAAAAACAATATTTCATGTTTGCAATTTTATAATTACAGACTTTCTATGAGAAATGGATTTAATCCATATCTTAATATGGGAAAAGTTCCTCAACAGTTTACAATTGATGCATTTGTAAAAGTTGAACAATCAAGATTATATTTTGTAAAGAAAAACCAAGATATTTTAAGAAGCGATTATTATAAAGGCGTAATGGATTATTTACACAAGAAAAAAGAATCTGAAAATATAAAAATTGGAAAAATGTTAATTTTGCCATCAAATTTTGTTGGAAGTTCAAGATTCCTAAAACAAAATTACATTGACTCAATGAGTATAGTAAATCGTTACGGAAAACCTGACTTATTTATAACAATGACATGTAATCCAAACTGAAAAGAAATAACTGAACATTTAAAAAAATATGAAACTGTAATTGATAGACCAGATTTAGTATTTAGGGTATTTCATCAAAAAATAAAAGAATTTAAAGAATTGGTAATTAAGCAAGGTGTTTTAGGAAATTGTATCGCCTACACTTATGTTATCGAATTTCAAAAACGTGGACTTCCTCACATGCATATGCTATAATTTTTAGATAAAAATTATAAAATTAATACTCCCGAAAAAGTAGATGAACTCATAAACGCAGAAATTCCAAACGAAGATATCTATCCACGGTTGCATAATATTGTAAAACAGTTTATGATTCATTGACCCTGTGGAGAGCAAAACATGAGTTCACCTTGCATGAGTAAAGACACAAAAAAATGTACGAAAAATTTTCCAAAAAAATTTAATAACAAAACAACTTTTAATTCATCAGGATATCCATTATATATAAGAAGAAATGATATCAAAAAAATCAATTATAAAGGTAAATACCACAATAGAATAGCTGATAATCGGTTTGTTGTTTCGTATAATCCTTATTTATTGTTAAAATTTAATTGTCACATTAATGTCGAAGTATGCTGAACAGTCCAATGTATAAAATACTTATTTAAATAGTGTTATAAAGGACATGACTGTGCGAACATAGAAATACGTGACACAGGTATCAGATCAAAAGACAGTTCTAATTTAACTCATGATGAAGATATTGAAAGCAATGAATATAATACTATTAGAATACCCTCTACACGAACTTTCACATACCATAAAAAGATTAGCTATTCACAATGAAGATGAACAAGAAGTGTATTTTAAAGAAGGAAAAGAAACAGAAATTTAAAAAAAAATGTAGAAACGACATTAACAGCATACTTAAAATTAAATCAAATCGATTCTGATGCACGAAATTATTTATATTCCGAAATACCATTAAATTATGTATTTGATAATAATTCAAAAACATGGAATAAAAGAAAAAAACAAAAAAACCTGTATTAAGCAGAATGTATGTAGTGAATCCAAAGGATCGCGAAAGATATTTTATAAGATTATTACTTTTACATGTCAAAGGAGCATTATCATTTCAGGATTTACGTACTGTTGATGATATAATTTATTCTACATTTTATGAAGCTTCTATAGCTAAACATTTGGTTAATGAAGATAAAGAATGGGACAGATGTTTGGAAGAAGCAACACAATTACACTTTCCTACTGCTCTTTGTGAATTATTTGCATATATTTGTATTTTTCACAATCCTATTAATGCAAGAGATTTGTACGAAAAATACAAACACTTTTTTTACCACCCAAAATATGAACAAAATGCTGGTGAAAACCTAGCATAAACATCATTGATAAGAATCTACAATTGAATGGATATTCTTTAAATAATTTTAATTTACCCGTTATATCTACATTTATAGAAGATTATGCTGATAAATCAACAACACATAACAAAAGTTGCACATTTACTGAAATAAACTTCAAAGTAAATTCTTTAAAAAATCATAACAAAGACATTTTCGATACTATCGTGCAACATTTAAAAATTGAAGACAAAAAAAGCTTTTTTATTGATGGACCAGGAGGAAGTGGGAAAAGCTGTTTACTTAATGTTCTAATAGACTATCTTAAATTCTCAAACATTTCATTTTTATGTGTTGCTTGGACAGGGATTGCAGCAAATTTATTACATAACGGGAAAACAGTACACACAACATTTATAAACTACCACTTAATATCACAGAATGTACTATATGTAATATTAAATCTAATTCAATAGATGGTAAAAATTTAAAAGAAGTTCAAATTATAATATGGGATGAAATATCTATGACATCGAAATATGCTTTTGAACCAGTTAATCGCCTATTTCAAGATATATGTAATAATAAAAAAATATTTGGTGGTAAAATGTTGGTTGTTTCAGGCGATTTTAGGCAAACATTACCAGTTATACGACATGGTAGTCGTACTGAAGTTATTGAAAATTCAGTTAAAAACAGTTACTTATGGCCGAATTTTATACGTATGACACTAAATGAAAATTTTCGAGTGACAGAAAATGACAATTATTTTAGACAATGGTTATTAAATGTAGGTGAAGGTAAACGTTTAAATATGTATGAAGAAGAAAATGAACTGCTTGAAATCCCTCTTGATTTAATAACAAAAGAAAATGATATCATTGCAGAAATTTTTGGAAACGAAATAAAAATAAATGATAAAGTTATATTAGCCTTCACCAACATCGACGTAATTGAAATAAATAATAAAATTTTGGCTATAATGGAAGGGCAAATTATTGAATACTTAAGTGTAGATACAGCAGAAGATGATAATGGAGAAAACTTAGATGTCATGTTACCTACAGAATTTCTTAATTCCCTTACACCTAATGGACTTCCTCTACATAAATTACAATTAAAAGTAGGTGCAATAGTAATTCTTCTAAGAAATTTAAATGTGAATGAAGGTGATTATAAGCAGGGGCAATCTGATTGCCCGTATAATTGACTGTAAGACCGATAAAAATATTAATTAATTTATTAAGTGAATGAAGGTCTTTGTAATGGAACAAGATTATTAATAATAAAACTTATGAAACATTTAATTAAAGCAGAAATTATAAGCGGAAAAAAAATTGGAAAATTAGTTTTAATACCAGGAATCACTTTGTCATCATCTAAAGAAGATATACCATTCAACATGCGCTGAAAACAATTTCCCATTCGATCAGGTTTTGCAATGACTATTAACAAATCACAAGGACAGTCATACAAACAAGTTGGTATCTATTTACCATCTCCAATTTTTAGCCATGGTCAATTATACGAAGCTCTTTCAAGAGCTAAAAGTAGAAAAAATTTAAAAATATTACTGTTAAACAATGCAAAAATAGAAAATGATACATTAAAAAATAAAATCAAAATTTACACTAACAATATAGTTTTTAAAAAAGTATTGTAAATGTGTAGACGAAAATTTATACACATTTTATATAAATTTTATAAATAAATAAAAATGGAAGTATGAAAAAAAACATTAAAATATTAGAACTATTGAATGATTAAAGTGAATATGCAAAATAATTAATAATTGTTTGCGCTGAAAATCATTAAAATACAATTGAAAATCGGCTGCAACATATCATATTGTAAATGACAAATCATTACATTAGTTATAATAAATAAAAAAAATGAAATATAAGAAAAATCCATTGAAATATTACTACTACTGAATCATTAAAATAAATATGTAAAATAATTGATAATAGCCTGCCGTTCGACAAAACTTACAGACTTCAAAAAAGAATGAGAGTTTCCCAAACTACAACGACCGAAAGTTTAATTCTTATAATAACGTATAAACAGGTATTTAAAATTATTATTTAAAAACTTAAATTTGTTAAAATTTTACAATTAGAATTATATTTGCATATATCATGTATAAAATATTTCGACAGAGCCGCCATTTAGATACAATCACTCATCCAACGTGCGTAAAAAATGATTTTCATAACACTCAATTTTATAATAACAATTACTATACAGATTCTATTAAATACCAAAATTTTTAAATATGCATTATAAAAACCATCACTTTGAAATAATACTACATTCACATACAAATTAAAACCATACATAACACAACGACAGTATTTTATACCACTTTATAAAAAATGTTACCACCGCCATTAAATAATAATATAATTTATGAGAGTATATAACATGCTTATTTTCATGTATTCTGTAAACACATTATATTACATCAATTTATTTAAAATTACGATACCCCCCCCAAATGGAAATTATTTTATGTGTGTGCATTTTAAATATATTAAATATATGGACATATTTCACTTTCTTTCTGAACACACGCACACACACCTTCTTTATAATAACCTATAATGATTATTTTTACACAGACACAATATATATATATGTATATATATATACTTATTTTTTACTCTTTGTCATATTTATTTTCTTTCTGTATTTAATTCTATCATTATTAGCGTCAAAATTTAACAGTATACTTTTCTTTCCTTAACTTACACTGTCACAGAGCCCTTACTATGTTACTATTAAATGGATCATGCATTGAAAAAATATATGATTCTTGAAATGTATACCTTACCAGCACATCCTCGCCGTAAGAGTCGAATACAATATTCATATGTTGGCTAACGCTGGAAGCATAAATATATTTTACGGAGCGTGTGTTATAACTATACACGAAAAATCTAAATGACTTCAGTACAACATGTCTTGGTCTGCAGAAACGACATCAGGTTTTCATCAAATACACTATCCAAGAGCCTAACTCTCATCCAATAATGTATAAATAGTTATTTAAAATTATCAAATAAAACGAAAACATTGGAAAGTCGACACAAAACATATGGAGTTCTCACATCTTTTCAACTCGTCTACGCGAGATCAAGATTCGAGATGCCTTTTTGAAACGATTGCCCGCTCATATACTATAAAGGACCCCTGCAATAATGATGAAAATGGAGTCGAAATCTCACGAATGATTGACATTTGACGGATTCTTTGAATGTCACGAAATAATTGATAGTCATTAGATGATCAAGTTTTCAGTTGAACTTTATTTTCAGTTCTGTCTTTGATGTTTTTTTTAATCTATAACCTCTTTTAAAAAACCAAAATACTGGAAAGTCGACACAAAATATATCGAGTTCTCACACTCTTTTCAATCGTCTGTACAATAGTAGTTACATGTAATTTTAAAGAAATTTTGATTAATTTTAAAACTTTGGTAGTTAACTATCATATTTTGTTTATTTCTCAATTTTTTTTTACAAAAACGACATCTCAGTCACCACATTAATTATACCATAATCAGTTATAAAAATATTTTTGTAATTTTTATAAAATATTATGTGAAATGTCATGTTTATAAAATATATTATAAAAAATATTCTTTTTTGATGATTTTTAACGCATTCATTAAGTAAAATATTAAAATATTATCAAAAATAGGCTTAAAACAGGTGCAAATACAAAAAACTCCTTGCAGGATAAAAGTTGTCGAAGGGCTTTAATCCAAGAAAATTTAAATTTATATGCATATAAACTTCAACTTTACACAGCGAATTTGGTGTATCTATAAAAATGCAATTTCTACCTTGATAAACCCAATTGGTTTACTAATTATTTAAAAAATGTAATGTTTTTCATTTAAAAAATGAATATAAAAATGTCACATTTAACTTTAAAGAAAAAAGGCTGTGTAACTATTTTACATATACTCATCTAAAATAAGCACGGTCAAAATACAACCGAGTGAGCGTTAGCGAGCGAGGTATCTGTTGCTAGTAACATTATTATTAGAGTTATCGCGCAATTCCTCAGAAATTCCCGAAATTTCCTGGTAATCCCATTATGATTAGAGTTAGCCTGCAATTCCTTAGTAATTCCCGAAAAATCCAGGAAATTCCGTAATTAGTAGAATGATCCCGAAATATCTCAGAAATTCCCGTAATATCCAGGAAATCCCGTAATTACTATAGTCATCCCGAAAAAACTTAGAAATTCCTGAAAAATCCATGAACTGTTTGTCATAATGCCAGGTACACATTTAGTCTAAAAAAGATAATGTTTATTTATATTTATTTACAGTAGAAGGGGAAATTCACAGAAAAGTGCTCATTTTATATATATAATTTTAATATAATGTGGATGGATTTTTCAGAAATGCAATAATTTATGTCTTTAATTCAAAATAGCCATTTTGATCGGTAAATCAGTCGGAAAGATGTTTTCACAACGACAAAAAGAATTTTGATATACTTTTCTTATTTAGGCGAAATAACATTGTCAAAATGCCTAATGCTCCGCTCGCCAAAATTTTTTTTAGGCGTAATAACATTGTCAAAACGTCTAATTCGTCTCTCTTCTAAATTCTTTTTCGGCGAAATGTCATTGACATATCGCTTAATATTTATCAACAAATTTTTTTACATTTAGGCGTTATGGCAATTAGGCGAAATGACATTGTCGGTCACAAAGTATAAATATATAAATTAAGTTATTCAGATTATAAATACTGAAACAAATTTGGATACTATTACCCTATCCACAACTGAAATAATAACGTTGATGTATTATTACTAATGAAATATAATATCAAGAAATATTATCCATACTAAATTGTTTATCATTTAATATAATCGGAAAGTAATCGTTAATTAGTTTAATTAACAAGTTTGAGTAAAGTGAATGTATAAGCTATACTAACAATTTATAAATATATAGTAAATAACGAAATACCAAAGGGTGATAATATAAATAGTAATAGTTTATATAAAGTTTATTTAAAGTTATAAAGTTTATAATAAATTTTTATAATTTAAATTGTACGAAATGCACTACAATTTAATTTGGCAAAACTTTGCGAATATAATAAATATTAGTTTTAAAAAGAAGAAAAATTTGAGTTATGATTATAAATTATATGATTATAGAATTGTTTAATGTTGTTTAAATATAAAAAAAAATTATTTAAATTTAGTGCATGTTTAATTTTTATTTGAATTGAATTTACACTATATTTGATGAACAAAGCGTTGGAGCCATCTGTTTTATCGACCGAATGTGAATAACAATTTTACCACGGATACGATTTTACTGTTCCGCACTATTCTCGGTAATTACTGATTAAAATCACACAAAATATTGTATATACGTTCAAAATAAATGTATGCTGTCACACTCTTGTAAGCCATTTAAACCTTAAATAGTAAAAATCAGCATTTCTGCTACGGACTCTGGAAAACTAATGCTGTCTAAAAGATGTCTTTTTATAGTCTTTTTATACTATGTAACGGTAAGCGAGTTACCGATCAGGTAAGCAACGAGAAAGAGGATATACAGCGCGGCGCGCGCACGAACGCGCGAGAATCGTGCGCAAGGAGAGTAACGAGAGATTTCGCGCGCGCACGGCAACAACAAGGTGTTGGTGACCGGTGATTGTTTTGTTACGGCATAAAAGAGCGAAAGGAGTGTTGTGCGTTGTGTGTGGGTGCAGAGTGACCAGTTGGCGATTTTTTTTCCTTTTCTCTCTTACGTATATTGATGTTTATTAGGCAAGAGCAACAAGGAGAAAAAACCGCCATCTGGCAACCCTGTGTGGGTGTGAGCAGCTTCTCCCCACTAACCTCCACGTCGACGTGTGCAGTAGCACCTCTCACAGGCAGTGAGAAAAGGAGGCCCGGCGAATCCCACCTTCTCGACCGTTGGAGAGAGAGAGAGAGATATACGCGTACGAGCTCTCTCTCAGTAGCACAGCCTTTTCCCGCCGAAGCGAGATATTCAGATACGCGGTAAGTGGTGCACCACATTTAGACCCGCGTGTCTACTGAATATTACGCGTCCCGATTTACCTGGTACGGTCCAGGAGAGGAAGTGTTTCTCCTTTTCCCCCTCTCGTGACAATACCCGCACGGATAGAAAGGTCAGTGGTTCGCGGGAGCCACTTCACGAGAGAAGGCGCGCGTGACGTAGTAAGCTTCTACGTAAAAGCTCTCTACGTCAGAGATTTATACGTCACACGGTGTGACGTATGCCATCAGGTTAAGCAGCCGATCATATCCGGATCGGTTGCTCGTAATCGACAGTTCAGTAGAGTTTAACTGATTCTTTTCGCGCTGAGCTCGGGGGTAGTCATCGGTACGACTCCCCGTAAATTGTTAAAGTTCATTTGTTATTAATTTATTAATATTTAATTGTTAATTTAATAAATTGACTCGGCGAGACAATCTTCCTCGCCGATTAACAGTAATATCGATTGTTGATCGTGTTTTGCCGGTTACCGTCCTGTCCTACGAATACCGCCCTCTCCGGTGTTTATCCTAGTTGGCAATTTTGGGCATAGGGCCCAACACACGGTATATAAGTCAAACGAGGTGTTTGACGTTGTTAACGGCATTGCACGGGAATCAAAGGGATTCCCGGCCGCATCGTGGGACTGCACACTTAAGGTTGGTAAGTTGGGACAGATTGGGCCTAACCGTGGGCCTAACATATCCCCAGTACCCACCCCGTTACAATTGGCGCCCAATACGTGTGGATTTTGGATACAGGACATCGGAAAAATCAACAAGCACGATATAGTTGTTCAATTGTTAATAATATTGTTAATTACCAATTGGATAACTCGCGAACAATAACGAGGTCAGCAGTCGCGTTTCGAAATTGTGAAGTATATTTCGGTACTCTTTCGTTTCCCCTCGAGGCGGGATTTGTTTATTAACAAATAGAATTGTTATAAACAAATGAAAATTTTTTTATAACAAATAAAATTTTTTTTTTATTTTTCTCGTCTCGACTACTTAGTAGTAGACACAGGAAATTGGTTCCTGGTCGAACATAGGTGGCGCCACTAGAAAAAGGTCGCACAAATAGGAATTTGGTGGGTTTTCGAACGGAATTGATAGACCGACGAATGTTACTTGGAAATTGGGTAGTTTGGACCAAACCAAGTAACTAGCGCCACCTAGAGGAACGAAAGAACGCGACACAGCGCGACATAACCTGGTGGCAATTAATCGGTCTAAAGAAATTGTTTGTAAGTGTATGCAAGGTTTAACTGGTTTTTACTGGCACAAAACAGGAAGCTTATAACCTGGCTCAGACCTTTACAAATTGTATTATAGGTTATATTTTTGTAAGAGGTCAAGCGCGCGGTAACTTTAATTATTTAATTTATTTATTTATTGATTTATTTACTATTTATTATATAGTACCGTTAAATTAGCGCAAGGTAAGAGCCAGGCAGTAGTTTATCGTAAATTTATTAGCAAATTTGTTAAAAATAGTTTAAACTCGGTAATGCTTCCTGATCAAAGTAAGACAGGACTTACTTTTGGCATCCGGTTTTGTGCTTTAGCGGTTAGCTTAGGTAGAAGCAAAACCCAGTTACGCGGATTGGTCATTTGGCAAGTAACGCCAAAGTTAAATATTCGACAGCATATAACCTTGCACACACATAATGCGTCGAGCCAGCGAGGCCACATAGTGTTAATCCTATAAATGACGCTACAACTGAAGATTGCCGCTCAGCAGAAAGACGTCGATAGTCAAATCGATGCATGGATCGAGACGCTCACCAGGGAGCAAATTGAATTACACCTGGACGCCTTGAACCTAAAATCGGCAGGCTCGGTTCATAGGAAAGCCGAGCGACTCCACCAGTGGCTATTAGGAAATTATTCAGCCCAGGAGTTTAACCAGGAGGAAGATGAAGCCACAGCAGTTCGCAGCCGTCTCCAACGGAGAAATAGGTGGCTGCAGATGCTAGGTGAACATCAAGACGAGGAGTCTGATCAACCTAGCCCAGATCAGGAAGTGTATCTGGTACTGCGGGAGAACGCTGCGGTTAAAGATAACCTGCACAGGACGGTGCAGGATTTCGATGACGTCGAGCTAGATGAAACGACGTCAGCCGCGACCAACACAGAGCCTCAACCCGAACGAGAGGAAGAATGGCTGTCATTGGTCTCAGAAGAGGGAAACATTTTTAAAATCCCTCGATCGTTCTCCCAGACCTTGGTGCAGCTTATCAAAAAAGTGAATGACCTCACTGTAAAGGTAGATAAGCTGATGTCCGAGCGCACTCAAACCGCTCACAGCACGAGATTGGACGGTGCCAACCAATCTCACCATGTGCAATTTCAGGACACATATACGTGTTATGGTCCTGATGTGAGCGAGATAGGTGAGGCGCAAGTAAATGGCGAGCAACAACGCGCAAGCGCCCCTCAGTCTAAGTCTGATGGAGCTTGGAAGGGGGGGAATGCGCGCGAGTCCCAGAGGATTCCTCAAGCGCGCTGCTCGCCAAACAACGATCGGACATTCTCAACACCAAGCTTCTCGACGTCATCGAGGTTGAATGGGACACCTCGGGACGTCGGCGGCATTGTTAGGAAGTGGCAGGTCAAGTTCTCTGGCGACAAGAGTCAGAGCATCGACGCCTTCCTAACCAGGATCGAGGATTGCAGGATCCTGGCTAACCTGTCAGAGGACGAGTTATTGCCGTCACTCTCGGAACTTCTGACAGACACTGCCGCCACGTGGTACCGGAACGAGAAACACAAGTGGCACTCCTGGCAAGATTTCGTGACTTCGGCTAAACGTTGGTACGGAATGAGCCAACGTTTCCAGCAGAGGATCATCGCCGAGTCCAACGCACGGACTCAAGGACCCGATGAACCGGTTAGGGACTATATGACGTGCTCTATCGCAATAATGCGAAAGATAGTCCCTACGCCGACTGAAGCGCAGCAGCTCAATCATTTGTGTCGGAACATGCTGTCACAGCTTCAACGGCTGTTCGAGAGAGCGGAAGTGAGCTCAATTGAGCAAATGCTGGACCTCGCCACGGAAGCGGAGCAGACGATAGAAGGTGAAAAAGTATATCGTCCACCACCTACGGAGGAAGGGTCTCTGCTTCCCGAAATGGCGTATAAGCCGAAGCGGAAAAAGGTTCGCCGAAGGCTAAGGTAGCGGCCGCTGAGGTAAGCCCAGCCAAACCAAGCGAGCCAGACGTCGTCGACCGCATCGCAAAGATGCTGGAGGATGCGCTGCGGCCCATCGTCTCCCAATTGCCGTCGACGACCCGACAGTCCCGTAGGAGAAGCCCAAGGTCTGGCTCTCCTAAGAAAGGCTCGCCGGCCAACCGATCTCCGAAGAGTAGGAGGTTGGGCAGACCTAATGGCCCGAGCAAGAGCTTCGGGCACTGGCAGGAGAAGAAGAGTGCTAGTCCACCGAGGGAAAAAGGAAAGGAACAGCCGAAAAACCGAATGGGCTCGACGTTTGATCCGACTAAGCCCTTACCTGCAAGGGATGCGGGGAAATTGGATATTCCCTCAGTACTGTCCGGTGTGCTCGGGAAACGCCAAAGGGAGCGGTTAACCGGGACGAAAACCGCGACCCAAGAGCTTGAGTCCCCGCTGTCCCAGGGTGAGTTCCGGACAGGACCAGCTCCGTCCGAGAGCTATGGGTCCAGAGAGGAGGAGCCAACCGATCTCCGAAGAGTAGGAGGTTGGGCAGACCTAATGGCCCGAGCAAGAGCTTCGGGCACTGGCAGGAGAAGAAGAGTGCTAGTCCACCGAGGGAAAAAGGAAAGGAACAGCCGAAAAACCGAATGGGCTCGACGTTTGATCCGACTAAGCCTCTTACCTGCAAGGGATGCGGGAAAATTGGATATTCCCTCAGGTACTGTCCGGTGTGCTCGGGAAACGCCAAAGGGAGCGGTTAACCGGGACGAAAACCGCGACCCAAGAGCTTGAGTCCCCGCTGTCCCAGGTGAGTTCGGGACAGACCCGCTCCGTCCGAGAGTATGGTCCAGAGAGGAGCGGAAATGGGCCTCAAAAGGAGGAACGGTCCCAAGAAGCCAGCAGACCAACCTCATCCTATAAACCAGAGGATGAGAGTCGTTGGTGGCTTCTCGTGGAGATTGAGGGCTTTCGTATAAGAGCCTTATACGACCCCGGAGCCTCCACGACCGTGATGGGACCCAGCGGTCTGCAAATCGCCGCAGCATTGGGCAAGGAGCTCATTGTGGCGAACGCCGGACGCGTCAAGATGGCGGATGGTAGTTACCAACCGCTAAACGGTCATGTGATCTTACCTTTCACTGTCGGGAAGGAGACGCGTGAAATAAGGGTAGCGATCATACCAAATCTTGACGCCGAATGCTACGTAGGATTAAATTTCGTACGAGCATTCAGAGCCATATTGGATCCGGATAGCGACCGCCTGTTCCTCAAAGACAGCAAGCAGCAGATCCACCTCGAAGTTGCTGGAATAGGGGGTATGGCCACCCTCTCGTCCGCTGGGACAGCGGACGCAACCGACGCAGAAAGGGAAGAGCTGCGAGTGCTAGTAAGCAAAGTGCTGTCTAATACTTCTCCCAAAATCGGGCGAACCCAACTCATCGAGCACTCGATTGACGTGGGATCAGCTCGCCCGATAAAGCAGAAGTATTACCCGGTGTCGGAGAAGATCCAGGAGGAGATGCACCGCCAGGTCCGAGAGATGCTAGATTTAGAGATCATAGAGCCCTCGGACAGCGGTTGGTCAAGCCCCGTGATGATGGTACGCAAGGAGAACGGATCACGACGGTTTTGCATTGACTTTAGGAAAGTCAATGCGCTAACGAAACCAGAGGCTTATCTCCTCCCGTTCATGCAGGATATCTTGCGCAAGCTGAAGAGATGTCGGTACATTAGTACTCTGGACATGAACTCAGCGTATCATCAAATACCTCTCCAGAAGGAATCGCGTCCTTATACGGCTTTCACAGTCCCGGGGATGGGACTGTATCAGTTTAAGCGGATGCCGTACGGATTGGCATACGCCGGCGCGACCTTCCAACGCATGATTGACCAAGTGGTTGGTCCTGATCTCGAGCCCAATGCCTTTTCTTACCTCGATGACATTATCATAGTCACCGAGACATTTGAAGGGCACAAGAAGTATCTCGAGATGGTGCTGAAAAGACTGACAGAAACTAACTTGACAGTAAATAAGGACAAGTGTGTCTTTTGTCAAGATGAGGTGAGATATCTTGGAGTGCTGGTCAACAGGGATGGAATTCGTCCCGACCCAGCCAAGACATAGCCTATAAGGATTTATCCGGCTCCCAAGAACCGCAAACAGCTTCGACGATTCCTCGGCATGGCGTCGTGGTATCGGCGTTTTATGCCGGATTACGCCACGATTGCCGAGCCACTTACCCGTCTCACAAAGAAGAACCAAGGGTACGATTGGTTAGATGAACAGGAACAAGCCTTTCAGCAGCTGAAGGCCCTGATCATGACTGCTCCAGTTCTTCAACGTCCCAGTGCAGATGGACTGTTTAGCCTGCACACGGACGCGAGCGATACCGGCATAGGAGCCGTGCTCGTCCAAGAGATAGACGGAGAGGAAAGAGTCATTGAGTTTGCCAGTCGCATTCTCACAGCACCCGAGAAGAATTATAGCGTTACGGAGAGGGAATGCTTGGCCGTGGTCTGGGCTATTAAAAAGTTCAGACCTTACATCGAAGGGTACCACTTCAAAGTGATGACGGATCACAGTAGTCTTCGCTGGTTGTGTAATATGAGAAATCCAACCAGCCGACTAGCGAGATGGGCTTTAGAGCTTCAAGCTCATGACTTTGTCGTCGAGCACAGAAAAGGAGCTCTGCATCACGTTCCCGATGCCCTATCTCGCATGTATGAAGACGACGAGCCTACAGTAGTAGCAATGTCGTGGGCTCAAACTACTGAAGATCCTTGGTACTTAGACTGGATCAAGAACGTTTCCGACAGACCCCGTGATTTCCCCGACTGGAAAATAGTTGGAGGAAATCTATACATCTATCGCCCCGACAAGGAGTTAGAGGAAGTGATGGATGACGAGCAAGCATGGAAGCTGGTCGTACCCGTAGAGAATCTTCACTCTATTCTGAGAGAGTGTCACGATGACCCCTCAGCTGGCCATCTCGGAAGGGAAAAGACATTCGCCCGCGTGGCCCAAAACTATTATTGGCCACGATTTTACGCAGAAGTTGCGGATTACGTCAGACGATGTCAAGTGTGCCAGCAATGTAAGGTCGAGCAACGTGCTCCCTCAGGGTTAATGGGTCACCGTCAATCGGACAGACCATGGCAGGTGGTAGCAGGAGATATCACTGGCCCGCTTCCACGCTCTAGCCGAGGATACGAATACATCCTAGTATTCCAGGATTTATTCACGCGTTGGATTGAAGCAATCCCGATACGAAAAGCTAACGCAAAGACGATAGTCCGCGAGCTTCACGAACGAGTGATTAACCGGTTCGGCACCCCGGAAGTATTTCACTCGGACAACGGGAATTTTTGATATATTGTTTACTTATATATATATATATATATATATATATCCCCATTAAAAAATCTCACTGGAGATCTCAGATCATATCCCAGGTAAGATGTCATACCAAAAACTCATTTCAGCAGTTTTTCGTTCATTAGACGTTTTAAACCTTCTTATGTCGATTGATAACTTATTTAAGTGGGTATCATACTCAATTACAAATACATATTTCGCACCAGGAAATAGCAGACGAAAAAACAACTAATTTACTTATAACAATTAATAAAAACAAATTTACGCAAAAACAGGAGTTAGTTGCCCTCCGTTATGTAATTATCTATCATTTTACAAAGCTTCAAGTTATTATAACAACATGTCGCCGAGAAAACCTTGAAAAATGCAATATTCTTATAATTTCTTTTTGAAGAAATATTTCTCGATCTTGGTGAATAAACCACACTTTTAATTAGATGGCGACGTTTCGATGATTTTTCGTCATCCTCTTCAGGCTATACCTTTATTTATAAAACGAATACATTTGAATATACATAAATAATTGTAGGTATTGTTTTAAGCCTAATGATTAATAACATTTTACTTACTACTTGTCAATATAAATCAATTAACGTTTAAATTTTGATCGTAATATCACTGAGTCGTCGCACTAAAATAATGAAAACAAGGATATTTAAAAACAATGAAATTTACTTTATCATATGCACAGAAGTTAAGTGATTACGATGACTACCTTCATCTCATCAACAGCTCGATAATTCAACATTATTCAATAAATAAATAAATTAAATAAATAAATAAATTAAGACAACACAAAAAAAAGTAAATACACGAACAGAAAGCAAAAGCAGTCAGAGGACTAGAGCAATTTATCACAGACTGTAAACTAAATTTACTCGCAGCTAATATATTAGCTTATATATTATATATATATATAATAATATATTATATATTATAATAAATTTAGTTTACAGTCTGTGATAAATTGCTCTAGTCCTCTGACTGCTTTTGCTTTCTGTTCGTGTATTTACATTTTTTTGTGTTGTCTTAATTTATTTATTTATTTAATTTATTTATTTATTGAATAATGTTGAATTATCGAGCTGTTGATGAGATGAAGGTAGTCATCGTAATCACTTAACTTCTGTGCATATGATAAAGTAAATTTCATTGTTTTTAAATATCCTTGTTTTCATTATTTTACTGCGACGACTCAGTGATACTACGATCAAAATTTAAACGTTAATTGATTTATATTGACAAGAGGTAAGTAAAATGTTATTAATCATTAGGCTTAAAACAATACCTACAATTATTTATGTATATTCAAATGTATTCGTTTTATAAATAAAGGTATAGCCTGAAGAGGATTTCGAAAAGTCATCGAAACGTCGCCATCTAATTAAAAGTGTGGTTTATTCACCAAGATCGAGAAATATTTCTTCAAAATCAATTATGCGTGGATGATAAGGAAATATCTGTATATTCTTATAATTTCTTGTATGCAAAAATAAAATTCAACTCTTCAGACATTTTCGAAATTTCAATGAAAACAGCTTCAGCCCGGATTTGAACCGGAACCTAGCTATTACTATCGCACTCTATTACTCTTTTTTCGTTTTCTCTCTATCTCTCATTCTCTCTAACTCTCATTCTCTCGATCTCTCATTCTCTCTATCTCTCATTCTCTCTATCTATCATTCTCTCTCTCTCTCCCTCACACAGACTCTCATTCTTTCTCACTCTCGCACTCCTTCACTCTCCCTCATTCTTACTCGCTCTGTACCTCTCGTTCTCTGTCTCTATCTCTCATTCTCTCTCTCTATCTCTTTTTCTCTCTCTCTCTCTACTTCTCATTCTCTCTCACTCTCTTTCTCTATTTCTCTCTCTCTCTCTCTCTCTCTCATTCTCTCTCTCTATCTCTTTTTCTCTCTCTCTCTACTTCTCATTCTCTCTCACTCTCTTTCTCTATTTCTCTTTCTCTCTCTCTCTATTTCTCTTTCTCTCTCTCTATTTCTCTTTCTCTCTCTCTATTTCCCTTTCTCTCTCTCTCTCTCTCTTTCTCTCATTCTCTCTCTCTCACTCACACAGACTCTCATTCTTACTCATTCTCACTCTCGCACTCACTCACTCTCCCTCATTCTCTCTCTCGCTCTGTACCTCTCGTTCTCTGATTCTATCTCTCATACTCTCTCTCATTCTCTCTCTCACTCACTCTCTCTCTTTCTCTCTCTCTTTACGTTACAAAGGCAGTTGTCTCCTTGCGTGCTCGAATTTTGCTGACTAATGCTTTAAGTATTCCTCACTTTGACTATGCTTGTCTCGTATTTTTAGATCTTCCATCTTATCTTAATATTAAAGTTCAACGCATGTGTAATACCGTTGTTAGATTTATTTTTCATCTAAAACGTGAAGCAGCATTGCAGCCTTTCTATGATCAGCTAAACTGGCTTCCATTAAATGTTCGACATAGAAAGAGATTAGATAGAAAGAGAGAGAATAAGAGAGAGAATAATAGAGAGTGAATAAAAGATAGAGAGAAAGAATGAGAGAGAGAGAGAGAGAGTGATAGGGTGCGAGAGTGGGAGCGAGGAATAATGAGGGACTGTGAAAGGGAGAGAGTGAGTAAGAGTGAGGGAGTGTGAGGGAGAGAGATAGAGAATGGGTAAGAGATTGAGAGGGAGAGAATGAGATAGATAAAGAGAGAGAATGAAAGATAAAGAGATAGAAGGAGAGAGAGAATCAGATAGATAAAAAGAGAGAGAAAATATGCTAGAGAGATAGAGAGATAGAGAGAGAGAGAATAAGCTAGAGAGATAGAGAGATAGAGAGAAAGAATGATAGATGGAAGGAGAGATAGAGAGAGAATGATAGATGGAGAGAGCGAGAGAGAGAGAGAGAGAGAGGGGAGAGAGAGAATGAGTGATATAGAGAGGGCGAGAGAGATAGAGAGAGAGAGAGAGAGTAAGATTGAGGGGGAGCGAGGGAGTGCGAGAGTGAGAGTGAGTAATAATGAGTGACTGTGAGAGGGAGAGAGTGAGGAAGAATGAGGGAGTGTGAGGGAGAGAGAGGGAGAGTTAGGGAGACAGAGAGAGAGTGAGGGGAGAGATAGAGACTGGGTAAGAGATTGAGAGGGAGGGAATGAGATAGATAACGAGAGAGAATGAGAGATAAAGAGATAGAGAGAGAGATAGAGAGAGAGAGATAGAGAGATAGAGAGATAGAGAGAGAGAGAATTAGAGAGAGATAGAGAGATAGAGAGAGAGAGAATTAGAGAGAGATAGAGAGAGAGAGCGAGAGAATGAAAGATAGAGAGAATAAGAGAGAGAATAAGAGAGAGTGAATGAAAGATAGAGAGAAAGAGAAAGAATAAGAGGGAGGGAATGAAAGATAGAGAGATAGATAGATAGATAGATCTTTATTAGGTTTCATTGGGGTAGAAACCCCGTAAACACAAATTACAATAAGCGCTTATACATACAAATATACAAAATAATAAATCAAAATAGTAATAACAATAATAATAATAATAACAAAAATAATAACAATAATAAAAAATTGTATATATAAAAAAACATTGATTTAAATACAGCGCTAGGATAAAATTTGAACATAAAAATACATGATAAGTTGATAAAAATAAAGATAAAGATAAAAATAAAGATAAAAACTGTGTTCTATATATGATCATCGCTTATGCACGGACAGTTTAGACCTTCACGCAACACCCTATCGTTCCAGGCTATACAGTCTAGCTTCAATAGATGATCGAATAATGATGTCTTAAAATGATTCAAATGGGATAATTCAAATGGAATGACAGGGAGTGAATTTAGTAATTTAGAGGCAACAATAACAAAAGATTTATGAAGTGATTCTGTACGAGGTGGTAGGTAGATCAATGATTTAGGAGGAAAACGAGATGAATGACGATAATGATTTTCTGAATTAATGGCTCTAATGAAATGATCAGACAGGTTACGTGGCGAATATCGAGCTAGAACTGTAAAAGCCAAAATGCCAATAAAAAATAAGCGTCTCGATTCAACCGACAACGTAATTTCAACCGATAGGATGTTACGTGATCATATTTATGTAGGTTTCCCCATATAAATCTAACGCAAGCATTAAGTAGACGCTGAAGCTTCAAATTCTTTGTCTGATCCAAGTCATTATAAACAGCACTTGCGTAATCAAAATGAGGCATTATCAGCACCTCCACCAAGTATTTTCTAGTATTCTGAGAGAAAGCCCTCTTGTGAAAACGCAGTGAATGCACAACTCCATGAACCCTTTGAGATATAGTTAGGACGTACTTGGACCAGTCAAGAGTGGGTGATATCCAAACGCCCAAAGATTTAACACAATTTTCATATTCAAGATATTCATTCATTAATTTAACCCTTGGAGCAGTGGTTAAGTCCACACGCGAGACATATGCCTTACTACCCAGGATCATCACCTTGGTTTTATTTACATTTAGATTTAGACCGTTTCTCGCAGCCCAGGATGCTACCGCATTTGCGTCCTGAGTAATTCGCTGGACACCCAGTTCAAGATCTACAGGCGGAAAGGAATAATAAACCTGTGTATCATCGGCATAAATCATGTAATTGCTATATTGTAGCACCTCAGGAAGGTCATTAATGAATATCGAAAATAATAGAGGACCCAACACACTGCCCTGAGGCACTCCCGAGTTTACCCTGAGCCAGTCCGAGCACGCACCCAACTCATCCACAACCGACTGAGAACGACCCACTAAATAATGTAAAAACCATCTCAATGTTGTGTCAGAGCATCCCATGTTACGCAATTTAGTTAATAGTAAGCCATGCGGTACTGTGTCGAACGCCTTTGAGAAGTCGAACAAGACTAAAATGGTTATATAGCGCGAATCAATAGCCCTTCTAATATCGTCAAGTACTCCCAATAACGCAGTCTGGGTGCTATGACCTCTGCGAAAACCCGCTTGTCTATCAACCAATAATTTGTTTTTCTCAAGGTAAATCGACAATTGGTAGTGAACTAGTCGCTCCAAAATTTTTGAGACCTCACAGAGTTTAGCTATGGGTCTCGTATCCGAACAAGTTTCAATCCTGCTCGACTTCGCCAAAGGGAACAGTAAAATTCGCTTCCAACAGTCCGGAAAATAGCCCGAGGACAGCAATGAATTAAATAACTCAGTCAAATGAGGGGTAAGTTGTGGTTCAAGAAGCTTCAGCATTTCCACAGATAACCCGTCCGTGCCCAGCGCCCTTGATTTTGCTTTGAAAAGACTCCGCTGAACTCCTCGAGGATGGATTACATTAAACTCAAATTTAGCTGAACCATTTATACTACTTTCAGAGGAAATTAGTGATTCTAGGAAAGAAGGAGAAAGTGATGGTACTTGATTCGAGATTACGGCATAGTATGCATTTAATTGTCGAGTGGAAAAAGTATCCAATGGAGATGAATTGTTTTTAGCACCCAAGCCCAGATTTCTTAGCTCCCTCCACTTAGCCTTAGGGTCCACAGCCTCATTTATTTTATTAGTAAAGTAATTGTACTTAATTACATCTAATATATTCGATATCCTGTTTCTCAATGTTTTATATCTCTCATAATTCTGTCTACACCTAGTTATTTTAAAAGCCCTAAAGGCTGCATTCCTAGACTTAATCAAGCCTCTAACTTCCGTGGTCACCCATGGCTTAAATTTTTTGCCAACAGTTACAAGCTTAGCAGGCGCCAGTGTATCAAAGGCTGAGAGAGCCGATGCCATTAGATGCGATATAGCTGTTTCAGTACAGAAATCAGAACTGTGAACACTAGAACCATCGGTTAATGAGGATGAATTATGAGAAACAGGCGTAATAAATAAATTAGGAGATGACGAGACGATGAATCGATTATATCGAGATACAATTACTGCATTACGACAATACATGCTAGATTGATGATTATAATGAATAATGGGCAATAAATTAAGTGATGACATGCAAGGAAGACGAGAACTGTGAGAGATGGAAAATAAGTTAGATGATGACATGCTGGATGAAACATTGTTTAATGAATGACTTAACCGATTTGATGAATGCATGCAAGATATATGATTAGTAATTACATTCGAATAGTTTGAAAGACAGCACAAATAACAATTTAGATTCTAGCCAGGCGACTCTATATGATTATTATTTACATTAAAATTATGGAAATCGTTTACCAGACCTGAATCAAAGATCTTATTAAATTCACAAGCTAAGTCATGGAGATTAATTAAGAGAGAGAATGAGAGATAAAGAGATAGAGAGAGAGATAATGAGATAGATAAAGAGAGAGAATGAGAGATAAACAGATAGAGAGAGAGAATGAGAGATAAAGAGAGAGAATGAGAGATAAGGAGAGAATGATAGATGGAAGGAGAGAGAGAGAATGATAGATGGTAGGAGAGATAGAGAGAGAATGATAGATCGAGAGAGAGAGAGGGAGAGAGAGAAAGAGAGAGAGAATAAGAGAGAGAATAAGAGAGTGTGAATGAAAGATAGAGAGATAGAGGTAGAGAATAAGAAAGAGCGAATGGGAGATAGAGAGCGAGAGCGAGAATGAGAGAGAAGGTGATAGAGTGAGAGAATGGGAGGGACTAAGATAAAGAGAGAGAACAATAGATCGAGAGAGGGAGAGATAGAAAGAGAGAGAGAATAAGAGAGAGAGAATGAAAGATAGAGAGAAAGAGAGAGAATAAGAGAGTGTGAATGAAAGATAGAGAGAATAAGAGAAAGAGAATGAAAGATAGAGAGAAAGAGAGAGAGAATAAGAAAGAGTGAATGGGAGATAGAGAGCGAGAGCGAGAATCAGAGAGAGAGAGTGATAGAGTGCGAGAGAGAGGGAGAGATAGAGAGAGAGAGAGAGAGAGAGAGAGAGAGAGAGAGAGAGAGAATGAAAGATAGAGAGAAAGAGAAAGAGAATATGAGAGAGAGAATGAAAGATAGAGAGAAAGAGAGAGAGAATAGGAGAGAGAGAGAATGATAGATAGAGAGAAAGAGAAAGAAAGTATGAGAGAGAATATGAAAGATAGAGAGAAAGAGATAGAGAAGGAATGATAGATGGAGAGAGAGAGAGCGTGAGCGAGAATGAGAGAGAAGGTGATAGAGTGAGAGAGTGGGAGCGACTAAGATAAAGAGAGAGAATGAGAGATAAAGAGATAGAGAGAGAGAGAGAGAGAGAGAGAGAGAGAGAGAGAGAGAGAATGATAGATGGTAGGAGAGATAGAGAGAGAATGATAGATCGAGAGAGAGAGAGATTGATTGATTGATTGATTCAGATTTATTGCAGCCAGTGGGGTATAACCCTATGGGGCTGAAAAGCAATACAGGTGAAGTACAATAAATTTAAGTACAGAGGAAATACAAGTAAGAAAATGCAATAGTTCAATAATCGTAGTTACAATATAGATATTTACAAAATAAGAATTGTAGTATAAGTATAAGTTTAAGTTTGCGCTTATGAAGCTTAGACTAGAAGTAAAATAGTTACAAAACTTAAAACTAAAACTAAAACTAAAACAAAAGTTAAACGAGAGTAAAACTAATAGAAAGTCACGTCGATAGGCCCTCCCGAGTAACTCTATCATTCCAATCGCATTTCTCCCTTAGAGTAAGCTCACCCAAGAACATTTTATTAAATGCCTCGAGGTAGTCCACCGAAAAAATAGGTACAGGAAGGAAGTAAATAATCTTAGACGCTGTAACAGTAAAAGAGTGGTTCATGGCTTCCGTCCTTGGGACCGCATACGACAGTGAACGCATTTTAAGGCGGGCGGACATTCGCGGGTTGACATCGCGACCTATCAGAGCAAAGCGACTAGATAAGTAGGATGGATTGTCGTGAGCAATTATCGAGTAAGCTAGTGAAGTTAGTAGATAATCTCGTCGCCTGCTAGCAATAGCCATCCTTAGTCAAGGCGGTATGGGGTGACGTGCGCACGCCAAGGAATGGAGCCATGGACGAAACGAACACATGCGTTTTGCAGACCTTGAACCTTTAAACTACGCGTGGCATCGAGGTCATGGTAAACTGCAGAAACGTAATCAAAATGAGGAAAAGTAAGACTTTCGACTAACAGCTTGCGGAGATCTTTCGAAAGGGCATGTCTATGGAAACGCAAAGAGTGGAGTAGGCCATTTATTTTACGAATAAGATGACGCACATGCTTATCCCAATTTAATGAGGGCGTAAGATAAAGACCCAAGTTTCTAACCTCAAACGAGTAGGGAAGCAGGGAGCCCAGCAGAGTAACATTGGGAAGATTTCCATAGTCGATCCGATTTAAAAATTTATCACTGCCGAGGATCATAACTTTGGTCTTCTTACTGTTAAGCTCTAAACCATTGATCGACGCCCAAGTGGCGATTTCGTCAACATCCTGTTAGATGAGTAAAATATAGTGGGCTAAGACATTTGGATGGCAATGCAAATAAATCTGCGTGTCATCAGCAAAGATCATGTATTTAGAATTATGCAAGACACCAGGTAGGTCGTTTATGAAAAGAGTAAATAAAAGAGGTCCTAGCACACTGCCTTGTGGAACACCTGTTAGTGCAGGTAGCCAGTCTGAGAGTTGATCGGTTTTTCCAGCAACAGACTGGCACCTACAATGAAGATAATTAAAAACCAAGTGATAGCACGATTAGAGAAACCAAGGTTTTTTAGCTTAATGAGTAATAACAAATGAGGTAGTCGGTTGAAGGCCTTTGAAAAATCGAATAAAACGAGTATAGTAATTTGTCTGAGATCAATGGACGAGCGCACATCCTCCAATACCCCTAAGAGAGCCGTTTGAGATATTCTCTCTCTCTCTCTCTCTCTCTTCATTTATCATTCTCTCTCTCTCTCTCTCTCTCTCTCTCTCTCTCTCTCTCTCTCTCTCTCTCTTCATTTATCATTCTCTCTCTATCTCTCCTTCCATCTATCATTCTCTCTCTCTCTATCTCTTTCTCTCTATCTTTCATTCTCTCTCTCTCTTTCTCTCTATCTTTCATTCTCTCTCTCTTATTCTCTTTCTCTTTCTCTCTATCTTTCATTCTCTCTCTCTTATTCTCTCTCTCTCTTTCTCTCTATCTTTCATTCTCTCTCTCTTATTCTCTTTCTCTTTCTCTCTATCTTTCATTCTCTCTCTCTTATTCTCTCTCTCTCTCTATCTATCTCCCTATCTCTTCCTCTCACTGTCTCTCTCGCTCTGTCTCATTCTCTCTCACGCCAAGATGATGTTTGTCGGACGGACGGACGGACGGACATTATAATTTATTGTTTTTTTTTTTAATATCACTTAGTAATTATAATAATTTTTTTGTCAGTAATGTGAAGCTTTAACTTATGTTACACATATTTATCATAAAATATATATGTTTTAAGTATTTTTCGCAAGAATAGGGGAGTTTTTACAAAATCGCTCAAAAAGATAACTTTAATATAATGTAAATATATATATATATAAATATATATATAGTAATCCTTCAGATTAGTATAATAATTCTTAAAGTGGTTGTAAAATTAAATTCCAGGATTATAAATGTTTAATAATTAATTTTTTATAATTGTATAATAAAATTTGTATTTTTAGCAGCTTACAGGTAGTCTAGGCGCCAGGTATGGTTTCGTCGCCTTTTCATATGCCGCGGCTCTACCCAAGTATTTTTAAAGCATTTTTGCCTGCAGAATCCGAATTTTTTGGGTAGAAGTCTGAAAAAGTTGTAGATAAATTGTTATTAACAACCTAATTGTTTAAACCGCGTAAGAAGCCACTCTAACAATAATTTAAACCTTTTAACTATAGAAAAACAAAGATATTTTTATTACAAATTTTCTCGATTTTGGTTTGATTAAATATCTTGATTATGTCAAAAGTTATTGCAAATTTAATGCAAAAATGTCCCGTTTTCGGTATGCGTGCTCACTTTTTCGGTTGTAACTTTGGTTTAAATAAAAATTTTTGAATTTTATATCTTCCTGTCAATAAAATAGTTATTATTCTAACGTGCAAAAGAAAAAAAGTTATTAAATGTATGTATTAAATGTTATTATAACTGGCAAAAAGCAATAAATTAAACTAAAAATATGGAAACTAATTTGTTTATAACGATATAAAATTGATTCTAATAATGGTTACAACATTTAACCTAGATGAAAAGAAAGCTTATGTCAAAACAAATATGCTCAATTTGGGTTTGTTGAAATATCTTAGTTAGTTACAAAGTTATTGCAAGTTTAGCGTGGCACATATTTGACGCTTACTGAAATGACAACTCCAAGCTCGATGTACGCACTCACGCACGTACATTATTACGTTTTCAAACTTTTTGTGTATACCAAACTTACTAATATGATATTTTAATGATTTTTACAATAAACCATAGATACTTACATTTACATATAGTAGTTATTAATAATATTAAGTAGGTATATTGTATTATATTAATTAAAAATTTATATGTCGCGGAGTATTAAAATTATATTGAAAAATATTTTTCTATGTCCAAGTAATCTACGCTGCTTATCAAATCTAATATATTTATAGTAATAAATTGTTTTTACAATTATAAAAAAATATGCAACAACTAAGTTGTTAAATTTCTATCGCATATTACTTTATAATCAGCATGCTGTGATTAATTGAAATAACACAAATCTTAGTTTTCTTTTTTTATATTATTAACTACTTCATTGTAGTATCCATTTTTACACGTGTTTTCTCGTTGACACGAACAAAACGATTTTGTCGAGCACTTAGTGCATGTACAGTTACATGCTAACTCGTCAACTGATGGTAACAAAATTTGAACTTTTTGTGGGAGCAATAAATCACCGTCTGCTTTCCAACCAAACAAATTAGGATTAAGTACTCTAACATTTTTTGATAATACATTAAGTTAATTATAGATTACGTAAAAACATCTCAATATATGCAATCTTATAGACGCGCTTGTAGAAAGCAATTCTTCTATTAAAGTACATTTTGAATGATGGTAATACGATAATCGCGATTCATCAAATGTCTTGCACGATGTGCCCTTTATAAATGTAAAAACAATTTATTGTTATAAATATATTAGATTTGATAAGCAGCGCGTAGATTACTTATACATAGAAAAATATTTTTCAATAGAATTTTGATATTCCGCGACATATAAATTTTTAATTGATATAATACAATATACCTACTTAATATTATTAATAATTAATATATGTAAGTGTAAGTATCTATAGTTTATTGTAAAAATCGTTAAAATATCATATTAGTAAGTGTGGTATACACAAAAAGTGTAAAAACGTAATAATGTGCGTGCGTGAGTACGTACATCGAGCTTGGAGTTGTCATTTCAGTAAGCGTCAAATATGTGCCACGCTAAACTTGCAATAACTTTGTAATACTAATAGAGATATTTCAACCAACGAAAATTGAGCATATTTGCCTTGACATAAGCTTTCTTTGCATGTGGGTTAAATGTTGTATTTATTATTATAATCAATTTTATACCGTTATTATAGTTCTTTTGCACGTTAGAATAATAACTATATTATCGAAAGCAAGTTATATAATTAAAAAATTTGTATTTAAACAGTTACAACCGAAAAAGTGAGCGCGCATAACGAAAACGGGACATTTTTGTATTAAATTTACAATAACTTTTGACCTAATCAAGATATTTAATCAAACCAAAATCAAGAAAATTTGTAATAAAAGTATCTCTGTTTTTCTATAGTTAAAAGGTTTGATTTATTGTTAGAGTGACTTGCAACGTGGTTTCAACAATTAGTTTGTTAATAACAATTTATCTACAATATTTCCAGACTTCTACCAAAAAAATTCGGATTCAGCAGGCAAAAATGCTTTAAAAATACTTGGATAGAGCCGTGGCACATGAAAAGGCGACGAAACCATACCTGGCGCCTAGACTAAAGGGATTGGATGGATGCTGAAATAAGTGGAGATTCCTTTCTACCACTCCAAGGTAAGTGCATAAATATTTTTGCAATGATCATGCTAGTAGATTCATCGTTATAAGACAACAAATATACATTTCTATTAATATTTCGGGCACTTTTCAGATATTTTAACCATGAGTAATCTTAATAATTTAGACCCACTTCTGTAAATTTATAGGCAGTTTCTGACTATAAAAAGACATATTTTAGACAGCATTAGGTTTTCAGAGTCCGGAGCAGAACTGCTAATTTTCACTATTTAAGGTTTAAATGGCTTACAAGAGTGTGACAGCATACATTTATGACTTTAAAAGTATTATTAATGAAACATTCGAAAAATTTTACAAAAAAAGTCTTAATACAATGGTCCCGAAAAATCTGAAAAAATTCAGGAGAACTGCTGGATACCTCTAAAACATATTCCCACAGTTATAGCTGTATTCATTTTTTTTATCTTCGATTTCACAGAGAACCACCCATATATATATATATATATATATATATATATACATACACACTCCGTATCAATATTATCGCAACAAGATTTTTCACAGAAAAATTGCCATTTTTTAAATGCTTGTAACTCGGTCAATTTTCATCGTATTGAGATAATTTTTTTTTGTTTTGTAGGGAATTATGTGCACTTTAAGGAAAAAATAATGCCTAATAGCTGCGAGATAATGCCACATTGCTATGACTTAATCAGGCCTACCAACTTCTTTTTCTTAAACAACTGAATAGTTTGCACGTTTACCTGGATTACCAAAAAATTTTTTTCAAAACACAACAAATACCACCTTAAAGTAGAATTTCCAAAGATGATTTGAAGAAGAGTCGACCCTCTACGACTTTTTTTGACCGAGTTATGCCATTTTAAAGATATTCCAATGTTTTAGTCAAATACCGCCAACATCAGCATTATCCGATGCATACCGCGAGGAGGTTGTTGGTCGGACTTACGCATCATTTTGGCTCTGAAAAGGGCCGATTGTGTTGACCGTTTCTTACATTAGGGACTCCGCGGTCTGAATCCCCTACAAAACAAAAAAAAATATCTCAATGCGATGAAAATTGACCGAGCTACAAGCATTTAAAAAATGGCAATTTTTCTGTGAAAAATCTTGTTGCAATAATTTTGATGCGGAGTAGAGATAGAGTAGAGATGCGGAGAGATATATATATATATTATAACGAATTACTCGTTATATTCTCTCTCTATGTAGCAAAATGTACTAAATGCTTATTAGCTGGTACAGGTCGGCGTTCGACGATTTTCAGCACCTTACGCGGACCTTTGTAAAAGTAAGAGTAGAAAAAGAAAGAGTGATTCGCGGGTTGCAAGTACGTGAGAACAGAGACTGAACTCGACCTTAAAGAATTTTGCCTCGTACGCCCGTGATTTCTTTGTGAGAAATTTCGACTTGGCAAGATTTGTGATCCTAGTGCTGTGACTGCCGTTTTTTTATTTTGTGGCTTTAGCCCAGTTATTGATGGCTCTAGTTTGACGTTTACGCAGTTATGCTACTAGCAGAGGAGATATAAGTAACTTCGCGGACTGCGTGTTACTCGTAATCGCACTGTAAGTGCTAACTGTTTGTTCTCTCTCCCTCTCTCTCTCTCTCTCGGTGAGTATGACGGACGTGCCTCGCATCGCTCCGTCTTAAACACTCATTATATAAGAAAATATACTGTCCTCGCGCTTCATTTCAGGAGGATCGGACTCCCGCTGGCTCATGCAACTCGAGCACACACAGCTGGCTTCCTTTTTTAGAGCCAGGGAGACCGAATTCGGCCTGAAACTTTTTATTATTTCTGCCGAGTCACGAGGACAGTCAGTTTGGAGGGAGCACGAACGCAGACACTACAGGTGATTGTCGACTCGGATCGTCGGGCTGGTTGGGAAGTGACTCCTGGCGGACATCGCATTGAGGTACGGTGGCCCGCAGTTGCCTATTGACGCCAAGAGCGGCGCTATTTGATGTTGGATTCAGCTCCGTCGCTTCGCATGGCCGCATGCTCCTGTACGTTCTCCGCGACATCTATAGTAACATTTGATGACTTGCTCAATTGGACGTCTCACTGTCGTCAGCTGTACTTGCAAGTGGCACATGTTGGCCGCCGCACAGAACGTGCTTTGCCCTATTTGCAGCTGCTGTTTTACTCGTGCCAATTCAACCAAGGTGTGTAATATTTGCAATTTGAAGTTTCATGCTAAGTGCGGGGGCACGCACGAAGAGTCCGGACTGTCTCTCTGCTGCTTTTACACATCGAGACTTGAGGGGGCAGCACCTCCCGGGTCGCTTACCGACTCTGCTTCGGCTAGCCCGGCCCCCGCCGCTGACGCCGACTCGGCTGCGCAGGCCATGCCCAGTGCTCCCGCTGGTTCGCTAAAGCGCCCGGCCTCGCCTACGTCGCCATCATTGTTCAAAGTTGCTAAGCAACCGCGTGCGCAGGGGGCGGACGCTCAGCCCCACCCAGTGAGATCTCCGACGTCTAACATGAATAGCGACGAGCCTCCCAGGTGGTTTGCAAGTTTCGCCGAGCGCATGGAGCGCAATTTCAATGAACGTTTTGGCGAGCTGAACCGCAAGTTCGATGACATCCAGTCTGATGTGCGGGCGATTAGAACCGACGTTGATGCACTTGCACAGGCCACGGAGCGGGTCCAAAATGATGTTCGGACCGTGCGCGAGGATATGGATTCGCTTGCTCGGTCCACTGATGCGCGATTCGGTGAGATACGCCACGAATTTGCAGAGCGGTTGCGGACTATTGAGGCCCACAAGAATGATGCGATGGAGTGTGGTGCGAGTGGTATGACTCCGATCCCGACCGTTGAGGCAGACTCTCGCGACGAGCCGTCTGAGATGCTATTGCTTGGTGTCCCAGACTCGATCAGTCTAACTGATGACGAGATCGTTAAAACGCTTTTTGAAGCGTTAGATTTGAAGCGCGCTTACTTTCAGGTCGTTGATGTACGTAGGTGGGAGCCTCGTCGTGGTTCTCAGGCGGCTCGGGAGAATTCTGTAGCAAATGACAGCTCTAATTCGACTAAGAAATCGCGAGAGCTAGTCATTAAATTTATTTCGAATAGTGTACGAGACACAGTTATGGCGCGCAGCGGCAGATTGGGGGGGCTCAATGCGCAGGATATTTTTAAGATGGGGGGAGCCGCTAGCATTTATATAAGGCCCTTATGGCCTAAACCAACCCATGCACTTTGGTCTCGTGCCTTGCGCGAGTCGTTACGCCTCCATTATGCGAGACCCATTGTTCGTGGCACGCGTGTTTATGTTAGGGAGACGAGGGAGAGCCCTCTTATTCAGGTGGACGCGACCACCAATTTTAGTGATTTTATACCTAGATTACAACCCGGCAATACTCAGAGTAATACTCAAAGCAATTCTAATATTTTAAGTCAATGACTAGTATTAAGTAACAAATCTTTCAGTGTTTTTCATGTAAATATTAATAGGATTAAACCTCACTTTTCGGCGATTGAAGCGCTTGTCTACCCGTGCTCATATGATGTCATTGCTGTAACGGAAACTTTTCTTACCTTAAATGATGCATCGGACATAGTTAAACTGCCTCAGTATAATCTTTTTAGACTTGATCGTGTTGGCAAGGGAGGGGGAGGTGTAGGCGTGTATATTCGTGATTTTTACAAGGTTAAGATTATCGGGCAGTCCGATCCGGTTTTTGACAACACGCCGGAGTTTTTAATTCTTGGCATCTCCTGTGCTCTTTTTAAAGTTTTATTATGTGTCGTTTATAGACGCCCGGGAGCGGCCTTGCCTGTTTCTTTTTTCGATTCGCTCTCCGTATCAATGTCAGCATATGAGCATGTGGTGATTACGGGGGACTTTAATATTAATCTGTTGAGATCCGGCCCGGGTACTGATTACCTATTGTTGCGCCTGGCCGAGCTCAACCTGCGCCTTGTACCTTCGGAGCCGACTCACCATGCGTTTTGTTCTGGCTATATGTCGCATACCTGGCTTGACCTCTTCATTCTGCGTGAATCAACTTTGAATTTTAATTATTTCAAATCAGATAGCCCTTTTTTAGCTGATTCAGGACATGACTCTATCCTAATTCGTATTGATCTGACTAAACCTAGGCACAAGCCAAAGATGATTGAGTCGCGCAGGCTGGAGGGTGTCGGTCAGGCGCAGATTGCGGATTCTTTCAATACTTTTTATTCAGACCTTTCGGGGTCTTGTAACCGCGGTATTTCTCCCTTAAGTGGGGACTTGGGTGACGTCGGCGTTGAGCAGTCTCTGGTCTATTTCAATTCCGCCCTAACGCAGACCTATGACCATCTAGCGCCCTTAAAAACCTTCCGACCGACTGCAAAGCGAAAGATATGGTTGACCCCGGAGGTGGAGAGGTTAATTAAGGAGAGGAAGCGAGCATTTCGCACAGCCAGGTCAACAAATAATGCCTTAGACTTTTGTAAATATAGAAGGTTGCGAAGTTTGGCCTCGAATGCCCTTGAAGCGGCTAAATTTAATTACATTAATGGAGAATTGGATGCGGCACTTGACTCTCGGTCTAAGTGGCGCATACTTCGCAAGTATGGCGTTTCGGGTCGCTCAATGCCCTCTCCTGCGTTACTCTTTCCGCTGGATGACCTTAATAATTTTTATGCGAATGTTACGCGCCAGGCCATTCCTTTATCACAGCACACTCTGGCCGATATTATCACTTTTGCACCAATTACTGTCCCTTCACGTTTTTCGTTTGTAGAGGTTACGGTGGCTCAAGTCAGTCGAGTCTTGGGACGTGCGACTTCGCGATCGAAGGGTTTGGATGGCATCTCCATCCCCATGCTTAAATTGGCGGGGGCGTGTATTGTGGGCGTCCTCTCTGATATGTTTAATGCTTCGCTCAGGTCTGGCGTGTTTCCCGCCGAATGGAAGAGGGCGTTAATTTACTCACTTGCTAAAAACAATGTTTGCAATTCAATTAAGGACACAAGGCCCATAGCGAGACTGAGCGAGGTGTCGAAGCTGTTGGAGAGGATTGTGCACGGGCAATTGTCTAGTTATCTGGAGGAACATGGGGTACTTTCCCCACGCCAGGCTGGGTTCCGCAAGGGGCACAGCACGCAGACTGCGTTGCTCGGGGTGCTCGAGGACGTGCGCCGTGGTATCGACCATCGTATGGTCACTTTGTTGGTTCTATTTGATTTTTCTAAGGCATTTGATATGGTGCCTCATGGCGCGCTTCTTCGTAAGCTCCGGGCGGTTGGCTGTGATGATGTAGTTGTGGAGTGGTTTTACTCATACTTAAGGGGCCGCACGCAGGCTGTGGAGGGTGATGGGGGTGAACGCTCTGGATGGGCCACTGTTCGGGCGGGCGTCCCCCAGGGCAGTGTTTTAGGTCCCCTTTTATTTTCTATTTTTATTAATGATCTGCCTGCGGTCCTGCAGTACTCGAGCTGCATGGTCTTTGCTGATGACACACAGTTGTACTACACGTTCCCGCATAGGAATGGCTTGGCGCTCAATCTAGCGAAAACTAAGGTTCTGTTGCTAGGTAGCCAACAGTATGTCTCACGATTCGACCTGGAGAACGCTGTAAGGGTTAATGTAAATGGTGTACCGCTACCATATGAGAGCACTGTGAAGTCGCTAGGAGTGTGGATCATGCCGGCCCTCGACTGGTCTAGGCATGTTTCACAAATATGCCAGAGAGTGCATGGGGTCTTACACACATTGAGATTTTATAAAAGGGCCTTGTCGCGTGAGACTCGCAAGGGACTGGTCGAGAGTTTGGTATGGCCTCATTTTGATTATGCTTGTGCGGTCTACATTGACGTTGACCGAATGCGCGATTTAAAACTTCAGCGCTTGCTAAACGCCTGCGTGCGCTTCGTGTGGGGTAATATTCCCAGGAGGTCTCATATTACGCCCTTTCGATTAGAATTGGGTTGGTTGTCGGTCGGGCTCAGAAGGGCCTATCTAATTGGTTCATTGGCTTACAAAATTATCTCAACATCAACTCCTTCCTATCTCCATCAGCATTTTGTCCGTACAGACTCTCGTCCCTCTATTCGCCACTCTTCTCGAATTAGATTTAGACCTCTCACCTATCACCCGCCTCGCACCGAGGCCTTAAATTCGTCTTTTACCATCACAGCCTCCAAAATACTTAACAATTTTCACGATTTGGATTTCAACATGAGCAGCGCTCAAGACTTTCAAAACCAACTTCGTGAGCATCTTTCTGAGCTTGATCGACAGGACTGGCGGAGACGCGTTGTTGAGGAGGGACTTGAGGTACCGGTGGTTCCGTCGTTGTAGACCGCGCTGGCTGTTGAGTAAGTGTAACTTGTGTTACTCAGCGTTTAGATTTTATATAGCTGTGTCGCGTCCTACGGCTTTTTAACACTGTAAACGTGTAGCGCATTAATTCTACTGCAGTTTGTACCCGTGTAAATTATTTATTCAATTATCAACTTTTGTTAATGTGCAAATGCTTTTATTGTTGTATTTTAATTTTAATTGTATACTACGTGCTACCATGGGGGTTTACCCCCGTAGCCCAAAAGAAATAAATCAAATCAAATCAAAATCTCTCTCTCTCTCTCTCTTTCGCCGCGGGTCATGATTACATAGCAATTCAGTTGCTGACTAATAGAGATCCGCCTAAAATAAAGAGGTACTGGTCGCGTGATCTGGAAGGGATTAACCTCCAAGAACTTGCTATTTCTTTCAACTCCATTTTCAACTCAAATTCACCGCACTCACCTCAACTTCCATCTAATCCTCTTTTCACAAACCTTATAGAGTCGCCTGACCGGTTTTCGAACTCGTACCTGAACTTGACCTTAAATTCATCTAACTTGTCGTCCTGTCCTACCAACAACCATACATCCTACATTCAGTCGCCTAACTCATTTATCATCACTCACCAGACAAATCCATCCAACATGTCATCATCTAACTTATTTTCCATACCTCATCTCAGTCACTCATCTAGCATGTCTTCACCTAATTTATTATTCACAACTCATAACTTCCACTCAATAAACCAGATATCACAAATCACTGCGGTCTCTCCTCACGGTCATAACTCGCTGCTTCATAATCATAACTACTGTCATGACGTCTCATCCTCTCATCTCCTAGCGTCCATATCCCACCTCATGGTATCTGCTCTCTCAGCTTTTGACACCCTTGCGCCGGCTAAACTGGTAACGATTGGCAATAGATCCAAACCATGGGTGACAGCAGAGATTAGGGGTCTTATTAAGTCCAGGAATATTGCCTTCAAAACCTTTAGATCCTCAAACCGCATAGAAGATTACGAAAAATTCAAACTATTAAGAAACAGAATCTCTAATCTTCTCGACAGCAACAAATACAACTATCTTACAAACAAACTAAAAAATGCTGCAAATCCGAAAGCTAAATGGAGGGAATTGAAAAACCTGGGATTATGCACTAAGTCTAATCTGTCTCCATTGGATATTTTTACCACCCAGCAATTAAATAACCACTATGTCTCCATTTCGAATCGAATTCCGCCACTTTCACCTCTCTTTTTAAACTCAATTTATTCCTCAGTTCCCGACCCATCTAGTCCGTCCAAATTTGAATTCGACTCAATTAGTTCCCTAGGAGTTCAGCGTGCCCTCGCTAACGCGAAATCGAGGGCAGTGGGGACGGACGGGCTGTCTGTGACAATGCTAAGAATGCTCGAGCCACAATTAGCCCCACGGCTTACAGCTTTATTCAACGACTTGTTGTCACTCGGTTACTTTCCTGATTGCTGGAAGAGGTCTATTCTCTTTCCACTGGCGAAGTCAAATAGGATCGAATCACTCTTGGATACCAGACCCATTGCTAAACTCTGCGAGGTCTCAAAACTGCTCGAGCGGCTGGTACATTTACAGCTGTCTCATTACTTAGAAACAAATGACAAACTGACTGACAGACAAGCAGGATTTCGCAGAGGTCATAGTACGCAGACTGCACTTCTAGGCGTTCTCGATGATGTCAGAAGGGCCATTGACTCACGCATGATCACAATTTTGGTCCTATTCGACTTCTCCAAGGCGTTCGACTCGGTGCCGCACGGTCCTCTGCTGCTTAAGTTGCGTGACATAGGTTGTTCGAACACGGTATTGAAGTGGTTTTTCCACTATCTAGTTGGTCGCTCGCAAGCGGTTGCGGATGAGTTGGGCGCCTGTTCGGACTGGCTTGGGGTAAATTCAGGCGTACCGCAGGGCAGTGTTTTGGGTCCTTTGCTTTTTTCAATATTCATTAAGGATCTTCCCGAAGTACTCGAATTCAGTAATTACATGATGTACGCCGATGATGCTGAGGTTTATTACTCTTTTCCCCCCGGGGAATTCGAACTAGGTGTCCAACGTATCACGAGTGATGCCAATGCGGTTGCATCTTGGGCTACCTTAAACGGCTTAAACCTAAATGTAAATAAAACTAAAGTGATGATCCTGGGCAGCAAGGCGTACATCTCGCGTATTGACCTAACCACTGCCCCGCGAGTCAAGCTATTGAACGACTGTCTCCACTATGAAAACCAGGTGAAATCATTGGGCGTCTGGCTGCTGCCAACTCTGGACTGGTCCAAGCACGTTTTGTCTATCTCACAGAGGGTGCATGGGATTTTGCAGTCGTTACGTTTTCACAGACGGGCATTCTCCAGGAATACTCGTAAACACCTTGTCGAAACTTTAGTTTTCCCTCACTTCGACTATGCCTGTGCAGTCTACAACGACTTGGACCAGACCAGAAATTTAAAGCTCCAGAGACTACTTAACGCTTGCGTCAGATTTGTTTGGGGTAACCTACGTAGGTATGACCACGTGACGCCATATAGACTGAAGCTGGGATGGTTATCGGTGGAGTCGAGGTAACTATTTTTCATCAGCACTCTTTCTTACAACATTCTGGCCCACAACTCACCACATTACCTCTCAGAACACTTTATCAGAATCAATAGCTCTACTGATCAACGTTTTTCATCTCGTCATCCTCCCAAACCGCTGTCCTATTTACCACCTCGTACTGAATCACTCCATAAGTCATTTGTCATCACTGCCACTAAACAACTAAACTCATATCCTTTTGTATCATTTGATCCGGCTCATTTCAACACCTTCAAATCATTCATCTTTGAACACCTCCTTCGTCTCGACTCCATCGCATGGGAAGATAGAGTGAGAAACGAAAATCTAGTCCGTCCCCGTATAAGTGATTTGGGTGATTTAAGTACAATTAGGGAGATAGGCATACCTTCTAGCTTGTAATAAACCGTCGCAGTATTTATATTTTTTATATTTTTTAGGTCTTTGAATGATAAACTACTGCTTTTTGCGTTTTGTGTTTTGCGTTTATTTTTTTTTATTACTTTTATTGCGTTTTGCGCCTTACTCAACTTTATTCAATTTTAACATATTTTATGTTTTATCAATGCACTTTTTTACTTGTTCATACTTTTATTTATACACTTTTATTATTATTTTTATTATTGTTATTTTTATATTGTTATTCTTGTATGTTATATTTTATTATATTATTATTATATTCTTTTATTATTATTATTAACATTGTAATCAACGCATGTATACTTTCGTGTTTACGGGGTCTCTACCCCAAAAACCCAATAAAATATCATATCATATCTCTCTTACTCTCTTTATTACTCACGCACATTAACTGACTTGCGCGTTCACGCGCTGCGACGCGCACTGTTTATTCATTCCCTATTTTGGCAATATATTTTCTTCTGTTTATTAAAAATAATTTCAGTGTTAACGCTTTATTTACTCTTATCTTCTCCCTTGCGTTTCGCTATTGTAAAGAATACCGCCGCCTCCGGTTAACTAGTATTTTATATTATTACTGAGCAGTCGGTCGCACAAGTAATTGAGACTATTGTTTAACGGATTTTTAATCTAATTACTTTATTTATTTAAAAGTAACAAAACCGTTACAATATAAAAGAATATAGTGTCAATTTCCTGTTCGGAAAAAGCAAGAAGGCGTTCAAAACTTTCAGCCAAATCGAAGGAGGAACTTCTTTATCAATAATAATAATAATAATAATAATATGTGGACTTTTTTATTAATATCGTCGGTGGCAGCAGTAATTCTTCGTCGCTCTAAAATACTAATATTTTTGGTGTCCATAACCTCTCGGTCCGGCCGTCTAAATTTTTTTATCCGTTACTGCAGGATGATGCAGCTCATTTGAAACGTTTAATTTAGTTTTTAAACAGTCCTTCTATATATTTTTTATAAAAATTTTATAAAGTGTATTTTTTATACAATTTTTATACGACCAATTTTTTATAAAAACTATATAAAATGTTTTTTATAAAATTTTTATAAAAAATTTATAAATTATTTTCACATGCACTTTATGATAACTATATTTACTTTATTTTCAAAGTGTTTTATTAAAATAAAATATAAACAAAATTTTTATATATGGATAATTATTAAATTTTTCTTTTCCATTCTATAGTGGTGTTTTCTCATGTTACTTTATTATACAAATAAATGATTTTCAATTAATTATATCTTCCCTGAAAATAGTTTTTTATTTGTCACATAAATACATAAAAAAAGCAATTTATCATAATATATAATGTTTTTATAAAAATTTTGTAAAATTTTTATAGAACCAAATTTATATAAAAATTTTATAAAGTGATTTTATAAAAATTTTATATAAACTTTATAAAATTTTTCCACATGGGATATTGAAAGAAAAATAATTATAGATTTGGGAAAAACAAAAAAAAATTTAAAAAATACTGAAAATTTATTAATAACTAAATCTGATAAAGGTAATACAGCAGTTATTATAAAAAAGATGTTACAATAAAAAAGTTGAAATGTTGTTGAATATCTATTTGTTTGGGCTTTTTGTCATGGACTCATAATTATCGGTCTTTCCGAACTAAATGCTTACTGAGGAGTTTAAACTGGGAATCGAGGACGAAACGTCTCGATTTAGTTATTAATAGATTTTCAGTATTTTTTAAAATTTTTTTGTTTTTCCCAAATCTATAATTATTTTTCTTTCAATATAATTTACCTTCGTTTTTTGTCATAATGACTATTTATTATATTTAATATATTATGTCTAATATCATCGTTAACTTTTTCCTCATAATTTAATTGTATTTCTCACGATTTCATAATTTCTAAAACTGTTTTATTATCTAGCTTGTTTAAAAAATTAAACTTCTCTCCTAAATTCAAAATATTATTCGTATAATTCGAAATTTCTATATTAATCAAATTTTTTAACCATTTTTTATCAATATTTAACTTTTACCTTTGATTATTACAATTTAACTCCTTATTATCTACGTTTATATTATTTTTATTAATTTTATTCAACTCTTGATAATCACTATTCGTTTGCATTAATTCTTTTTCATAAATCAGACAAAAATACAGGATAAAGAAAATAATTCGGAAAAAAAAGCTATTTTCAGAGATGTATTTTATACAAAAAAATAAACATAATGTAAATAGACAATATGATACACAAAATCTTCAAGTTTCATATAAAAATTTTATAAATAATCTGAAATTGTAATGCAAGATTATATTTGTTAGTTGATAATCTCCTTTGATTAAGTAATTTGTAATTTTGTAATAATGCTTGACATATGGGCAAATCTCCTTAACGTTTTTTTTGCGACAATCACTGATTTAGCAGCTTGAAAATGTGTTTAACCTTTTTGTACCAGTTTCAATTAATAGTTCTATACTCAATTTATACGGTTAAAGCTCAATAGATACTTTGTCAAACTCCTTTGTCTCAAATTGATATGATTCAATAATTGAAAAATGTAAGAAAAATAATGAAATATCGTGTCACTTGGAAAAAATAATTTATTATGGTTACTGTAAAATTTGGAGCATTACTTGGAAATGGTTGAAACTTTAAACAAGTATTCTATTTTAATAGTGCATCAAAAAAGTCTTCCATATTTTGATGTGCTCCCTTCCAATAAAAAGTTTCAATGGTTTGAAATTGTGTCACTGGAATTTTACTAAATTTTAAAATTATCATATTGTTCTTTCTATTGACTGGATCGAGCATATTCGAAATCAGCAAATAACCAAATTCTACATTTAGTAAATGTAAAAGGAAATAGATTGAGGTATAGTGCAAGTATGTGCTTGCAAAAATGAAATAGAAAATAAAATTTAAGTACAAGAATTCATGCAAAAATCGTCGAAAAATTTATAGCAATGTAACTTTGGAAGACTGTCATATTTTTTCTGTATACAGTACATCAAAATAGTAAAAATCTCTTAAAGAACATATTAAATCCAACAATCAGTCAAATTTACAGAGTTTTTTTATTAATGCTCCAAAAGTTACAGCAATATAAACAATTTTTTTAAGAAATGCTAGTTTAAAAAAAATTAACTTAAATTAATTAAAACATGAATAAATTACAAATTGGATTTTCTGTGACAAGTAGAATATATCTTCATTGAAATTTCAATAAAATTTAGTATTATTTCCACAAACTAAACTATTGGCCGAAATCGTACGCGTTTACTAGAATTTACGGAACCGACCAATGTTTACTAACAGATAATTGATAGCACGGTTTGCATGAAAATTTTCGTATGAGAAAAGGGAGGGGAGGGAAATTTAGAGTTGTATTGTGTGGAATTTTCAATTATATCGACTATAAGTTGTTATTCTGTGATAGTTACTGATGTTTATTATATTTCGTTATATTTTTAGTATTCTTTGCTTTATAAATAAAATCTTAATAAACATATCACTATTTTTCTGATCTTATTATAAAAAAAAATTAAATATCGCGCACAACTTTTAGAGCATTTCTCGCTCATGAAAGCACATTATACCAATCAATTCCAATAATATTCCTAACCTTTCAAACCAAATTTCAAAGGTGTGCTCCTAAAATTGCCTGATCCCACATTTTTTCGCCAAAAATTAAAAGTTAGGGAGATTGGCCCATATATCAACATATAAAAATTAGTAATCATATGTTCTCCTTTAATCAGACAAAAATACAGGATAAAGAAAATAATTCGATTCGATAAAGAAAATAATTCGAATATACTTTAAGTACCCAAATATATATATATTGTAACTGGGAAATCTCGCACATGTAGTGCACTCAGTGTGCACTATGCGCTAATTACCTGAACGGCAGCAGAAGCCGTCTCGGCGATCCTGCGCTGCAGCGGAGCGCACTCGACGCCGTATTACCCTTACATAACACGAAGTTCGCACCGCTCGACGAACTACGTCTACCGAGATATACTCGGGGAAATCCTCCTGGGACTTGCGCTCGCTCGACTGAAGGTCAACGCGCCCGCGGCGGCAGCGGGGTAAGCAGGAACAGTAGGTGGAAATACACGACAAGACAAAGACTTTTCTTTTACTGCTTCTTTAATGAAAGTGTACTATTACAACAAATACAGACTTAAAAACTAATCTACTATTTCGCGTAATCCAAGCCGCGAGCTAAATCGCGAGGAGGCTGTTGAGTATGCGCGGGAACGCGTTGCGAGAGGACGCACGAGTGTTCCTCGCGCCGATCGCCAAGGGTACGTTACTCACTCGGACACGCTCGCTGGTGCTGACTTCGCTCGTACTTGCAAGTTCATTCGGGACGACGGTGGTCTCGGACAATAGACCCCAGGATGTCTCTCGCAGGACTCGGAGGCGGACCACACTCACACACACTCACTCGCTCTGATCTCGTCGCGGGTCTTTTTCCGCGTGTACACGGATTATCGCTGTTGCTCGGTCGCGGCCGGGAACGAATCTGACTCCTCACGCGCGGTTTCGCGATCGCCGCGCGTTGTTCACGACTCTCCGCAGGGGGGGCGCGTTCATGTACGCGGGTATGCTCAAGTCGCGACAAATTCGGTGGTTGACGGTAATTGCGCACTAATTATGCGCTAGAAGAATTACCGTTATAATATATATATATATATATATATATATATATATATGTATATACGATGAGGAACGAAGGTCCGCCTCGAACGTGGATAGCGGTGTCAAATTGCTGAATAATGTCCTGCTAGACCTGCGGGCGCCGACGGTAGATACGTATGCTTTTGGAGTCCGATGATTGCCAGATGTCGAAGTCGTAGTTCCTTGACTATGGCTCGTAGATGTCAACGACGCGTCTCGATCCCCGAATACAAGATCTCTCTTGATTTGGAATGCGTCCCTATCAGCACACAATGTCTTAAAAACGTTTAAATTACGTTGCGGCTAAAACCTTTAAACGTTAGAATTTAATACTTGAAAAACGTTTGAAGTACGTTTAAATTTGGTTAAAATGTCCTCTTTAATTTTAGGAAAGTAATATTTTTTAACGTATTTCAAACGTATTTTTAACGTTGGATAAACAAAATTATCCGATGTATATTATTATGGAGCATGCGCAGTTGTTACTTATCAATTGTAGCTATGCGCAAATGCTATTTTTATATTTATTTATAAATATAAATCATTTATATGTACAAAAATGACAATTGCGCATAGCTACAATTGATAAGTAACAACTGCGCATGCTCCATAATAATATACATCGGATAATTTTGTTTATCCAACGTTAAAAATACGTTTGAAATACGTTAAAAATATTACTTTCCTAAAATTAAAGAGGACATTTTAACCAAATTTAAACGTAGTTCAAACGTTTTTCAAGTATTAAATTGTAACGTTTAAAGGTTTTAGCCGCAACGTAATTTAAATGTTTTTAAGACATTGTGTGCTGATAGAGCGTATTTCTTTAAAGTTCGAGTAACAGTGCCACGCCCTCGGATAAAAATCAAAGAGTTGACTAGCAGAGCTTCGCCTTACGAAAGCTTTAGATGAAAAATTAGGAGTGGCTGTGACTGTTCTGGGTCCTCTTTATATACCCTAAAAATCTATGCATCTGTCCATGTCTTACGCTTTGCCTTATATGGAAATTGCGTAAGTAGTTCTCGATTTTTCTGTGCTTACACCCGATTGGGCCGTTAGATGTGCGTAATTAAAAATTATCGAATCCCGTGCATTTTCTGTATTGCTTCGTAGTTAATTCGGAGAATTTGCTGTCCCCCTTTTATTACTGCGACGTTACCCAAAGAACTGCTTAATTTATTACTTCCTTCTAATGCTTGAATTTTCTAGTCCATGTTTCCCATCGCCGGCTCTTCTCTCAGCACTGATTTTATAGTGCAGTACAAAAAAACTCTTGCGCAACCCTTCGTTTTGATCTCACTATCGGCGATCCCGCTTATATGCATATTGGCATTGAATAATATCTTTAACTCTACTTATCAGTCTCTTTTTCGTTTGAAACACTCGTAAATTAATCTGTCCCTTAGCTCTATAAATTATATTTTATATTACTGAATTTACTTTGAATTATTCTTTATCAACCTTATTTCATTTTTCTACTACGCCGTAATTTTATTCTAAACTACGCAGTACTTTTTACGAAAAATAATAATATAATTTTCGTCGGGACGCGACAACTCCCCCCCTTTTTAAAAACGACGCCCTCGTCGTTGATCAATATTATTATTATATTATTATTTCTCTTAACACAGATATCATACTCAAGTTTAATTTATAAACATTATTTCGATTAATTCTTTTTTTTTCCTTATGGCAAATTTTATTACAATTATTTATTTCGTAGTTCAATTTTGCATACTTCTATTACATTATTTCAAACAGTTTAACAGTATTTTGATATAATTCACCTATAAAAATAGATACTTAATAAAAAAAGTTTTATTATTACAATTTTTATTCTAGATATTCCGAAAAATTGTATAATTATTATTAAATGTGTTTTCTTTAGATAAAAAATTTATTTTTCTTTAGTTTTTACTCCTAATTTTTAGTATACATCAAGTCATGTTAAAAGTATATGTTAACAGTATTTTGGTTTTGTTCTCGTAGCCACATTTTATTTTACAAAAGTTAGAATTTTCTTCGACAATATTTGAATGCTTACATATATATTTTCTAAAAAGTTAAAGAAAATAGTTAGATATTAATTTCCTTTTTTTTTACATTTATTCAATTAATAATTCTACTATTACGAATTGTTGAAGAGAAGAAAAAAAAATTTCCTTGTTAGATTTAAGCGTATATATTAGCAATCGTCATCGCTGTAAGTCGGCGCTGCGATCGCTTGCCGCTGCCCCACTCGTTGCACAGAGTTAGTCTTGACTGAACAGTCATACCGAGCGGTCGCGTTCACCACATAGATAGTCTTGTTTGTTTATTATTCTTTTATATATTTAGTAATAGTTATAATAAATACTTTATTATAACATATTCGACTCTGCGCTTATTTTATAATTCCTACCACATAATCCCAACAGGTTATGGGCCGGTAGGAACGCTTCCACTTGCGCGAGTGAATAAGTGCTTTAATTTAGAATGGAATAAACAGTTCGGTTTGTGAGTGTGCGGAGCGACGGGGAAGGCAGGAGCTGGACTTTCTTTGTCTTTTTGAGCAGAAAGGAAGGAAGGAAGACCAGACAAAGAAGTTTCTTTGCTTCTTTCTGACCGAATTTTTTATGATGGAAAGTGCGGGTAAAGTACGAAAAGAGGAAGAAAGGATGAGTAAGTACTTAATCAATTGATTAACAAATATAGTTAAGAAAGGGCGGAAATAAAATTACATAATTGTTGTAAATTTTGAATTGCGTTTTACGTATTAAATTCTTGGAATTGAGGGGACGCGATAAAACAAAGATGGCGTCAGAAGGGCGCGCAAAAGCCAAGATGGCCTAAAATTTTGGAGGGAAAACTCGCGGCTACCGGAAGTCTTCACCGCGGCCATATTGAGAGAGAGAGTTCGTAAAGACGAGCGCCGTAGACGGAGTGGGGGCATAGCAGCCCGCGTTTGAGAACGCAGCTCGAGTGTTAAACCGAGAGAGAGGGAGCGCGTACCGAAAGACCATCGGTAACGCTGCCGCGCGCGTGCCAGCCGCCACGTGCTACACTAGTCCGAGAGCACGGACAGTAAATGACGCGCTGTATGACGAGCGAGTGACACAGTATTTAATATTGAAATTATATTAAGAGCGTAGATCGTATGTGACGGAATGAGACGTATTATGTGTCAATAAAGCGGGAACCTTTAGTTACTAAATTTTTTAGTTACTTTCAATTAGAGAGGTTACTAGACTGTTAGACGGGTTGACGCAAAGCATGTAAAATTCATATCGTTGAAAGGTTAATGATCTTAATCGTTTCAAACAAAAGAGAGGTTAATAAACCTTATGAATAAGTAAATATAATATGAGAGAGGTTAGTGGATATGAATACTTAAATTGATAAATAAATAATATATAAATTATTTTAATTAAAATTGATTACAATTAAATAAAAATATTTTTTTTGATTAATTTATAGTATGTAATGTGTGTGTACGTAATACTAGTTACTAATACGTTTCACATGCATGCATACATGGCTGTGTATTTATAACCATTTATTATAATATATACGCCATAAATAATTAATCAATCAATCTAAAGAAGGACTGGGTGTTTTAGGTCAGACTGATGGACGGTCTGCATTTCATAAGGCATTAAGGTGCAGAGCAACTCATGATTTTTAAAAGGGATCCCTAAACTAGTACTAGATAGAGAGGTTAGACAGGAAATCACGTGCATGAGTTGTAAATTGAGAGAGGAGACTGAATGCGATATAAGTAATTATAAGCATTGTATAATTGATTGTTCCTTTAAATCCTAGGTGTATTGAATGAAAGCTTTCGACGACTGGTGACGAGCCTGTGGAACAATACAAACGACCAGAGTGAGCCATCCAGGTCCCATGTATACTTGGTCAGGACTAAGACTGGTGCGAAATACTTCGCAATAACACCTAAAACACTGCTTCGGTTCGATCAGCACTTGTCCACTGAAGAAAAGGAGTTGATGGACCGTTACTGGCCTCCCTCAGAAAAAGTTAAAACAATTCAGCTAATGGAAAACCAACCCCAGAGTAAGATTGATGCAAAAACCTCCAAGCTTGAGATTGGAAAAGGGGAATTGACCAATACTGGACTGGTTACCAAAGAGATGCTGGCCGAAGTTATGACAGCTCAGGAGAAACGCCTGAAAGAAGGCTTGATCGATGCTCAAAATCAATTCCTGGAGAAGCAGGCAAACTCAAATAAATTGTTGCTCGAACAGATTTTTGATAATCTTGGACGTATGCTATCTGGCATACTACCAGTTCAATCTGGTAATTTAAAACCAATTGACGACTCCAACAAGAGATTGGAAATTAATAAAGAGACGGTGCTGTCCAATGAACAGTGTGCTGCTTCCTCAAGCAAGCCTGTTATAATCGAAGAATTATTAATAGAGAAGACTGCTTTTGTTGATGACGACAGGGAAATGCTTTTACATGATGACGAGAGCGATAAGAAGGAAGAAGTGACAATGGATATTGAACCAAGCAGTACCAAAGCTGACAATAAAACTGATGAGATCTCGGACCATACATTCGTGAGTCAACTTTTGGAGACGTTGCCAAACCTTGAAGGAACACCTCTGGGCAGGAATGCAGGCCACTATAAAACTCTGTCTACCTCGTCTATTGAGGATGGTGAGATCAAGGAACAAGGTGACGCAGGTGCAGGTAGTGAAAGTCTAGTCTCAAAGAGTACTGTAAGTAAATTGATTCATTTAAATAATAGTTTAACTGAGAAATATAAAAATTTAACGACTGATAGTAATCTAAATGAATTGATTGACCGGAAAGTTAATTCTATTTTGAATGATAAAATAAGAAAAAATAAGACTGTAGAATCATTGACCGGTTTGACAGATAAAATTCTGATTGAAATATCAAATAAAGAGTTCGGAATTAATAGAAATTATAGACTGACGGTAAATTCAAAATTTGATATGTTTGAAGATTTCTTACAATCTGAACTAAGAACTAGAAAATTAGACTATATTTTGAATACTAATTTATACGAGACTGTTATAGAGAGTAAATTAATAGAAGATAAAAATAAAGTTCGGGATATAATTATAAATCATATAGATTTATTATATTATACAAAGATAGGAAATTTGAAAGATCCGTTAGAAATTATTAATAAATTAAGAGAAGTTAAAAGACTGGAAAGCAGAATAAATAGTATTTCTGCGAGATGTGATCTTTACATGTACAAACATAAAGCGTCTAAAGAGAGCATCACAGACTTCTGTGATAAATTTGACGAGAAAATAAGAGTGTTTGAGAGCGTTCCCAACGTAGGAAAATTGGATGAGAAAGAAAAGAGGGACTTGTTTTTGCAAGCAATTGTAGAAACAATTCCGGACATTAATATTGTAGACTGCGTGTGTAGAGAGTCAACAGGGAAAGAAATGACATTTCAACAACTAAAGAATTATGCTTTACAGGTGGAGTCACTGAATTCAAAGAGAGATACTATGACGTCGGCTTTAATGGTTAAGCCTAATTATAAAAGAGATTTCTCGAGAGGGAGAGGTAAGCGAGGAGGTCTACAAAGAGACAGAAAATCCATGGAGACCACCAGGTGTTACCAGTGTGGTATGCTTGGCCACCTCAGCCGAGATTGTCCGAACCCTGATGAAATATACTGCTACAAATGCCGAAAATTGGGTAAACATATTGCGGCAGAGTGTAAGACTAAACGTCCATACTCGACTGAGTTAACTGAAGAGAGATCATTTAAAAGACCAAGACAAGGTACTTCGAGAGGCTTCGGTACTAGTCGACAACCACGGAGAGGATTTGGTTTTAGCCGAGGTGCAAGAGGTTTTGCAACCAAAACATTTAGGAGAGGAGGTGCATTCGCTGTTCAAAGCGCTGAGAGCACAGAGAGAGAAAGTGACGAGGATGGTGCTGCAAAAGGCACATCGTTGATGTCTATCGCACACGAATATAAAGGTAATTCTAATTTGATTGATAATTCGGAAATTAAGAAATTTAATGTAATTTAAAAGAAAAGACCAGTACATAAATTTATATTGGATACAGGCGCGACGGAGCATTTATGTAAATCTAAGCGATTATTTGATAAGATAGAAGAATCTGATTCAAGTTTAATAAAATGCGCGAATAAAGACAGTAGTTTAAAAACGACTGGTTTAGGTTCTATTAGAATTAAGACAGGTAAAAAGGAAATAGTCTTAGATAATGTTTTGTATTCACATGATTTGACAGAAAGTTTGATATCACTTAGAAGATTCGTAGACAAAGGCTTAGAAGTTTATTTAAACAATAAATTTGTTAATATTTATAATCCAATATCGAGAGAGATTTTATTGACAGGAATCTATAAAAAGCCATTTTGGCAAATTAATATTAAAACTGATGGTAAATGTATTAAGACAAAACCTACTGCTTTAATTGGAATTGAAAACAATAGATATAATACGAGACTAAATAGTAAATCGACAAAAGACTCTAATGATGTTTCTGAGTTAAAATTAACAGGTAAACAAACAAAAAGAATGAAAATGGACGAAAGTCTAAATAATAAAGAATCGGATCTGATAGCCTCAATAAATGACAGGAAAGTCCATACGACACTAGGAGATGGTTATATTGATGAAATCACTGAAATAGATTATGTTGAACGAATAAATAAAAAGGATGATGAACTGTGTGAAAGCATGCTTTGGCATTTGCGTCTGGGACATGTATCAAAGCCTTACTTGATACAATTGGCTAAGATATTTCCAAAACTAATTAAACTAGATGCGTCAAAACTGGACGATAGCATTAAAGAGTGCGAGATATGTTTGACTTCGAAAAGTACTAAACTGCCATTCAATAAAACGAGAGATAGAGCGACAAGACCATTACAGATTATACACGGTGATACGATGGGTCCTATTACTCCGTGTTCACATCTAAAAGGTTGTAAATTTATAATAGTATTGATAGATGATTTTTCAAGGACAGCTTTAGCATATCCTGTCAAGTCAAAGAACGAGATGCCAAGGTGTATACAAGAATTTGTGAAAAGCGTAAGAAACGTAATAGGAAAAGATGAAAAGGTTTGTTTTCTGAGATGCGACAGAGGAACAGAGTTCACAAGTGGTGAAACAATAAAAGTTTTGAACGAATTAGGGGCTGAATTACAATTGGCCTGCCCGGACACACCAGAGCATAATGGTGTAGCAGAAAGATTTAATAGAACATTGGAATCACGTGTGAGAGCGATGCAGTTGGATTCGGGATTGCCAGCTACTATGTGGGACTTAACAACTAAAGCAGCTGTTTACACATATAACAGAACGCCTCACAGGTCAATTGGAATGAAGATTCCTTTAAGTTTATTAAATGACAGCTACAGTGATTCTTTCAATCAGCTAAAGAGATTCGGATGTGCAGCTTATGTAAAAATTCCTAGAAACACAGGAATCAAATTCGGATGTCAAGCCATAAGAGGCTTTACAGTTGGTTATATTTCAACCGGTTATGTAATCTATGTACCGGAACAACACAAGCTTTACGAGAGCAGACACGTTCGTTTTATTGAAAAATACGTGTACAAAGATTTTCATAATGACAATAGAATAGACAAACTTGATTTTCATGAACCAGAGAAGACAGATAATGCTACAGCAGAGATAACAGAGACAGAGGGAGTATCTGACATAGTTCCATCGAAAAGAAAGAGAGGCAGACCGAGAAAAGCAAATAATAATACAAAAATATTATTTACTCTGGCCGAAACGTCTGATGAAGTAGAATTTGACAGAGAAACCAGTGATGTGAAATATCACGCTTTATTAGCTAAGATTGAAGGTGATCCGCAGACATATAAAGAAGCAATAAATTCACATGATGCTGATAAATGCCATGAAGCTATTCAAAGTGAATTAAATGCTCTTGAAAGAAAACATGTGTATGAAATAGTAGAAAAACAAAAGTTATTTAACAAGAACGGAAAGCCCAACATCATAGACTCTAGATGGGTATTTAAGAAAAAGACTGATGAGACAGGCAAAGTTAAATTTAAAGGAAGATTGGTAATAAGAGGTTTCAAAGATAAAAACATATATGACTTAAGAGAAACGTACGCTCCAGTCTCTAGACTATCTTTAGTGAGAGCAATATTTGCAATTGCAAATAAATTCAATTTGAGGTTAAAACAACTCGATATAGAAACTGCGTTTCTGTATGGCGAGTTAGACGAAGAAATATATATGGAAATTCCGGAAGGAGCAGATGTTGATATGCAAACACGAGAAAACTGTGTGTGGAAATTAAAGAAATCATTATACGGCCTGAAGATCAGTCCAAAGAAATGGAATGATAAATTCTCATTAATTATGAATAGACTGGAATTTAAATCAAGTGATATAGATCCTTGCCTTTATATTAAACATCTAGATAAAGAAATAATTTTAGTTTTGTTGTATGTAGATGATATCATACTAGCAGGATTAAATATTAATGAAATTAATAAAATCGTAGACAGTTTGAGTAAAGAATTTACCGTAAAAGACTTAGGTGAACCCAAAGAGTTCCTAGGTATGAAAATCGAGAGAAATAGTAAAGAGAGAATTTTGAAAATCAGCCAAGAAAAATTTGTAAATAAAATGCTTAATCGATTCGGATTTGAAAAGACCAGACCGGTATCCACACCTATGATAACAAATCAGGTAAATAATAAAGAAAGGAAAGAAAGAGAGGAAAATAATTATAAAAATGAGACAGTGACTAATAGACAGTATCGAGAAGCCATAGGCTCCTTGTTGTACTTAGCAAACTCTACACGACCGTATATATCGTATGCAACAAATGTCTTGAGCAGACATCAAATAAATCCTACACATAATGAGTGGTGTATGGTCAAACGAGTGTTTCAGTACTTATCTGGAACAAGAGATTACGCTTTAACATACAAAGCAAAACAAGACGGCTTGACTGCATTCTCAGATGCAAGCTTGACGGATTGCAGAAATTCGGAAACCACGTACGGTTACGTTATAAGACTGTTTGATGACTCGATAGCTTGGCGAACGCATAAGCAACCGAATGTAGCGCTGTCTACTTGTCAATCAGAGTACGTTGCTATGAGCGAGACATGTCAAGAACTCATGTCATTGTATAATTCAATTCAAGGAATACTAGACTATCAGATAAAACCAATGAAGCTATATTGCGATAATATGGCAGCTTTAGCATGTGCAAAAACCAGTGGTAGTAACAGACTGAGACACATGGTAGAACGACGCGAACATTATATCAAAGAGTGCATTAATAAAGGATTTATAGAAGTTCTATGGATTAGTTCCACTAATCAACTAGCCGATATATTTACTAAACCATTAAGCACGTTTAATCATAAGAGACTTACTCTACAAATACTTAATATGAGTAGAGACTAATAATATTTTTATGTTTCAGATCAATCCAATGAATTGGAGGATGAGAATTGGGACGATTGAGAGAGACAACGAGCCCAGAATAAAAGGACAAAAAGTCCGCAGAAATCATCTGCAACCTACTAAGCTGTGATAAAAAAAACCAAAATTCACATACAGCTCTTAGATTGAGAGGGAGTGTTAGATTTAAGCGTATATATTAGCAATCGTCATCGCTGTAAGTCGGCGCTGCGATCGCTTGCCGCTGCCCCGCTCGTTGCACAGAGTTAGTCTTGACTGAACAGTCATACCGAGCGGTCGCGTTCACCACATAGATAGTCTTGTTTGTTTATTATTCTTTTATATATTTAGTAATAGTTATAATAAATACTTTATTATAACATATTCGACTCTGCGCTTATTTTATAATTCCTACCACATAATCCCAACATTCCTATTCTTATGCAACATAGATTCTCCCTTCAATGTGAACAATGTTAGTATATCCTATCTTAATAATATATTTATATAATTATTTATAAATGGATTAGGAGTGAAGAAAAATTAATTTTCTTCGCTCCCCCTCTCCACCAAAATACAACGAACACATAATTAGTTGACTTTTTTTTTTGTTTAGAATTTTCTTTCCAGCCATTATAAACAAAGATTCACTTTTAATATAATATAATATATAATTGAAAAATAGTTAATTTAGTTTCATAAGAAAAAGATACAATCGATACAAATGAAAAAATAAAATAAGCAATACATGAGTGACAGTGCGAAAATTAAGTAGGCTGAGTAGGGCCATGTAGAACCATGTTCCTATATCTTGGGAGAAAAGAGTAGACTACACTGAATAAAGGGTACGACGGAATAACCCAAGCAGTTACGGAACTGCCCGATGCTTGCGCATCATAGAATTGTGGTACCAACGTTCGTTTTTATTCACTTAATTCCATTGTTTCACGTTAAAATGAATAATTTACACTCTTTTTATTTTTATATTTTAAGGGATTGTTTAAATATTCGTCATTTTCTTGACTTTATTTAAACTAAAAATTGTAGAAACTTATTTGTTATGTTCAAGTAAATAAAGGAAAATCGTTTGAATTTGTTTACTTGTTAGTACCAAATGCAAAAAATTAATTTCGAATAATAATTAAATAAATACACCAGAATTTTACTACTAATTATATTATTTTTGTATTTCTTTTTTTTACACATTATTTTATTGGTAATATAAACATGCAAAAAGTATTATTTTTCTGTATCAATTATTATTGTATATCCTGAATCGTTTTATAAAATTTTAAAATTTATTTGTTATGTATGTTTTTTTTATACTATTCGAAACAATTAGCATACCTATTGTTTATAAATAAGAGGAAAATCTTCCAAAGTGCCTGTCTTAGGTTTTATATTATTAGTTCTATATAAAAATTGAATAATCGTATGGAATTGATCGTATGAAAATAAGTGTTGTTTTATTTTTCTAAACCTTTTTCTTTTATATACATTGATTGTTTAAATCAGTATTTATGAACAAAGTATTAGATTGAACACTAGTATGAACTACATTGGCATAAATACTAAATTGTACCATTTTAATTATTATTGTTTTTATTAATAGTTGAATTTTGAACTTTATCCACAAAATTAACAAATTAATCGAATTTTCTGCATTTTTTTTATTAAAATCAATATTAGAAATATTCTCATACTTTGAATTTGAATCGATGATTTTGTCCGACATGTGTATTGATACTATTGGTGTGTTTACTTTATTTAATTACTTTAATTAATGAAGTTTTCAACTTTTTTTAATTATTAATTTTAAAAATCTTTTTTTTCCCTCCTCTTCTCGTTTCATTGCAATCGTTATTTTGTTGTACAGATTCTCCTAGTTCCATTGAGCCTAGCGTTAAATTATTTTTTTTCTATTATGCCATACTCTTCTTATATATTTATACCTGCGCGTACTGTAAGAAAGTATGACTAATTAACAGAATTACTAGAGTCAAGGTGAGTTCAGTTGTAATTATTTATATAGGTTTATATTTTGAATGGTATGTGGGGAGGAAAAGTGACGGTGTTGCTGGAGCTTTTACTGCAACGAGGAGGAAAGGGTGCAATTGAGCACTCCTTAGGAAGGATAAGTGACCGTGTTGCTGGAGCTTTTACCGCAACGAGGAGGAAAGGGTGCAATTAAGCATTCCTTAGAAAGGATAAGTGACAGTGTTGTTGGAGCATTTACCGCAACGAGGAGGAAAGGGTGCAATTAAGCACTCCTTAGCAAGGATAAGTGACGGTCTTGCTGGAGCATTTACCGCAACGAGGAGGAAAGGGTGCAATTAAGCACTCCTTAGGAAGGATAGGATATATGTTTTAGGTTTAGTGATGTGTTAGACTCCAATGATTCTATTTTATTGTAAATCATATTTTTTTTAGCAGTTAAATTTATTTTTTTTTATAGCAATTATTTAAATTTATTTAAATTTGATCAAGCTCAACTGACATTGAAAAATTTAAACTTTTTCCTTTCTTTCCTTTGTGTATTGACGTCATTGTTATCTTAAGCGAGAAGAGTAAAGAGAAAAAGACCTTATATTTTTTTTATTTGCCTTATTCGTTTCCAATATAATAATCGCGTATTTTTTTAATTTAAATGACTATATGCTTTTCTTGTAATGATCTTTCTGTATAATAAAAAATATTATTTCCTTGTAGTATATTTCCGTTGTTAATTTAGATATATACATGTTATTTTTATATCGTTTTTTTTTGTATAAAGTCAGATAGATTGAAATAATTTTGTTATCAGTAGAATGTATGCCAATTGAGATTAAAAGATGATAAATAATATTCCATTGACGACCTTTTACAACAATAAAATACATATATATATATACATATATATCTCTCTTTAAAATATATAAATATTTCGCCGCCGCCGCCGCCGCCGCCGTGTCTAAGAATTCAGAATTCAACATATATATATGTTTTATATATATATGTCATGTATATGTTATATATATATATATGTCATATATATATATGTTATATATATATGTTATATATATATGTCATATATATATATGTTATATATATATGTCATATATATATATGTTATATATATATGTCATATATATATGTTATATATATATGTCATATATATAAGTGTGTGTGTACGTGTTATTTGTTTTTTCAAGAATAGATAATATATGTATTTTTTCCGTGCGCAAAAAAAAGTTGTGAATATAACTTGAAATAATGTGTAGTAGTTTACTTATTCCTGATAAAACTCATAAAATAAAAACGGACCTAAAATTTAATGTAATGTTTTTAAAAATATGCACAATTTTACGAAGATGAAATAAATATTAATCAAGTGTATAACATACACTTTTCCAAATATCTATATGTGAAATATACAATAAATTAAAAATTAAATACATTAATTATTGCATTTTTAAGATAATTCTATTATAAACAGTAATGGCAAAAGAAAATTCAAAATTTAACAGAGGCAATATAAAATACGAATTACATTTCAAAAGTTTTTTGAAAATTATTATTTTAGTAGTATTTAATTTAAATATTATTCAACTCAAAATTTAAAAATTGTATGGATATATAAGTAAGTAGATTACGTATATTTATATAAACCAATATTTTAAATAAACAAGTATGTATTTATTAGAAACAAAAGGTTATTTAAGGAATGCCTTTGTTTAAAATAATTAAAATAAATATATGGGCTCTGTAACTAAAGGGAAAAATAAATTGGATATAATTATGGATTAAAACGCAAATTTTGAAAGAGGGTGCAAATTACGAATTACGGGAGAAATGGAAGAAACAGGTTTTTATTTATATACCGCTAAAATGTTATAAATAATTCTTTAAAACTAATACAAAAATTAAATTAATTAAGAAGAAAGTTTTATTACTCTTAAAGTACAAAATATTAATGACATATAGAACTCTTGGCGATGACTTAAATAAATTAATTTTAGGAGGTAAAGTTATATTTAGATCCGTTTCAAATAATCTAAAATTTTAATAGGTTTTTACTAAATACTACAATCAAGTATATGCACTTTACTATTTTTGGTAAGTTAGTTGTTCATTACCATATATATGGGCTATTTCACATCAGTGGTACGATGAAAATTTTAAATCACTCCAAATTTTGTGAACAGACTGGAAATATCTTCCAGAAGATAGAAAAAAAATTTGAGGTGTTAAAAATAATTTGCCTAAGAGTTATTCCACTATGAAAAATGGAAATTTTTCAATTTTTTAGAGAAATTATTATTTTCAAAGCCATTTATCTCAAAATCTATTGATTTTTTTAAAAATATATTATAAACAACTTTTGTTCAAAATAATCTTTAGAACTTATCTACTTGGGTTACAATTCTTAATTTTAAAATCTCGAAGAGATAGAACGTCCGGAAATACTGCAGATCAAAAAAAGGCGACCACGTCACAATCGATTTTGATCTAACACCTTTCAAAAGATCACATTTTTTGAGAGCTTTCGAATGGCGGTGGTTAGATTATTGGCCAAGACCGCTGGTGTAAGTTATGTCCTAAAATACATGAAAATTAGTGATTTTATGAGGTGTATGGCGTATAACTTATACCAGCAGTCTTGGCCAATAATCTAACCACAGCCATTCGAAAGCTCTCCAAAAATGTGATCTTTTGAGCAGTGTTAGATCAAAATCGATTGTGGCGTGGTTGCCTTTTTTTATATTAAATATTTTCGAGTGCCCTATCTCTTCGAGATTTTAAAATTAAGAATTGTAACCCAAGTAGATAAGTTCTAAAGATTATTTTGAACAAAAGTTGTTTATAATGTATATTAAAAAAAATCAATATATTTTGAGATAAATGGCTTTGAAAATAGTAAATTCTCTAAAAAATTGAAAAATTTCCATTTTTCATGGAGCAATAACTCTTAGGCAAATTATTTTTAACACCTAAAATTTTTTTTCTATCTTCTGGAAGATATTTCCCGTCTGTTCACAAAATTTGGAGTGATTTAAAATTTTCATCGTACCACTTGACGTGAAATAACCCATATATATGTATATATATGTATGTATGTATGTGGGTGTGTGTGCGTGCGGCGGAATATTTATATAATATATATATATATTTTAAAATTGATTTTCAAGAATACATAATATATGTATTTTTTCCGTGCGCAAAAAAAAAAGTTGTGAACATAACTTGAAAGAATGTGTATTTGTTTACTCATTCTTGATAAAACTCATAAAATAAAAACGGACCTAAAATTTAATGTAATGTTTTTAAAAATATGCACAATTTTACGAAGATGAAATAAATATTAATCAAGTATAACATACACTTTTCCAAATATCCATATGATATATACAATGGGTTAAAAATTAAATATATTAATTATTGCATTATTAAGATAATTCTATTATAAACAATTAAATATATTAATTATTGTATTGTTAAGATAATCCTATTATAAACAGTATAGGCAAAAGAAAATTCAAATTTTAACAGTGGCATTATAAAATACGAATTACATTTGTATAGATTTTTAAAAACTACTAATTTAGGAGCATTTAATTTAAAAATTTTTTAAATTAATATTTCAAAATTGTATGGATATATAAGTTTGTATATAATTTATATTTATATAACACAATACTTTAAATAAACAAGTATGTATTTATTAGAAACAGAAGGATATTTAAGAAATGAATTTGTTTATAATAATCAAAATAAATATTTTGGCTCTGCATAGTAAAAATAAATTGGATATAATTATGGATTAAAACGCAAATTTTGAAAGAGAGTGCAAATTACGAATCACGGGAGAAATGGAAGAAACAGGTTTTTATTTATATAGCGCTAAAATTTTATAAATAATTCTTTAAAACTAATACAAAATTTAATTTAATTAAGAAGAAAGTTTTATTACTCTAAAAGTACAAAATATTAATGACGTAGAACTTTTGGCGATGATCGTTTGTCATTAAATAAATTAATTTTAGGAGGTGAAGTTCTATTTATAACCGTTTAAAATAATCCAAAATTTTAATAAGTTGTTAACTAAAATACTACAATTTAGTAAGTATATGTACTTTACTATTTTTGGTAATATAATTTTTCATTAACGTTTATAATTATTAAATTATAAATTTAAGCTTTACAAGAATTCATATAGTTTAAAATTTACAGTTAACATTTAATATGTCTCTATTTTTTTTATTATTTTTATTCTGATTTCATTACACTAAATTTTGGTAAACTTTTATTTATAAATTATAATAACTATAGCAATACCTTCAATGTGTTGTGTGAATCTGTTTAATTTTTAAAGTGTTCAAGGTAGTGAAAAAATAATAGAATTTAAAATATTATTTTAAATAAATTAATTACGAAAAACCTTTTTCGAAATTAAAAATAGGGGGTTGGCGCGCAAAGCGCGCAGGGGGGCGAAGCCCCCCTAGTATATATATATATATATGGGTGGTTCTCTGTGACATCGAAGATGAAAAAAATAAATATTGCTATAACTGTGGGAATATGTTTTAGAGGTATCCAGTAGTTCTCCTGAATTTTTTCAGATTTTTTCTGGGCCATTATTTTAAGTTACAGAGTGTCAAAGTTGACATTTTAGCACTTTTTTAAACTATATGCCCATTTTCATGAATTTTTAGCTCCCAGGGGATGCATTTTTCACTAAAAACATAAGTATGACTTTTTTTGTAAAATTTTCCGAACTTTTCATTAAAAATACTTGTAAAGACATAAATGTATGCTGTCACACTCTTGTAAGCCATTTAAACCTTAAATAGTGAAAATCAGCAATTCAGCTCCGGACTCTGGTAACCTAATACTGTCTAAAAGGTGTCTTTTTATAGTCAGAAACTGCCTAAAAATTTCCAGAGTAGGTCTAAATCATTAAGATCACTTATGGTCAAAATATCCGGGAAAAGTGCCCGAAATATTAAGAGAAATGTATATTTGTTGCCTTATAACGATGAATCTAGTAGCATGATCATTGCAAAAAAATTTATGCACTTACCTTGGAATGGTAGAAAAGTATCTCCACTTGTTTCAGTATCCATCAAATCCACTGCAAGCTGCTAAAAATACAAATATTATTATACAATTATAAAAAATTAACTTTTAAACATTTATATTGCTGCATTTTCAATTTTACAACCACTTTAAGAATTATGATACTAATCTGAAGGATTACTATAAATATATTAACATTATTATTACAATCACTGAATATACGTCTTTAATACAAAAAATATATAAACAAATCAGATCTATGATTATAATGAGTAATATGATTACGTGACAGTGACAAGTTTGTGAAATCTAAACAATGTATTGCTGAATAATAATAATAATAATGTTGATACTTTTATAGTAATCCTTCAGATTAGTATTATAATTCTTGTAAGGGATGTAAAACTAAATATCCAGCATTATAAATGTTTAAAAAATAATTTTTTATAATTTTATAATAATATTTGTATTTTTAGCAGCTTACAGGGGATTAGATGGATACTGAAACAAGTGGAGATACTTTTCTACCACTCCAAGGTAAGTGCATAAATTTTTTTGCAATGATCATGCTACTAGATTCTTCGTTATAAGGCAACAAATATACATTTCTATTAATTTTTCGGGCACTTTTCCCGGATATTTTGACCATAAGTGATCTTAATGATTTAGACCCACTCTGGAAATTTTTAGGCAGTTTCTGATTATAAAAAGACATCTTTTAGACAGTATTAGGTTACCAGAGTGCGGAGCAGAATTGCTGATTTTCACTATTTAAGGTTTAAATGGCTTACAAGAGTGTGACAGCATACATCTATGTCTTTAAAAGTATTTTTAATGAAAAGTTCGGAAAATTGTACAAAAAAAGTCATACTTATGTTTTTAGTGAAAAATGCATCCCCTGGGAACTAAAAATTCATGAAAATGGGCATATAATGCAAAAAAGTGCTAAAATGTCAACATTGACTCTCTGTAACTTAAAATAATGGCCCAGAAAAAATCTGAAAAAATTCAGGAGAACTATTGGATACCTCTAAAACATATTCCCACAGTTATAGCAATATTTATTTTTTTCATCTTCGATGTCACAGAGAACCACCCATATACGAGCACATTGGGGCTATTATATACATATGTTTAGGCACTACAAAGGCTCCATATACGAATATCTTAACCTGTTAACATGCACTATTTTCGTTTTATTATGAGCTAGCTCTATTTTTACATTTCCCTTGTTATTAACTATTTCTAAAATCCGATGTGGTCCAGTATATTGATCGCCTAGTTTGTATTTCTTCCCTCCTTTTAATAACCAGACATTATCCCCTGCCGGAAATTCTTGATGATTGGCTTTCCTGTCGTAATAGAATTTCGACCTATGTTTAGAGGCTATTAATTTTTCTCGCGCGATTCCCTGTATTTCGTTTAAACGTTGTCGTAAATTTTTTTGGGAACTCGATGGAAACTTCGTTGGAACTCTTTCTCGTGGGTCTAAAGGTTCGTTTGATGGTAGTCGCGCTTTTCGTGCAAAAACAATTTCAAAGGGTGTGTAGAGATGACCCTCATGTACCGACGTATTATACGAAAACGCGGCTAATTCGCATAACTCAACCCATGCGTCATTTCTTTCTATCATAGTTTTTAAATAAAAACTGCTAAACTGCTATGAAAACGCTCAACGGAGTTTTGACTGAGGGTGATAAGCCGTAGTTTTAACTTGTTTAATCTTAAAAATTTTCGCTACTTCTCTCATCAGAATACTTAAAAATGAGGTACCTTGGTCGGAGATAATTAACAATGGGGCACTAAAAATTGAGAAGTGTCGGCGAACTAACGCTTCGGCGATCGTTGCCGCGGTCGCGTCTGGTATGGGTATCGCCATACAGTATTTTGAAAGGTTGCATTGAATGGTTAATATATTATTGTTATTACTTCAAAATACTGTATGGCGTACCCAATCCGACGCGACCGCGGCAACGATCGCCGAGCGTTAGTTCGCGACCTTCTCAATTTTTAGTGCCCCATTGTTAATTATCTCCGACCAGGGGTACTCATTTTTAAGTAGTCTGATGAGAGAATAGTCGAAAATTTTTAAGATTAAACAGTTAAAACCACGGCTTATCACCCTCAGTCCAACTCCGTTTGAGCGTTTTCATAGCAGTTTAGCAGATTATTTAAAAACTATGATAGAAAGAATGACGCATGGGTTGAGTTATGCGAAGAGCCGCGTTTTCGTATAATACGTCGGTATGAGGGTCCTCTACACACCCTTTGAATTGTTTTTGCACGAAAAAGCGCGACTACCATCAAACGAACCTTTAGACCCACGAGAAGAAGTTTCCAACGAAGTTCCATCGAGTTCCCAAAAAAAATTTACGACAACGTTTAAACGAAATACAGGGAATCGCGCGAAAAAATTAATAGCCTCTAAACATAGGTCGAAATTCTATTACACAGGAAAGCCAATCATCAACGATTTCCGGCAGGGATAATGTCTGGTTATTAAAAGGAGGAAGAATACAAACTAGGCGATCATATACTGGACCACACATCGGATTTTAGAATAGTTAATAACAAGGGAAATGTAAAAATGAGCTAGCTCATATAAAACGAAAATAGTGCATGTTTACAGGTTAAGATATTCGTATATGGAGCCTTTGTAGTGCCCTCCAACATATTGTATATATAATCGCCCCAATGTGCTCGTGAACATGGTCCCGTTTATAATGAGGTTGGTGTCTCTGTGACATTGAAATGAAAAAATAAATATTGCTATACCTGTGGGAATATGTTTTAGAGGTATCCAATAGTTCTCCTGAATTTTTCAGATTTTTTCTGGGCCATTATTTTAAGTTACGAGAGTCAATGTTGACATTTAGCACTTTTTTGCATTATATGCCCATTTTCATGAATTTTTAGTTCCCAGGGGATGCATTTTTCACTAAACATAAGTATGACTTTTTTGTACAATTTTCCGAACTTTTCATTAAAAATACTTTAAAGACATAGATGTATGCTGTCACACTCTTGTAGCCATTTAAACCTTAAATAGTGAAAATCAGCAATTCTGCTCCGACTCTGGTAACCTAATACTGTCTACAAAGATGTCTTTTTATAATCACAAACTGCCTAAAAATTTCCAGAGTGGGTCTAAAATCCTTAAGATCTTATGGTCAAATATCCGGGAAAGTGCCCGAAAAAATTAATAGAAATGTATATTTGTTGCCTTATAACGAAGAATCTATAGCTGATCATTGCAAAAAATTTATGCACTTACCTTGGAGTGGTAGAAAAGTATCTCCACTTGTTTCAGTATCCATCTAATCCCCTGTACTGCTAAAAATCAAATATATTATAAAATTATAAAAAATTATTTTTTAAACATTTATAATGCTGGGATATTTAGTTTTACATCCCTTACAAGAATTATAATACTACTCTGAAGGATTACTATAAAAGTATCAACTTATTATTATTATTATTCAGCAATACATTGTTTAGATTTCACAACTTGTCACTGTCACGTAATCATATTACTCATTATATCATAGATCTGATTTGTTTATATATTTTTTGTATTAAAGACGTATATTCAGTGATTGTAATAATAATGTTAATTATATTTATAGTAATCCTTCAGATTAGTATCATAATTCTTAAGTGTTGTAAAATTGAAAATGCAGCAATAATGTTTAAAAGTTAATTTTTTATAATTATAATAATATTTTTATTTTTAGCAGCTTGCAGTGGATTGATGGATACTGAAACAGTGGAGATCTTTTCTACCATTCCAAGGTAAGTGCATAAATTTTTTTGCAATGATCATGCTACTAGATTCATCGTTATAGGCAACAAATATACATTTCTCTTAATATTTCGGGCACTTTTCCCGATATTTTGACCATAAGTGATCTTAATGATTTAGACCTACTCTGGAAATTTTTAGGCAGTTTCTGACATAAAAAACACTTTTAGACAGTATTAGGTTACCAGAGTCCGGAGCTGAATTGCTGATTTTCACTATTTAAGGTTTAATGGCTTACAAGAGTGTGACAGCATACTTTATGTCTTTACAAGTATTTTTAATGAAAAGTTCGGAAATTTTACAAAAAAGTCATACTTATGTTTTTAGTGAAAAATGCATCCCCTGGGAGCTAAAAATTCATGAAAATGGGCATATAATGCAAAAAAGTGCTAAAATGTCAACATTGACTCTCTGTAACTTAAAATAATGGCCCAGAAAAAATCTGAAAAAATTCAGGAGAACTATTGGATACCTCTAAAACATATTCCCACAGTTATAGCAATATTTATTTTTTTCATCTTCGATGTCACAGAGAACCACCCATATATATATCTATACTAGGGGGCTTCGCCCCCTGCGCGCTTTGCGCGCCAACCCCCTATTTTAATTTCGAAAAAGGTTTTTCGTAATTAATTTATTAAAATAATATTTTAATTGTATTATTTTTTCACTACCATTGAACACTTTAAAAATTAACAGATTCACACAACACATTGAAGGTATTGCTATAGTTATTATAATTTATAAATAAAAGTTTACCAATTTAGTGTAATGAAATCAGAATAAAATAATAAAAAAATAGAGACATATTAAATGTTAACTGTAAATTTTAAACTATATGAATTCTTATAAAGCTTAAATTTTATAATTTAATAATTATAAACGTTAATGAAAAATTATTTACCAAAAATGTAAGTACATATACTTACTAAATTGTATATTTTAGTTTAACAACTTATTAAAATTTTGGATTATTTTAAACGGTTATAAATAGAACTTCACCTCCTAAAATTAATTTATTTAATGACAAACGATCATCGCCAAAAGTTCTACGTCATTAATATTTTGTACTTTTAGAGTAATAAACTTCTTCTTAATTAATTAAATTTTGTATTAGTTTTAAAGAATTATTTATAAAATTTAGCGCTATAATAATAAAAACCTATTTCTTCCCTTCTCCCCGTATTCGTATTTGTACCCTCTTTCAAAATTTGCGTTTTAATCCATAATTATATCCAATTTATTTTTACTATGCAGAGCCAAAATATTTTATTTTGATTATTATAAACAAATTCATTCTTAATTATCCTTCTGTTTCTATAAATACATACTTGTTTTATTTAAAGTATTGTGTTATATAAATATAATTATATACAAACTTATATATCCATACAATTTTGAAATATTAATTTAAAAAATTTTTAAATTAATGCTCCTAATTAGTATTTTTAAAAATCTACAAATGTAATTCGTATTTTATAATCCACTGTTAAAATTTGAATTTTCTTTTGCCTATACTGTTTAATAATAGATTATCTTAACAATACAATAATTAATATATTAATTGTTTATAATAGAATTATCTTAATAATGCAATAATTAATATATTTAATTTTTAACCCATTGTATATATCATATGGATATTTGAAACGTGTATGTTATACTTGATTAATATTTATTTCATCTTCGTAAAATTGTGCATATTTTTAAAAACATTACTTAAATTTTAGTCCGTTTTTATTTTATGAGTTTTATCAAGAATGAGTAACAATACACATTCTTTCAAGTTATGTTCACACTTTTTTTTTTGCGCACGGAAAAATACATATATTATGTATTCTTGAAAATCATTTTAAATATATCTATATATATTATATAAATATTCCGCCGCACGCACACACACCCACATACATACATACATATATATACATATATATGGGTTATTTCACGTCAGTGGTACGAAGAAAATTTTAAATCACTCCAAATTTGTGAACAGACGGGAAATATCTTCCAGAAGATAGAAAAAAAATTTTAGTTGTTAAAAATAATTTGCCTAAGAGTTTATTGCTCCATGAAAATGAATTTTTCAATTTTTTAGAGAATTTACTATTTTCAAAGCCATTTATCTCAAAATATATTGATTTTTTTTAATATACATTATAAACAACTTTGTTCAAAATAATCTTTAGAACTTATCTACTGGGTTACATTCTTAATTTTAAAATCCTCGAAGAGATAGGGCACTCGAAAATATTTAATATAAAAAAAGGCACCACGCCACAATCGATTTTGATCTACACTGCTCAAAAGATCACATTTTTGGAGAGCTTTCGAATGGCTGTGGTTAGATTATTGGCCAAGACTGCTGGTATAATTATACGCCATACACCCATAAAACACTAATTTCATGTATTTTAGGACATAACTTAACCAGCGGTCTTGGCCATAATCTAACCACCGCCATTCGAACTCTCAAAAAATGTGATCTTTTGAAAGGTGTTAGATCAAAATCGATTGTGACGTGTCGCCTTTTTTTGATCTGCAGTATTTTCCGGACGTTCTATCTCTTCGAGATTTTAAAATTAAGATGTAACCCGAGTAGATAAGTTCTAAAATTATTTTGAACAAAAGTGTTTTATAATAATATTTTTAAAAAAATCAATAGATTTTGAGATAAATGGCTTTGAAAATAATAATTTCCTCTAAAAAATTAAATTCCATTTTCATAGTGGAATAACTCTTTAGGCAATTATTTTTCACCTCAATTTTTTTCAAAAGAGCAATAATTTGCCTAAGAGTATTCCACTATGAAAAATGGAAATTTTTCAATTTTTTAGAGAAATTATTATTTTCAAAGCCATTTATCTCAAAATCTATTGATTTTTTTAAAAATATATTATAAACAACTTTTGTTCAAAATAATCTTTAGAACTTATCTACTTGGGTTACAATTCTTAATTTTAAAATCTCGAAGAGATAGAACGTCCGGAAATACTGCAGATCAAAAAAAGGCGACCACGTCACAATCGATTTTGATCTAACACCTTTCAAAAGATCACATTTTTTGAGAGCTTTCGAATGGCGGTGGTTAGATTATTGGCCAAGACCGCTGGTGTAAGTTATGTCCTAAAATACATGAAAATTAGTGATTTTATGAGGTGTATGGCGTATAACTTATACCAGCAGTCTTGGCCAATAATCTAACCACAGCCATTCGAAAGCTCTCCAAAAATGTGATCTTTTGAGCAGTGTTAGATCAAAATCGATTGTGGCGTGGTTGCCTTTTTTTATATTAAATATTTTCGAGTGCCCTATCTCTTCGAGATTTTAAAATTAAGAATTGTAACCCAAGTAGATAAGTTCTAAAGATTATTTTGAACAAAAGTTGTTTATAATGTATATTAAAAAAAATCAATATATTTTGAGATAAATGGCTTTGAAAATAGTAAATTCTCTAAAAAATTGAAAAATTTCCATTTTCATGGAGCAATAACTCTTAGGCAAATTATTTTTAACACCTAAAATTTTTTTTCTATCTTCTGGAAGATATTTCCCGTCTGTTCACAAAATTTGGAGTGATTTAAAATTTTCATCGTACCACTTGACGTGAAATAACCCATATATATGTATATATATGTATGTATGTATGTGGGTGTGTGTGCGTGCGGCGGAATATTTATATAATATATATATATATATTTTAAAATTGATTTTCAAGAATACATAATATATGTATTTTTTCCGTGCGCAAAAAAAAAAGTTGTGAACATAACTTGAAAGAATGTGTATTTGTTTACTCATTCTTGATAAAACTCATAAAATAAAAACGGACCTAAAATTTAATGTAATGTTTTTAAAAATATGCACAATTTTACGAAGATGAAATAAATATTAATCAAGTATAACATACACTTTTCCAAATATCCATATGATATATACAATGGGTTAAAAATTAAATATATTAATTATTGCATTATTAAGATAATTCTATTATAAACAATTAAATATATTAATTATTGTATTGTTAAGATAATCCTATTATAAACAGTATAGGCAAAAGAAAATTCAAATTTTAACAGTGGCATTATAAAATACGAATTACATTTGTATAGATTTTTAAAAACTACTAATTTAGGAGCATTTAATTTAAAAATTTTTTAAATTAATATTTCAAAATTGTATGGATATATAAGTTTGTATATAATTTATATTTATATAACACAATACTTTAAATAAACAAGTATGTATTTATTAGAAACAGAAGGATATTTAAGAAATGAATTTGTTTATAATAATCAAAATAAATATTTTGGCTCTGCATAGTAAAATAAATTGGATATAATTATGGATTAAAACGCAAATTTTGAAAGAGAGTGCAAATTACGAATCACGGGAGAAATGGAAGAAACAGGTTTTTATTTATATAGCGCTAAAATTTTATAAATAATTCTTTAAAACTAATACAAAATTTAATTTAATTAAGAAGAAAGTTTTATTACTCTAAAAGTACAAAATATTAATGACGTAGAACTTTTGGCGATGATCGTTTGTCATTAAATAAATTAATTTTAGGAGGTGAAGTTCTATTTATAACCGTTTAAAATAATCCAAAATTTTAATAAGTTGTTAACTAAAATACTACAATTTAGTAAGTATATGTACTTTACTATTTTTGGTAATATAATTTTTCATTAACGTTTATAATTATTAAATTATAAATTTAAGCTTTACAAGAATTCATATAGTTTAAAATTTACAGTTAACATTTAATATGTCTCTATTTTTTTTATTATTTTTATTCTGATTTCATTACACTAAATTTTGGTAAACTTTTATTTATAAATTATAATAACTATAGCAATACCTTCAATGTGTTGTGTGAATCTGTTTAATTTTTAAAGTGTTCATGGTAGTGAAAAAATAATAGAATTTAAAATATTATTTTAAATAAATTAATTACGAAAAACCTTTTTCGAAATTAAAAATAGGGGGTTGGCGCGCAAAGCGCGCAGGGGGGCGAAGCCCCCCTAGTATATATATATATATGGGTGGTTCTCTGTGACATCGAAGATGAAAAAAATAAATATTGCTATAACTGTGGGAATATGTTTTAGAGGTATCCAGTAGTTCTCCTGAATTTTTTCAGATTTTTTCTGGGCCATTATTTTAAGTTACAGAGTGTCAAAGTTGACATTTTAGCACTTTTTTAAACTATATGCCCATTTTCATGAATTTTTAGCTCCCAGGGGATGCATTTTTCACTAAAACATAAGTATGACTTTTTTTGTAAAATTTTCCGAACTTTTCATTAAAAATACTTGTAAAGACATAAATGTATGCTGTCACACTCTTGTAAGCCATTTAAACCTTAAATAGTGAAAATCAGCAATTCAGCTCCGGACTCTGGTAACCTAATACTGTCTAAAAGGTGTCTTTTTATAGTCAGAAACTGCCTAAAAATTTCCAGAGTAGGTCTAAATCATTAAGATCACTTATGGTCAAAATATCCGGGAAAAGTGCCCGAAATATTAAGAGAAATGTATATTTGTTGCCTTATAACGATGAATCTAGTAGCATGATCATTGCAAAAAAATTTATGCACTTACCTTGGAATGGTAGAAAAGTATCTCCACTTGTTTCAGTATCCATCAAATCCACTGCAAGCTGCTAAAAATACAAATATTATTATACAATTATAAAAAATTAACTTTTAAACATTTATATTGCTGCATTTTCAATTTTACAACCACTTTAAGAATTATGATACTAATCTGAAGGATTACTATAAATATATTAACATTATTATTACAATCACTGAATATACGTCTTTAATACAAAAAATATATAAACAAATCAGATCTATGATTATAATGAGTAATATGATTACGTGACAGTGACAAGTTTGTGAAATCTAAACAATGTATTGCTGAATAATAATAATAATAATGTTGATACTTTTATAGTAATCCTTCAGATTAGTATTATAATTCTTGTAAGGGATGTAAAACTAAATATCCAGCATTATAAATGTTTAAAAAATAATTTTTTATAATTTTATAATAATATTTGTATTTTTAGCAGCTTACAGGGGATTAGATGGATACTGAAACAAGTGGAGATACTTTTCTACCACTCCAAGGTAAGTGCATAAATTTTTTTGCAATGATCATGCTACTAGATTCTTCGTTATAAGGCAACAAATATACATTTCTATTAATTTTTCGGGCACTTTTCCCGGATATTTTGACCATAAGTGATCTTAATGATTTAGACCCACTCTGGAAATTTTTAGGCAGTTTCTGATTATAAAAAGACATCTTTTAGACAGTATTAGGTTACCAGAGTGCGGAGCAGAATTGCTGATTTTCACTATTTAAGGTTTAAATGGCTTACAAGAGTGTGACAGCATACATCTATGTCTTTAAAAGTATTTTTAATGAAAAGTTCGGAAAATTGTACAAAAAAGTCATACTTATGTTTTTAGTGAAAAATGCATCCCCTGGGAACTAAAAATTCATGAAAATGGGCATATAATGCAAAAAAGTGCTAAAATGTCAACATTGACTCTCTGTAACTTAAAATAATGGCCCAGAAAAAATCTGAAAAATTCAGGAGAACTATTGGATACCTCTAAAACATATTCCCACAGTTATAGCAATATTTATTTTTTTCATCTTCGATGTCACAGAGAACCACCCATATACGAGCACATTGGGGCTATTATATACATATGTTTAGGCACTACAAAGGCTCCATATACGAATATCTTAACCTGTTAACATGCACTATTTTCGTTTTATTATGAGCTAGCTCTATTTTTACATTTCCCTTGTTATTAACTATTTCTAAAATCCGATGTGGTCCAGTATATTGATCGCCTAGTTTGTATTTCTTCCCTCCTTTTAATAACCAGACATTATCCCCTGCCGGAAATTCTTGATGATTGGCTTTCCTGTCGTAATAGAATTTCGACCTATGTTTAGAGGCTATTAATTTTTCTCGCGCGATTCCCTGTATTTCGTTTAAACGTTGTCGTAAATTTTTTTTGGGAACTCGATGGAAACTTCGTTGGAACTCTTTCTCGTGGGTCTAAAGGTTCGTTTGATGGTAGTCGCGCTTTTCGTGCAAAAACAATTTCAAAGGGTGTGTAGAGATGACCCTCATGTACCGACGTATTATACGAAAACGCGGCTAATTCGCATAACTCAACCCATGCGTCATTTCTTTCTATCATAGTTTTTAAATAAAACTGCTAAACTGCTATGAAAACGCTCAACGGAGTTTTGACTGAGGGTGATAAGCCGTAGTTTTAACTTGTTTAATCTTAAAAATTTTCGCTACTTCTCTCATCAGAATACTTAAAAATGAGGTACCTTGGTCGGAGATAATTAACAATGGGGCACTAAAAATTGAGAAGTGTCGGCGAACTAACGCTTCGGCGATCGTTGCCGCGGTCGCGTCTGGTATGGGTATCGCCATACAGTATTTTGAAAGGTTGCATTGAATGGTTAATATATTATTGTTATTACTTCGAGATCTGGGAAATGGTCCCACAAGATCGACCGATATGGATTCCATAGCCGAGTACGGAGTATCTGTTATTATCATACGTTGTTTAGTTTTAACACGAACCAATTTTTTTAATTGGCAAGTTAATCAATGTCTAATGTAGTTTTGCACGTCTTTCTTAATATCTGGCCAACAGAAACGTTGTTTTATACGCTTATAGGTTTTTGTTACCCCTTTATGTCCTGCACAAGTAGACTCGTACATTTCGCATATAATATTTTCCCTATTACCCTCTTCCATACATTTTATGAATCCTAAACAAATAATTATTTTTACGTTAATTTTTCGTAGAGTTATACTTATTTGTTTCAAATTTTCATTCCATGAAACGTTTTCAATAAATTCACTCTTCGCGATACTTATTGAACGTAATTTTTCTTTTAATATAATATTTTTCAAATTAAATAGATTTGTTTTTAGATTATTAATAATTTCTGAAGTACTCAGTCGCTCTTCGTCACGCAAGACCATAGCAAAATGCATTTTTCCGTTTTTGTTATTGATTCTTAATTCTCCTGGATTTAAATTGGAAACATGAGGTAATAATAATTTTGAAGCCAAATTTCTGGTTTCTTCATCTAAAGGCATTCCGGTCGTAGTTATGAAATAAACGTAATTATCTTTTCTCATAAAGAGTTGTTCTTTAACTTCAATGAATTTCTTTTCAGCGTTTGGTACTTCGCAAACATCCTTTTCTTCCCAGGACTCGTCAAATTTTTTGTTAAAATTATCTTTCTCCATGGGTTGTAATCTTTTGTCTGAGTTGACTATCGTTTCAATTTCCTCGGGGGCTTCTTTTATTGTAGGAAGGTTTTTGACTGGTTCTTTTGATATATTTGACTTATTGGATCGTTTTGCTCTCTTTTCATTGTAGTTTGGCCGTGTTATTTTTCCTGCACGACAGCGTGTTTCCATAAAATGATTTTTAATAACATAAACGGGTTCTTCTATTGGATTTCTTGATAACGCGTCAGCATTAACGTTACTTTTACCGGCTTTGTATACGATATCAAAGTCGTATGCATTCAGTTTTATTCTGCATCTACTAACTCTAGATGTCGGATCTACTGAGTTTTTAAACCAAACAAGTGGTTTATGATCTGTTATAATGAGGAAACGACGGCCTCTTAGATAGCAATCGAACTGAGTAACGGCATACAGTATGGCTAATGCTTCCCTTAAAAAATTTTTCTTTAATTTTTCTTGTAAAAATCCTTGACATAAATCCAAGACGGTGAATGCACAATTTTCTGGTCCGATTTGAACGATAATATCTAGTATATTAGGTAATGGGTATCGGTCTTTTACGGTTTTATCGTTTAATTGTCGAAAATCGACAACTAGTCGGTCTCGTTTATTACCCTGACTATCAGGCTTTTTTGTTAGTAGAAAAACAGGTGATGGATAATTGGAATTTGATGGTTCAATTATGTCTCCTGCAATCATTTCTTTTAATTGTTTATCAAGTTCGCTTTTCAGAGCATGAGGAAATCTATATGGCTTAGCTGTGATTGGTATGTCGTCGACAGTCGGTATCCTATGTTCTATAGCATTTGTCACGTCTAATTTTTCTCCTTTTAGACAGAAACAATCCGAATATTTATCAATTAAATTTTCTATAGATTGTCTTTGTTCCTCGTCCATTTTATCAAAATGCAATGCTTCTTTTAACCGTTCACTACGATTAAGTGTACTTGTATCCTCCGTTATGTTAAGTATCCTCGCTTCAGCTTGATTGTCAGAAATGTCGTGTATGTCGACCTCTTCACTTTCATAACTATAAAAATTATTAATATAAGGTTTATTTGAATAAACCAAATAACTGTTATTCATTTCATTTTCGTGTGTGGCTTCAACAAATTCACTTCGTAAATTTTCGTTTATAACTCGTTCATTCAATAAAAAATCGCTAGGGTCCTCATCCTGTTCATTTTCTTCCTGTATGTTTATTAAATTCTCATTATTTATCTCATTTTCAGTTTTTTCAGTTCCTTGTTTATTTATCCATAATATTTGGGTTTTCGGGATAGTATCTAACTTTTCTCCTGACTTAACCAATTTTTTGTTATTCGTTATCTCGATTTCGTAATCTATTTGTACTTGACAATTCATCCTTTTGTCACCAAATTTTCCTTATTTTCACGAGGTCCGCATTTATCGCCCTCCTCGATTTCATAATCCATTTGTACTTGACAATTATTAACTGTCTTATCCAATAAATTTTCTTCATTTTTTATTTCATTTTCAATATCATACTTCAGGTCAACTTCGTTTTCATAATTAGTACAGGATGGACTTTCAGCCGTCCTATCGAACAATGGTGCTTCAATAATACCATAATTTTCAGTAATTTCATCAAATTTTTCTTTAATACGTGGCTCAGTCACATCACATACCCGTGGCTGCGGTTTTTCATTATTTATTTGTAATCGTTCTTCCTTCATTAATCCATAACAAGGGCTTCCCTTTAGGCTGTAGAACGCAATTAGAAAAATTATAATAAATTAATATTAATATAATACAACGAATAAATATCTGTATGTTCGCGCTGGTGCGAAAAATTGAAAAAAGTAACAAAATCAAAGAAAAAGGTTACCAAAAAAAAGTACTTAGTATTCACAACTTGTATTAAAGTATGTGTTTTATGTATTATATGCAATTAAATTTGTACGTTGTATTAAATAGTTAGTTTTTGTAACTAGTGTACTGTTATTAATAATTATTAATTTGTTATATTATTTATAAAATTTGAAAAATATAAAGTTCAATTGTTGTAAAAATTATTTTGATACATTTTTATTTCAATATCTGACAATCTTCCCCTATTAAAAATGACTTTATATTTAAACAAATTTAATTTCAGGTTATTTATGCTGTTTAAAAAGAAAAGGTTTTGAAAATATCATAAGCTCATATTTTTTAGTGCTATTCAAGGTCAACTTAACGAGGAAAAAAATTTTCAAAGCTGTGCTTTGAAAAAGAAATTTTGGTTTTTTCTAATAGCAAATTTCAAAAGTTTTGGGGATTTGCTCATATAAGAAAGGGAGATTTGGTCCCTATTTTTAGGACACGGTTTGCCACTATTTAATTTTAGTGCCTTATGGGACTTTATATTGATATTTTTTTTTGTTTGTGTCCCTATAGTTATGTTGCACTTATACCCTGTCTACTCATTTATGAGAGACAAAGTGCACGTGCAACACAACTGGCTCTACAGTTTAAGGTATGATCCAAACCACCAGAACCACGGTATTTTGACAAATTTTAGCACTTGCGCTTTTTATGAAAAAAAGTCAGAGGTCCCCGCCTCGAGATTCGAACTCCGACCTTCCCAGTCAAACAGGGGAACATTTCCTGTCATGTGTAAAGGTGGGTTTTTTTATCTCTTTACTCGCTGTCATTCGAATACATGTGCGTATCTTTCACGTGCAAAGCCAATTTTGCCCGTGTAGCTACGACGACCCAAGCCGACGTGGACATTACTTAAAGAATTAACATACATTAGAATTTGTTAAATGGTAAGGTAAATAATACTCAGGCCGCCAATATTCGACTGAGCTCGATTTGCCGTGGATGCACGAGCAAAATCGGCTTTATGCGCGTTAGATACGCACGCACCCGTATAACACTGAGGGTAGAGATAAATATCCGTCTTGACATATGCCGTTGTTGTGCCTCGCGTGCCCTGTTTTAGTATCATTTATATATTGTCATCGAGTGCATAAATGCTTTTTAACTGCAGACCGATCCTCCATTCGCGGTTTGTATCTTATGACTGGAAATCGGCCTGCAGCTACTAAATCTTGGTGCATAGGTGATCGGACCGGTTGTCGTATATCAGAACAAGATCAAGAGAGATAGTGATAGAGATATTAATTGATAAAGAATTTAATAATGGCTAGATTGTAGTCAATCTTAAGGCAATAGAATAGTTGATGCAATATTTTACAAAGCAGAGAATATTAAGTTACAAATTTCGTTGCTTTTTTATAACTAAAGTAAGCTAGAATTTATCGGTATCATATATAGACAAACATACAACTAAACAGTGCTAACATTAATTAAATGCTTGAACAATCTATCTTTGAAGATGTCAATATTAACTCTAAGTCATGACTCGATCGGTAAAAATCCCAAAGATCCATATCACGGATTGTGAAGGAGTTTTGGAAGGTAGTTGTATAAGCTGGAAACAAGAATGCACTATCTGTTTAAAGTGACGCACTTCACTACTAGGTGGCGGTAACAAAGAAAAATGGTAATCAGGTCTCTTTGTTATGAGAATCGGATAAGTTAACAAACCTAAAAAATCCTTTAATTTTTTCTTTACAGGTAACTAATTTAGTTATTTATAATACATTTCGAGCTTACCGTCTTTCTTTAAACGAAAAATGAACCGAACGGAAACATTTAAAAGGCGCTGAAGGTTTATAATTAAATAAATGGGTAAATCATTGTAAACAACGCACGCGGATTCCAAATGAGCTAGAATTAGCGTCGTCACCAACTTAATTTTAAGAGAAAGAGAGAGAAAATTTCCCATATTTCGCAATTTATGTAACATACCATGGACTCTAGAAACTATACTAGAAATATGTTAGTTCCAGTGGAGTTTGTCATCGATTAAGGTACCCAAATTACTCACTAAACCAACCAATTTAATTGTGTGATCATTTACTATTATAGAATATAATGCATCTTTGTTAACAAATTGTTATTGCTGTACGGAACCAATCATGATAGCCTTTATTTTGTTAAAATTAATGTCAAGCCCAAAAGTTTGAGCTCATCTTACCACTCTAAAACCGTCTTGCACCAATTTTTTAAGATAAGTTTTGCAATCGGCTGGTTTGCAACTAATATACAATTATAGGTCATCAGCAACTAACATTCTCTTGGAGTGGAATACCTCATTCATAATGGAGTTTATGAAGATATGAAATATAATTGGTCCAGATGTCGAACCTTGGGGAACACCTGATAGTTTCAGCAAACTCAGAGAGAACATTATTTAGATCGGAGACAGCAAGTGAACGACCACTGAGATAGGAATGAAACCATTCAATTACACGATTAGCAAAGTTAAGTCTCTTCAGTATACAAAGATATTCAGAATGGTTCACTGTGTCGAAGACTTTCTTAAAGTCAAAGAGTATCAAGAATGTTACCATCCCCTTTTCGATTGCTAATCTAACATCCTCAGTTACTTTTAACAAAGCAGTTTGCGTACTATATGACGTTCGAAACCTCGACTGATAAGATGATAGGATGCCATTATTTTCCAAGTGTTATCTGTTGCGTAATCAATCTATCAAAGATTTGTAATTTTCACCCTCCATTGTTGAATTAGTAAATAGTCGATTGTAAAGGGTCAATAATAAATAAATCCAATTTATTTATGTATGTGCACAACGTTTCGTGCTCAACGAAGCTCACTTGGGCTGTAATATTATATTCATTATCAAGCACCTGAAGAGGTCTGCAAACCTAGCAGACGAAACGTTGTGCACATACATAAATAAATTGGATTTATTTATTATTGACCCTTTACAATCGACTATTTACTAATCTATCAAAGACTTTGGAAAAGTGAGGGAGGTTAGTAATTGATCTGGTATCCGAAGGTGATAAAGGTTTAGCGTTTTGCTGTGAGGAATAATGGAAACCTGTTTCCACGCGTAATTTTGAGCGGGTGATAATTGAAAAATATATTGGAATTAATCTAGTGTACAGCAGGGATAACGACTGGCAACCTGAAAAAAATGGTGCAATAATTCATTGGCAGAAAACATTTTTAACGGAGAATGGAAAGACTCACTAACCAAGCCAAGTTTTTGCAAAAATCGCCAACTTTGTGATTGGTTAACAATAGCAGATAATGAGTATGAATTCTGTGCTGCTTTCAGTACTTTTTTTAATTTCTATGCATAATCTTGTATTGCGCTAACACTACAGGGTTCTTACGGCGCTTAGCTAATTTATATAAATGATCACGTTCTTGACATTTGTTTTTGAAATTTTTAGTTAGCCAAGAGGCAGAAAGTGAACGTATTTTTCTAGTTACAAATGGTGCAAATTTATCTAAATTCGTGATAAAAACTGTCCGTAATGAATCTAAGTATGAATCGACGGTTCACGTATTGATAGACGAACTTCAAATACTTTCTAGATCAAAGGTGATAGAGTACTCAAAAACAATAGGAGAGAAGTTTTAAAATCACGATAAGTACAAATGTTAAGGCTAGTAATAATAGTAGATAATCAATAATTATGAAATCATGACCACTTATAAACGGATTCGATGATTGCTTCGATATGATAATCTTTTCATGCGAATCGGTAACATAGAGCCAGGTATCAGAGCAATCTCTATGATGTGCGGCATTAAAAGGGATAAGATGTAAAGAGTATTCTTTAAGGGGGTCTCATAGTCAATTCTGCGATTTTACCGTTCTGACCGCCGGTAATGCTGGTTATATATAAGAAATGATAACTATCATCAAGAGCGCCATCTATGGCAAGTCGTAATCGATGTGATCGTAGATGGCGCCATTGATGTCCAGAGCATCGTAATAAAAATAGTGTGACTATTTTTTTCCAATATAAAAATTAAAAAATAACGTATTTCACTTATACGCATTTTCTATTATCTATTATAATCCATATTTCGATATATACATATATAATAAATGTTACGTATATTTGGTTTACGGAATTTGTACGTATTTCAATTATACGTATTTATTTTTTTACATACTGAAAAAATGCGATATTACACTCAAGACCAACGATAGCAGAACCCAAGGGAGCGGAGCACGGCTCGCAAGTCGATTTTTGATCCGCTCCCTTGGGTTGATCGATAGATATGCGGATTCTTGCAGCAGTACGTTTCCTTTTACATTGAATCTATGATAAATACGTAGTACGGTTCAATTTGCCAGTCGAAAATTCAACTAGTCATAATATGAGTATCAGTATGACACGTATTAAAAAATTTTATAGGAGTCAAATCAAATTATTTTGCTCGGCTGTTTCTCTCGAGTCTGAAACAAATGCGCATGCGTGATGTCGATAGTGGCGGCGACGAAAGCATATTCTAGCTTGCCATGATCCGTACGTTCTGCCATCTAGCGTAAAATATTCTTTTAATAATGATAATAAAACTACTTTTAGTTTTATAAAACTATGCAAACAAACAGTTAGATGCTCTTTATTAAATAATTATTTACTTCTATAAAAGTTTTAAGTCATTTTATTGATACGTGTAAGAGAAAACCTTGTACGAAAATTTCATTATGTGGACGCCGTAGATAGTGTTTTTATACAAGGTTTCCTCTTCAATGCCTCAATATAATAAATAGAAACTTTGCACAGTGATACATAACTACAAAAGAAAGGGCACCTATCTTCTAGTTTGTCGAAATTCTTTATATTTATCTAGATTGAAGTATTTTTCAACCATACTATCACTCTATTGGCTCGGTCGGTAAAAATTGAGTATGAGAGCCCCTTAATTAAATCACGCAATATGCTCGATCCTGTATTGCATTAAAAAATTTAGTCAAAACATGTCTCTTTGGTCTTCGATAACAGCGGAAAAGAATTTTCGTATTGCTAATTGATAATTTCAAAATTAGATACTCAGTATCATTAAGGTTAGATATTTGAGGATCATCCAATATCTTATAGCAAATACTATTACGTATATAACAAGCGACGTCACCGCCCTGCATATAATCGTGCTTTCCAGTAATTGATGGTATATCTCGATCATTGCGTACTAATGAGTAATATGCTACATTGTAAATAGCATTTGATCGATTTGGAGTCCACCATTTCTTCAAGATAAAATATCGATATTTTCAGATATAAAAAAAGATTCAATTTCAGAATGATGGACTATGATGGAATTTGTATTGAGTTGACTTACACGAATAAAGGAAGTACAAGTTTGCTGTAACTGAGCATTTACAATATTATTTGCAGATAGTCATTGCAAGGTATCTAATCAGCTACAGTGATCATTTGGATGCGCTGTGAATGATCATTTTTACGTACATAAATTTTGCTATCACTAATCCAAAAATACTTATAATTTAACGGTTGAAGCTTTGTTTTAGTCAGCAATCGCAATTCATGGACAGCTTGAGGCAACATTCGTACATATTAATCTTTCTATCTGCAGAATGACTCGCGTTTCGATTAAATTTTTATATTTAATAGTGCCAAATTTGCGCTTCGTTTCTAGAATACAATTTCTGACTTCAAGTGATTCAAAACGAATAATAAAAAATTTCGTATCAAAAACAGGACATTGCGTCGATATCGAGGCAGTTGTAAGAGGATCACCATTAGACAAATTGAGAGGTCGAACATCTAAGATGTTCCAACTTCAACAACGATAAAACTTTACAAGAGAATTCATATAGAGGCGCATCACAATTTAATGGGGCACCTGAAACTTTAATTTGAGTATTAGGTAGTGCCGAGACTTGTTGGTCTTTAAGTTGTTCAACTTCATTACGCAGAGAAGCAACTTTTATGGCTTTTAACATTCTCATTATTTTTATCTAATTTAGTATTAAACGCTTCATTTTTTACATAAGCATCTGTAAAAAGAAATGCAATTTGTTGCGATGTCGAAAGTGATTCCCAATCTAGCGGTTAATTCATTTTACAAGCCTCACTATTTAGTACGATAATCGAATTATTGGTACTGGTTATATCAGAATTAAAACAATTTAGTGTGAGCACAAAGTGGCGAGCAGAAATAGATTTTGTAAAACTTATCCAAAGTATCACTTAAGTTTATTTGACAACAAAGATTAGATGGTTTGTTCTCTAAATATCGTGATACGCACCCAGGATGAAATAATTTGTTACACACTTCGCAGACTCTTAAACATATAGAGATACTTTTACGGCACCTAATACAAGTATTTACATTCGATTTTAGTTTAACAGGCATTTAGACAGTCACACCATTGTGATATAAATATTAGCAGTAAAAAGCACCATAAATAAGAGCGAAAACAATAGTCGTACGTATTCAGACTTAATAATATTAACAATATACTATATAAAAGGCTAAATTAAAAATTCTAAAACTTTCGAAAAAAATTACGTAAATATACGAGATGTCAAAGATTCATAACTCTATGTTCAAGTTAATTTACATATTTCAATTATCTAATATTATAATAAATATTATAAATTTGGAACGACGCAGCTAGACCTTCGTAAAGTAACCATGTGTTTGTCTAACCTAACTAACATTAAATAATATAATATCGCTTATATAATAGATAAACTTACATTTAAATAATCGTAAAAATAAATGATGCATTTAAACTATAGCCATAACTGTCAAACACTCTTAATAATATAAATATCGTCTCTATATAAAATAGGCTAAGACGGTCATGAAACCATAGTCACTATATTGTAAAAAATCAATGTCTCGGCCACGACGCGGGTACTGGTAAACTTGGGATACTTAGCACTAGACACTGACGCAGATGTGGAGAAGAACTGGACAGTACTGGACAGTGACAGCCGTCATAGTGGAAAACTGCGACCGGCAAAGATGAAGTTGATTCCGTCACGATGCCAAGATTAGATATGCAAATTAATTGGTATCAGCTCGAAAGACTCAAGCATAAACATACTATATATTCGTATATCGCCAGATGAGCCTTCGAAGACCAAAATTACTGTAATAAAGAAAAAGCTCCTAAGCAAGAGTTGAATACTCGATAATCAATGTATTTGTGAGAGCTAAACAAAGAACATTTGTGTACTTACCGAGAGAGAAGAGATAGATAGATTAATAGACAGATGGATGGATGGATGGATGGATGGATGGATGGATGGATGGATGGATGGATGGATGGATGGATGGATGGATGGATGGATGGATGGATGGATGGATAGATAGATAGATAGATAGATAGATAGATAGATAGACAGATAGATAGATAGATAGATATAGATAGATAGATAACGCAAAGATATAAAAATAACAATAAAGCTAGAATATAAAAAATAAATAAGTAAGAGCAGAGAAAAACGCATGTGCGGGATAAAACAGTAATAAATCGCAGAAAAAATAATAAAACAATAAGTACAAATATTACGCAGCATAAAAACGGCCTACAATTAAACAATCTGATGAGGTTTACACGCACAACTCTGTCATCCCAGGCTGAACAGTCAAGTCTAAATAAATGCTCAAATAAAGATGATTTGAAATAATCAATGTGTGATGGGTCAAATGGAACGAATGAGTTGTACTGGAAAGAGTTTAACAATTAGAGGCAGTTATAACAAAAGATTTATTTAAGAATTCTGTACGTGGAGGAAGATAGGTTAAGGGATTAGGAGGAAGTCGAGAAAGATAGCGAAAATGATCTGTTGAGTGGTTGATTTTAATTAAATGAGAGAGAGAGAGAGATAGATAATTTATTGGGTTTTTATGGGGTAGAAACCCCCGTAAACACAAAGTATACAGTGCGTTGAATAACAATATTAATAATAAATAAAATAAAAACACAAACAAAATTAACAATATAAAAGTAATAATAAAAAATAAAAGGTAAATAAAACCAAAAAAGAAAAAACGCAGTGATATATTCTTGATAATTAAATTAAAACGCAAAAAAACGCAAAAACGTAAAGAGCCGCAGTGTACAAAATGATTAAAAATTAAAGATAACAATTGATAACTTAAGTGCTAAGAGTAACAATTAGTAACGCATAGAGAATAGGAATATAAATACGGTGAAAAAGAATAAAAGATAAATACTGCGACGGTTTATTTATTGCGTGCTGGAAGGTAAGTCTATCTCGCTAACTTCGCTTAAATCGCTTAAATCACATAAATCGCTTGTAAGGGGACGGACTAAATGAATGACAGTGATGACAAATGATTATGAAGTGATTCAGTACGAGGTGGTAAATAGGTCAGTGGTTTAGAAGGATGACGGGATGAAAAACGTTGATCAGTAGAGCTGTTGATTCTGATGAAATGATCTGAAAGGTAATGTGGTGAGTTGTGTGCCAGAATGCTGTATGAAAGAGAGCTGATGAAAAATAGCCGGCTCGACTCCACAGATAACCAGCCCAGCTTCAATCTAAAGAGAGAGAGAGAGAGAGGAGAGAGAGAGAGAGAGAGAGAGAGAGAGGAGAGAGAATGCAACCGATTAGCTGACTGTTATATATTAACGATTAGAGCAATTAATGAAGTAAGTGGTACCACTTTAAGCGATCGTGTTTCATTCGTTAAGTAATAATTATTTATTTCATTGAGCTTACCAATTCCGTTGACTGTGTATATTTAGTTTGAAATATTTCTCCCCTCTTTCTATAAGTCGACCGTTTACCGACTTGTACCTTCAATTGTAGACCTCAGCGATAGTTAGACATTTTTGTTCATTATTAATTTAATATTTATTTCAATAAACTATATTTATTATTCAAATTGAATTTGGCGTTTGAATAACTAAATTTTATCTCACATACGATTCGTGTCGTAATTCTAAAAGCCCATATATTTCAATTGAAAAGTACTCTACGCAATATCCTTATTTCGCAGCCAATTTAGATTTGAATTTTTACCTGGTTGCTGTCTAAAACCAGACCTCAGTTTTAGACTAACATTTAACAGATTTGGTAGAGCGGACAGGTAACCGACGCCGCAACGCGGAGAAAGTACGTTTGTTTAAATCAGGGTTGTGAGATTTATGATTCGTCAAATCATGAATCCAAAATCAACCTTGGAATTGCAGAATTTGTTGTCTTCAATCCAAAATCCTTCTGATTAAAGGATTTTCTTTAGTTATAAATACAAAATCCTTTTGATTAAGGATTTTCTTTAGTTATAAATCCAAAATCCTTTTGATTAAAGGATTTCCTAAATTATAAATCCAAAATCCTTTTGATGTAAGGATTTTCTTTTATTATAAATCCAAAATCCTTTTGATGTAATCTGACTTGTGAATTGGCCCCATTCATAAATCGAAAATCCATATAATTTTTTTGACTTATTGCATCAATTTTTTTACTTATTGTATTGTGCGTTTTTTACTTGTGGTATCTAGTAGATTGTGCCCTAGTGACCTGGACGTTAAACTCTCGAAAGATTACAGTCACTCAAAATAAAAAAATTGTCTGTATATTAAGAGCCAGACCTATATGATCTTATTACGGCCCGCTGATTCCGAGTCTAAGCTTGATTTGGAGTTATCAAGTTTGAGGTCATTTAAAGTTCAAACTTAGAAAAAGTTTAAGGAGAGGTCACTAATATTTCTACAATTTTGACACCCACTGATCCTTTATGGGGTTTGACTTATCGGGTTAAGATGAAGGTCATTAAAGGTCAAGTTTGTAAATTTTGTAGAAAGTACATTTTGTACTTCAAATTCCGATATTGGTTTAGATTAAGATAATTTCATTTGGTGCTATCACGTCAGAATCAAGAGCATTTAAAGGTCAAATTGAGAAGAAACTTTTAAGCGTAAATGACTAAATAATATTTTTATAGTTTTGACAGCCGCTAAATCCGAATCAAATCCGCGTTTAGATCCCATGTGGAAAAATTTATAAAGTTTATATAAAATTTTTATAAAATCACTTTATAAAATTTTTATATAAATTTGGTTCTATAAAAATTTTACAAATTTTTATAAAAACATTGTATATTATGATAAATTGCTTTTTTTATGTATTTATGTGACAAATAAAAAACTATTTTCTGGGAAGATATAATTTAATGAAAATCATTTATTTGTATAATAAAGTAACATGAGAAAACAGCACATGGAAAAGAAAAATTTAATAATTATTCATATATAAAAATTTTGTATATATTTTATTTAATAAAACACTTTGAAAATAAAGTAATATATTTATCATTAAGTGCATATAATTGTATTTTCCCAAGTGCAAATAATTTATAAATTTTTTATAAAAATTTTATAAAATACATTTTATATAGTTTTTATAAAAAATTGGTCGTATAAAAATTGTATAAAAAATACACTTTATAAAATTTTTATAAAAAATTTATAAATTATTTTCACAAATGCACTTAATGATAAATATATTTACTTTATTTTCAAAGTGTTTTATTAAAATAAATATATACAAAAATTTTATATGTGGTTAATTATTAAATTTTCTTATGTTACTTTATTCTACAAATAAATCATTTTCATTAAATTATATCTTCCCAGAAAATAGTTTTTTATTTGTCACATAAATACATAAAAAAAGCAATTTATCATAATATATAATGTTTTTATAAAAATTTTGTAAAATTTTTACAGAACCAAATTTATATAAAAATTTTATAAATTGATTTTATACAAATTTTATATAAACTTTATAAAATTTTTCCACATGGGATCAAAGTTATTTCAAGGACAAATTTACAAAATTTGTAAAAAGTAAATTTTTGACTATATATTCTGATTCCATGACCACTGATTTAAATATATTAAAATGTGTTCTTACAGAGATACTTTCTCAAGTTTTGGGGATTGCTGTATCCGAATATGAAATCAGTTTGACCTAATCGGGTTTAGATTACTAGAATTTTTAAGTTCTTATTCGGACTGTAATATACAAAAACACATTCCACTGTGTTTTAACTAAAAACCAATAACACAATATTTGAACATTAATGTTTAAAATTATGTAGTACCTTTTAGAAGTATATATGACATTTTTATATCTTTAGTAAAAAATATTAAAAAAAATTTATTGAAAGTAACAAATTTTATAATTTAATGAACAATAATATTCATTATTGCCCTCCAATTTTACTTTATCCCCGGAGGGACTAAAATGCGTTTTTGCTCCCTAAAAAGAGGTCAATAAAGTCAACTTTATTGATTTTCAGAGTGAAAAATAAATTACATATTATAATACGTTTATTTTATAGAATATTATACAAAAATCTATAAAAATATATATAATTCTATAGGATAAATTACATATTAAATTTTATAATAATTATTTAAATAAATTTTATAAAATTTTTATAAAAATTTTATAAATATTTTCACCCAGGGTGTAAGTATAAAAGAGTAATCTTCTGTACCAAGCACTTTATTTGTTAAATTGTGTGCACATTCATACACTCTCAAACATACTCTTAAATGTGTAAATTTACACACATTCTCACACGCACACACACAATTACACATTCTCACACGCACACACACAATTACACATTCACACGCACACACACACACACACACACACACACACACTCACTCACACACACTCACACGCACACACACACACACACACACACACACCACACACACACACCACACACACACACACACACGCACACACATACACACACATACACACATTCACACACACACAAACACACTTTCACACACACACACACACACACACACACACACACACACACACACACACACACACATACACACACACACACACACACACACATTCACTCACTGTTGAAATATAATATGTACATTTATATTGTTATATACCCAAGTTCAAGCCAAGTTCATGTTATACACCCAAGTTCGAGCCAAGTTCAATATTGTATAGTGTGAAGCACGCCGAAATAAGTGAGCGTGCTAATGAGTGTGAGTGGAGACACATATGTAAGTCTCCCCTCTCCAGTATGTATGTGAGTGTGACTATAGTGCGAGAGACGCCGGACAAGAAGACACTCTCTCGCTGCTACTCGAGCTCTCTGGCGTGAGCCGTTGCCAAATATACACGTAAATGTAGACTGTATAGTAGTTCAATAAATCCATATCATTGTTTAATAATGTTTATTGTATAACCACACCTCAACATGGTAGCAGAGCGTGGTTAGTATTTTTAAATTATTTTCTGATCGACCTTCGGGAAAATAAGGAAATATTTAAGAAGAAAGAAGAAAGGAAGCCACGTGTCTGAGTAAAGTGAAAAGTCCGAATACGAAGGAACATTCGAGACGCTCATGTATAAAGACGAAACTGTTGAAGAAGAGGTAAAGATAGAAGAAAGTATATCTGAACACGAAGGAAAGTTCGATATTGAAGAATACGATATGGAGAAAAAAGAAATAAATATTCCAGTGTTTGATGGAGAAAATTATAGCATGTGGAAAAGAGAATCACAATGTTTATGAAGATGAAAAATGTGATACAGTGATTACAAGAGAAAAAACTACTACAGATACAGCAAATTGGGATGAACAAGATTTAAAGGCTATTAATATAATATACAGCACGATTTCAGATAAGCAATTGGAATTTGTTTGTGAAGAGACAACAGCCTATAAGATAATAAAGAAATTAGACGGCATGTATTTGAAAGAATCTACAGCACTACAAATTGTGTGCAGAAATAGAATTGAAAAAATAAGATTGAATAATTATGGTGATACAGCGTCATTTTTCACCGACTTTGAAAAAGCTGTGAACGAATTGAAAAGCGCAGGAGCCAAAATAAGTGAAAAAGAGAAATTAAATTATATTCTAAACACGTTGCCAGAATCATACAGTTATATTGGTGATTTGATCGATACATTAAAGAAGAAGATCAAACGACAGACTATGTAAAGAATAAAATTAAACTAGCTGAATTGAAGAATCAAAATGAAGGTAATGAAAAATGTATTTATTGCGAAGAAAAGTAAAAAAGGAAATTGCTATAAATGCGGGAAAGCTGGACATTCGCAAGAGAATGCCAAGATGGCGGCCAAGCAGCACAAAACAGTGGAACGTGGCAAAATTCAAATCGAGGTCGAAGCAGTAGAGACAGAGGACGACAAGGCACAAGAGGCAACTACAGCAGAGGGCGCGGAAATTTTCGTCAACAACAAGTTTCAAACCAAGGTGAGCAGAGTGGACCTGGTACGAGCGCTTGGACAGCAACAGCTCATGCAGCACAACATAGTCAAGGTGACGTTAGGTCAGGTAACGAAATACATTGGTTATTAGACAGCGGGTGTTCGGATCATATTGTAAATGATGAAAGTTATTTTGAAAAATGTATTGTATTAAAGAACCGATAAATATTTATTTAGGAGATAATAGGTCTATAAAAGCAACAAAAATTGGAAATGTTGTTAGTTATTTTAATGCGTATGGAAAACAAAATGAAGTAAATATGAAAAATGTATTCTATACTAAAGAAATGAACATGAATCTTATTAGTTTTGGGAAATTAATCGATAACGAAAATACGATTGTTTCAAAAGGAAATTATGCGAAAGTTATAGATAAAAATAATAGATTAATAGCGGTATCTTACAAAGAAAATCGAGTATTTAAAATGAAAAGTAAATTGAAATATGAGACGTATGTAAATAGTGCCGAGAAAAATAATAATATGAGTCAAAAGGAACGATGGCATAGAGTCTTAGGACACGTAAACTTTAGTTATTTGAATACATTATGTAAACAACAGTTGCTAACGGGAATTCCTAATACACTTGAATCGGAATATATGAAGTGTAAAACTTGTATAGAAAATAAGATGCATAACTTGCCATTTAAAAATAATAGAACACGAGCAAACGATATTTTGGAGATTATACATACTGACGTATGCGGCCCATTTAAACTACTGGATTTAATGGGGAAAATTATTTTGTTTCTTTTGTGGATGATTATAGCAAAATAGCTAAGGTTTATTGTATTAAAACTAAAGATGAGGTATATAATTGTTTAATTCAATATGTAAATGAAATTGAAAATATAACCGGAAAACGAGTAAAAATTCTGAGATGCGATAACGGGAAAGAATATTTAAATAATCGTTTCTATAAATTTACGAGAGAGAAAGGCATTATTTTGAATAAGTGTCCAGCCTATGTACACGAGTTAAACGGTACAGCAGAAAGATTCAATCGAACGATAATGGATATGTCGCGATGTTTACTAACAGAGGCACAAGTACACAAACAGTTTTGGCCTGAAATAATATGTGCGGCTACTTATTTGAAAAATCGAACGCTCGCTAATACTATTGAGAGAAAAACTCCGTATGAAATTTTCTTTAGGAAGAAACCGAATGTTGAACATTTACGCTTATATGGGAGTAAAGTTTTTGTAAGAAGGCCAGAACAAAAAAAATTTCAAAATGGGATAAAAAAGCGGATATGGGAATTCTATTAGGCTATAGTGATGTTGGCTATAGAGTTTTGTTAAATAATAAAATATTAGTTACAAGGCACGTTGAATTTATCGAAGAAAATATTAAATGTATTAGTTTTGATGAAAATGAAAATGAAAAAGAAAGCGATGAAAATACAGAAAACGAGTTAAATGATAGTGTTTTTGAAAGCGCGGATGAAAATGTAGAAGAACAAAGTAATAAAAAAAATGAAAAGCTAACATTGCCGCGTAGATCTACACGCGAAAAGAAAAGTCCGATTAGGTATCCGAATAACAGCGCTTCAACTTCATTACTAAATCAACCTTCGGGAAAATTTAGTAATGGTAGCTCTTATAACATATGTGTAAATTCCTGTAGAGTAGATACGCCTGGTACATTTGAGGAGGCGATAAATTGTGAGGATAGTAAAAATTGGAAAAAGCAATGAACCAAGAAATAGATTGCATAAATAAAAATAAAACCTGGATATTAGTAGAAAGAATAAAAGACAAAAAAGTCTTAGATGTTAAATGGGTTTATACGAGAAAATCTGATGATAGGTATAAGGCTAGGCTAGTTGTAAGAGGTTTTCAACAAACAGATGTAATTGATAACATATACGCTCCAGTAGCAAAGAATCAAACATTAAAAATTTTACTTTCTTATTGTTGTCAAAATGAATTAAAAATTGAACAAATGGATGTAGAAACTGCATTTCTTAATGGAAAAATAAACTCTGAGGTATATGTAAATCAACCAAAAGGTTACGAAGATAAAACAAATAGAGTATACAAATTGTCAAAAGCGTTGTATAGATTACGAGAAAGTCCAAGAGACTGGTATGAGTGTTTTGATGAGTGTATTACAAAATTAGGATTCAAAAGAAATAATGTAGATTTATGTTTATATAAAAAAGGTAAAGGTAAAAATGAAATATATATTTTGATTTATGTAGATGATTTGTTAATTTGCAGTAAAAGTAAGGAAAACATTCAAAGCGTTAAGAAACTCTTGTCAGATAAATTTAAAATGAAAGACTTAGGAGAAATCAAAGAGTATCTTGGAATAAATATAACTTATGATTATCTAGAAAATAAGCTTACTTTAAGTCAAACGAAATATATAGAGTCGTTAGTTGAGAAATATCAAATACAAGACAGTAGATTGTATAGTACTCCTATGGAGACAAATTTAAAGCTAGAGAAATCTGAAAGCTGTGAGTCAAATATAAAATATAGAAATTTAATAGGTGCTTTATTATACATTAGTTCAAATACTAGACCAGATATAAGTTATAGTGTTAATTATTTGAGTAGATATCAAAATAGTTATAGCGAAACGCATTGGAAATACGCATTGCGAATTTTGAAATATTTGTACTTAACAAAAGATTTAAATTTACACTATAAAAGAAATGAAAATTGCGATACTATAACTTGCTATGTTGATGCTGATTGGGCAGGCGATAATAATGATCGAAAATCTACGACTGGATATGTTTTAAAAATGTATGGAAATGTGATCGATTGGAAATCTCGAAAACAAAAATGTATAACCAAAGCCTCGACGTATGCAGAGTATGTAGCATTATCTGAGGTAGTAAGTGAGATAAAATTTATAAGAGAATTAGTAAAAATATTCGACATAAGTATAAATGAACCTATAAAAATTTATGAAGACAATTCGGGAGCAATAAACATTGCAAATAATGGTAATTTTACGAAAAATTCGAAGCATATAGAAATACATTATCATTTTGTACATGAGAGTGTAAAGGAAAAATTAATTGAAGTATGTAAAATTGATTCAAATGAAAATGTTGCGGATATTTTTACTAAAGCATTATGCAAAGAAAAGTTTGAAAAATTCAGAATGAAATTGAATATAATATAGAGCAAATAAGTTTAAATAAATAATACAATATAAATGTAAGGAGGCGTGTTGAAATATAATATGTACACGGAGAGAAGAAACAGACTAGCGTTGTAGGTTAGGCTGTCAGCGCAAAGTTGCAGGATGTCATACCGCGATGGTATGGCCGCCCTGCCAAAAGTTTCCATAGGCATCATAGGTGAAAACGCGCAGGGGGCGTGGCTAAACAAGCAATAGTATGACGACCATACCAACGTGGTATGGAATCACACAAAAGTAGTATGGATATCGCGCAACCATAGCACGATTTCACGGCGGGTAACGGTTGCAGAAACGTTCATACAACGCTGGTTTGTTTCTTCTCTCCGTGTACATTTATATTGTTATATACCCAAGTTCAAGCCAAGTTCATGTTATACACCCAAGTTCGAGCCAAGTTCAATATTGTATAGTGTGAAGCACGCCGAAATAAGTGAGCGTGCTAATGAGTGTGAGTGGAGACACATATGTAAGTCTCCCCTCTCCAGTATGTATGTGAGTGTGACTATAGTGCGAGAGACGCCGGACAAGAAGACACTCTCTCGCTGCTACTCGAGCTCTCTGGCGGTGAGCCGTTGCCAAATATACACGTAAATGTAGACTGTATAGTAGTTCAATAAATCCATATCATTGTTTAATAATGTTTATTGTATAACCACACCTCAACACTCACACATATATTCACATACTCGCACACATATTCACAAAGTCACACACATTCACACACACATATACGTATTTACGCACTCGCGCATACATACGCACACAAAAGCACTTATAAATAAATTTACCGAACGCACAAACAAGCTCATAAATACCCGCATTAATGGTCACACACGCATCCACATTTGTTTTGTTCTGAATTTATTTCACTAAGCACTAGGTACATTTTACATAACAATTGAAAAGTGTGATATTGCGCCCCGTAAATAGGGAAAGCAAGTAGTATTTTGTGCTCAGTGTAAGAAAAAAGCTTTTAATAACAAAACGGATTTAAAATTAACAACAATCCAATAAAATTTAAAATTAACAACAATAGTCCAGGTACCCTCGAGAATCATTAATAAATCGTATTACAACTATCAAAGGAATTTTATTCGCTTTTACGAGAAAACATAAAATAAATGAAATTAATGATTCGTATATGAAAAAGGAAAAAAATCATCATGATTCTTTTATTCGAAATACGTAAAATTATAAAATCGTCGGTATTTATGATTGTCATCAAAAAAAAAAATTACAAAATCAAACGGATTTTTGACTCGTGAAAAACAAACTCATAAATTCATAAGTATTTGTGAATCTTAGAAAGAAAAACTCCTAAAGTCACCGGTATTTGCGATTCATAAAAACTAAAAATCCAAAAATCATTAGTATTTATGATTTTCAATAAATATAATCAAAAAATCAAAGGAGTTGTGATTGTATGTGACAGAAAATACTTAAATCACTTGGATCTATGATTCGATAAAGTTGAGAATCATAAATCAAGCGAGAGTAGGATTCGCAGTAAATGAAAATCCAAAATTAAAATTGATTATGGATTTTTAAGGATTCTATTCCTCGAAATGATTCGAGTACTTACAACCCTGGTTTAAATACAGTAAGGTAGACCGTACTGCTGAGCAGCCGCGGTAAAGATACAAACGTCCGTGCGACAACCACACTATTACATGGTTTACCGTTAAAGGCGCAATAAAATTAACTAGGGAGCGGGCCCCCCTGCGCGCTTCGTACTCGCACTGTCAATGATATCATTACTGTAATTTTTACAATTAATATATTTTCCTCGAAGTAGATTTTTCATATGCATTTTAATTTTTAAACTTTTAAAATTTTAAGTAATATATTATTTAGCAAAGAAAATTGCATCTATGTAACTTTTATAGGTAACTTGATTTTTCTTCTCTATATAAATATTTTTTATCTACTATATTTATCAGTAAACTGCTCATAATGAAGTTTTTGTCTATCTATATAATCTACATAACAAGGATAATCAAATTAAATTTTGGTGTTTAAACATCTTAATCTCAACCTCACGATTAAAATAAGAGATCAAGAGAAATTAATTAATAAATTAATAAAAATATTTGTTGTCATCGTTTTGTTTTCACTTTCACTCAAACTTGCAAAGGCGCATGCGTAAATATATTAAAAATTATCTATTCACTATTTTTCAATATACTGAAAAAATTTTCAGGCATGGACACCCGATGTACATAACGCATATACAACCGAAAACGTATTTAATTTTTAAATTTATAACATTTGCGTGAGTGCCAAAAATAGTGGAAAAACATATACTATGTTAATACAAAAAAGTTGCGTCTTTTTAATACGAACATTTGTCAATAGTAAGTTTTTTGCTAGAAGTTGTATATTTCGAGATATTGTACAGAGAATAAAAGAAAGATGTTTTTGGAGAAATGTAACTTTGTTATAGCTTAACCTGTTAAGGACGGGACTGGTCGACCACTATGGTATCATATTATTTCGGAATTGTTTCAAGGGTAATATTATATGTTGAATACAGGAAACATAATGTGATCATTCTAAAAAGTATATTTGACCTTGAAATAGTGATTTCAAGGTAAAATTTTTATTCGCTATTAATATTAATGCTTTGAATACGAAACAAATAGTATTGCGTTTGATGAAACACATTTAGTGATTATTTGAACTATGTATTACTATTAGTTTCTTGGTAGATCAACACATAGTTATTTTCTCTTGCGGAAGATTTTTTATTGATAATATTCTTATTATTTCATCATTCTTTTTATTTACCAAGTTGTCAAAAAAATACAAGAAATTATTTTTGATAAAATGACTGATATTGAAACTTGGAATAATGGCGGGTCAGAACCTGACTTACATGTTTTGGAGAATGAGGAAATTCATGAAGTTGATTTGGTAGAAAATGATAATGATGAGACTGAAATTTTTGCAAACGCGTATTTTTATCCATCAATTAAAGATTTGCAAGGTACTTCTAAAATAAATCCTAACATATCTACATCGGGAAATAAAGCAATCAATTACTTTAAATACTTTTTTGATTCCCCTCTGATTGAAAGAATTATAGATAAGACGAATGACTATGAAAGTCAGAATCATGAAGATCGGCAATCCCATCGGAAAACTTGGTCTCCTTTTACAAAAGATGAATTTGAATGTTTTCTTGGCCTTTCAATTCTAATGGGCCATATTCGAAAAGATGACTTGAAAGACTATTGGTCGAAAGATCCCCTGCAAACTTACGCTATTTACATTTTCATGATAATAAAGATACCTCGGAAATAGCTTACCATCCTTTAGTGAAAATAAAACCAATAATAGACTATCTACAAAGTAAATTCTCAGCAGCTCTTATTCCAGGCAAAAATTTGTGAATAGATGAAAGCCTAGTATTATGGAAAGGCAGGCTTCGATTCAAGCAGTATATTCCTTTAAAAGAAATCGGTTTGACATCAAACTTTTTAAATTAGTAGACTGTGAGACTGGATTCATTTTGAGTTTTATTGTCTACACTGGTGCTGATACTGATTATCAGAAGTTTGATTTGGGTGTTATTGGGGATATTGTCGCTCATTTCTTCCAACCTTATTTTTACAAGGGTGTTGTCATATACATAGATAACTGGTATATATCTCCCGTATGGGCAGAATTTTTGCATGATTGTGATACAGCAATGTGTGGCACGGTAAGAACAAATAGAAAAGGAATGCCAAAATTAGAAAATAAATTAGAGCGAGGTAAAGTACAAATTGCTCATAATAATTTGTGGATGACAATCAGGTGGCAAGATAAGCGTAGTGTTTGCATGCTTACAACTGTGCACGAAGCTGAGTTCTGTACCACTGGCAAATAATGGTCTATAACCGAAACAGTTAGAAAAACAATGAAGTGGTATCGCAAATTATTTTTCCATATTATTGATTTAAGTTTATCTAATGATTATTCTTTATATCAAATAAAAAATGAAGGACCAATGCCCTTTCCTTCATTCCGAATCTCGGTTATTAGATCATTATTGAAATTGGATATTACTAATGATAGCATTTCTCGTCTTGTTAGCCTTCCTACTCGATTAGTTGGTCGTCATTTTCCAAGGTATGCTACAAGTCGAAAGTGTCACTTGTGTGCTTTACGTAAAATTACTAGTCGAACAAAATACAAGTGCTCTGATTGTGATATTCCTTTATGCGTAACTCCATGTTTTGAAGAATATCACACAAAAGAGACATGATCATAAAGTCAAATATTTAGATGTGAGAGGCAAGGGGACTCACGGAAATCAAGCACCCCAAAGGGATAAAATTTTTACCACAACCACGCTGTAGATTCTGCGTCATGTTAAGAGTGAAAACTAATATATTTTTTCATAATACATCAGTGATAAAAATGCATGTAATGCATATCATTTTTGGATATCATTTTTGGACTAAAATACTACAAGTAATGAAGTTGACCTTGAAATACAATTTTCAAGGTCAAGGATGTCTCCTGAACATTGTTTGATATTTTTTTCGTATTCAGTGCATCCAAATACGTCTAAAAGCACTCCTAACTCGCTAAATTAAATTTTTAACATTGGACTTCCCGTTCCAGGTAGGACTGGTCGATATATCGACGACCAATTTTGTCAGGCACTCCACGTGACATATGTTTTCTTTTTATGCACAAATATTGTGTAAAAAAAGTCGAATTTCAACGTCAAAATCCCCGTCCTTAAAAGGTTAAATATGGTTTCACCGATGTTGCTGTAAATAAGACCAGCACCTTTCCCAGAGTAGAGAAAACTACCCTGAAAGTTGCAGCCAAATCAGTTAATAACATTATGAGATATTTGAGGAACAACGATGTTTCTAATTTTCAAATTTATGACATTTGTGTCTTTGTGAGTCTCTAGCACCAAAAATAGTGGAAAAACATATACTATGTTACACAGGAGAAAGTTGCGTCTTTTTATTACGAACATTTTATGTTCGTACATTTTTTTTAGAAGTTGTCTATTTCGAGATATTACACAGAGAATGTAAGAAAGCCGTTTTTTAGAGAAATGTAAACTTTGTTATAACTTTATTATGGTTTTACTGATGTGATTGGAAATAGAACCAGCACATTCTTATAAGTAGGGAAAACTGTCCTCAAAGTTTCAGGCAAATCGGGTAACTTTTTGAGAAATTCGTGGAACAACACTTTTTTCGATGACAAAAATATAAGGCTCTCCCATATAACGATCGTGCCTGAAAATTGAATTTTTTGCGTGATGGTCGGGAATTGTTAGATGGTAAAGTTATATGTACATTATATAGGAATATTCCCCGAAAACGAAATATTTCAATTATAATATTTTGTAATATTCTATGAGAAAAAGTAATCCTCATTAACCTATTTGTAATTATTTTCAAAATAAATAGATTGTTACAAATGCAGGTGTCGATGCGCATATCATCCACAGGTAAGAGAGCAACGGACATTGCCGAGAGTGAGAAAATAAGGGAGAATGAAACAAAATACGTTAACTTTATATGAGGATTCTATAAGCGCAATTTTTAGAGAAAGAAATTTTCTAACGAGGGAACACCGAAATGTGTTGAACTTACTTATTTCAATACATAAGGGTTCAGTCAGTACCAAAATAGTCAATAAACACAACCAAAATTGAATTCTGTCAGTTCAAATACGTTCTGGATCGCGGCACTCCCAATATAATCATTTCAGAATACGAGTGTCGTACTAATACTGTTCCGCAAAACGTTGAACTACCCCGTTACGACACTAGCGCCGTTTCAATTCGGTGCTGGGACCTATACGGTACCAAGTTCGAAATAACACAATCGAGCTATGTTTTGAACCGGTGGATGCGTGCGATCGCAATATAGAGACACCAAAGGATGTGCTGTGTTCATAATAATAATACAATTACAACATTTGAGTGAATTAACGCATATATATATATATATATATATATATATGAGTGGTTCTCTGTGACATCGAAGATGAAAAAAATAAATATTGCTATAACTGTGGGAATATGTTTTAGAGGTATCCAGTAGTTCTCCTGAATTTTTTCAGATTTTTTCTGGGCCATTATTTTAAGTTACAGAGAGTCAAAGTTGACATTTTAGCACTTTTTTGCATTATATGCCCATTTTCATGAATTTTTAGCTCCCAGGGGATGCATTTTTCACTAAAATCATAAGTATGACTTTTTTTGTAAAATTTTCCGAACTTTTCATTAAAAATACTTTTAATGACATAAATGTATGCTGTCACACTCTTGTAAGCCATTTAAACCTTGAATGGTGAAAATCAGCAATTCTGCTCCGGACTCTGGTAACCTAATACTGTCTAAAAGATGTCTTTTTATAGTCAGAAACTGCCTAAAAATTTCCAGAGTGGGTCTAAATCATTAAGATCACTTATGGTCAAAATATCCGGGAAAAGTGCCCGAAATATTAATAGAAATGTATATTTGTTGCCTTATAACGATGAATCTAGTAGCATGATCACTGCAAAAAAATTTATGCACTTACCTTGGAATGGTAGAAAAGTATCTCCACTTGTTTCAGTATCCATCTAATCCCCTGTAAGCTGCTAAAAATACAAATATTATTATAATATTATAAAAAATTATTTTTTAAACATTTATAATGCTGGATTTTTAGTTTTACATCCCTTACAAGAATTATAATACTAATCTGAAGGATTACTATAAAAGTATCAACATTATTATTATTATTATTCAGCAATACATTGTTTAGATTTCACAAACTTGTCACTGTCACGTTATAATATTATTCATTATAATTATATATCCGATTTATTTATATATCTTTTGTATTAAATACGTATATTCAGTTATTGTAATAATGATGTTTATATATTTATAGTAATCCTTCAAATTAGTATTATAATTCTTGTAAGGGATGTAAAACTAAAAATCCAGCATTATAAATGTTTAAAAAATAATTTTTTATAATATTATAATAATATTTGTATTTTTAGCAGCTTACAGGGGATTAGATGGATACTGAAACAAGTGGAGATACTTTTCTACCATTCCAAGGTAAGTGCATAAATTTTTTTGCAGTGATCATGCTACTAGATTCATCGTTATAAGGCAACAAATATACATTTCTATTAATATTTCGGGCACTTTTCCCGGATATTTTGACCATAAGTGATCTTAATGATTTAGACCCACTCTGGAAATTTTTAGGCAGTTTCTGACTATAAAAAGACATCTTTTAGACAGTATTAGGTTACCAGAGTCCGGAGCAGAATTGCTGATTTTCACCATTCAAGGTTTAAATGGCTTACAAGAGTGTGACAGCATACATTTATGTCATTAAAAGTATTTTTAATGAAAAGTTCGGAAAATTTTACAAAAAAAGTCATACTTATGATTTTAGTGAAAAATGCATCCCCTGGGAGCTAAAAATTCATGAAAATGGGCATATAATGCAAAAAAGTGCTAAAATGTCAACTTTGACTCTCTGTAACTTAAAATAATGGCCCAGAAAAAATCTGAAAAAATTCAGGAGAACTACTGGATACCTCTAAAACATATTCCCACAGTTATAGCAATATTTATTTTTTTCATCTTCGATGTCACAGAGAACCACCCATATATATATATATATATATATATATATATATACGTATTGTAAAATATTTTTTTGTTAATTCATGAAATGTGTATAATGACGTAAATATACGTATATGTATTCATAAATTTCTCTCATTTATAGGTTAAGAATGTAAAAGCATTTTTTAAGTTTTTGTATTGGAAAGATTAATACATATTTATTTATGTTTTAAACATATAGAAATGCAATGAATATTTTATTTTATTTGAAGTTTTATTTGAAAATTCTAAATTACTTTTAAGATCTTTTTTCCAACTTCTTGCATAAGCGTGAACTTCTAACTGGAGTGTTTATTCAAGAAATTTAATTTCAATGTGAAATTTATTCCTAACAGAAATTATCACAAATATATTGCTTTACCTTTTTTATTTAACATCCTCGAGTGTGAATATATTCCAAAATTATCTAATATATGTCTATACACAATGACTTGATCAGAAATAAATAATAAATGTAAATATAATTCGGCACATTTACCATATATTTTATTTCTTATGATAAGAAGTAATATAAATAGTAACTGTGTTCTAAAAAGATATGTGTAAAGTAAAAGAATTGTTATTGAATAATTAAGAAAAGTTACAAGAAACAAATCACAATATATGTATATTGGTTTGTTAAACCGCATTCTAAATTATATTTTACATATATGTTCAATGTATTTTATACCCAATCAGCACAAAACGTCTTGAATACGTTTCTAGACGTTTTTAAAACGCTTAATGACGTTTTAAAAACGTCTCCGAGACAGACAGTGCTACCTGGGATAGCGTATTTGGGGTCGCCACAATTCAAAAAAACGAGCTGATGAGTTCAAATATACCGCCACATTGTTGATTGCCGAGTTGGAACTCCTGCGGTTCCAGCGTCGAAACACTCGAAACGAATCAGTATGGTGGGGGGACTCTGGGAGTTCAACGTTTCTCCGTACTTGCGCGTGCCGCAACTGGATACGCGTTATACCTATTTTCGACACGTTTTATTTCGTATATGATTTGAACTCGGCTATTACGATTACGGTAAAGAAACATTCCAGTTTCTGTAATCTATGAGTTCAAATGTTTTGGTGATCTAGTAATACGGTTTTTTGGTATTGCCTCGTAACTAAATTTCTTTCTGTGTACAGTCATCTGAATTCATTTACTAGTTTTTATCCCCTACATGCAGAGTGATTATGAACCATTTTTACATGCATGAAAACCATAAGAATTTCTTTGAATTTATTAATATTCCGGGGCTAATATATATTGAACATAAATATTTTAAAACTAAGTATTTTTTCAACACTATTAGTAGCTACATCGAACTAAAATTTTTTGCACAATTTTCTATTCCTTTTAAAAAATACCGACACTCTCCTGTAGTATATTACATAGTTAAGATAAATAAAATCACCAAAAGTGGGGAAAAATGCTCGCAACAAACATAAATTTTAATTAAAAAATTTTTATTTTAAAAACTTACGTTTAAAGGATCTGCTAGTTGTGTAAAATAAGGGTTCCATCTATAGCCTCCTGCAAAACACCGTGTATATTTAGTTTTAACGGTAGCATCAATGCCTACAGGATTTATGTATATTGCCCAATTGTGATTTCGTGTCTAGAAAAAAAATTTTATATTATTTATTGAACACTGTTAATGTACTTAAAATTGGGAAGTTAGTTAAGTATCAAAAAGAAATAGCCCATGTTAAAAACTTTAAATTCGAAAAAAAATTTTTTCTTAATAGTGAATAACTTTTTTTATCATAGAAAAGTTACAAGAAACAAATCACAATATATGTATATTGGTTTGTTAAACCGCATTCTAAATTATATTTTACATATATGTTCAATGTATTTTATACCCAATCAGCACAAAACGTCTTGAATACGTTTCTAGACGTTTTTTAAAACGCTTAATGACGTTTTAAAACGTCTCCGAGACAGACAGTGCTACCTGGGATAGCGTATTTGGGGTCGCCACAATTCAAAAAAACGAGCTGATGAGTTCAAATATACCGCCACATTGTTGATTGCCGAGTTGGAACTCCTGCGGTTCCAGCGTCGAAACACTCGAAACGAATCAGTATGGTGGGGGGACTCTGGGAGTTCAACGTTTCTCCGTACTTGCGCGTGCCGCAACTGGATACGCGTTATACCTATTTTCGACACGTTTTATTTCGTATATGATTTGAACTCGGCTATTACGATTACGGTAAAGAAACATTCCAGTTTCTGTAATCTATGAGTTCAAATGTTTTGGTGATCTAGTAATACGGTTTTTTGGTATTGCCTCGTAACTAAATTTCTTTCTGTGTACAGTCATCTGAATTCATTTACTAGTTTTTATCCCCTACATGCAGAGTGATTATGAACCATTTTTACATGCATGAAAACCATAAGAATTTCTTTGAATTTATTAATATTCCGGGGCTAATATATATTGAACATAAATATTTTAAAACTAAGTATTTTTTCAACACTATTAGTAGCTACATCGAACTAAAATTTTTTGCACAATTTTCTATTCCTTTTAAAAAATACCGACACTCTCCTGTAGTATATTACATAGTTAAGATAAATAAAATCACCAAAAGTGGGGAAAAATGCTCGCAACAAACATAAATTTTAATTAAAAAATTTTTATTTTAAAAACTTACGTTTAAAGGATCTGCTAGTTGTGTAAAATAAGGGTTCCATCTATAGCCTCCTGCAAAACACCGTGTATATTTAGTTTTAACGGTAGCATCAATGCCTACAGGATTTATGTATATTGCCCAATTGTGATTTCGTGTCTAGAAAAAAAATTTTATATTATTTATTGAACACTGTTAATGTACTTAAAATTGGGAAGTTAGTTAAGTATCAAAAAGAAATAGCCCATGTTAAAAACTTTAAATTCGAAAAAAAATTTTTTCTTAATAGTGAATAACTTTTTTTATCATATAAAAGTTACATAAATCAAACGGTGCATTGACTTAATCATTATCCAAAAAGTCCAAATAAACATTCTTGAATTATTTTAAGACGCTGAATTCAAAGCAAACAGCAAAAATACAGTATACCCAAAAACAACCCCTAGAATAGTGTAAAACCTAAATTTTTATCACTGTTTCGCGTGAATGATTTCATTTTATCTTGCTATTTTACACGAAAATAGTTATATAGACAGTATGGCGCGCCCAACGAAGCATGACTCATGCGATCAATCGTGGCGCCTCCCCAGGTGGTGGATAGGGGAATGCTTTCCAGATATGGATGGTACCGAAAAAATCAAATATTCGGGGCGAACCAAAACCAGATAGGGGAAGGCACCCCGAAATAAAACCAAGTATGGATAGTGAGCTGAAAACAACACTACCCCAAGCGGGCATGGCAATCCTGTAAAATCCCGCCACTGATTCCGATCGGGTGAAAGCCCCGGTGGTCAGTGCTGGTCCCAAGGATTTTGGGGGGGACCAAACTCACACCGTCAAAATGGTAAATGCTGCGGAGGTTGGTCACTCGGCCTCTGTAGCATCTAATGCTACGTGTGACGTGCCCTCGACTGGGATGTCGAGTGACGCTGACAGAGCTTTTCTCCGTCTGCGTGAGAAGGTAGATACCCTGGTGGAGTTTGTTCTTAATAAGAACAACATCCACAAAGAGCTGAAGAGTATGGCGAGAGCAACCAGCAGAGCTCTCAATGAATACGCGCGGGTGAACGGTGCTGTGTGTTCGACAGCGCCGAAAACTAAAATGGCGGATGCGCGTAGGGATGGTACGTGCCAAACGTCGCCCATCTTCCGTGCTGAAGAGCTACAAAGGAGGCCGGTGGAAAGGGAAAAGCCCTCACCACCACAGCAACCCCCGGAGAAAAGGAAGAAGGGGTCAAAGCAGCCCACTAACAAAGGTGGGCCAGCAGATGCTTCGCCATCCGTCCCTGAGACCGGTGGGAACCAGTCAAAGGTCCCTGACTGGGCCACGGTAGTGAAGAAGGGCAAAAAGAAGAAGAAGATGGAGGACAGCCAGCCGAAGCAGCAAGAACAGCAGAAACGTGCCAGCAAACCGGTCAAAGGCATGGCAGAGCCTAAGGCTGGAGTAAGATCCCCACGCCCAGATGCCATCAAGATCAAGACATCTAGCGGGGGCTCTTCCTACGCTGACATTCTCCGGAAGGTCAAGGCTGCACCGGAATTAAAGACCCTAGGAGAACGAGTCACGCGTATCAGGCGCACCAGGGCTGGAGAGCTCCTCCTCGAACTGGAGCGACCCGGAACGGAAACGGCGGAGCTGAGGACAGTGGTCTCGTCCACCCTGAGTGGGTCAGCAGAGGTCCAGCTGCTGACTCACAAAGTGTCTATCACCATCAGGGACATGGACGAGTCCACGACAACAACGGAGGTGGCCGCAGCGATTGCAGCAAAGATCGTCCAAACGTGGTATCCCCGGATAATATTAAAACCAGGGGGTCCTACAGTGGCACCCTAGCTGCGACCATCCAGCTTCCGGCAGTAGCTGCTAAAAAACTGCTGCAAGACGGGAAGCTCCGGATCGGATGGGTCAATTGCAGAGTTCGACTGCGAGAGGTATCCTCTCGCTGCTACCGATGCCACGAATCGGGACACATCGCGAGGGAGTGCAAGAGCGCAGTCGACCGTTCAGCGCAATGCTATCGGTGCGGCCAAGAGGGCCACAAAGCAGTGGACTGCGAGGCCAAAGCAAAGACCTCGCATGAGGAAGGAGCACACGTCAAAAATGATTAAGATGCTCCAAATAAACCTCAACCACTGCGCTGTGGCCCAGGACCTGCTGTCCCAGCTGGTCAGAGAGGAGAGAGCGGACGTAGCGATCATCAGCGAGGAGTTCCGGGATCTCGAGAAGTCGAACTGGGTAAGGGATGCCAAGGGCAAGGCGGCCATCTGGGTATGTGGAAATATACACATCTCCAGAAAGATGGTCGCCTCCCTTCCCAGCTTTATCTGGGTGGAGGTGGCGGGGGTACGCATGTACAGCTGCTACTTCCCGCCCAGCGATTCCACCGAGGACTTTGCGAGATCTCTGGATGTAGTCGTCACCAGTGCTCGTTCCTCACGGTTGCCGGTCGCAATCGGTGGGGACTTCAATGCTTGGGCGACGGACTGGGGCAGCGCCAAGACCAACGCGCGTGGTCGCGCACTCCTCGAGGCGTTTGCTCTTCTGGGGCTGGAGATCGCTAACACAGGGACAACCCCGACTTTCACCAAAGCCGGCAAGTCGTCCATAGTCGACCTCACCTTCGTCGATCCTAGATTGATGGGGGGAGGGGGACTCGGCTGGAAAGTTAGCGATCGTTACACGGGTAGTGACCACCAAGCACTCGTGTACCAGCTCCAGCTGACCAGCGGGAGGACAAAGAGAGCAGGAAGAGGAGCAAGAGAGAGATGGGCACCAGCCACGTTTGATCGTGAGGCGTTCCTCTGCTCCCTTGAGGGGGTAAAAGAGGAGGGAACCGCCGAAAAAAAAGCACGAGGCCTCACGAATGCCTTAACAGCGGCTTGCGATGCCTCTATGGACGTGAAGTTCAATCCTCGCGGCCGCCCACCAATAATCTGGTGGAATGAGGACATCGCAGAAAAGAGACGTCAGTGCCGGCGTGCCAGAAGGCTGCACCAAAGAGCGAGGGGAACCCCGCGGTTCCAAGATCGTTCCGCAGAATACGAACAAAAGCGGAGGGATCTCAAGGTGGCCATCAAGGCTGCCAAGAGAAGGTGTTGGCGGGAGCTATGTGAGGAGGTGGACCACGACCTCTGGGGCAGACCGTATAAAACGGTTATGAATAAGATCAACCCCGGGGGCGCTGTTGCACCCACCGACCCAGTTTTTCTGGACGGAGTAGTCCGCCACCTGTTCCCAGATCATCAGAAAAGGGCAACAGGGACGGGCCTGATGGCCACCATTGGTGCAGCCGAGTCGCCAGACATTAGTGAAGCCGAACTGAGGATGGCCGCTAAAGGTATTTCCGTACGTAAAGACCCAGGGCCGGACGGAATACTTGGCCTGGCCGTCAAGACAGCGGCGATGAGTGCTCCGGGCTTGTTCCTGGACGCATTCAACGCATGCCTGAGAGAAGGTTGCTTCCCGGCCCAGTGGAAGACGCAGAGGCTGGTACTCCTACCGAAGGGAAACAAACCCCCGGAGGAGCCATCATCTTACCGCCCGCTCTGTCTACTGGATATAGTTGAGAAGCTTCTGGAGCGGGTGATCTGCGCCAGGCTCGCAGCGGCCATCGGTCGGGCCGGAGACCTCTCCGACAACCAGTTCGGCTTCCGAAAGGGTCGATCAACCATGGACGCTGTAGGCAGAGTTGTTGGTATAGCCACAAACGCCATCAATACCGGTCGGAGTGCAAGGCGGACGTGTGCCATCATCACCTTGGACATGCCAGACGGGACGACATCATGCTGTCCCTGCAGCACTTCCAAGTGCCACTCTATCTCAGGGAGGTCACCTCGAGTTACCTGACTGACCGTACTCTGCTCTACGACACCGACGACGGTGTGCACTCCCACAACATCACGGGAGGCGTGCCGCAGGGTTCGGTCATTGGGCCCCTACTCTGGAACGCTGTCTATGACGGCCTGCTTAGGCAGCAACTTCCGGAGGGTGTCTCGATGGTGGCTTTCGCGGACGACGTGGCGCTAGTGGTGGTCGCAAAGAGTGTCGAAGAGATCGAATATCTCGGAGACGTCTCTATAGAAGTGGTCGCCACTTGGTTGAGAGACCACGGACTTAGTCTGGCGGCGGAAAAAACGGAGGCGGTGCTCATCTCTCGCACAAAAAAGGAGAGGACCGCCACCTTCACGGTAGGTAAAGAACGGATACGGTCGGTGAAAACGTCGAGTATTTAGGGGTCACACTAGACCGCGGCTGTCGTTCAAACACCATCTTGCGAACGCGCTCGAGGCGTTTGCTCTTCTGGGGCTGGAGATCGCTAACACAGGGACAACCCCGACTTTCACCAAAGCCGGCAAGTCGTCCATAGTCGACCTCACCTTCGTCGATCCTAGATTGATGGGGGAGGGGGACTCGGCTGGAAAGTTAGCGATCGTTACACGGGTAGTGACCACCAAGCACTCGTGTACCAGCTCCAGCTGACCAGCGGGAGGACAAAGAGAGCAGGAAGAGGAGCAAGAGAGAGATGGGCACCAGCCACGTTTGATCGTGAGGCGTTCCTCTGCTCCCTTGAGGGGGTAAAAGAGGAGGGAACCGCCGAAAAAAAAGCACGAGGCCTCACGAATGCCTTAACAGCGGCTTGCGATGCCTCTATGGACGTGAAGTTCAATCCTCGCGGCCCCGCCCACCAATAATCTGGTGGAATGAGGACATCGCAGAAAAGAGACGTCAGTGCCGGCGTGCCAGAAGGCTGCACCAAAGAGCGAGGGGAACCCCGCGGTTCCAAGATCGTTCCGCAGAATACGAACAAAAGCGGAGGGATCTCAAGGTGGCCATCAAGGCTGCCAAGAGAAGGTGTTGGCGGGAGCTATGTGAGGAGGTGGACCACGACCTCTGGGGCAGACCGTATAAAACGGTTATGAATAAGATCAACCCCGGGGGCGCTGTTGCACCCACCGACCCAGTTTTTCTGGACGGAGTAGTCCGCCACCTGTTCCCAGATCATCAGAAAAGGGCAACAGGGACGGGCCTGATGGCCACCATTGGTGCAGCCGAGTCGCCAGACATTAGTGAAGCCGAACTGAGGATGGCCGCTAAAGGTATTTCCGTACGTAAAGACCCAGGGCCGGACGGAATACTTGGCCTGGCCGTCAAGACAGCGGCGATGAGTGCTCCGGGCTTGTTCCTGGACGCATTCAACGCATGCCTGAGAGAAGGTGCTTCCCGGCCCAGTGGAAGACGCAGAGGCTGGTACTCCTACCGAAGGGAAACAAACCCCCGGAGGAGCCATCATCTTACCGCCCGCTCTGTCTACTGGATATAGTTGAGAAGCTTCTGGAGCGGGTGATCTGCGCCAGGCTCGCAGCGGCCATCGGTCGGGCCGGAGACCTCTCCGACAACCAGTTCGGCTTCCGAAAGGGTCGATCAACCATGGACGCTGTAGGCAGAGTTGTTGGTATAGCCACAAACGCCATCAATACCGGTCGGCGTGCAAGGCGGACGTGTGCCATCATCACCTTGGACATGCCAGACGGGACGACATCATGCTGTCCCTGCAGCACTTCCAAGTGCCACTCTATCTCAGGGAGGTCACCTCGAGTTACCTGACTGACCGTACTCTGCTCTACGACACCGACGACGGTGTGCACTCCCACAACATCACGGGAGGCGTGCCGCAGGGTTCGGTCATTGGGCCCCTACTCTGGAACGCTGTCTATGACGGCCTGCTTAGGCAGCAACTTCCGGAGGGTGTCTCGATGGTGGCTTTCGCGGACGACGTGGCGCTAGTGGTGGTCGCAAAGAGTGTCGAAGAGATCGAATATCTCGGAGACGTCTCTATAGAAGTGGTCGCCACTTGGTTGAGAGACCACGGACTTAGTCTGGCGGCGGAAAAAACGGAGGCGGTGCTCATCTCTCGCACAAAAAAGGAGAGGACCGCCACCTTCACGGTAGGTAAAGAACGGATACGGTCGGTGAAAACGTCGAAGTATTTAGGGGTCACACTAGACGCGCGGCTGTCGTTCAAACACCATCTTGCGAACGCAGGCATCATGCCCAACATCGGGGGACCCCAGCAACCGCGAAGGTCTCTCCTTGCCTCGGTGGTGAGCTCCGTAATTTTATACGGAGCTCCTATCTGGGCTGATGCCCTGAACAGGCACAAGAGCTTTGGTGCTCCGTGCCAGAGAGCCTGCAGGATAGCTGCGCTAAGGGTGGCCCGGGCGTACCGAACCGTATCTGACATTGCGCTCTCGGTGATCGCGAAGACCGCCCCCTTCGACCTCCTGGCAGCCGAGAGAGCGGAAAGACACCGTGAAGGTGGGCGACGCCTAGAAGAGAACCGCTGCCACAACCGATGGTCATTGCGGACCGTAGATGAGTGGCAGCGGAGATGGGACTCAGCCAGGGACGGCCGCTGGACCCACCGCATCATCCCGCGGATCCGGGAGTGGGCGAGCAGGAAACACGGCTTCGTCAGTTTCCAGCTTACCCAGGTGTTGACCGGGCACGAATTCTTCCGTAGTTACCTATTTCGTATAGGGGTCTACGGCAGCGCAGAGTGCCCGGCTTGTCCAGGGGTGGACGAAGACGTGGAATACGTCCTCCTACGGTGTCCTCGTTTCAGGGAGGAACGGGACCAATTTCAAATTACTTGGGGCGGTCCCCTCACCTCTGAGGGCATCGGGGCGTGCCTGCTTGACTCCCAGGAGGGATGGAACGCGGTGGTAACCCTCTGTACGTCCGTAGTGGACAGGCTGCGTCTCATCAGAAGAGAAGAGGAGAGAAGAGTTGCGATAGCAACATTAGTGGGCTAACCTAGCCGTTGCCTCCCCCCGCGAAGTAATGCCTTGCGGCGGTTTCCGCGGGGGAATAAAGGTAAGAAAAGAGGTGAGTTTTAGTGGGTATGCCTATCGACATCCTTCGATAGGAGTGTCCCACACACGAGGAGTCTCGCATGGCTCCACTCATGGTGCATTAAGCATTTCTCCACCTCTTCGGAAAAAAAAAAAAAAAAAACACACTTATATATATGACATATATATATATAACATATATATATAACATATATATGACATATATATATATATATATGTTGAATTCTGAATTCTTAGACACGGCGGAGGCGGCGGCGGCGGCGAAATATTTATATATTAGAGAGAGATATAACATATATATATATAATAACATATATATATATGACATATATATATAAAACATATGTATATATATATGTTGAATTCTGAATTCTTAGACACGGCGGCGGCGGCAGCGGCGGCGAAATATTTATATATTATAGATATATATATATATATATTATTCAATATGTTTTTAAATATTGCGTTAAACCCTCTTATTAGCAATTTACTTGCATATCGCTAGGCCTTAAATGTTGTCACAGGTGTTAGAAGATAAATTAAAGGAAAATTAAACAAGAAAGTTATAACGTTGGTAGGTCGAGATTGAGCAGACAATCTCCTACTTACCAGGCAGTTGCCTTAGTACTTGGCCACCAGGTTACCATTGTGACAAGGTGGATTTAATCCACTTGTCAAAGATGCCAGCATTACCGACACCACGAGGTGGGGCGGTATCGGTAGCAAATAAGAGCAATAAGCAGGCGCTACGACTAGTGCGGGCGTAGCGCAGTGGTTAGCGTGAACGCCTTCGGATCCGAAGGGGCTCGGGTTCAAGACCCGACGCTCGCTTCATTTTTTATTCAGCACTTAAAAGTCTCATGCCACACCATATATATACACGGTGACCCATTTTAAACGCCGCAGTCGGATTACTCGAAACCTAAGCCAGATAAGGCAAAATGGTTCTGACAAAAGTTGCAGAAAGCAAAAGGGGCACCATAACAAGGCTATCGTCTTGGACCTTGAACTTGACCTTTAAGGTTATTGCTTTAGTTTTGACCCCGGATTTAGAAAAAGGAGAAAATTGTACATTCAAATCAAGGTCAAACTCAGAAAAGTACGTTTAACATCGTTTTTTCCATGAACCAGAGGCTAAACTGTTTCATGGAAGAAATCCACACACTTACAATTTACACCTCCTAGAATTTAACTATTACGGCCAGTCCTGGGTTAAAATAACCTAGAAAACAAGGAAATAGCGCATCGTAACCCTGTATTAAATTTTTGACTATTATTTTCATTTAAAATTTAAAATTGAAAAAGCGTGATTAACGAAGTATTTATGGCAATATAGTTAGCTAAATAAAGTTACCGTAATTTTCTAACATTTTTTCCTTTTAGGTGTGACCGCATATGGGTGAACCATATAATTATTAATATGTTTATAAATAATGTATTTAGCATTCGGTAATGAGTCTATTTATAAAGGCATTTACGGTCGTTTTTCAGAATCAAACAAATTTAAATTAAACGAGGCACTATATGCTCTTCGTCCAATATATTTAGTGGAATTTCCCAGAACAGGCCCTCGTTAAATAAGAATTACAAGCGCTTCGTCCTCGATCTCCAGTTTGGACTCCTCAGTATTGAGTTGAAGATATTACCTTAGGTGTCTATCGCATGTACTGCGATGCCAGCAAGATGTTATACGGCTCTATATATAAAAGAAGATGACGATCTCTCTAGCAAGTGTAGAGAAATAGTCATCTCCTACATACCGCAGTACATCATGCGATAGGCGTCTAAGGTAAGATCTTCAGTTCCTTACTGAGGATTCCAAACTGGAGATCGAGGACGAAACACTTATAATTTTTATTTAACAAGGACCTGTTCTGGGAAATTCCACTAAATAGAGTGGACGAAGAGCAGATAGTGCCTCGGTAAATTTAAATTTGTTTGATTTGGAAAAACGACCGTAAATGCCTTTATTAATATATTTGATCCCATTATAATATTAACATTTAATATTCATTAATAGCTGGTTCTGAAATGGCTGACTATCCGCTATATTGATCACCACAAATCAAATATAATACAAATAATTGCCGACGTTTCGGACGTATTGAAATCATACCTTTTCAAGGATATAAAAAAGTTTTCTTAATTATTATATAAAACTACTTTTACGAATTTTATGAAATAAAAATGAATTTATCGTTCGGTGATATGTATATATGTCTAGAATATATAATATCGGTCTCTCCGAACTGAATGCTTTACTTTGGCACGGCCATTTAAAATAAATTAAAGGCGTTTCGTCCTTGATTTCCAGCTTGAACTTCTCAGTAAGGAACTGGAGATATTACCTTAGACGCCTGTCGCAAGATAAACCGCGACGCCTGATAAAATCTCCAGTTCCTTACTGAGAATTCCAAACTGGAGATCGAGGACGAAACACCTTTAATTTATTTTAAACGGCCGTGCTCTGGGAAATTCCACCAACCATAGTGGACAAAGAGTACAATGGGCCTGCTTCATTCTAAAGTAAAGCATTTAGTTCGGAGAGACCGATATTATATATTATATATATATGTATATATAAAATATTACTAATATTGGTAAATTTTGTACACCCTCCATTGTAGGTTAAGAGAAGGAGATGTCGATCTTTGAGGGTCAAACCAAGTTAACAAGAAATAAAAAAACTCTTATTCTCAATTTAAAATAACGTGCAACGTTTCGTCCGCTGGTTTGCAGACATCTTCAGGCACTGTTTATTAACAAAGAACAACAGAATTTACATAGGAATAATATATAAATAAACAAAACTTCAACCACACATTTTACAGCACAAAATAAATACCTTCTTATGTAAATTCTGTTGTTTTTGTTAATAAACAGTGCCTGAAGAGGTCTGCAAACCAGCGGACGAAGCGTTGCACGTTATTTTAAATTGAGAATAAGAGTTTTTTTATTTCTTGTTCAACCTGGTTTGACCCTCAAAGATCGACATCTCCTTTTCTATTACCAATATTAATTACATTGTCGCGGCACAACTTATAAAAGATACACCAAACTCTACACTGTAAAGAATATGTTACAAACAATAGTCTTAAAAAAATGCTATAATTAAAATATACTTAAAAATGGAATATTTAAAATAGAAATCGTAATTTACCAACACCGAAGCTGGATATATATATTTGGACCTCCCCGAAGAGAGTCCAGAATAACAATTGCACCTAATCAATAATCTTACATCCGCCTATATAAACATATACGAGTAATTTCCCAAATATCTTAATTTTTGGGTAACTGGTAATTTTCGAGATATCCATATCATATGTAATAATATATAAATCGATAAATTTCTTTAAAGTACAATCTTTAACATCACTTTCAACATATTCTACGTGTGAGTAATGATAGGCGTTTATAATGCATGTGAAACTCGTCAAATTTTTATAATCTTTCGGGGCACTGATATCAAATCTTTAAATTTCAAAGCCTTTTAAAAAACAATTTTTTGAATCGTTTTAAAATTTATAATGAAGGGTAGAGAACAGTTGTATTAATAAGAAATCTCTCCCATACGCCTGTGCCTATTGTTAAAAGTTTAGGTAAAGGTACCTTTGGGTAGATATATTATGAGAACTCATTTTTTCGGAAAATTATTTTTTTTTAAATTTAGTCACTATACAAAATTGGTTTTTGCGAAAGTCACTTCTTAAGCAGGTAAAAAACTTTGTTTTGAATGCCAATGAAAATTATATTTGATAGACTAGTGAAAAATCATATAAACAAAAGCACATCTAAAATATTAAGTTTAAATATTGTAGTGATAATGTGAACGTTAAATCATGCCATATTATATTTCACAGTAAAATACGGCATCAAAAAAATTCCCGTAGAAGTCGATAATTTTATCCATGATATAAATTAACTCTGTATATTTAGTAATGAAATTTTGTAAATATTAAATTGTAAAAATTATATTGTTGTTATGTAAATATGTTACATTAGTTGTTGAAGTAACCTTAAAAATTTAATAAATTATTTTCCTCGAAAAGTGCTGCGTTTACTTCGTGTTTCCTTAACGACCCGGGAGGCATTGGTTGCCTACAGTAAATCAACTTTGCTGGGCTTGCTCCCATCAAACTTTGTATCGATGTATTGTACGCAAACTCAATTTTGGACAGATTCGAGTCCCAGTACTTATGATCCTTCTCATTGAACGTGACTGACATGGTTTTTAATGTTCTGATCACCTGCTCAACCAGATTCGCCTGTGGGGAGTAGAGAGGAGTCATATGTTGCACTCAGGCTTTCTTTAATTAATCGTCCATGAGATTATCCTTAAACTCGGTCCCATTATCGGACAAAAACATCAACGGGACTCCGTAACGAAAGAAAACTCGGTCCTGTAGGTTCTTAAGGATCGTTTGTGCGTTAGCCTTCCTTATGGGTATGCACTCGATCCAGCGATTAAATAAATCTTCGAAGATAAGGATATACTCGGAACCTTGGACGCTACTCGGGAAAGGACCCATTACATCTCCTGTGATAACCTATTAGGGTCGTTCGATAGTCCTGCGTCCAATTAGTTCTTCAGATAGGCATTGTTCGACTTTGCATTGCTAGCAAATTAAACAACATCGGACGTGATCGGCTACGTCCCGATACAAGCGTGGCCAGTAATAGTACAAGGCGATACGTTTGTATGTTTTCTCCCTACCTAAGTGACCGGCCGTGGGCTCGTCGCGTCCTTGTTTCAGAACGAGCGCACGTTTCTCGATCGGGATGACAAGCTTCCATGCTTCGTAGTCACCGAGAGTTGCGGAAATCACTGAGTTGGGACGGTATGTATACAACCTCCCCAGTACGATTTTCCATTTGGGGAAATTACTCGGCTTTTTCGCGACCTTATCGTATTGACCGAGGTACCACTCATCAGTAGTCTCTCGACTCCAGGTCAACGCAGTGACCGATAACTCGTCTCTCTCACTCATTCAAAAGAGTGCTTCGGGTATGTGATTAAGTGCTCCTTGTCGGTACCCCACCTCGTAATCGTATCCTTGTAACTCTAGGGCCCAACGGGATAGGCGGCCTGTCGAATTATGTAGGTTGAGACTGGAGTGGTCGGTTATAGCCTTGAACTTATAACCTTCGACGTAAGTGCGGAGACACTCTCGCTCTGTAACACTATAATTCCTCTCAGTGTCGATCATCGTGCGGCTTGCAAATTCGAGCACGCGCTCGTCTCTAGCTATATTTGGCACTAATACCGCTCCAAGTCGCGTATCACTTGCGTCGCTTTGGATTATGAACATCTCGGCAAATGAAGGACGATCTAGGACCGGAGCCGTTGCAATGAGCATCTTACACTGCTCAAACGAGATTTGTTGTTGCGCCAGCCATTCGTATTTACGGTCTTTCTTAGTTAAAGACGTAAGGGGCTCGGCGATCGTCCCGAAATCTTTTAGAAATTTCTTTTACCACGACGCCATTGACAGGAACCTCCTTAGCTGCTTAAGGTTCTTAGGGGCAGAGTGGTTCAATATCGATTTAATCTTAGCTGGATTGGGCCGAAAACCGCCGCGGTTCACTAGTACCCCAAGGTACTTTACCTCTTTCTGGCAAAATACGCTTTTCTTGCGATTGACAGTTAGTCCCGCTTCCTTGATTCGCGAGAGTACCCTCTTGAGTAACTTTACGTGTTCCTCAAAAGTCTCGGACGTAATAATCACATCGTCGAGAGAGGAGTATACGTATCGTTTAAGGCTAGGCCCGATGATACGATCTATCAGCCGCTGGAATGTCGCACCAGCATTGTTGAGTTCATATGGTATTCTTGTAAATTGGTACAGGCTCATAGCCGGTACCGTAAAAGCCATTATCTTGTGAGAGTCGACACGCAGCGGGATCTGGTGATGCATTACTCAGGTCCAGAGTACTTATATATCGCGCATTTTGTAATTTACGCAGGATGCTATCCATATTTGGGAGCAGATAAGCATCCGGTTTAGTTACTGCGTTGATTTTCCTGAAATCAATGCAGAACCTGTACTTACCATTTTCCTTGCGGACCATGACCATAGGACTAGACCAGCTACTAGCAGAAGGTTTGATTATACCAGACTTACTTCGATTATCAGACCTTACTGGTTTGCCCATTTCATTGGCAATCGGCAGGGCGACCGGTCCCATGACCGTTCGAGCCGCTCCGGGGTCGTATAGCACCCTTAAACGGTAAGGTCCTATGTTCAACTTGTAGCCATCAGCGTCCCACGTCCTGGTCGGACTCTATACTAGCGGAGTCGTCAACGGATGGCTTTTCCTCTGTTGTTACATCCTTTTGCCGGTACGATCGCGATAACTGTGCACTTCTCGATGTGTGGAACAACTTGTTCTCCCGTGGTCTCGTCACACGGGGGAAGGCCATCGAGACCTCTATTGGTCTTTTCCCTTTCCGTTTTCCGTGCACTTCGGATAGTCATAACGAAAGTAACCTGGCATGCTGCATCCGAAACAGTATACTTAGAAAAAAGTATCTTTAGAAACGTTTCTTCCGCCGGAGTTCTTCCTCTTATTCGGGGGAGATTCTCGTCTGTGTTCTCTCATCTTACTCGTGCTACGTTGTCCCACGTCTTGCTTATTCAGAGGGAGACTTCCTCCTTTAGTCAGGCGAGAGTCGTTCAGCTTCCGTTGGGCAGGAGCATAACTCTTCCCGTTACCTTGTCAAAGATTCAGTCGCTCTGTTGAACTCGTTTTTAACGAGCGGATCTCCTTAAGCAATTCGGCCATTAATTCGACTAACGGAAGGTCGGCCTTCTTAAGGACTGTTTCAGGTGCAGATACCTTGGGTTGGCTAGCGGGATCTTGACGTTGTTTTTCCATCTTTAGTTTAAATCCCAATTCGAGATGCAACATCTTCTCTGGAGGAGGCGGAGGTTGGTAGGATATCTCGGCATCCAACGTTTGCTCCGCTCGCGTGCTTTTTCGAACAAGTCTCGAATGCTTTGGCACGAATTACGCTCTATCATTCGTTGTAACTCGGGTAGCATGTTTCGGTATAGTAAGTCAAGTTGTTCACTTACGTTCGGGATTGGTCATTGCTTACGCAGCATCGAACCTAAACACGTTATGTAGTTACGCACGAACATTGTTTATAACATTGTTATCTGATAAATAAATAATTTGAATTCTAACTCCCTTATTTTATCTATTTCTTTTCATTTTAATTAAACATTTATTTGAATATTACAAAAATTTCATATAAAAAATTTCTGCAATTGAAAGAACTAAAATCATACAATAAAATATAATAAAATTACCAGAAAATATTGCTATATTTATTTATTATTACTCATTGCAGTTTCTTCAAGGTACTGTACTATCATAAATGTACATTCGTAAGTCAGAATTTACATATATATGAAGCGTTTAACCAACGGTGATGTAAGTATTATTTTATTTAAAAGAATAGAAAGAAATGTCCATTTTATTAGTTCTGCAGAAATTAATTTTGCACAAATTAATATCATTAGAATCATCTAATGAGAATCATCAATGTTGCCGCAGTTTGATGGTCCTGTTTGACCACTGAGTGCTACTACCACGTGCTGCTTCGCTGCTGTTTTCTAAGGTACGCCGACCTTTTCTGTACGTATCAGCCCTCTCTATCGCCGAAAGATCGATGGGAGGAATTCTCGCGATCACCGAGATGGCTATATCTGACACGGTTCTATAAGCATGAGCCACCCTTAGTGCGGCTATTCTGCAGGCTAGCCGCACCGTAGCTTAGGTTACTTCTTAGGGCATCCGCCCAAATCGGGGGACCATATAAAATTACCGAGCTTACCACTGTCGTTAAGAGGGCTCGACGTGGCTGCTTTGGCCCTCCGATTTTGGGCATTATGCCCGACAAAGCTGTAGCCCGATGTAAAAACAATCTCGCTATTTACTATACTTTCAGTTTATTGGAAGTTGAAAAAGAAGTGTTTTGTTTTAAATGTCGTGGAAGGGGAGGGATTTTGAGAGTTCGCACCGTCGAAGAAAGGTTATTACTAAAGGGAGGTCACTCGAGCGTGTTCGACAGTCCGAGAAGTTAATAACGTGGATTGGATTCGATTAACGAAATATTAAAAAATGCAAAATTTGATGCTTTTAAAGAAATATCCTCTTTAGGTGTTAACGTGAACGAAATCAATTGCAAAAATATTGATTTTAAAGTTTTCGAATTAGAAGAAAATTCAAAGACTGTATGTATGCCCGATAAGGAATGTAGCAATTCTATTTTAGAAAATGATTAACTAGTTGGGCGCCATGTAACGGTGCGGTCGGAATTTTTTCTCCATTGCATGCAAACAGTGCGGAGAATAACCGATTCGAGGTTATGTACGGCAAACTTACCTTCGCGCACAACCGGACCACCGCAGCACCTTGTCGACGGCTCATCGTTTACCCGACGGCTACCGCGTACGTCGATATGGATAGCCCACTTCCGGAAATACGAACTGGGAAAGAGTAGACGAGTACCGAGAGATCGTCTGCTTCCCGGATTAGGTAGTGGGAGTTCTGGGGTAATACGGGAAATCTAAATAAGTAAGAGCTGAGAAATGGAATTAAATAATCCTTCATTCCAAACTTCGTGAGAATATACGAATATCAACGCGCGAATACTAAGAGGCGCACGCAAACGCACGAACGATTGGGACGCGATCAAAACTAAATATTACGCGGATGCGAATTTGCGGCACGAAGAGAGTGTGCAAATTGCACGGGCTCGTTGCCCTTCCCGGACGGTTCTCCGATATCAGGGTTAAAGAAGAAGAGGAGAGCCTTACTTGTGCTCCTTCGATGACTCGGGGTGCCTCGGTTCCTTCGACCGGTCAGCTCTCGTCGGGAGCTCTCTGCAGGTACCTACTTGTTACACGACACACGAGAGAATCAGTCTCTTTGACTTTCTACCTGCCCCCTCCCATCCGTCCCTCACACAGTCCCATCCGACGGCCGAACGCGCCACGCGACGGAGAACCATCTCGAGTGACTCTCGACATCGTCACTCGTCACAACACGGAAAAAAAAATATAAAAATTACCAGTAAATTCATGGTAATCGTGAATTATTTTGCGCTTATTGATATTTTTATTATTAAGATCTTGTAACTTTTGCCCCGATGTCTTGTAGTAGTGTAATACAGACAGATAATAGCGATCTGTCGGTAAAAAATAATCGTTCGTACCCGTTTGAAAAATAAGTGCACGCGTCATTGAAAGTACCAGAGAGTTTAAATGTACGTCGGCCGGTTGTATGTTTATGTCCAACTAGGTCCAGTTCTCCGAAATATTTTGATGCATATTTGTAACATGTCACGTATCAGACGCGAGTCGGTGTGTAAGGAGGCATCGAATGACAGATTAAAGAAATTGTAACTATAAGCGATGCACGTATCACGGAGGTTAGAGCAGTGGTCCGAGCACACGACTTGCAATATTCGTAACAAACAATAACCCAATAAATACAATAAATAATATTTTGTGTTTATCAATTATTTGTATACACAATTACTTTTTTAAAAGCAATCCATATACTTTTCATGTATTTAATCTACAAGTGTTGAGACAAATCTATTCATTATAAATTTATTTAATTTAAATTTTCTACTGTTTCAAAGTAAACAATATACGCACTTGTTATATATGTATACTTTTTATGTTTATTTAAGTAAATATTGCAGCTTTTAACATTATGAGGTTATGAATAAGCTTTGATTGTTGCGGATAAGAAATTTTTACAATAAGTTCATGGTGAAATTTACCCAGAACGTCACGGCATCCCACATTTACAAGATTTCATGGTAATTTTTCTCCTGAATTTAACTACAATTTTTATAAGAAATTTCTCTCGTGTTCAACATTTATCTCAATTATTTTTCTTGATTTTTCTTCATCTCTTACAACGATACTGTCAAGACTGTTACATATCTTTGGAATTGGTTTATTATGTTGTTTTAACGAATTCTCTACTTTTTCATAAAAATCATGTATAGAATATGTACTTAATGTAGCTATATGTATTTTTCATTTTTCTTACTAATATTTAGATTTACATATTTTTGTTATCACTACTATATTTAATTTTATCCCATTTCTTTTTGATATTGTGGTTTATGTATTTATCTGAATAATTATTATCTAGTAGAAATTGTTCCACTATACGATTATTAGAATATAATATAATGTATAAACCATCGCTTTCTTTTGTTGTACTGCATAACTAGAAATTAAATTGTAAACACTGGCCTAAAAATGTGTCTTTTCAGTACCAATTAGCAACAATATTACTAGAGATCGTACGACTTAATGAAATTTCTCAAAAGCTAATAGCGTTATTATGTTCAATCTCATGTGTGAATTTTAATCTCCTATGGTTAAATGATGCTTTTATATACTAGTTTTACTATAATGCTATTATAACATTTAAGGATTGATGAGAATAATAACTTAACTTCTTAATTTACATTGTTTTCTCTTCAAATTATTTAACTTAATATATACAAGGTTGAAATAAAAATAAGAAGGTTTAAAATACACCATTAGTGGTCAAATATCTATAATTGAATTCTGATAGTAAACGATAACTTATCCGCATAAATTAAAATTTTTTTTCTAAATTGTTTAAGTCAATGTGAGACTATCAAAGATGCATATTCTTCAGCAATAAAATAAAAATAATTGAATTTTCAAAAGTTCATAAAATATGCAAACGAATATTCAACTTGCCAAATATCTCACACATATGTTTTATAGAAATATTAAAAAAGATATTGAATAATTTTAGGGATATAAACCAATAATTTATACGTTTATTTTATTTTTTAATTATTTAATCCAATGTGACTATTGAGTAGTCATGTCACTCAGAGTTGGAATAAAATTAATCCTATACATGTTAAAATTCATGAAATTCCAATAAAAATTCAAACTTGTCAAAGAACTTCTACACTAGTTTTATGTAGAAATATTAAATAAATGATCAATTTCTCCAATAGACAGAGTTGCACAGACAAAACTTCGTTAAAACTTGCTACACAATTTTTGAAAACAACTTGTGTTAAACTTGCTAACAAGACATTACATAATAGTGACGTGTACCTAAATTTTATGTAAAATTGTTAAAAAAAGCTGCAACAAATAATTGCTATAAATTTGCTAACGAATAAGAACGCAGATTTAGATTAATTTGTTATTTAACTCTGCTGCACGAGTTGATATAATTTTGGTATATATTTGCTAAGAAATATATCATAATCAGAGAAATTTTTTTTCAGCAAATTGGTAGCAAAATTAAATCAGTAAATGCTTACATAGTGCAGTATATTGCAACAAGATTTGATGATAATTTGTTGCTATTTTGCTATCATGAAAATAATAATTTCAATGTATTTTTTATTCAAGAAAATCTGTGTTTTTGTGAAGTATTTCAAGTTTTGTTACTTTTTTGCAAATTTAAGAGTTTAACACATTTACTAGTTGTGGCGATGCGACATGCGATCTAGAAAAAGGAAAGTTAATAGAAAGACAGAGATGAAAAAATGCAAATTGATGTCGGTAACAAAGGAACTTATATGCGTATATAATAAGTATGCCGCTTTGTTTTGACATATCGAAATTTCTGCTCTGACATTCGCTATCATATAACTGTCTATAGTTTAAAAAATGATATGCCATTGAAAATTTAGTCATAATATATTTTATCAAGATCTAGATCATTTAATCGTCGATCCGTACGTAGGTCTCCATCTCATTACTCATCAAGGAATGCATCACCAATTATTAGTCGATCTTTGTCAAAAAAAGTACAAAAATCTCAATGTGTATCTCAAAATCAATCAAGATCTAGATCATGTGATCGTCGATCTGTACGTAGGTCTCCATCTCATTACTCATCAAGTTCTGCATCACCAAATAATCACCAATCTTTGCAAAAAGACTACGAAAATCCCAATATCAGTATAAAAATCGATCAAGTTCTAGATCGCTTGATGGTCGATCTACGCGTAGGTCCTCATCTCATGATTTATTAAGATCTTTATTAACATTGAATAATCAATTTTTGTTACAAAGTGTACCAAAGACTAATTATCAATCTCAAAATCGGTCAAGACCTAGGTCACATCAACGGCAATCAGAACGCAAGTCTGCATCTCGATAGTCTTCAACGACTTCCTTTCCAACGTCTTCCCCATATAATAAATCAACTTTTAGATCTTCATCCACATCTCCAACTGATGACATCTCGCCTATAGTTAAAAATTGGACTATAAATCAAATTGTTAAGAATGAAGTTTCATTCAAAAAGTTTATACCATGAATGAAAATTCTCTAAAGTACTTTTATATATATATATATATATGATGGATTATTGGGTGGTGGCAGCAATAAAAACACGCCTCACTACACTTCACTTTGTTTAATATAAAAATAATAAGATAATAAAAGTACAAGATAATAAAAACGAGATCTCGCGGTGGCGCCAAAACGATCAACTCAGATCGGTAGCTGAGGATAGAGTGAGTCCTCCGACGGACACCGTGCTCTTCTAGTGTCTTAAGGTGGTGGGGGAAAATCGATAGAAGGGCCGATCGCAATTCCAACACTCCCTCCCGATCGGACCTGCAATCACTTACTGTTTCCTAAAAGAAATACAAATCACACATATTAAGCATAATATATACGCATCTCTTTATCCATTCATTATCTTGAAGGTTAGTTTATTATGTAAATCAAAAGCCAAAGGCTTCGTAAATATATCAGCAAGTTGTTCTTTAGACTTAACCCACATCACTTTAACAAAACCCATTTTAACACATTCTCTCACATAATGTTCTTTAATTTCAATCATATGTAGCAACTTATTGCTACCTGTTATTTGGGTGGCTGCACTAGCCGCCTAATTGTCGCACCACAGAATCATAGGTTTGAAGTCATCAATTAGAATCAATTTGAGAGCATTTGACACCGAAATTTTACAAAGGTTTAAAATACACCATTAGTGGTCAAATATCTATAATTGAATTCTGATAGTAAACGATAACTTATCCGCATAAATTAAAATTTTTTTTCTAAATGTTTAAGTCAATGTGAGACTATCAAAGATGCATATTCTTCAGCAATAAAATAAAATAATTGAATTTTCAAAAGTTCATAAAATATGCAAACGAATATTCAACTTGCCAAATATCTCACACATATGTTTTATAGAAATATTAAAAAAGATATTGAATAATTTTAGGGATATAAACCAATAATTTATACGTTTATTTTATTTTTTAATTATTTAATCCAATGTGACTATTGAGTAGTCATGTCACTCAGAGTTGGAATAAAATTAATCCTATACATGTTAAAATTCATGAAATTCCAATAAAAATTCAAACTTGTCAAAGAACTTCTACACTAGTTTTATGTAGAAATATTAAATAAATGATCAATTTCTCCAATAGACAGAGTTGCACAGACAAAACTTCGTTAAAACTTGCTACACAATTTTTGAAAACAACTTGTGTTAAACTTGCTAACAAGACATTACATAATAGTGACGTGTACCTAAATTTTATGTAAAATTGTTAAAAAAAGCTGCAACAAATAATTGCTATAAATTTGCTAACGAATAAGAACGCAGATTTAGATTAATTTGTTATTTAACTCTGCTGCACGAGTTGATATAATTTTGGTATATATTTGCTAAGAAATATATCATAATCAGAGAAATTTTTTTTCAGCAAATTGGTAGCAAAATTAAATCAGTAAATGCTTACATAGTGCAGTATATTGCAACAAGATTTGATGATAATTTGTTGCTATTTTGCTATCATGAAAATAATAATTTCAATGTATTTTTTATTCAAGAAAATCTGTGTTTTTGTGAAGTATTTCAAGTTTTGTTACTTTTTTGCAAATTTAAGAGTTTAACACATTTACTAGTTGTGGCGATGCGACATGCGATCTAGAAAAAGGAAAGTTAATAGAAAGACAGAGATGAAAAAATGCAAATTGATGTCGGTAACAAAGGAACTTATATGCGTATATAATAAGTATGCCGCTTTGTTTTGACATATCGAAATTTCTGCTCTGACATTCGCTATCATATAACTGTCTATAGTTTAAAAAATGATATGCCATTGAAAATTTAGTCATAATATATTTTATCAAGATCTAGATCATTTAATCGTCGATCCGTACGTAGGTCTCCATCTCATTACTCATCAAGGAATGCATCACCAATTATTAGTCGATCTTTGTCAAAAAAGTACAAAAATCTCAATGTGTATCTCAAAATCAATCAAGATCTAGATCATGTGATCGTCGATCTGTACGTAGGTCTCCATCTCATTACTCATCAAGTTCTGCATCACCAAATAATCACCAATCTTTGCAAAAAGACTACGAAAATCCCAATATCAGTATAAAAATCGATCAAGTTCTAGATCGCTTGATGGTCGATCTACGCGTAGGTCCTCATCTCATGATTTATTAAGATCTTTATTAACATTGAATAATCAATTTTTGTTACAAAGTGTACCAAAGACTAATTATCAATCTCAAAATCGGTCAAGACCTAGGTCACATCAACGGCAATCAGAACGCAAGTCTGCATCTCGATAGTCTTCAACGACTTCCTTTCCAACGTCTTCCCCATATAATAAATCAACTTTTAGATCTTCATCCACATCTCCAACTGATGACATCTCGCCTATAGTTAAAAATTGGACTATAAATCAAATTGTTAAGAATGAAGTTTCATTCAAAAAGTTTATACCATGAATGAAAATTCTCTAAAGTACTTTTATATATATATATATATATGATGGATTATTGGGTGGTGGCAGCAATAAAAACACGCCTCACTACACTTCACTTTGTTTAATATAAAAATAATAAGATAATAAAAGTACAAGATAATAAAAACGAGATCTCGCGGTGGCGCCAAAACGATCAACTCAGATCGGTAGCTGAGGATAGAGTGAGTCCTCCGACGGACACCGTGCTCTTCTAGTGTCTTAAGGTGGTGGGGGAAAATCGATAGAAGGGCCGATCGCAATTCCAACACTCCCTCCCGATCGGACCTGCAATCACTTACTGTTTCCTAAAAGAAATACAAATCACACATATTAAGCATAATATATACGCATCTCTTTATCCATTCATTATCTTGAAGGTTAGTTTATTATGTAAATCAAAAGCCAAAGGCTTCGTAAATATATCAGCAAGTTGTTCTTTAGACTTAACCCACATCACTTTAACAAAACCCATTTTAACACATTCTCTCACATAATGTTCTTTAATTTCAATCATATGTAGCAACTTATTGCTACCTGTTATTTGGGTGGCTGCACTAGCCGCCTAATTGTCGCACCACAGAATCATAGGTTTGAAGTCATCAATTAGAATCAATTTGAGAGCATTTGACACCGAAATTTTACATTGACACGCCTCGCTCATTGCTATATACTCAGCTTGGCAGTTAGATAATGCGACATGTAATTACTTGTGTGTCTTTCAAGACACCGCATCTCCAAATAATTTAATTACAAAACCACTAGTTGTCAAACTATTTCTACAATCGGCAAAACTTGCATCAGAATAGGTTTGAATATTATCAGTATTGCCAGTATATTTTAGACCCAAGGACGCACTTCCCTTTAAATATCAAAAAATCCTTTTTATCATTTCCCAATCGTCCTCATTCGGATTTATTTGATGCCTACTGACAATATTCACTGCATAAGTGATATCAGGACGCGTCACATTTGCTAGATACAATAATGAACCCACGGCTTCTCTATAGGGAACATTCAGTTTGAATTCGTCACTTTTGAATTCCGATTCTGTCTCATTCTCTTCGCGATCGCGTCTCTTACGATTTGCTACCTGGTTTGTAATCATCGGAGTCCTTTGCAGATGCATCTCACCAAACCCAAATCTCTGTAACAATTTTAATATATAGCTTACTTGTGACAATGTCAACGTTTTATTCACTCTATCCCGTATAATCTTAATTCCCAGAAAGCACTTCGGTTCTTCCAGATCAGTCATTTCAAATTCTGATTTCAATTTAGTTTTCACCTCGCTAAGCTAGCAATTAACATGTCATCAACATACAAAAACTGAAAAACAAAATTTTATTCGCCTCTCGCCAAGTAAATAAACATGGTTCGCTATCATGAGTATGTAAACCTATTTTATTAGCGGCTTCCGTAAACCTTTCATTCCAACGTTTCGGACTGATTTTTAAACCATACAGCGCTTTCTTCAATTTATAGACCTTCTCTCGCTTGTCTTTGCTCGTCACATTCATGCCTTCTGGCAATTCCATGTATATCTCTTCGCTTATAGTTCCGCACAAGAAAGCGGTTTTCACGTCCATTTGATATACGTCCAAATCATATTTATTAATGATAGCTAGAACCGATCTTATCAAGGTTAATCTCGAAACAGGTGCGTATGTTTCAACCAAATCATATTCATTTCTATCCTTGAAACCTCTTATAACAAGTCTCGCTTTATATTTACACGTCCCTTCTTTTTCCATCTTTTTCTTCAAGACCCACCTAGAATGTATTATATTCGGTTAATTTTCGCCTCTCATAATTTCAGATCGCTCTACCAGTTCCCATACTTCATTTTTGTTCATTGAGTCCAATTCACTCTGAATTGCAGACAACCAATTTTCTTTGTCATTTGAACTCATCGCCTCTCTATACGATTGTGGGTCACAGTTAATTTTTGTTAACAGTGCATTATATTTCGAATCACTTAATATTTGTTCTTTTTCTATTTCGCTTTCTTTCGCTTGTAATTTCCTCGGGCAACCTCTCTTTCTCTTTTCTACTCCCTCCTTTCTTATTATTTCCTCAGATTCTCTCGACACATCTTTCTCATAATTCAAGAACCACTTCTCGTTGTTTACCTTTTCAAAATTATTGTCCCAGTCTTGTATTTCATTATTTGTGAATCTGTCACCAAAAACAATTTTTTCATTGAATCTCACATCTCGATTTTCATAAAATCTATTTTCATTTGGTTTGAACAAGACATAACCGGTGGCTTTGTATCCAACAAGAAAACTTGGGATTGCAATCTGTCTAAACTTAGGACCTATTTTTCTCTGAATCTTTACATAAGCCATGCAACCAAAACGCCTAAATTGTTTTTAAATTCACGGTATAATTTGGATTAAATTTTTCCAAAGGAGAAACCATCTCATTTGACTTGTGCGGAGTTCTATTGTAAGCATAAACAGCAGCACCCAAAGCCAAGTCCCTCATATTTTCTGGAAATTTAGAATCAAACATTAGCGCTCTTACTTTCTTCTGAATAGTCTGATTGAATCTCTCAGCCACTCCATTGTGCTGAGAAGTATCAGGACATGCCAACTACAGTTCAGCTCCGAGTTTTTCGAGTACTTTAATTGTATCGCCTCCCGTAAATTCTGTGCCCTGATCTGATCTTAAATAACAGACTTTCGCGTCTCGTCCAAGTAAATTCTCGAAGTTTTAACAAAGTGATCAAGATACGATCCTGTATCATTTTAAATTTCATGGAATATGCCTGAGCTAATCGGGAATAATCATTTACAAATACAGAAATAATGCGATATCCCTTTGGGTGTGATTCGGACTTATCGGGCCCATTATGTCGAATGAATTATTTGTAATTGAACAGAGCTCTCATCCTCGTCTCATTGAAAGGCAATCTGTTTATTTTAGTCATTATACACACTTCGCATTCAAGCACGGATACGATCTGTATCATTTTAATCAGGAATATGGCCTGAGCTAATCGGGAATAATCATTACAAATACAGAAATAATGCGATATCCCTTTGGGTGTGATTTCGGACTTATCGGGCCATTATGTCCGAATGAATTATTTGTAATTGAACAGATGCTCTCATCCCTCGTCTCATGAAAGGCAATCTGTTTATTTTAGTCATTCTACACACTTCGCATTCAAGCACGGAAACTATCAAATTTCACATCACTCAATTTCTTAAAATCAGGAAATCTCTTCTGCAAGTTTCTCAGATAATTTAAAAAGGCATGACCCATTCTCACATGCCATAACATTGACTTATTCGATTGGACAGGTAAATTCTGTGTCGCTATCAATTTCTTTTTCACATCTCATTTTTTTTTTTTTTTTTTTTCATCAGGGTTTATAGTTATTTCGTTAAGGTTATGCAGTTTTCTATCTGTCACTGTTGTTTCAAAGCTTAAACCGACTTTTCAGCACGTCACTTTTATTCTTAATTTCTGACTGGGATTCGATTTCATGGATTTCATTTAATTTTTACATCAGAAGTCTGTTTAATTTTACTTCTGGTCAGAAGGTACGCAATTGGTGTGCAATTGAATTTTTCAACTTGATTTTAAAGTATCGCTTCGCTTTTCTATTTCGACTTCAGTCAACCAGTATGGTTTCTCGTATATTCCAGTCAGAAAGGTTTAATTCGAAATGGGATCAAATATCTCTACTCTCTTATTATACAAATAAATGCCTAGTCCCTTGTCTACAAGTTTTCCTAAGGATAGCATAATTTTCCGACAATGATTCCGCGCAAATCACATTATTTAAGGTTAAAATTGTATTATTTCCCGTTTTACTATCTACGCATCCCGCTCCCTCCGATTTTAAGCATGCCTCTGGTATTTTGTTTACGCACCTCTCACATTTCTCTCATCACTTCCAAATTGTCTTTTGTAACCAAGAGTTCGATTCTCTTGGTTAAATCTCGCATACCTTATAATACCGCGTCCTCTTCCACGCCTCTCGTTGCTCGCATCTCTTGTGCTGGGATTTGGGCAATTCTCAGCCTTATGGTCCGGTGTAAATTGCCTACAATTGTAGCACAATTTTTCTCCCGGGTTTTTCCTGGGACAGTCACGACTGATATGCCCATATGCGTGACACTCGTAGCAACGCATCCCTTCTATTTGTGCGGCAGCCAGAGCTACTCTAGGCTCCACACTAGTGCTCACTGTCGCACCTCCGCTTCCCTTCCTCATCGCTTCATGCTGTAAAAGAAATGTTTTTAATTGATTATAGTTTAGATCCTTACCCGTCGCATTTTTGTTCACAAAATTAAGTTCGTGAATCTGTGGCACTTCTCGTACTATTGCATTATAAAAGGCATCACGAATCTCAGATTCAGCAAACGGCTGAGTATGAGGAATATTATTATGTCTTCTTATTATCTCATCAAATTTGTCAACGAAAACTGATACTCTCTCTTTACGTTTGAACACCAAAGAATACAACTGTTTCCTTAAGTTAACAGACGATAAACTACATTCACATCTCTTAATTTCCTTAATTTTTTCCAGCATCTCTTTCGGGTCTTTAATATCAATTAATTTGGCATGATAATTTTGATCGATATGATTTATTAAAATGTCTCTGACTTTAAACTGATCTCGCGTTAACATTTCTCTTTCCGTCGCGTCTCGTTTTTCAGAGTTTTCATCAATAATGTACATTAAATCCAAGGCAATTAATTCCGAAGTAAAGTAATCCATAAACAGTTCGTATTTCATTTGTACCGATAATTTATAATCTCTCTTTGTACTCGAATCTCTCACATTCAGTAATTTAATCGCGTTTTTAAACTCACTCATGTCATTCGATTTGTTAAAATTTTTAGTTTCCGAATTATTTTCTTTCTCTAATTCCGATCTAATTAATTTTATTATATCCGTTTTCGATATAACGTTATGCCCCGAATTTTCCGTTGAATTATGTGCAATATCTTCAGAATCATTTTCATTATTATCACAAAACTCATCTCTTACCTCTTTCATTTCCCTTAACACCTCTCGTCCTTCACGAATGCATCCTCTAATCTCCGAACACATTCGTTTCATCTCATCGTTGAGGTTGCGCTTCTCATCAATATTTTCTCTCAAGTTGTTTTGTTGTGATGTGTCGCGTCCCGTCATTGAATCAAAGAAATTGTTTATGTCCGTGACCACCTTGTCTACCCGGATCCTCAAATCCGCAACAGGTTGCATTTTCTCCTCAATAACTTGAGTGACTCTTTCCATCACGATTCTCGTCTCATCCATCTCATCTGAAAAATCATCTCTTTTAATATTAGGCAATTTAGTTTTGAATTTAATTCGCATGCTTATGTTGCATTTTTCATCAGCAATAATCAACGGCGCATTTTTATTCAACACATTCGCTTCTCTGAAATTTCGCTTCTCGTTTATTATCGAATCTCGTTTATCGCTCATCTCAGAGTCCGTTTCGCATTCAATATCTCTGCCCATCTCTTTACCGTTTACGTCCACGTCTCTCAGGTCGACCTCAAACGCATCATCGTTCAACTCATCGCTTGTAATACCCATTTCTTTCGCATCATTCAAATCCCATTTAATCATTTCAGATTTTACTAAATTGCCTAATTCAGTAGAGGGGTAAGTAATTTATCTGGTTTTTGACCGGAATGGTCAGTACTTCCCTTTTATTGCGCCTAGCCTTGATTGCTTCAGATACCACTCAAATCTGATCTCCTGATAGGTGGTCCATATCTGAAAAACATGTATCGCAATCAGCTGATGGTTCAACCTCTTGAACACAAAGCTGTTAAACCATCAGCGAATGTAGCCAACTAACACTTGAACACAAAGTATAGCACACAACATCCCCACTAATGCATTGCGAGAACGTACGACGCCTGCAGCACATCAGCAGACCAGCTGTGCCGATGAATGCAACTTTTAAAACACTTTAATAATTATTATTTATTATGTACACAGGGTACATGTGAATCCGGATTCTGTTGTGAAAATTATTTATTTTCCAGAAGGTCTAGACCAACCTTCTGCCCGGGGAAACTCTTCTCATGTCAATTCTCATTTTAATAAGCGCATCACTTTGTTAACGTTAACTTTTACTTAATATCCTTGCAGCTCGACGGTCACCGGAACTAGCTCTTGATTGATTTTGAGATTGATTGTTCGGTTTTTGTACATTTTGTGACCATAATCGACTATTCGTTGGTGATGCATTCCTTGATGAGTGGTGAGATGGAGATCTACGTACGGATCGACGATTAAATGATCTAGATCTTGATAAAATATATTATAATAAAATTTTCAATGGCATATCATTTTTTAAACTATAGACAGTTATATGATAGCGAATGTCAGAGCAGAAATTTCGATATGTCAAAACAAAGCGGCATACTTATTATATACGCATATAAGTTCCTTTGTTACCGACATTACCTTGCATTTTTTCATCTCTGTCTTTCTATTGACTTTCCTTTTTCTAGATCGCACGTCGCATCGCCACAACTAGTAAATGTGTTAAACTCTTAAATTTGCAAAAAAGTAACAAAACTTGAAATACTTCACAAAAACACAGATTTTCGTGAATAAAAAATACATTGAAATTATTATTTTCATGATAGCAAAATAGCAACAAATTATCATCAAATCTTGTTGCAATATACTGCACTATGTAAGCATTTATTGATTTAATTTTGCTACCAATTTGCTGAAAAAGAATTTCTCAGATTATGATATATTTCTTAGCAAATATATACCAAAATTATATCAACTCGTGCAGCAGAGTTAAATAACAAATTAATCTAAATCTGCGTTCTTATTCGTTAGCAAATTTATAGCAATTATTTGTTGCAACTTTTTTTAACAATTTTACATAAAATTTAGGTACACGTCACTATTATGTAATGTCTTGTTAGCAAGTTTCCCAGTTGAAAGAAACCAATGAAAACCAATAAAAAAAAATTTTGATTGCATCTTATAAGTTTTTGCACCAGGAAATGCTTATGAAAACCAATAAGATGTATAATTTCATTGTTTTATATAAGAAATATCAAATAAATTTGTATTGGTTTTCATTTGCATTTCCTGAAGAAAAATAACGAATAATTCACAATTAATTTTTTATAAAAATATTCTATTGTAATTTATAAGAAATTGCTAATGATGCTATTAAAGTATCAAATAGATAATGTTTTTTATCAGAATTGATTAGATTTTTCTAGTAACTAATAAAATTGTATTATTTTACAGTAATTAAAGGGAAAAAACTAATAAAATTTAATAATATTTTCACTGAACTTACCTGCATTTACTGGAAGAAAAAACGGAACTTTAAGACTCCCAGATTTTGGTTTAATCAGTTATTTCGAGTTTTTCCTAATGAATGATTAATGAGATTGATATGTATTTTTGCTACAATATATTCATAGGATTAATATGGTTTTTTCTGGTATGTTGGAATGGAATTTTCATTAGCATTCATGCTCTTTTTCCGCATACACGGTATTACATTTTATTTGTTCTAGTTAGTATTAACCTATTAACTCACCTTATTTTTTATTAGAATCGATGTGTATATTACGATTAATATTATCAGAAGTTGATGGTTTTTTCTAACGAATATATAATAGAATTAATAAGTTTTTACTACAATTTATTAAGGAGATTAAAATGGATTTTGCAGGTACGGTGAGCTGGAATTTTTATTAGAATTTGTGCTCTTTTTCCGCGTACACGGCATTATATTTCACTATTTCTAGCTAGTATAAACCTATATTAACTCACCTTATTTTTTATTTGAATCGATGTGTATATTACGATCAATTTTATTACAAATCGATGGTTTTTTCTGACGAATAAAGAATGGAATGATAAGCATTATTGCTACACTTTATTAGTGAGATCGTAATAGTTTTTCCATGTGTGTTGGACTAGAACTTTCATTAGGATTCATGCTCTTTTCCACTTATACGATATTACCCGCGTAAAAATATAAACTATTGCCAAGATATTGCAGAGATATTGGAAATAGCTATTGCAAACATATTGCCAACATATTGCTGCTTGATAGGAATATATTGGAAATACATTAATAATATAGCGCTAAAGCAACCGACACGGTGGCGGAGTGGCGGAAACGCACCTCGGCCGATCACGAAAGTTAAGCAGCACTGAGTGCCGTTGGCACTTGGATGGGTGACACTATTCTTGTGCGGCTTTCGGGATCGGTTAGGTGTTTCTCCACACTTCACAACGTGAGCGGAAGGTGTGGAACATTTGGTTTCGGTGTTTGGGCCTACGCAAGGTGACCTGAACATCTAAACAGAATGTTTCAATATACCGGCCATCTCGTGGAAGGTTTTCCTATAAGATTTTCCCTTCGTCACGGGCATAACCCCGGGCGAATGCGAGACGGTGGGGACTGGGATGGGAAAAATTGGAATGTTTTCACCCCCACACATAGGTGGTAGGGGTGTCCCTGTAAAAACCCGTTTAATGGGTATACGGGGTGATGAGCAAAGAGAATAAAAAAAAAGAATATAGCGCTAAAGCACACTTACCCAAAGATTCCCAATATGTTGGCAATAGTTGATAAATTATTTATTTATTATTATAGCGATAAATAAGGTTTAAATTTATAACTTAACTTAGCTAGAATCGGGTAAATTAAAAAAAAATTAAAAAAAAAGTTTGCTATCCTCGGGAATTGAACCTTTAATCTTTAGATCCAGATGCTTGCTCTGTACCACTGAGCTATTTTGTTATTTTGATTGTTACAGTTAATTTCAGGCTATAAAGAGCGATTGAGAAAACGTTTGATAAATTTTCTAAGTCCAAATTTTATAAATTTAATTTATTTGAATTTAATTTGAATTTAATTTTAAATTGTATTTATAAAGTTTGGACTTAGAAAATTTATCAAACGTTTTCTCAATTGGTCTTTATAGCCTGAAATTAACTGTTGAAAATCAAAATAACAAAATAGTTCAGTGGTAAAGAGCAAGCATTTGGATCGAAAGATTGAAAGTTCAATTCCCGGGGATGGCAAACTTTTGTTTTTATTTTTTTTTAATTTACCCGATTCTAGCTAAGTTAAGTTATAAATTTAAACCTTATTTATCACTATAATCATAAATAAATAATTTATCAACTATTGCCAACATATTGGGAACCTTTGGGTAAGTGTGTTTTAGCGCTATATTAGCAATGTATTTCCAATATATTCCTATCAAGCAGCAATATATTGGCAATATGCTTATTAGTATAAACCGATGAACTCATTCTTCTTAATTTGAATTGATGTGTATGTTACGATTAATTTTATTACACATTGATGGTTTTTTCCAGCGAATATATAGAATTGAAGTTATTAAGTATTTTTGCTACCATTTCTTCATGGGTTTAAATTATTCAGTATAAACCTATCTAAGAACTCTATTTTTTTATTTAAATTAATATGAATGTTACTACCAATTTTATTAAAAATTGACAGTTGTTTCTAACAAATGAATAATTTATTTGATCATAAGCATATTTAGTACAATTTTTGCAAATTTTGCAATTTCCTTTTTGTAAAAAGAAGCGATGGCCGGATGTTGTGAACCCAAGTGAAATGTTAATATGATTTGCTCGTGTAGTACACATGTGTTTAAAATATTGAAGGTTACAAATTTCCTTAACAATCGGCGTGATAAATCATAAATAAATATAATATAACAAATTGTTATTTTAAGTAAAAAAGGTAGCGTAATATTTAAAATAACGATAATTAAATATATCGTACAAAAAATTAATTTATTTTTGGTCTTTTGCAAGTATTGCATTTTTTTTTTTTTATGTTATTTAACGTCGCTCTATTTATGCTGCCAGGGCTAATCAGCGACGGAGGTGAACGGTGTGTCTGTAAACAAAGCACATGTAGTTGAAACAGTGGTGCTTGTGTCCATCGGAAGATATCATCGGTCACTATAATTAGTCTAATAATTACAGTTTCCTGTCCTCCCGATGGAACCACCGCGATCCTCTTTACATCTTCGCGTCCCTAACGTTCCCTATAGTTCAGATGCCCGTGCCTCTCATGCACTGACAAGTGCACGAAACGCACGCGCACCTGAACTGGCGTCACATTATAGTGACACGCCGAGCCACTGAAAGTATTGCATATTACATAGGGTAACGCTTATTTTTATCGTTAACTGTTTAAATTATATTTTATCTCCAGTTTCGCTCACTGATTAAATTATAAATAATAATGAAAAAGTAATTATAGTTACTTATTTACGCACAATTTTCAGTCAAATTTGAGATTCAAGTGTTAATCTATTTTTAGTTTTTCGCAAGTATTGCATAATACGCATACAGTTACTCTTATTTTAATTTATAACTTTTCAAATATATCTTATATCTTTGTCTAAAGCTTTCTTTGTGATTAAATTATAAATAAGGAATTAATAATTAATTACTCGTTTACGCAGAATTTTCAGTCAAATTTTAATGCCGATTAGAATACGGAAATTTGATGAGCAGAGCCAACGCATATGTATATCTTCTATAGTCCGAATATTGTTGAAAAACATGTTAATTATACGATTGACTGTAAGGTAATGAATCGCTACCTCATAATTTTCTAATCAGCACTAAAAAAGCTTTTATTAAGGAGGTAATACTCTAAAAATTTAAAATGAATTATAAAATCATAGTTTTCAAATATTTAACTATTCAAGTTATATTTACTTACAATTATACACATTGAAAGATTTACCACCTACCATCTCTATCATCCTCTGTATACTGAAAAAATGCACTTTGAACTGGTGTGCAATATACATTGTTGACCAATGAACCAATTTTGATAATAATACCTTTTTTGTATCTAAAACATATTAGTTACTATTAAAACTATTTAAAATGTGATATTTCTAGATCCTAAATTGTAGAGTAAAATAAATGTAAAAAATTACACAAAATTTCAATAATAAACAGTTGGAAAATTTTTAATTTTCCTTAACACAACAATTTAGGATTTAGAAATATCGTATTTTGAATAGCTTCAGTAGTAAAGGACATGTTTAGCTACAAAAAAGAGATATTAGATCAAAATTGGTTCATTGGTCAAAGGTGTACTTTGCGCTTTAGCTCAAAAAGCATTTTTCCAATGTATGGAGCATTTAGATCAAAATATTTCAGTTATTATAGTACCAAGTAAATATAACTTAGATAGCAAAAATGCACTTATTTATAACAATACTTATAGTGTTAATTTATTTTACCAATTTTCAGTGTATTGGCCCCTTAATGCCAATAAACATTATAATTTATTTACAAAAATATGGTAATAGACACCACATTATGCGACTAATAGATATAACTGAAGCCGCGCAAACAATATAATATTTTTATATTGGATATATCCTGTAAATTATAATTTTTTATTATACAGGCAACAATCCTAGAAAGTTATTCAATTTGATACACAATACATTTAATCAAAATATAGCCAGAAAAAAATTGTTTTTATCTACCAATTTACCAATCAAATTTGATTACCAATAAAAATATAATAATAATATAATATTTAATAATAATATTTAATATATAATTTTTTTTACCAATCAAAGCACACATAAAGAGATAGAGTAATTTGAAAAAATCTCGAAAGCCGTATTTTGTAACATTTGAATAAGACAAAGAGAGCAATATATAATTGGGTGCACGTAATTGTTTGCATAAACCACTATTTAACTCTCTTTATAGTGTATATTAAAATTAATTAATAATTTACAATGTTTACCTTGTACGTATGATACAAACAAAAACTTGGCTTGTGTGTTGTAAAAGAATGCAAGGAAAATCACCTCAAACAAACCCGTATATCACAATATGCAGCAGCTCTGAAAAAAAAACAAAACACAATATTTATTTAAAAAATTTTGGATATTTATAGAAAATATTAAACAAAAATTAAAAATCTTACCAATTACTGTAATATTTTCCATATCCTTATTAAGAAAAAGTATTAATATTAACATTAATTTATCTCGTGCCGAAACCCGGAATTGTCTGCATCATGGTGGTCGGTGGAGGACAACGTTGACGTCGACTGTCGTTAGAGGTCACTAAGATGCGTTACGACTTACGCGACGTAACTTATGCCATTATACGAACTGTACCGACACTACCAAGACCGCGGAGCCGCGCCAGTCTGTGTATTACATGTCTATGGAATTTATTTGTAAATACGAATGAAAGTAACAAATCGTCGCTTCCGAATAAAAAGGTCGTATCTCAGCGGCCGGTTCGAAAAGGACGTATCTCAGCGTCCGGTTAGAAAAGGTCGTATCTCAGCGGCCGGTTAGAAAAGATCGTACCTCAGCGTCCGGCTAGAAAAGGTCGTATCTCAGTGGCCGGTTGGAGAAGGTCGTATCTCAGCGGCCGGTTAAAGAAGGTCGTATTTCGCGGGCTAAATTTTTTTTCTTAAATTTAAGTTGGTAACATTGACAAAAATCTTGTGGCATTAGATTTAACATGCGAAAAAATTATAAATACTGTACGAAGACACATATATTTGTAATATTAGGGTAATAGTAATAATTTGATAATGTAATACCTCATATTTATAATAAAGGAAAATAACCTTATAAAAATCAATATAATTTATAACTGAATTTCATAATTAGAACCAATAAAAATGTTCCAAATATAAAGAGGTTTTAATTATGCTTGTAAATTATAATATCGACCAATAAATATATCTTGGTTGGTAAAACGCAATATTATCCAATAAACCATATTCTACAAGTTAAAAAATGTATAACTGAATTTACATATAAAATCCCATTTTATAGACATTGACTTAAACATGATGTAAACATATAAATTTCTTAAACATTTCATAAGCTATTTCTTATATAAACCGAACAATTTTGAACTTGAACAATTTAGTGTTTGTTTATTTAAACTTGTATTTACGTATGTAATACCAAATATCTGTGCGTCAGAAAAACCAAATAATGTACGAAATCATATAACTAGTTTTTGCTTATAAAATACAATGAAATTATATTTAAATCAGATGTTACTAGTTTGTGCACCAGCAAATACTTGTAACATCCAATAAATTCCTTGTTATCGATTTTTGTAGTAAACAAAATTTTGTTTAAGTTTTTTCTTGTAAAATCCCAAGAATTTGCAACTAGAAACATTGTATTGTTTCTGAACAAAATTTCTACTGATTTTACTTATACGGTCTCATGTAATATTAATAAGGAAAATCCAACAAAATACTATATCTTACAATAACTATAATGTTCCAATAATTAATATGCCAGAAAAAACCTTTATCTTCTAACAACATCAGTTTCTTCAAAATTCACATATTTACTTATAAAATGAGTCAATGTAATTTCTGATACCTACCATTAAAAAAAATAAACTTATAAAAGCCAATATAACTCATAACTGTATTTCACAATTAGAACCAATCAAAATTTTCTAAATAATAAGTGGTTTTAAGTTCGTTTGTAAAATACGATGTAATCCGATAAAAAATCTACGCTAGTAAATTACAGTATCAACCAACGAAATTTGTAAAGAATTTTCATTGGATTTTATTGGTTACTTTCAACCGGGTTAACACAAGTTGGTTTCAAAAATTATGTAGCAAGTTTTAACGAAGTTTTGTCTGTGCAACTCTGTCTATTGGGGTATATGCAGAAGTTTACTTAGTTACTATATATGAATAATATACTTACCAATGAGTCGAACATGTATATTGGTATATAGAAAATAAAAAATAAATTTTAAATAACTATAAAAATAGAGTACGATAGAGGATCCACTTAAATAATATTATATTCTCTTTTGAAATAACTTTACTTAGTCAATATGGTATTAAAACATTCGGTTTACGGAATTTTTTTTGGGGAACGGAAACTTTTTCGCAAAACTCTTTTTTTAAAAACTACTTTTTGTATGACTCTTTTTTCGAAAACTATTTTTTCGAAACCTTTTTGTCAACAACCCAATAACCCAAATGCCCTTTATCTCCTTAATTCCAACAAATACATACATAAACATAACATCTATGTACATATGCATGACGATCCCGAACACCAGGAAACGTTTTTAAAACGTTTTATGAAAGTTTTAAAATCATTCTAAAAACGTTTTGAAAATGTTGAAAAAACGTTTTTAAAAAGATTTAAAAAATGATTAAATGTCGATCTTACCTAATATGCGAGCTGTCTTACATTAGTTACATTCGTTTTACACCTACATTTAAAGTACTACATTAATACTGATTTTATTTATACAGGGTGTCCAAAAAGTAACGAAATACTTTAAGAATTTCCCCATGTTAAAATTAACGTTGGGAGAATCTTTAAGTGTTTTCGTTACTTATAGGACATCCTGTATATTTGATTTAAACAAATGTACCTTATAAATCAATGTTGAATAATACTTAGCCATTTGCTAGATAAATTGCGTACGACCTAGTGTCAGAACGTGAAAAGCTTTTTTTAACTTTTTGAAACGTTTTTAGAACGTTTTTAAAACGTTGTCATTCAATATTGTTCCCACGTAATAAGTGGAACCTTTTTCAGTTTTATCTAAAAATTATGACTTCCCTTTGAAAGTGAAAGTCGGTATCTCGCCGATGCACTTCTACGAAAAGTCATAAAACCTTATGAAAAAAAAGGGAACTCTATCTTTCCGTGGCGCGGTCACTTATTGCTACAACAAATGGATTCTTTCCAACGGAAGATCTATCGCCTGTAAGCAATAAAGATCGACATGCAGCAGATAGGAGGCCTCCGGCACTTCGAATGAGGTTATAACTTCAATCCTTCATTAATATTATAACCCTATTAAAAAAATTAGTACAAATTTAGTACAAAATCAGTACCGAATTTGGTACTAAACTAGTACAAAATTAGTATAAAATTCGTACAAAATTTGTACAAAATTCGTACCTAAAAAGTCCGAATTCACAGTTCTAAATTTGTACGGAATTTGTACGGAATTTGTACAGAATTTGTACAAAATTTGTACAAAATTTTTACAGAATTTGTACTAAATTTGTACAGAATTTGTACAGAATTTGTACTAAATTTGTACAAAATTTGTACTAAATTTGTACAAAATTTGTACTAAATTTGTATTAAGTTTATGGGAATACTATTTCAATTTTGTATTTCATGTCGTGTACTAGATAAAGAAAAATGCAAACCGTACAACCCACGTAAAAAAATAGTATACAGATTGTATACAAAATGTATACAATTTATTTTATACAAATAGTATACAATATTGGTTGTATACAATATGTATAAAATCTGTATATAATCTGTAAAAAAATAGTCTATACAATTTGATAAAAATTTTATACAAAGAGTAAAGAAATTTGTTTATTTCTTATTTTTGTATAAATAAAAAATTTGGAAGATTGAAAACAGAAAATATATTAGGCATTTGGAAACAGCTGCAGCACTGCCCTGTGAACGATAAAAACTGTAGAGGTTATGGACATCAGAACCATCGATGATGAGGAGATTAACGCAACCAAGAATTGCTGCTGCCACTGACACCAACGATCTTGAAAAAATGTCAATAACTTTTCCTTCATCGCGATTTGGCCAAAATTTTTAAACTACCATTTCGTTACATCCAACGGACTCTTCAACATCGACTTGCACATCATGAAGGTTAGACAGGGTCTGACCAAATGTTTTGTTCTTTGGTTGTCAAGTCGATTTTCAACTTTTTTTATTAGCAACTGAAAGAGAAAGTTGAAAATGGACTTGACAAACAATGAACATAACATTTGGTCAGACCCTGTCTAACCTTCATGATGTGCAAGTCGATGTTGAAGAGTTCGTTGGATGTAACGAAATGGTAGTTCGAAAATTTTGGCCAAATCGCGATGAAGGAAAAGTTGTTGACATTTTTTCAAGATCGTTGGTGTCAGTGGTAGCAGCAATTCTTGGTTGCGTTAATCTCCTCATCATCGATGGTTCTGATGTCCATAAGCTCTACAGTTTTATCGTTCACAGGGCAGTGCTGCAGCTGTTTCCAAATGCCTAATATATTTTCTGTTTTCAATCTTCCAAATTTTTTATTTATACAAAAATAAGAAATAAAGAAATTTCTTTACTCTTTGTATAAAATTTTTATCAAATTGTATAGATTATTTTTTTTACAGATTGTATACAGATTTTATACATATTGTATACAACCAATATTGTATACTATTTGTATAAAATAAATTGTATACATTTTGTATACAATCTATATACTATTTTTTTACGTGGGTTGTACGATTTCGCACAGATTTTGTACCGATTTAGAACAGATTTAGTAGTAATTTAATGCTACATTATTGACTGCATTTTTCTTTATCTATAGTACACGACATGAAATACAAAATTGAAATAGTATTCCCATAAACTTAATACAAATTTAGTACAAATTTTGTACAAATTCTGTACAAATTTTGTACAAATTCTGTACAAATTTAGTACAATTTCTGTACAAATTCCGTATAAATTTAGAACTGTGAATTCGGACTTTTTAGGTACGAATTTTGTACAAATTTTGTACGTAATTTATACTAATTTTGTACTAATTTAGTACCAAATTCGGTACTGATTTTGTACTAAATTTGTACTAATTTTTTTAATAGGGAAGGTCAAAGTGTGCTTTTTTACCCGTGAGGGGTATTTAGGTATCTGGGTTATTGGATATTTGGGTTATTGGTTTTTTATGCATTATTCTATCAATTAATATTCTCCCCCTTATATCTGAGTCGTTACATATGATTTATAACCTCAAAACAACAAGATAACACGTAGTGTCACCATAAGTACCGATACTGGAGTTTATATATATGGGTATACATGTATGTATTTTATTCGTATGTGTGTGCATGTATGTATGAAAATACATTATTTTTCTACCCTTATATAATGTTATTTCCTCTTAATTTATAAATTGAATTTTAATTCCTTTTATATATATAATAAGAAATATAATATTTCTACTAAATAAATATTTTCTTTTCTTCATGCACTAAGTAACTCTATAATTATACGAATTAAATATTTACATTAAATACAATTTATATTTGTATTTTTACCATCGTATTATTAGGATATAATATAGTAATATTAGTTTTTCATATATTTTATACATTATTCTAACCTATATTTACACCTATTATTTAAGAAAGAAAATAACATTTTTAAGAGTTTCCTTCTCTTTTTATAATTTGTTATTATTTTTATGAATAATGGTATTATGTATAAAGAAAAATGTCAAACAAATATAACTAAATTTTAATTAAATTAAGTATAGAATATGTAAAATTCTAACATGTTTAACTTACTATTCTTGAATAAACTACATTATTCCTTTGTTATAAGTTTTGCAGACATTTTTATAGTAAAATAAAGTAGGTTAAACATGTTAAAAGAATTGTTTATACTTCTATTCAATTTTTCCAAACTTTAATATTTGTATCGAACACATAAATAGAATCGATAACTCCATCTTCTTAAATTTTCAACAACTAAAATTACCGACGAGAAAATTAAATCACGCCATCCGCACAAGATCAAGACCGCCTTGGGCCTTACGAAAACCAATAAGAAAACAACTTTTCGTAAGGGGCATGTTTCGCTCACCCCTCTTATCCTCCCACGCAAGGGTAGGGATCGGAAAATAGCATCTCCGAGGTGATGAGCCGAGAGAAAATACACCGACAGTTCAGTTCAAAATTCGAGTTTCTAAATTCAAGTTTCTAAATTTTAAACCTACAATACTACGATACAATTTCATTGTGTTTTTAAGTCAATTCAACAATATATATATATATATATATATGGGGTATTCCACGTGAAGTTGTCCGATCAAAATTTTAAAATGCACCAAATTTTGGGTACACTTTGCAAATGTTTTTCAGAATACAGAAAAAAATTTTTAGGTACTGGAATCTATTTGCTCAAAAGTTATTCTGACTTCAAAAAGTGAATTTTTCCATATTTTTTTCAACACCAGCTGGGTTTACCGCTATATAACTCAAAATCTATCAACTTTTACTATAGAACATGTCACGTCGCACTGGGGATCAGGGTGCGAGTGATAAAATTAGGTTTGATAATAAATGATTAATTTATTAATATATTATAATAATCACAGCGGGTGCCAGTCGCGTACGTTCAAGTAATTATAGCGATCCGTTATTCGTTAATTAACCTAATTAATTATACCTTAAAATTAATTAATTATCGCTTAAAACGGGAGTTCAATTGGATATACGCGGTTATATATCGTAATAGTCGAAATAAGAAGCGAACGGCACGGCTGTAACACGCGTCTTGTAGGCCGGCTACTTCGCGCGCGAAGGGGGGGGAGGGGAAGAAGCTGGGGTACACTATTTTACGCGGCGAGCAAGGCTATAGTAATAATAACAGGGAAGAAGCTAGGTTACACGGAAGTTCGCGACACACACACAGGCAAGGGAAACGGCTAATAATATTGGCACTAGGTCGCACAAACCTTGGCGATGCTGTCACACGTGCGGCACACACTCTTCGCTATCTCTTTCTCTCGGTCGCTCTCTCACGGACGTCGTCAACACGGAGATTGATTGTTCCGAATCGGCGGTCGGACGAGCTCTGAGCTCTCGTCGTCGTCGACGCGAGAGAGTCGCTGCGCGCATGCGCCGTGACTACTTCGTGCGTACGCGGCCTTATGCCGCGTGCGGCTTAACGAAGATGTCTGCCGCGCACGAACGTAAACAACGACGGCGAGTTGGTGGCGACGACGACGTAGCTGTTCGGCCTTCTTCGTGGTGTTCTTGGCTGCCTCCTTCTTCTCTCTTGCGATCACTGGCTCGAGGACTCGGGAATGCAGTCAGCGTTTTTACCTGGGTGAGTTATAAACCGGACGGCTACTCGGTTTATGTATTGTTGTCCACCTAACCTCTCCTCTGCACCCATCCTATACATAGCTGTTTAACTGCTGTGATCCTGTCCTCTTCCCTTGTAAGGTGCACACTGTAAGCAGTAATCTTACAGGTTTATTTGCTGAATTGGATGGCTGCTGTGGGAGGTGCTTAGCTACGCTGCTTCTCCAGGTGTGATGCGAAGGACTTCTCCTCACCACTTCCTGGCATTACTTGGACTTCGGGCTTCCTCTGGATCTTCCTGGAGACTCCTGAGCTGTTGCTTTGTGCTCGGTGATGCAGCTTCCCTGTGTGTGTGTAGGCTAGTAGGGTTCGGTGAGGCTTATAGGTAGGGTACGATAAGGACTTAGTTAGGGTTCGGTAAGGCTTTAGGTAGGATACAAGCTCGCTTACTTGACATGCATTAAATGCATTGTCACACTCCCCCCCACCAAACTGAAGTTACGCGGAGACGTAACTGATCGAAAGATAGTACAATTGTTATCTATTAAATGATAATTGTATTGAGGTACGCTAGACAGGTGGGTGGAGTACGCAAGTGGCAACTATAAGAAATAAAAAAATCAATTTGAATAACGCTCTTGATAAATAGCTCGTGCTATTTATCTCGGTGTTTTTGTGTATGCTGCTTGGCTGGAAATAGCTGTGTTAAGTGCACGCTGTGTGTAATAATAATAATAATACAAAATTGCTTAATTGTAATAATTTAATTTACGACGACTGGCTTACCCTTACAAGTAAAGAGAAAAAAAAAATTTCGCAGTGAGAGCTCTTTCGCGATCACGAATCTTTCATACTTGCATACTTACATCTAGATCTATACTCATACTTGAATATACATTTTATATACAAGATAATAATAAAGAAATTTAATAAAATAATTTTTATTAAGATCTGTGCATACCTGTTTGCCTTATAGTTCCTTTCGCGAATTATGCTGCTTATGCGATTCTTCCTTGTTGCTTATTTACAATGCCACATTCTTTGGCAGTAATAATAATAATTTTAGGAAAGAGAAAAAAAAACTTGCTATATTTTTGCATTTATCCATTCTTGGCTGAGAAGAAAGGACAGAGGATAGAAAAAAAATTTTTACGATGGAATTGCTTGCGATTGGGGTAAGATTAAAAAAACAAATGTTATGCTTATTATTTATTCACTTCTGTACAAGAAGGGTGGCGACAGGAGAAAAAGGGAAAAAAAAAATTCATTTGGGTGCTCCTCGATTGCTTCGGCGGTGGTCCTGAAGTGCCTTGTACCCGTCTTTGCACCTCGGGCAAGTTCGGGTCATCACCCCCTTATCTCCGCAATTGCGGCAGAACACCGTGGGCACCGAGGAACACTGCTTCCAGCTGTGCCCTCTTCCACCGCAATTCCAGCAGAAGGGTCGACACTCTTCTGGCGGTGGGCGACGGATCAGCCTAAGATCGCGGGGGCGCTCTTCTCGCTGGCTGGGTGGGGTCTTGGGTGCATATGGGAGATCTAGGAGGGAGGGAATGGTGTTTGGCTGGGGGCTGGGCAGGGACATTAATGGCTGGGGGGTGGGAGTAGCTGTTGGTGGTGGCGGGAAGGGTTTGGAGGCTGTGGGGTATTTGGCTGCTTGGATCGATGAAATGTCAGGGATTAGTGGGGCTTTGGGAGGGATGCTAACGGGAACGTGGATATAGGTGTATAGGTTAGTGTTGGGGTCATATATGGGGCGGGTGATAAATGGCTGAGGAGGGAATGAAAAATCAAACATGGGTGGGTAGATGGTGGGAATTGGAGGGGGATTGGTGGTGGCTGGGGTGCTTAAGGGAGAACTGGCTGGGGTGTTGTGGAGAGTTGGCTGGGGTGGTAGTGGAGAGTTGGCTGGGGTGGTAGTGGGAGAGTTGGCTGGGGTGGTTCGGCTGGCTGGTGCGGCTATTGGAGCCGCCGCTTCTTCCGTTCGTGCGAGGAATTGAGGGTCCTCGCACAAATGGCGTCCTCCTCGGATGCAGCCTCGCTTCCCCGGGCAAGGTGATCGGCCCTTCGGGGTTTCTTCCGCTGCTTCACTGCTGGTGTTGGTGCGTGGCGGCGTGGGTGGTTGGCTCAGGTCAAGTCTGGCCAGGACCTGGTCCAGGTCCTCCCCTATTGGGCAGATGTTGGGTTTGGGCTGGGCGAACCGCCCTCTCCCTCGCCCTCTGCTCCGCACTGATGCAGCTGCTCCTGCTCTATTCATCTATAAATTTCCAGTAGGTCACTAACCTGTTGCTTACGGCTTGTTCTTATTTGGGATTCACCATTTTGCTTTTAATTACTTACGCGGTCTTAATGTCATTCTTTGAGGGCTACTTTGCTGATCAAACATGATAGTTTGTTGTTTCCTGGGACGGCCTCTTTTAACTACAGGGACGCTTGGGGCTGGGTTGTTTTGGGTATTTTGGGAATATCTGGGCTGTTGGATTGGGATGTCACTCTTAGGCTGGATTGGAGGAAAATTTTGAACATTGCGAGGGGGAATATGGCGTTTTAAATCAGTGATATGCACTTTAATTTGGCGTTTAGTTTGTATATCTTCTATTAAATAGACTGTAGGGGAAAATACTCGGATTATTTTTGCAGGTCCAATAAATTTAGGAGCTTGCTTCGCTGCTATATAATTCTCGGCTGAACTTAAAATACGATTTCGGTACCTAACTAGATCGCCTATTTGATATTCTATATCTCGTCTACCTTTGTTATAGTACCTAGCTTGTCTGGCTGTTGCTAAATCTATATGTCTTTTAACGAGATCATAGATTTTTGGGAGTCTATGCAAACGCTCTACCCATTGCTCTGTCTCTGGGGCTGGTATTTGGCTTGGGGTTTCTATATGTTTCCTTATCAGGGCTACGGGACGGGGGTTTCTACCTAAGTTAAGGAATGCAGGACTATATTTTGTAGAGGAATGAACAACTGTATTAAGGGCAAAGTTAAACTCTCCGAGATGTCTATCCCAATCTCGGTGGTCGTCTTCAAGGTATGTGTTAATCATTGGCTTGATATTCCTATTAACTCGCTCTACTGGATTGGCTTGTGCAAAATAAGGTGGGATGGTTGTTTGTGTGATACCGTATTGCGTTAACCGGTCTGTGACTGTCCTATTGGCGAACTCGGTCCCATTGTCCGTAACTAGGTACTTGGGACAACCCCATCTGTTGATGATGAGTTCGTCAAAAGCTTGTAGCACGCTTTTCGCATCTGCTCGTCGTAAAGGTTTCATCTCTATGTATCTTGTGAAGAGATCTTCAAATACGATGATATATTTAAACCCTTGTCTCGACGGCGGCTTGGGTCCCATAATGTCGGCTGCAACTACCGTCCATGGCTCGCTTAAGTTTCTTCCTTCCATCAGGCCTGGCGGTGCTTGTTGGCTACTTTTGTGCGCCTGACATTCTTGACAAGTTCTAACGTAGTTACTTGTGTCAAAGTACATGCCTGGCCAATAGTAATACGTTGCTAGTCTAGCATATGTTTTATCAATGCCTAAATGACCTGCTTGTGGCACATAATGGGCTTCGTATAAAGCTTTTTCGCGTTCGGCTTCTGGCAATACAATCTTCCATGCATCTAAATCGGGCATAAATGGGTCTACTAAGGGGTTAGGGCGGTTGGCATATAATATATCATTGGCTATTCTAAGGTCGGGGTATTTGTTAGGGAATTTGGCTACGGCTCGGAGTTTATCTTGGTACCAGGGATTGTTGGTATTAAGTGTCAATGCTGCTGCTATGGCGTCTGCTTCTTCAAATGCTCTAGATAATGCATCTGGAACTTTATGCATAGCTCCTTTCCTGTGCACAAACTTGATGTTATAATTTTGTAATATGGTGTTCCAGCGCGCTAGTCTGCCAGCAGGGTCTTTCAATTTATTAAGCCAAAGAAGACTATGGTGATCCGTGATAACAGTAAATTCGTCACCTTGTAGATATCCCTTTAGCCTTTCCACGGACCAGAGAACAGCTAAACATTCTTTCTCTGTGACCGTGTAATTACGCTCTGCTTTGCTCAAGGTTCTGCTGACATAATAGATAGGGTGCTCTTCGCCATTGATCTCTTGTGTTAGCACTCCTGCTATGGCGTAGTCACTTGCGTCTGTTTGGAGCGTAAAGGGACGGGAAAAATCGGGGCGGGCTAAAACTGGGGCTTGGGTAAGGGCTAATTTGATCTTCTCGAATGCATCCTGCTGCGTTTGGTGCCATTGCCATCTTACATCCTTTTTCATTAAGTAATTTAGCGGCGTTCGATATTTGGCTAGGTCCTTTATGAATCTTGAGTACCAACCGACTAAACCATTAAAACGTCTTAATTGTTTTAAATTTTTAGGCGCTGGATACTCCAAGATTGGCTTTATCTTATCTTGATTAGTCTGCAATCCAAATTCATTAATTTTGTACCCAAGATATGTTACTTCTGGGCAACAAAATTCAGACTTCTCGCGATTGATTTGCAAGTTGGCTTTCCTAAGGGCTATTAGGACTATTCTGAGCCATTTCATGTGTTCCTCGAACGTTTTCGCTGTGATAATTATATCATCCAGGTATGCAAACACGTGTGGCTCCCACTCTGGTTTAATTAACTTATCCATTATCTGTTGAAACATGGCCGGTGCATTCGTTAAACCATAGGGTACGCGCTTAAAGTGGAATAGACCTTTTCCGGGCAAGGCAAATGCAGTTATTTCGCGGCTTTCAGGGGCTAGGGGAACTTGGTGATAGGCTTGGGATAAATCCAGTTTGCTAATAAATCGGCTTTCTCGCAATTGGTCTAAAATGTCATCCATATTGCGCATTGGGTAGGCTAGCTTCTTTGTAACTTCGTTTACTAATCTGTAATCGATACAGAAACGATATTTGCCATTTGCCTTTGGCACGATTACAGGATAGCTACACCATGGGCTTTGCGATGGCTCTATAATGTCTTCTTTCAGCATACGATCTATTTCTTCGTATCCTGCTTGAAGCATCTTTGGCGAATATTTGCGGCGTGGCTGGCGAATTGGCTCTGCTCCTTGGACATCTAATCTAAGGCTGGTTAGGTTGGTTGTTCCTAGGGTTTGGGGAGTTTCGGGAATTAATTCGTCTAGCAAATCGTGCACTCTTTGTATTTGCTCTGGGCTGGCTCGTTTAAGACCTCCTATGCTGGCTACGGCTGGTATGCAACTGGGATCGTTGCCTTCGGGGTAAAATTTATGTATTATCCCTCTATTCGTCCACCAGGTGTCGTTCTCGTAGTTTATGCACATATTTATTTTCCGCTTGAAATCAATTCCTAGTATGCAATCGTATTGCAATCCGTCTGCTACTTGGAAGGGCATGATTATTTCATCTCCGTCAATTTTTATTACGATGTCGACTTTGCCTTGGACAGGGATAGTAGTGCCATCTGCTACTTTAACTGCTGGACATCGGGATTGCTTTAGCTTATTATGCAATAATTCGCTCATATTGCCTCCTAAGAACGATGCAGTAGCTCCGTCGTCTAGGAGTGCAGTTACCTTGCTGCCATTGATTTCCAAATTAAAATACAGTCTGGGGTCGATATTTGGGATATGCTGGATAAGGGATTGGGTTGTGGCTAATTGATATGGCTTGGACCCTTTAGGGGTATGGGGCGAGGAAATACGGGTCTTTATCCCCTCTGGCTGAAGTTTCCCGATACCTTTCTGGCGTTGCACTTTTGACAATCTCTTAAGTACACTCCAGGAGTACCGCAACCTCGGCAATTTCGATTTGGACACTCTGCTGCCCAATGGCCTAAGTTATTGCAATTAAAACATGGCTCTGTCTGTTTGCGGGGATGATTATAAATTATTGGCGAATTATTAATGGTGTATTGGGTTTGGTTGTTGGCTTGGGTTTGGCTTCTTGCGTTTTGGGGTGCTTGCTGTGCTGTTTGCCTTGGCCAATTGCTGTTGGCATTTTTGGGCTGATGTGTAGGTGCTTGTTGCTGGTTTTCGCTATTATCCTTTCACTGCTTCGCTATATTGTTTCCTAGGGGATTGCTGTTTATTATAGCGAAAATTGTTTTGCCTGGGCTGCTGGGGGCTTCTGGGAGGATTAGGGTTGGCTATAGGGGCTGCTTGTACTGAATTGGGTTTTGCTGCTTGAGGGTTTGGCTTAGGCTGGGTTGCGACTGCTGCTAGTTTCCTTGGCTTGTCCTGTGTTGGATCGACATATGAGTATCTGGCCCAACCATGTAGCATTGTTGGCGGTGGTTTATAAGTCTCATCCATTTGGCGCCTGGCTTCTTCTCTTTTACCGAGCCTTTGAAGTTCCTGTAAAATTGTTGAAGTCTTTGCGCTCTATCCCTTTCCTATATAAGGGATGTAGATTTCTGTATGCTCTATCTAACTGATCTTGCATCGGTAATGGCGGCTTCACTTGATCCAACATACCCCTTAATTTCATTAGGTATGTAGATATGTCTTCGTTTGGCCCTTGCGTGCGGCTTTCAATTAATTGCTTAAGGCTATTTTGTGTGTCTTCAGGTCCAAATTGCAATCTGATAGCTTCTGCGAAATCATCGAAAGTTTGCCAATTACTTCGCTCTCGGATTAGCCAGTCCCATGCGTCTTCGTCCATCACTGTCGGCAACGTTCTAATTATGTCCTCCATTGTGAGTCCATAAACTTCTTTGCATTCCTTTAAATGCATTAAAAATGTTTCCGGATTGCTTCTTTTTGACGCCTTAAATTGTATGTGATATTTGTATAGGATCTCTCTTGTCCTTTTCTCTTTCACATACTGCGATTCATCTGCGTAGCTGTAGGAACGGTAGGGAATAAACATTGGTGGTGGACTTGGCTGTGCTTGTGGAATAGGGGAATAGGGAATTTCATACGTTTGGTCGTTTAATGGTTGGCTTTGTGGTGCTGTGGCGGCGTTTTGGTTTTGATGCTGTTGAGGTTGGCTGGCGTGTAAATTCTCATCGTCCCAATGTACATTTGGTGCTATTCTATTTTGGCTCTTGCTTGTTGCTATTGGTCTCAAGTCGTTCAGGTTCGTATTATAATTTTGCCTTGCTTCTATCCTTTGCTGCTTTTGTGTTTGATTGGCTACTGTAACAATTGGGCGAAAGGCTGACTGCTGGACACAGTGGGATTGACGGGGTTGGGAATTAACTAGGGAGCTGCTGGTGTAAGTTGTGGTGGGTGCGGTATAGTGTGTAAATGGATTACTTATTAGGTATGGGTTATTTGGCCGTGTAGGTGCTATTGTCTGTATACTATAATGTGAGGTCGAATTAACTGCGAGTTGAGCTGTGGTTACATCAGGTAATGTGCAGAAGATTTCTTCATTTGGAGCATCAATTATGTTTGGGCTGATTGTTGGCACTGGCGTTGGTGTGAGTCTATAGGCTGTTGATTGGGCTTGTGGGTTGCTGGCTGTTTGTCTCCTTATTGGCTTATCAAAATTATTATTCAGTAATCTATTATGCTGTTCTGCTTCTGCTTCGCTTGTTTGTGGACTGCTGCTACTCTGCACTTGAGTGTGTGTTGGCAATTGTTGTGCTGGCTGTGTCATTTCTTGCATAGAAATTGGATCCTGATATGGACCGCGGCTCTGTCCAGTTTCCAATTCTGGTATTAGCATATTTCTGTTTATTTGCTGAGGAGCTGTTTGCGACTCATTTTGCACGGGAGGAAAATAATTTGTTATTTCCGATTGGGTGAGGGATATAGAAAGGTCGTCAGGGCTTATTTCTACTAGAGGCTGCTGGTCTATGTGAGCTGCGTTTCCTACGGAGTCCTCATCAAACCACATTTGATCCGCTCGAGGCTCCCATTCGGCTGCAGAGTCCCCGAAATTACGTCTAATTTCATAGCGGGCTACTCTGTCACGAATGATTGCTATGCTACTGTCTAAATTTAAAAATGTCGTACCCGCATAGAAGACAACTCTTCCATCAGGTAGGTTATTAACGCATCGCCTAATAATAGGTGCACCTTGGGCTGCACTTACTCCGCTTAATTTACCCCCCAATCTATAACTAATGGACATTTTGCTCAAGGGAGAATTTACTACTTGGTTAATAGCTCTTTGCTTCAGTTGTTTAGCTCGTTGCTTAATACAGTAGGGAGGAATGAAAAGAAAAAAAAATTTTAAGTTATGTACTGTGCAAGTAATTAGCAATACTTCCTTTTAATAAGAAAAAAAAATTTATTTGCTCGCAAGCGGTGCTTGAAACAGGGAAAAACAATTTTAAAGCATGCAGCAACTAAAAAAAAATTTTTATGCACACTGCAACAACAAAAAAAAATTTTAATAATGCACACAGAAAAAGGAAGAGCAAAAAAAAATTTATTATTTTAATGCACACTGCAAGAATTATTTTTAATGCATTCCGTAAATTAAAATTAAAAATTTTAATATTTTTCGTACACCTGCAATACGGAAAGAAAACAGGGAAAGGGAAGAGAAAAAAAAAATTTTTAGGCTATTAATTACGTCAAGTATTGGCAATAAGTTCTTTTAGGTTAACTGCAATGAAATAATATATATATGGCTGTGGTAATGGCTACAAAAAAATTAAATCACAATTGCAATATTAAGGAGGGCGAAAAATGTGCAAGAAGGGTTAGTGCAATTAATATGTATAATAATTTAATTTGATGAGGTTATTATTTATCCCCCAAAGAAAACGAATTTGCAAGCAATGGCGAATCCCAATTAAGGTTAATAAGCAATAATAAATATGCAAAATAATAAATAAATGCAAATATGTATATAGCAAATTATATATAAGTGATAAACAATGCAAATATATATTTATAGCAATTACATGCGAAATAATAACAAAAGCAATATGTATATATATAGCAATTATATGCAAGTAATAAGTAAATTATATGAAAGAAATAAAATTATATATGCTATGCGTATCCGGATATATCTATATATATGTGTATATATATAGCTATATATATCCTGCGTATTAATAGAACAATTATATATACTCTGTTAAAGCAGTATTGCAATACAAGAACAACAAAAAAAATTCGCGCTCAAATTAACTATTTAGCAACAAGAAAACGTAATTAGTTTGCTAGCAACAATCAAAATTTAATTAACTCAAAAGGCTATTTTTCAGCCCCGCGGTCGATCCAAAATGGCCGTCTTTTGTCGACTCGCGTGTGTGTGCGCACGAACAAACGGCAAGAAAAATGGCTATCGGCTTCGCGCTCGAAGCTTACAATTTTGCTGCTTGCTCGATCCCTTTATTAACTATATAAAAAAAACACACGTTGGGCGCCAATGTCACGTCGCACTGGGGATCAGGGTGCGAGTGATAAAATTAGGTTTGATAATAAATGATTAATTTATTAATATATTATAATAATCACAGCGGGTGCCAGTCGCGTACGTTCAAGTAATTATAGCGATCCGCTATTCGTTAATTAACCTAATTAATTATACCTTAAAATTAATTAATTATCGCTTAAAACGGGAGTTCAATTGGATATACGCGGTTATATATCGTAATAGTCGAAATAAGAAGCGAACGGCACGGCTGTAACACGCGTCTTGTAGGCCGGCTACTTCGCGCGCGAAGGGGGGGGAGGGGAAGAAGCTGGGGTACACTATTTTACGCGGCGAGCAAGGCTATAGTAATAATAACAGGGAAGAAGCTAGGTTACACGGGAGTTCGCGACACACACACAGGCAAGGGAAACGGCTAATAATATTGGCACTAGGTCGCACAAACCTTGGCGATGCTGTCACACGTGCGGCACACACTCTTCGCTATCTCTTTCTCTCGGTCGCTCTCTCACGGACGTCGTCAACACGGAGATTGATTGTTCCGAATCGGCGGTCGGACGAGCTCTGAGCTCTCGTCGTCGTCGACGCGAGAGAGTCGCTGCGCGCATGCGCCGTGACTACTTCGTGCGTACGCGGCCTTATGCCGCGTGCGGCTTAACGAAGATGTCTGCCGCGCACGAACGTAAACAACGACGGCGAGTTGGTGGCGACGACGACGTAGCTGTTCGGCCTTCTTCGTGGTGTTCTTGGCTGCCTCCTTCTTCTCTCTTGCGATCACTGGCTCGAGGACTCGGGAATGCAGTCAGCGTTTTTACCTGGGTGAGTTATAAACCGGACGGCTACTCGGTTTATGTATTGTTGTCCACCTAACCTCTCCTCTGCACCCATCCTATACATAGCTGTTTAACTGCTGTGATCCTGTCCTCTTCCCTTGTAAGGTGCACACTGTAAGCAGTAATCTTACAGGTTTATTTGCTGAATTGGATGGCTGCTGTGGGAGGTGCTTAGCTACGCTGCTTCTCCAGGTGTGATGCGAAGGACTTCTCCTCACCACTTCCTGGCATTACTTCGACTTCGGGCTTCCTCTGGATCTTCCTGGAGACTCCTGAGCTGTTGCTTTGTGCTCGGTGATGCAGCTTCCCTGTGTGTGTGTAGGCTAGTAGGGTTCGGTGAGGCTTATAGGTAGGGTACGATAAGGCTTAGTTAGGGTTCGGTAAGGCTTTAGGTAGGATACAAGCTCGCTTACTTGACATGCATTAAATGCATTGTCACAAACATTATATGTAACATTCGTTGCTAATTATATCTAGAATTTATTCTTCTGGGTTAGAATTTCTAATCTCAAGGTCAATGTTACATAAACTACATGTCAATATTCAACTTGAAAAAAGTGCAAGTGCGCCACCTTTGATTTTTTCATCCAAAAGTCTAAAAGAAAGCTTGGAGCAATACCTTTCAAATGGTCTGTAGCATTTTTATGGCCTCCAATTCTGTAAAAAGTTATGACAATTTAAAGAAACACGAAATTTTTTAAAAAATTTAAATGGGAATTACCATGTTAATTTTTGTGAATTTTTTGTCTTTCTTTAAATTGTCATAACTTTTTACAGAATTGGAGGCCATAAAAATGCTACAGACCATTTGAAAGGTATTGCTCCAAGCTTTCTTTTAGACTTTTGGATGAAAAAATCAAAGGTGGCGCACTTGCACTTTTTTCAAGTTGAATATTGACATGTAGTTTATGTAACATTGACCTTGAGATTAGAAATTCTAACCCAGAAGAATAAATTCTAGATATAATTAGCAACGAATGTTACATATAATGTTCTATAGTAAAAGTTGATAGATTTTGAGTTATATAGCGGTAAACCCAGCTGGTGTTGAAAAAAATATGGAAAAATTCACTTTTTGAGGTTAGAATAACTTTTGAGCAAATAGATTCCAGTACCTAAAAATTTTTTTCTGTATTCTGAAAAACATTTGCAAAGTGTACCCAAAATTTGGTGCATTTTAAAATTTTGATCGGACCACTTCACGTGGAATACCCCATATATATATATATATATATACCTTTATATTATTTTACTACTATTTTACTAGTTACAATTTTAACCGTTATTATTATTACTGTATAATACTATCAGTTAATATTTTAAGGAAAAGTAATAAAGAAAATTAAGTAAGAAAAATTATATTTTCCAATTATGTATTACAATCCTATAATTTTATTCTTTACTATACTGTTTTTCCTCCAATAATAATTTCAGTCCTCGCTAAGTCGGAGAGAAATTATTATTACCTTTCCTTTATATTAAAATCATTTAGGTCTCTCATTGTCGGGACAAATGATTTTAATCCTAGTTCTATATTAAAAGTCCCAATCCTCTTAAAGGAAAATTCAACAAACTGTTTGCAAAATTACCCTAGCTACTGGAGTAAAATCTAGGCTAAAAATATAAAGTAAACAAAATATATTATATAACACCGACATTGCAATATGTTACGTAATATGATATGTTTTGAAAACGTTTTTTTACTTTTATTTTGAAACGTTATAACGTTAGAAAAAAAAACATTGAAAACGTTTAAAAAAGATTTCGTCCTGTGATTTTCAATTTAAATTAGTACCAAGCTGTAGCCAATCAAAAATTAAATTTTTTGAAACAAATTATTTTTTGAAACACTGTGTGCGAAATACCACTTTCACGCACTAGTGTGCGAAATTCCCGCATGCGCAGATTTCTTAATTATTTTGTATTTAATATTAATCAATTAAAAGAAACTAAAAATAAAAACGGAACAACTGGAAAATAATTAAAATTATTAAATATAAAATTTTAAGAAAAATAAAAACAAATTTTTTACCAAAATTTAATGTTTTCAATAGACAATTTTTTTATCTATAATAATTTTATGAATTTTCATATGTATTTGTAAAAGGGGGGGATCCACCCCCCAACCCCCTGCGCCCCAACGTTCCTCTCCGCCACCCTACCTCTCGTTCCCACTGCATGTCAAGCTTCCAAATTGCACGTGATTAATATAAGGAATTGCAAAACTTATATAAATTCCCATAATATAAATAAATCTATCCTCGCTTTGCTCGAGCGTCAAATGTCACTCGTGCGTGAAACGCCTGTTTCGCACACTTGTATCGTAATGTACTATTTTGGCCATTTTTATCACCTAGTAACTCAAAATCTAACAATTTTTTCTTATATACATTAAATTTGGAAAAGTTTATAAATTTTAAGAAGAATCTGTTGAAATATTTCATTTATATTAGTTTAAAACATTGATTATAGTTATAATTATTAAAAACCTTTATATTCAAAAAATGGGTTGTACGATCAATAATTTTTTATCCATTCAGAAATCTAGTTCATCGATGATTAATTACCTTCAAAATGATGCAAAGTTTGATTGCGGCAGAGTATTTTAGACAAAGTTATAGTGTTTTTAGTCAAATTTGTTAAAAAAAGAGAGCGAATTAATTTTATGAAAAAACAGAATAACCGTATACTTGCAATCAAACAATATAGGACATTGTTACTCCTCAATAACACTATAATAAACTATTTATTGTTAGTGATAGTTTGACTGATACTTTTCAGACAATGGTAAGTTCATTAGTACTTATATAGTATAAATCATATATTGTATATTGTTCATAGTATGTATTGGATACTATTGTTTCAATGCAAATATTTGAGCTCTACTATCCGCCGTTTTGACCGGTAACCCGGTTAAATATACAACCGGCGCTGCACCCGGGTGTAACTGAGGCGAACGAGAGAGAGCGAAAGAGAAAGAGAGCATAAGCGTAGGACGAGCATCCAATCAGCGTCATACACAGTTTGGTGACCTTATTATTCCCTTCCCCTTCCCTTACAACGAACCGCGATATCGACAACGTAATATATAAATAATAGCTTGGATAACCCGGGGAGTTATCTCGTGTATTGTTAGGTAATTTTAATAATATCTTTATTATTTTATATATCTCCTAATTATTTACCTGCACCAAGAGTTGCAGCACGACAATCGATAACGGATTTATGTGTACGAATAATTATCTAAATATTTTCTACGAATAAATTTATTTAACTAAAATCTTATTCGAATAGTTATTCGTTATTTATATATTTATTTGTAATTCGGCTATTCGATTATTTATTTATTCGTAATTCTATATTCGATATTCAAATATTCGTTTCTAAAATAGATATTTATCTTTTCGTATCAGAATTTTATTGAGATATTTTATTTACATATTTTACTTAAATACTTAGATAATAATGTACATTTCGTTAGTGCGTAAAATGAAGTTTTTCGCCTCGAGTGCAATCTGCAAATAATCTGAAAATATTAAATTAAAAATCTGAAAACATTCATAAGGGCAGCTTAAAACAAAAGCGAGGGCATGGCGTTTCGATTAAAAAAAAATGATTTTTTTCAATAATAATTAAATAAACAATTTTTGTTCGGTAAGTATTAGTCAAAAAAGCATAAATTTTCAACGTAAATATCATAATTAAATTATAAACTGAAGGGATGGCATTCAGGATATTTTAAAAAATTTATTCTTTTGTTTATAAAAAAATATAAAAATGGCCGTTTTTTGAGTCCGACACCCTCTTAAAATTGTATTTTCATCCATGGTATCAAAAAATATTGTTATTACAAGTGTGAAAGCTGATACTTGACTCATGCGTGTGTTACCTACGTACCGCTGTTCTGATAAACTCGCACTTGTTTGAAAACCAACGCTTTCACACTTGTATCGTAATGTACTATTTTGGCCATTTTTATCACCTAGTAACTCAAAATCTAACAATTTTTTCTTATATACATTAAATTTGGAAAAGTTTATAAATTTTAAGAAGAATCTGTTGAAATATTTCATTTATATTAGTTTAAAACATTGATTATAGTTATAATTATTAAAAACCTTTATATTCAAAAAATGGGTTGTACGATCAATAATTTTTTATCCATTCAGAAATCTAGTTCATCGATGATTAATTACCTTCAAAATGATGCAAAGTTTGATTGCGGCAGAGTATTTTAGACAAAGTTATAGTGTTTTTAGTCAAATTTGTTAAAAAAAGAGAGCGAATTAATTTTATGAAAAAACAGAATAACCGTATACTTGCAATCAAACAATATAGGACATTGTTACTCCTCAATAACACTATAATAAACTATTTATTGTTAGTGATAGTTTGACTGATACTTTTCAGACAATGGTAAGTTCATTAGTACTTATATAGTATAAATCATATATTGTATATTGTTCATAGTATGTATTGGATACTATTGTTTCAATGCAAATATTTGAGCTCTACTATCCGCCGTTTTGACCGGTAACCCGGTTAAATATACAACCGGCGCTGCACCCGGGTGTAACTGAGCGAACGAGAGAGAGCGAAAGAGAAAGAGAGCATAAGCGTAGGACGAGCATCCAATCAGCGTCATACACAGTTTGGTGACCTTATTATTCCCTTCCCCTTCCCTTACAACGAACCGCGATATCGACAACGTAATATATAAATAATAGCTTGGATAACCCGGGGAGTTATCTCGTGTATTGTTAGGTAATTTTAATAAATATCTTTATTATTTTATATATCTCCTAATTATTTACCTGCACGATTAAAAAAAATGATTTTTTTCAATAATAATTAAATAACAATTTTGTTCGGTAAGTATTAGTCAAAAAAGCCATAAATTTTTCAACGTAAATATCATAATTAAATTAAAACTGAAGGGTGGCATTCAGGATATTTTAAAAACATTTATTCTTTTGTTTATAAAAAAATATAAAAATGGCCGTTTTTGTGAGTCCGACACCCTCTTAAAATTGTATTTTCATCCATGTATCAAAAAATATTGTTATTACAAGTGTGAAAGCTGATACTTGACTCAGTGCGTGTGTTACCTACGTACCGCTGTTCTGATAAAACTCGCACTTGTTTGAAACCAACGCTTCACACTTGTATTGAAAATGACTATTAGGGGCGCTTATTCTATACACCATTTAATATTTGTTTGAATTTTGAACAATCATTTAGATAATATGGACGAATAACGAATATTGCAGATAGTAGATATCGCGAATAACGAATATCCCGAATAATGAATAGAGGACCTGCACCCCAATCCCCAGTGCAGCACGACAATGGAAAGGTATTTATGTGTACAATATTTTTATTATTGACTTGCTTTGTGTTTTTAAATATAAACTATCCCTCAGCTAATCGACTAAAACGAAGCCGAACTCGCTTTTGAGAATCGAAATCGCTATTCTAATTTAAATACAAAATAAAGAATCATTACAATCCATTTTTAAAAATTTTTAAATACATTTTTTAAAATATAAATACCGTCACATACCCAATTGTTGATCAATTAAGGTAAATCTGTACGTTCATAGAATAATTTTATGTTAAAAAAGCTAATAATTTGTGACAAGGTGTGTAATACCTGTCAAGTTAATAAGCGAGCAAACCCCAATATAAACTAGTCTACCTACCCTCACATCTCTAAGCCTAATCCCCAATACTTCTCTTGGTTCCTTCCCCCTAGCACATGAAAGCAGCATATCAGGAGAGGCGACACAACTTCCAGGAGGCTTCGCACCAGGACCATGGAGCAGCCTGCGATGGCCCAAGGTGCCAGATGGAGCAGCACGAGCAGCAACAAGACATTCAGGAAGCTGTGAAACAGTTAAATAATTAATAAGAATCCTAATTAAAAGGAAACAAGGACGCATGTAGTGCACATAGTAACTGACAGCTACATGCTAGGAGAGGATTAGAAGTGAGGTTATGGTAATCATAACATTACCATAACTCTCAATTAAGAATTAGTAAATAATACGCAGCACTCCCTCGGGAGATAGATATTCACCTAAGAAGCAGCCAGAATCCCCGCAGCAACGCAGCACCGACGAAGAGCAGCAGTCACCGGCCAGACGCGCACCAGCTGAGCAGACACCGTGAGAGCGAGTGAGAGAGAAGACTCGAAGATCGGCCGTCCCGTCTGCATCTGTAACAGAGTAGACTCATTAGCCGATACATTATACATCACGGAACGAACATAAAGGCTTACCTGGGTTACAGCATCACCAGGAACACTGTCCTCTCCGTGGGAAGCAGCAGCCCCGGCAACGTCGTCCGCCTTGATAAACATGGCCGCGAGCACTCACTACACGAGGCGCGCGAGACGACGGCGGCCGACGGGCGACTCGACGCAAGAAGCTGCGCGCGCACGTCGGGTCCGAGCAGCGAAGCAGCGAACGTGCCCGAGCTCGAGAGAGCTCATCGGGACGCCATCGAGGCAACATCGGCCGACCGTTTATTATATATAAATTATTATATAACCACGAGTGTGTGTGTGTGTGCACGAGATAGAGCATTTGACCCCCATAAACCTCATAAACCACTAATTTTTATGTATTTTAGGGCATAACTTACACCAGCGGTCTTGGCCAATAATCTAACCACCGCCATTCGAAAGCTCTCAAAAAATGTGATCTTTTGAGCGGTGTTAGATTAAAATCGATTGTGGCGTGGTCGCCTTTTTTTGATATTTAATATTTCCGGGCGTTCTATCTCTTTGAGATTATAAAATTAAGAATTGTAACCCAAGTAGATAAGTTCTAAAGATTGTTTTGAACAAAAGTTGTTAGTAATGTTTTTTCAAAAAAATCAATAGATTTTGAGATAAATGGCTTTATAAATAGTAATTTTTCTAAAAAATTGAAAAATTTCTATTTTTCATGGTGGAATAACTCTAAGGCAAATTATTTTTAACATCTACAATTTTTTTTCTATCTTCTGGAAGATATTTCCAGTCTGTTCACAAAATTTGGAGTGATTTAAAATTTTCATCGTACCACTTGACGTGAAATAGCCCATATACTGAATCGTTTTCATTACATGATAAAATTGTATTACATTCTTAACAATAACGATTACTGCAATAGCACAATAGTAAATTTTAATTATAAAAATAATCTCTGCCAATAAAATAAATTCGCACTTTTATGAGTGAATTTTTATGGCTTATATAAGCTAAGTAGATAGATGCGCATAATAGTGTCCTTTTGATTGTATACTCACGCGCGTAATTAAATAGTGATGCAGGTACAGTTTAAAAAAGTCATGTTTTGGTGGCTTTTGTAAATACAAAAATGCAAACAAAAAATGCGTGTGTCGTTTTAAATGATATACTTAATATTAATGCAGTTACTTGATAAGATTTAAAGTTTATATTTATTATTTCTTACTATAAAGACACGATTTATTACAATGTAAAATTATGCTTATTTTAATATAATAATTGATATAATATATAAAATATATAAATATATGTACGTATATATGAATCATTCCATGTAAATGTAGCTTAACGCAATCATTATTTTCAACACGTTAATAATTTCATAATTTCTTTATGATTTATTCACTTAGCTACTGCATAATTACATAATATTTAAAATTAGTATTTAAATCAAGGTACATCTAGTAACATGAATTTTCTCTCATGCGACTTTATGATATAAACGCGGACAAAAGAAATTTGCTTAACCAGCGCACAAATTTGAATTTAGTGCGCAAATTTAGTTAAGTTGGAAAGCCTTCTTGTCGCGACAGACCCCCTCCCAATCTCGCGCGAACAGACCTTTCTAGCGGCCCTGGCACAATGACACCCTGGCGCGCTGACAGTGATCCAAGCGATCAATAAAACCATCCATTATTGATAGTCGAGAGATAATCAGAACCAAGAATAGTACTTGAGGGAAATTATTAGGTTAAGGGGGTGCCACTCTCAACATTTATCCTCCCTACCTTACCGACCGAGAAAATCTAATAATCCATTAATTATTCATAAGCAAAATCACCAGTTGCAAAAATATGAGAACGGGCGCCTGCATTTACAAAAGATGCATCTCTGTGCAAAGTTTCAGACTGAAATTCCATTGCTTTTTCGAGAAAAGTCTTACCAAAAATATGAAGTAAACGTCACCAATTCAATATTTTTTGGTCGGGGTTTTCTCGAAAACGTGAGAATATTAATGACTGAAATTTTCCACAACAATAGTCTACGGCAATCCCAAGGCGCCCGTTCTCTCTAAATTAATTGAACTAGCAATAATTATTGTAGATTATATTACCATAAATAACATTAAAAACATAATTACGATTTTCTACTTCAAATAGTTACGTCAGGTGGCGCTAGGTACGCTGCACCTCAAAGAACACATTGCTTATAAAATTATTATCGCTAAAACTTATTTTAAAAAACACAATTTTCATGATGATATTTTAAAAGAAAGCATTGATAATTCATTATTGACTGTGAAGGTAGCGTTGTGGCAATACAAAAACATAAATTTAAAAATCGCTAAAATTTTTGAAACGTCACAAGCGTTGATCATCGTGGTACGTTCGCGCGCGCCTTCGATATGTTGGACGTACCACCATGTACAAGTGGTAAACTAACCTAAACGAGGTGAAAAGTCTTTATATTTTTGGTCAGACTTTACGCGAAAACGCAATGACATTTTTATCTAAAATTCAGCATATAGTTAGGTTATTAATAAATAAAGGCGCCTCTTCTATTATTTTATGTATCCAGCTTTATGTTTTTATTAAATACTTATCATAAATAGCGTGTGCATCTCGCAGCGCGTTGACATCGTGGTACGTTCGCGCGCACGTTCGCTGTCTCGGTCGTACCACCATGTGCAGTAAAACCTTAATTAATTTAAAATTATTTGTTTTTTTTGTAAAATGTTACAGCGAGATGTAATTAGATAATTTTACTACAGTCTCGGATGATTTACAAACAGTTTTAATTATAAATAATTAAATAAATAAATAAATAAATAATATAATTGTTTAAAATATATATTTTTTTAATGAATAAAATAAAGTCGAAGATAAGTATAAGCGAATGCTACTGTGGCAGTGCGACTATTCCCGAAAAATTATTTGGAATATCAATTGAAATATAGTGAATGTCAATGCTGTGGACATTGTGGTACGTTCGCGCGCAGCTTCGATATCTCGGACGTACCACCATGTGCAGTAAAACCTTAATTAATTTAAAATTATTAGTTTTTTTTGTGAAATGTTACTTCGAGATGTAATTAGATACTTTTACTACAGCCTAGGATGATTTAATTTACAAACAGTTTTAATTATCATTAATAAATAAATAAATAAATATAAATAATATAATTGTTTAAAATATATTTTTTTAATGAATAAAATAAAGTCGAAGATAAGTATAAGCGAATGCTACTGTGGCAGTGCGACTATTCCCGAAAAATCATTTGGATATCAATTGAAATATAGTGAATGTCAATGTCGTGGACATTGTGGTACGTTCGCGCGCAGCTTCGATATCTCGGACGTACCACCATGTGCAGTAAAACCTTAATTAATTTAAAATTATTAGTTTTTTTTGTGAAATGTTACTTCGAGATGTAATTAGATACTTTTACTACAGCCTAGGATGATTAATTTACAAACAGTTTTAATTATCATTAATAAATAAATAAATAAATATATAAATAATATAATTGTTTAAAATATATATTTTTTTAATGATTAAAATAAAGTCGAAGATAAGTATAAGCGAATGCTACTGTGGCAGTGCGACTATTCCCGAAAAATCATTTGGATTATCAATTGAAATATAGTGAATGTCAATGTCGTGGATATCGTAGTACGTTCGCGCGCAGCTTCGATGTCTCGGACGTACCACCATGTGCAGTAAAACCTTAATTAATTTAAAATTATTAGTTTTTTTTGTGAAATGTTACATCGAGATGTAATTAGATACTTTTACTGCAGCCTCGGATGATTTAATTTACAAACAGTTTTAATTATCATTAATAAATAAATAAATAAATAAATAATATAATTGTTTAAAATATATATTTTTTTAATGAATAAAATAAAGTCGAAGATAAGTATAAGCGAATGCTACTGTGGCAGTGCGACTATTCCCGAAAAATTATTTGGAATATCAATTGAAATATAGTGAATGTCAATGCTGTGGACATTGTGGTACGTTCGCGCGCAGCTTCGATATCTCGGACGTACCACCATGTGCAGTAAAACCTTAATTAATTTAAAATTATTCGTTTTTTTTGTGAAATGTTACTTCGAGATGTAATTAGATACTTTTACTACAGCCTAGGATGATTTAATTTACAAACAGTTTTAATTATCATTAATAAATAAATAAATAAATATATAAATAATATAATTGTTTAAAATATATATTTTTTAATGATTAAAATAAAGTCGAAGATAAGTATAAGCGAATGCTACTGTGGCAGTGCGACTATTCCCGAAAAATCATTTGGAATATCAATTGAAATATAGTGAATGTCAATGTCGTGGATATCGTAGTACGTTCGCGCGCAGCTTCGATATCTCGGACGTACCACCATGTGCAGTAAAACCTTAACTAATTTAAAATTATTAGTTTTTTTTGTATAATGTTACTTTGAGATGTAATTAGATACTTTTACTACAGCCTCGGATGATTTACGAACAGTTTTAATTATCATTAATAAATAATAAATAAATATATAAATAATATAATTGCTTAAAATATATATTTTTTTAATGATTAAAATAAAGTCGAAGATAAGTATAAGCGAATGCTACTGTGGCAGTGCGACTATTCCCGAAAAATTATTTGGAATATCAATTGAAATATAGTGAATGTCAATGCCGTGGACATCGTGGTACGTTCGTGCGCAGCTTCGATGTCCTCGGATGTACCACCATGTGCAGTAAAACCTTAACTAATTTAAAATTATTAGTTTTTTTTGTATAATGTTACTTGAGATGTAATTAGATACTTTTACTACAGCCTCGGATGATTTACGAACAGTTTTAATTATTATTAATACATAAATAAATAAATAATATAATTGTTTAAAATATATATGTTTTTAATGAATAAATAAAGTCGAAGATAAGTGTAAGCGAATGCTACTGTGGCAGTGCGACTATTCCCGAAAAATTATTTGGAATATCAATTGAAATATAGTGAATGTCAATGCCGTGGACATCGTGGTACGTTCGCGCGCAGCTTCGACGTCTCGGACTGTACCACCATGTGCAGTAAAACCTTAATTAATTTAAAATTATTAGTTTTTTTTGTGAAATGTTACTTCGAGGATGTAATTAGATACTTTTACTACAGCCTAGGATGATTTACAAACAGTTTTAATTATCATTAATAAATAAATAAATAAATATATAAATAATATAATTGTTTAAAATATATATTTTTTTAATGATTACAATAAAGTCGAAGATAAGTATAAGCGAATGCTACTGTGGCAGTGCGACTATTCCCGAAAAATCATTTGGAATATCAATTGAAATATAGTGAATGTCAATGTCGATGGACATCGTAGGTACGTTCGCGCGCAGCTTCGATGTCTCGGACGTACCACCATGTGCAGTAAAACCTTAATTAATTTAAAATTATTAGTTTTTTTTGTAAATGTTACTTCGAGATGTAATTAGATACTTTTACTACAGCCTCGGATGATTTACGAACAGTTTTAATTATCATAATAATAAATAAATAAATAATAAATAATATAATTGCTTAAAATATATATTTTTTTAATGATTAAAATAAAGTCGAAGATAAGTATAAGCGAATGCTACTGTGGCAGTGCGACTATTCCCGAAAAATTATTTGGAATATCAATTGAAATATAGTGAATGTCAATGCCGTGGACATCGTGGTACGTTCGCGCGCAGCTTCGATGTCTCGGATGTACCACCATGTGCAGTAAAACCTTAATTAATTTAAAATTATTAGTTTTTTTTGTATAATGTTACTTCGAGATGTAATTAGATACTTTTACTACAGCCTCGGATGATTTACGAACAGTTTTAATTATTATTAATACATAAATAAATAAATAATATAATTGTTTAAAATATATATGTTTTTAATGAAAAAATAAAGTCGAGATAAGTGTAAGCGAATGCTACTGTGGCAGTGCGACTATTCCCGAAAAATTATTTGGAATATCAATTGAAATATAGTGAATGTCAATGCCGTGGACATCGTGGTACGTTCGCGCGCAGCTTCGACTGTCTCGGATCGTACCACCATGTGCAGTAAAACCTTAATTAATTTTAAAATTATTAGTTTTTTTTGTGAAATGTTACTTCGGGATGTAATTAGATACTTTTACTACAGCCTGGATGATTTACAAACAGTTTTAATTATCATTAATAATAAATAAATAAATAAATAAATAATAATTGTTTTAAAATATATATTTGTTTAATGAACAAATAAAGTCGAAGATAAGTGTAAGCGAATGCTACTGTGGCAGTGCGACTATTCCCGAAAAATCATTTGGAATATCAATTGAAATATAGTGAATGTCAATTCGATGGACATCGTGGTACGTTCGCGCGCAGCGTCGATGTCTCCGGACGTACCACCATGTGCAGTAAACCTTAATTAATTTAAAATTATTAGTTTTTTTTTGTGAAATGTTACTTCGAGATGTAATTAGATACTTTTACTACAGCCTCGGATGATTTATTACAAACAGTTTTAATTATCATTAATAAATAAATAAATAAATAATAAATAATATAATTGTTTAAAATATATATTTTTTTAATGATTAAAATAAAGTCGAAGATAAGTATAAGCGAATGCTACTGTGGCAGTGCGACTATTCCCGAAAATTATTTGGATTATCAATTGAAATATAGTGAATGTCAATGTCGTGGATATCGTAGTACGTTCGCGCGCAGCTTCGATGTCTCGGACGTACCACCATGTGCAGTAAAACCTTAATTAATTTAAAATTATTAGTTTTTTTTGTGAAATGTTACATCGAGATGTAATTAGATACTTTTACTGCAGCCTCGGATGATTTACAAACAGTTTTAATTATCATTAATAAATAAATAAATAAATAAATAATATAATTGTTTAAAATATATATTTTTTTAATGAATAAAATAAAGTCGAAGATAAGTATAAGCGAATGCTACTGTGGCAGTGCGACTATTCCCGAAAAATTATTTGGAATATCAATTGAAATATAGTGAATGTCAATGCTGTGGACATTGTGGTACGTTCGCGCGCAGCTTCGATATCTCGGACGTACCACCATGTGCAGTAAAACCTTAATTAATTTAAAATTATTCGTTTTTTTTGTGAAATGTTACTTCGAGATGTAATTAGATACTTTTACTACAGCCTAGGATGATTTAATTTACAAACAGTTTTAATTATCATTAATAAATAAATAAATAAATATATAAATAATATAATTGTTTAAAATATATATTTTTTTAATGATTAAAATAAAGTCGAAGATAAGTATAAGCGAATGCTACTGTGGCAGTGCGACTATTCCCGAAAAATCATTTGGATTATCAATTGAAATATAGTGAATGTCAATGTCGTGGATATCGTAGTACGTTCGCGCGCAGCTTCGATATCTCGGACGTACCACCATGTGCAGTAAAACCTTAACTAATTTAAAATTATTAGTTTTTTTTGTATAATGTTACTTTGAGATGTAATTAGATACTTTTACTACAGCCTCGGATGATTTACGAACAGTTTTAATTATCATTAATAAATAAATAAATAAATATATAAATAATATAATTGCTTAAAATATATATTTTTTTAATGATTAAAATAAAGTCGAAGATAAGTATAAGCGAATGCTACTGTGGCAGTGCGACTATTCCCGAAAAATTATTTGGAATATCAATTGAAATATAGTGAATGTCAATGCCGTGGACATCGTGGTACGTTCGTGCGCAGCTTCGATGTCTCGGATGTACCACCATGTGCAGTAAAACCTTAACTAATTTAAAATTATTAGTTTTTTTTGTATAATGTTACTTTGAGATGTAATTAGATACTTTTACTACAGCCTCGGATGATTTACGAACAGTTTTAATTATTATTAATACATAAATAAATAAATAATATAATTGTTTAAAATATATATGTTTTTAATGAAAAAATAAAGTCGAAGATAAGTGTAAGCGAATGCTACTGTGGCAGTGCGACTATTCCCGAAAAATTATTTGGAATATCAATTGAAATATAGTGAATGTCAATGCCGTGGACATCGTGGTACGTTCGCGCGCAGCTTCGACGTCTCGGATGTACCACCATGTGCAGTAAAACCTTAATTAATTTAAAATTATTAGTTTTTTTTGTGAAATGTTACTTCGGGATGTAATTAGATACTTTTACTACAGCCTTGGATGATTTACAAACAGTTTTAATTATCATTAATAAATAAATAAATAAATAAATAATATAATTGTTTAAAATATATATTTGTTTAATGAACAAATAAAGTCGAAGATAAGTGTAAGCGAATGCTACTGTGGCAGTGCGACTATTCCCGAAAAATCATTTGGAATATCAATTGAAATATAGTGAATGTCAATTCGATGGACATCGTGGTACGTTCGCGCGCAGCGTCGATGTCTCGGACGTACCACCATGTGCAGTAAAACCTTAATTAATTTAAAATTATTAGTTTTTTTTGTAAAATGTTACAGCGAGATGTAATTAGATACTTTTACTACAGTCTCGGATGATTTACAAACAGTTTTAATTATAAATAATTAAATAAATAAATAAATAAATAATATAATTGTTTAAAATATATATTTTTTTAATGAATAAAATAAAGTCGAAGATAAGTATAAGCGAATGCTACTGTGGCAGTGCGACTATTCCCGATAAATTATTTGGAATATCAATTGAAATATAGTGAATGTCAATGCTGTGGACATCGTGGTACGTTCGCGCGCAGCTTCGATATCTCGGACGTACCACCATAGTGCAGTAAAACCTTAATTAATTTAAAATTATTAGTTTTTTTTGTGAAATGTTACTTCGAGATGTACTTAGATACTTTTACTACAGCCTCGGATGATTTACAAACAGTTTTAATTATAAATAATTAAATAAATAAATAAATAAATAATATAATTGTTTAAAATATATATTTTTTTAATGAATAAAATAAAGTCGAAGATAAGTATAAGCGAATGCTACTGTGGCAGTGCAACTATTCCCGAAAAATCTTTTGGAATATCAATAGAAATATAGTGAATGTCAAATCCGTGGACATCGTGGTACGTTAGCGCGCAGCTTCGATGTCTCGGACGTACCACCATGAGCAAGTAGTAACCTAACCTCAACGAGGTGGAAAGAACAGATATCGAATTGGAGCCACTACTGGTTGACATCGCGGTACGTTCACGGGCACCGTCGAGATTTCGGACGCACCACCATGTGTAAGTGGTAACCTAACCTCAACGAGGTAGAAATTTTGCATATTTTTGGTAAGATATTAATTTATAATTCAGCACATAGTTAGGTTATTAATAAACGGAGGCGCCTCTTCTCTTATTTTGTGCATACAGGTTTATTTTTTTATTAATTAATTATCAAATATTGCGAATAGAACGCAGTACACGTTGACATCGTGGTACGTTTGCGCGCACCTTGGAAATCTCGAACGTTCCACAATGTGCAGTGGTAACCTAACCTCAACGAGGTGAATATTTTGCATATTTTTGGTAGACTCTTCTCGAAAACACAATAATAATTTTGTTTCAAATTTAACACATATTTACATTATCGATAAACGAAGGCGTCTCTTCTATTATTTTCTTGCGTACAGCTTTATTTTTTGAATAAATAATTATCAAATTTTGCGTGTGGAACATACTACGCGTTGAGATCGTGGTACATTCACGCGCACCTTCGATATTATTGACATACCACAATGTGCAATGGATATGAAATTATTTAGTTATAGATTTATTTTACGTAAACAAATACTTGCGAATATGCAACTATGTAATTCATCTCAGCTTTAGACGATAAAGAAAATGATATTAATTTCGGGTAAATAATGAAACAAATTATTAGAAGTAAATTTTTCAATTATTAAAAATTTATTCATCATTATTGATAATTTGTAATTGTCTGTTGAATTATTTCAACTATGCATTTCAGTCGTTATTTAAGCGATTGTTATTTATTGTGAATAAATAAAAAATCAATGGGAATTGTGCTACATACAAATAGTCTGGGGACTGAATGGGGGGAGGAGGTCATTGGAGGCCACAAATTTTGTTTTCATTTTTGGACAAAAAATTACCATTTTTAATTGTTTTTTTTTGTTGTACATTCATGTAATTGCCATTTGAATACAAATTACTTATCAAAAACACCTTCCAAGAAGGTGTCGAAACCCGCAAGTATTTTGTGTTAACACCTATTTTATATGTAACTTATATTTAACATTTTATATATATAAAGTTTCTGCAATTAAAAGTACTTAAATCAAAGCGGTATAATCGACAATATTTTGTAACAATGGCCAAAAAGAGCTAAAAATCTGTACATATTATTTTTAGAAAGTGTTTAATTTATAATTTTTGTAATTCGCACGTATGGGTGGATTCCAAACATATTTTCAAAATACTTATCCGGTAGTTAAATTAAAGAATTACTTAGTCCATTTTTTTAAAACCTTCAAGACGGCATAAATCCGCATAAGTATGGGTATTTTCCAATCACGGTTTTTAAATTTTTTTTCAATATTTCACATTTTTGCTAAAAATAATTTTTTTTATAAATAAAATTTATCTAATAAATAACTTTAATTATTACTCCCAGCTTTTGTCTGTTTCTTTAAATTTTAATTAAATATTTTTTTTTATATTACAAATCTCCATATATGAAGCTTTTGCAATTGAAAGGACTGAAATCAAACTGGAATCGACAAGTATTTTGAATCTAACTCCCATATTTTCTCTACTTATTTATATTTTATTACACCTTTTTTATATATTCCATAATAGTTTTCTGCAATTGAAAATATTGAAATCAAAAACACCTTCCAAGAAGGTGTCAAAACCCGCAAGTATTTTGTGTTGACACCTTTTTTATATGTAACTTATATTTAACATTATGTATATATATATATACAGTTTCTGCAATTGAAAGTACTGAAATCAAAGCGGTATAATCGACAAGTATTTTGTATATATTATCGTAAATTTGTGATTAATTAAACATTTACATATATTTCTTAAACTCCAGAAAAAGTTCTGCAATAGAAAGTACTGAAATCAAAGCTGAATCAACAAGTATTTATTTTTAAAAATACAAATATCTATTAAATTGAAAACAAACATTTTTTCAGAAAAGCATCCTACAAATTTACATTTCAATTCTAGTCCTGTCATGTCCTACAAGCAATAAATAAATAATTTTTTAATAATTTTATTAATTTCTGCAAAACTGATAAAAAATAAATTTCTGACTTTTTTATTCTCTTTAAATACACAATGTCTATCCTTCCCGTGTCTTACAGCAATAGATAAACAATTTCATATAATAATAATAATAATATTCATTTGTGCAAAATTAATTTCTGCAAAACTAATAAAAAAGTAATTTCTCTCTTTTTTATTCTCTTTAAATAAAATAATACTTGCACCACCGTTGGTTAAGTATTTCAAAATTATTTTATGATTTACTAATAAGGTAAAAGTACCAATTACTGAACACCTAAGGATATTAGACATTATGTTTAATGTATAGTTTGTTGAAAAATATACACAAAATTAAAAACTATTAGTTCTAATAAAAAGTATTTGCTTTATAGCGTGTGTTGCATTGCAAACGCACTAATCTTCATGTTTAATTTTCATAATATAAATGAAAATACAATTGATGACATTGAACCAATATCTGGACTAACAAAACGTGATTGTACCTCTGTCCGAATGCATACGTCCCAATAACGTTAAAAAAATTCACGCTGATTCAGTACTGATTTCATATTGAAATCAATATGAAATCATCATTGCATCAATATAACATCATCACCGAATCAGAGTAAAATCAGTACTGAATCAGCAGTAACTTTTTCCCAAAACGCAGAATGGAATTGGTACAGAATCAGTGCAAAATCAGGATTGAATCAGTACAAAATCGGTATTGAATGTTTACTGAATCTGCGATGAATCAGAGTTACACGCAGAGTAATAAAACAATAAAAGTTCATTTATATGTGATTAATAAAAGTGATTAATCACATACCGTAACACGTGTTTAATCACATGATTTTTTACATGTTAAATAACGTGATTATTTCGTTGTAAATTTCCAAGAGAAAAGTATGTAGTATAATTCTCTAAAAAAAATTAGGTAAAAACAAATAAAATTGTCAAAAAAACGTAAAATAGATAAAAAAAAGTATTACACATTTTTCTGTTTATGTTAGTTATTCACCCATCCACTTATTAACCGCGGTCAATGCTGCTTAACTTTCAGGATCAATCATTTCTCAGTCTATTCTCAATGTTACATTCACAAACAGTTACAAAGATAATAAAAACATATTTGTAGACATCTCAAAAAGCCCAATTAGAATTTATTTTAATGGTATTAATTTTAATGGAATAAACATATTTTTAAAAATGTGGACAATTTCATACAAGTTAAAATTTTAGTGCACACATCGGTACCATATTAGAAAAACAATATATATTTAGTAAAATATTGAAGCAAATTCATATTAATTGTAACAAGGTTTTTTGAAACGTCTACAAATATGTTTTCATTATTTTCCTAACTGTTTGTGAATGTAGCAGATAGAAGATAGTAAATCAAACTATAAAAATACTAAAATCAGTATGCATGGAAGTAATAACATCTCTTTAAGATTATATTATTTAACATTTCAAGTATATATATTTCATTAATCCAATTGTTAAATATCAAAAACACCTTCTACAAAGGTGTAAAAATTCGCAAGTATGGTGTAATTTCAATCACACTTTTAAAATTGTTATCTAATAGTTTAATATCTTTAATTTGTCGCAAATCCTTTCCTACTTAAAAATTACTAAAAATATTTTTTATTAACAAATAATTAGGTATATGATTCTTACAAAGTTTCTGCTATAGAAATTACTAAAATTAAAATAAAAACGACAAGTATTTTGTAGCATATAATTTTAAATAATTTTACACCAATAAAAAAGAGATATTTACGTTTTAATACACATGGAGAAATTAAAATGCACAAATGAATATATTTATTAATATTATATTGTTTATTTATTGATTTTGTGTAGTATACTTCTTGAGTAAATGTACTAAATTTTTCAGCAGAAAACTTGATGATTCCATTTTGATTTCATTACTTTCTGTTGCAGTAAGTTTTTATAAAGTAAGATAAGAATTGCTAAAGTGTAATTGAAATTACATCATACTTGCGAATTTTTACACCTTCGCAGAAGGAGTCTTTTGTATAACGATTGGATTATGTATTACAAAAGATTGTTTAGCAAAACTAAACAAAAATTTTAGGCCAAATAATGTAGGGCACTTTGCTGAAAAAATGTTTATTTGTCAACTATAATACTTGACGATTCTATTTTGATTTCAGTTATTTCTAGTGCAGTAACTTTTTATAATGTTTCAGTAATATATAAATTTTTAATTAAAATTAGATTTATTATATGCTACAAAATACTTGTCGTTTTTATTTTAATTTTAGTAATTTCTATAGCAGAAACTTTGTAAGAATCATATACCTAATTATTTGTTAATAAAAAATATTTTTAGTAATTTTTAAGTAGGAAAGGATTTGCGACAAATTAAAGATATTGAACTATTAGATAACAATTTTAAAAGTGTGATTGAAATTACACCATACTTGCGAATTTTTACACCTTTGTAGAAGGTGTTTTTGATATTTAACAATTGGATTAATGAAATATATATACTTGAAATGTTAAATAATATAATCTTAAAGAGATGTTATTACTTCCATGCATACTGATTTTAGTATTTTTATTGTTTGATTTACTATCTTCTATCTGCTACATTCACAAACAGTTACGAAAATAATGAAAACATATTTGTAGACGTTTCAAAAAACCTAGTTACAATTAATATGAATTTGCTTCAATATTTTACTAAATATATATTGTTTTTCTAATATGGTACCGATGTGTGCATTAAAATTTTAACTTGTATGAAATTGTCCACATTTTTAAAAATATGTTTATTCCATTAAAATTAATACCATTAAAATAAATTCTAATTGGGCTTTTTGAGATGTCTACAAATATGTTTTTATTATCTTTGTAACTGTTTGTGAATGTAGCATTGAGAATAGACTGAGAAATGATTGATCCTGAAAGTTAAGCAGCATTGACCGCGGTTAATAAGTGGATGGGTGAATAACTAACATAAACAGAAAAATGTGTAATACTTTTTTTTATCTATTTTACGTTTTTTTGACAATTTTATTTGTTTTTACCTAATTTTTTTTAGAGAATTATACTACATACTTTTCTCTTGGAAATTTACAACGAAATAATCACGTTATTTAACATGTAAAAAATCATGTGATTAAACACGTGTTACGGTATGTGATTAATCACTTTTATTAATCACATATAAATGAACTTTTATTGTTTTATTACTCTGCGTGTAACTCTGATTCATCGCAGATTCAGTAAACATTCAATACCGATTTTGTACTGATTCAATCCTGATTTTGCACTGATTCTGTACCAATTCCATTCTGCGTTTTGGGAAAAAGTTACTGCTGATTCAGTACTGATTTTACTCTGATTCGGTGATGATGTTATATTGATGCAATGATGATTTCATATTGATTTCAATATGAAATCAATACTGAATCAGCGTGAATTTTTTTCTAAAAAATCGACATTGTTTTTATAGTAATTGTTTAGGATATAATGTTATTAATTATTGAATTACATGCAGTAATAAAATATAACGTATATGTTATAAATAATAACTTTATAGATAAAAAGCATGTTATCAATGATAATTTATCATAATCCAAAATAATACGTGACATTTTATTATTCAACGCAATATGAACATAAAAATTTACCTTCTGTAGATCTTTTTCTTTTTTTATTATGAACAATTAAACAGCCAATGCAATTTTCTTTCTCCCGCTGCTTTGAATAGTAATATTCAAATGCGCCGCCCACAGTCTTATCTCGCACTGATGGTGTATAGAAAGCTTCCTTTAAATGGCTTTTAAAGAGATCAGCAGCGAGTTTAGTTTAATACCTCAAGTCGTTCTGAAGGTATACTGTTTTATGAAAATTTAAAATAAAATAAGATATTATAGTAAATCACTTTATAATAAGATTTTTTATTAAATTATAATTTTACGTTACTTACGTTAAACAGTTAGTACGTTGAAATTCATGGTCTACCACCAGCTTAGTTACTTTATTTTTAGAGAAATATGTTTTCTTCTTTAAAGCGATATATTTTTCAAAATTTCTTTCAACCTGTTCGTAATCATATGCTGCAATTTGAAATTGTCCTTCGTAGGTTTCCCTCAAATTTTTATAGATGTAGTTGGATAACCTTGGATCTAATTATTTTATTTAAAAATATAAAAATCAGCATAAAAATATTACTTATATTTAAAGATTTAATAATGGATTGAATTTTAACTAAATTAGATATTTTATAAACTTTAAATATTAATTTTCAATAAATTATATTTTCAAAAAGTTACCAATTAATTCTGTAGAAGATTTTCGTACCAAAAGAATAAATAAATTAGACTTATTACCATTTTCTGAAGGCGATTTATTTGTCGCAGTTTGTTCTTGCATGTCTACAGAATTTGATGTACCCTCATCAGTCAATTTTCTTATTAGATTAATAGGAGAAATTTCAGCGTTGACGTTATGGCCTGTAGAAAGTTGGTTAAACGAAGATGAGATCTCGGTTAAGTTTACACTCTGTAAACTATATGTGTCCAAGTTCGTTATATCACAAAATGAACTACTGGGAGCATTCAAACTACAATTTGTAGCATTCCCAATAGTAGAAAACGATGGACCAGTTGCTTTATCACAGTTGTAGCAACCATAACCTGAGCATATTTATTTTGTATTAGTATATAACTAGAAAATGACAAGTAAAAAAGTAATTTTATAACATCATTAAATTTTCATGTCAAGTATAGAATTAAAATTTTAATAAATAAATATTTTAAAAAAATAATAATAAATTTGGATTTTCATATATGTATATGTATAAGTTATTGAAGCACTTGCTAAGGTTATACGTATGTACCCATTTATATCACATTTATATTTTTAAGAAATAATTAATGATGGTGTAAAATTTTTTTATATAATACATGTATACATATTAAAGTTACTATAAAAGAAATGGTTGTAAAATGAAGCTAACCATATAAAGGCTCAGATACAAATGTCATTGTTCAGCAAACTTTCACACCTTGAAAATGCAGAAGAAAATATAATGTTCACGTTCAACATTCATTCCTGAAGACAAAAGGATTGTGATCCTGATAATAAAACATTTATGATAAGTTTTATAAACACAATTTTCAAAAAGAAAAAAAACAGTAATAATACTTACTACATTGATGGCCTAACTTTATAGGTTATGCTATATCGGCAACACGCGGTCCGTATGTATATAATGATGCGCGTTGGTACTACGCGCATCAATGCGACAGAAAAGGGGCGTGGCCATACCCAAAAAGCAACGGCCGGTTCATGCAATTTACGCACGAACATATTGTGCTTATTGTAACGCGAGTGTTGCATTTTTGGCATAAGTATCGCCTTACCTTTATTACTCAAATATTGATGACAAAATAATAATGAAAACCAGTGATTTATTTACATCAAAGTTTATTACTAAAAATGCATCGCAGTTGCAGTAAATGAGTAAGTAAAAGCCTTCCGAAATTTACATAAAAACTTTTGATGGAATAAAAGCAAAACAGTTTTCTCCGTGTACAGATTTCTTATTACGACCACCGCACTATAGGTGTCAGTTTTGTAGTCTCTCTATCTCGTTCTTTCTTTATTATTTTCGTGTATCGACCTGCGATCTCGCGTGCAGCGGCACGCGTGTATTATCTCTTTTTTTCATAATATATTATTGCCTTTATTTTAAATTAAACATCGTGTTTTCACTCATTTGATCTGCCCTTTATTTTTTATCGCGTTCGCTAAGTAGAGAATATCGCTGCCTCCACCTATACGTGCCTTATAGACTCGTGTTATTACTGAGTGGCTGATCGCATAATGAGACTATTGTTTTAATGGTAGTAAAATTGTTATTATTTTATTATTATTACAAATAGCAAATCCGTTACTATATATATATATATATATAGTATGTTTTTAATATGTAAAGTACATATCTCTATATAATATAAAATATTTCGCCGCCGCCGCCGTAGTAGTAGTGATAAATGAACAAATTCACATTTTAAATTTTCGCGCCAAAAATAAAACACTAGCGCGTTAAAAAAGTGTGAATTTGTTCACATATCTCTTCAATATTAGTTTACATATTTCTTAAACATTAACTCACATTTACTACGCGAGAATTTTTCGTTTTAAAAATATAAAATTCTGAAGATCAATTTAGAATTGAGTTTCTTATTCAGTTTTTTTTTAATTAAAAGAAATAACATATTGTAAGTAATAAGAAACTTTAATAAAAATAAATAATTTAATCATAACCTTTAAAAAAATAAATTAAGAAGTTTATTATATAATTACATACAGATACAGATACAGATACAGATATATATATATATATATATATATATATATATATATATGGGCTATTTCGCGTCAAGTGGTACAATGAAAATTTTATATCGCTCCAAAATTTGAGAACAGGCTGGAAATATCTTCCAGAAGATAGAAAAAAAATTTTAAGTGTTAAAAATAATTTGCCTAAGGGTTATTCCACCATGTTAAATGGAAATTTTTCAATGTTTTAGAAAAATTACTGTATTTAAAGCCATTTATCTCAAAATCTATTGATTTTTTTGAAAAAACATTATCAACAACTTTTGTTCAAAACAATCTTTAGAACTTATCTACTTGGGTTACAATTCTTAATTTTATAATCTCGAAGAGATAGAACGCCCGGAAATATTAAATATCAAAAAAAGGCGACCACGCCACAATAGATTTTAATCTAACACCGCTCAAAAATCATATTTTTTGAGAGCTTTCGAATGGCGGTGGTTAGATTATTGGCCAAGACCGCTGGTGTAAGTTATGCCCTAAAATACATGAAACTTAGTGATTTTATGAGGTTTACGAGGTATAACTTACACCAGCGGTCTTGGCCAATAATCTAAACTCCGCCAATCGAAAGCTCTCGAAAAATGTGATCTTTTGAGCGGTGTTAGATCAAAATCGATTGTGGCGTGGTCGCCTTTTTTTGATATTCAATATTTTCGGTCGTTCTATCTTTTCGAGATTTTAAAATTAAGAATTGTAACCCAGGTAGATAAGTTCTAAAGATTATTTTGAACAAAAGTTGTTTGTAATGTTTTTTCAAAAAAATTAATTGATTTTGAGATAAATGGCTTTGAAAATAGAAATTTTTCTAAAAATTTGAAAAATTTCCATTTTTCATGGTGGAATAACTCTTAGGCAAATTATTTTTAACACCTAAAATTTTTTTTCTATCTTCTGGAAGATATTTCCAGCCTGTTCTCAAATTTTGGAGCGATTTAAAATTTTCGTCGTACCACTTAACGTGAAATAGCCCATATATATATATTACATCTATCTACTAAGGATTATTTTTAAAAATTTTATGTGTTAAATTGGGTTTCTCATTAAACTTCTATTTCGTCGGTAATTCAGAAAGTTTATCTCTATATAATATAAATATATTTCGCCGCTGCCGCCGCCGCCGCCGTGTCTCAGATTTCAGGATTGGAGGTTACCCTTTATATATATAATATTAATATATATAATATACTATGTATATTTCGCCTCAGCCGTGTGTAAGATTTCAGGATTAGAGGTTACCTCTTATACATATATTATTAATATATATATATATATATATATAATATATTATTTATCACATTTAAGATTGACAAATTAGACGTACGTATACATTCTTGACGTGTCTAATACTCCCTCGTTACCAATACATTTTTTTGTTTATCTTTGAGATAACGCAGGGAAAAATAAAGTAGCTCGATCTGACTAAACGTAAACAGTCACAAAATTGATGAGTGGCCGAATTAAGTTTTTTAGTTGATTGAGTAGGAGAATATTGAGTGGGTGGTTTCATTGTTTGAATGATGAATTTCATTAGATATATAGAATTTCTTAAACGATTTTATCTTCGTTGAAAGGGAGATGATATTCTAGAAACGTACCAACTTTAAACGAAACATACGTAAATCATTAATTTTTCATTAAACAGTTTCTTTCGATAAAGAAGGCAACACAAAATTTATTATTTTTGGTGTATAATTTTTTACGTCACTTTAATTGACGTAATTATAGGATTAAAAATAATAAAATGAGAGATATAAAAGAAGTATAAATATGCATTATAAGAAGCAGATAAGTCGAATGAAATCACTGAATGAAGATCATTGAAAAAAATTGTATCAATTAATTTAAAAATATCTTGAAAAATTAAATTATATAAATAAATTAAATCAATAAATTAAATTAAATTAAATTAAATTAAATCCTATTACAAACAAACTATTATCTTTATTTAAACATTCATAAAAATCCGACTCTGTATTCAATCTGTCATTTATCAATAATCATATATCAAGAATCATTTCGTTTTAAAAATATAAAGGTTTATAGTTCATTTGATGTTTTTAATCATTATATTTTGAGTATTTCAATTCAAAAGAAATAAAATATTGTAAGTAATAAGAAACTTAAATAAAAATAAATATCATAACCTTTACAAAAATTAATTAAAATGTTTATTCGTCGCGCGCGTGTTCCTTCGAGAATTTAGTTTCTTGACGTTCGAGGACAGGTAAAATAATTTTGAAACTTGTAAACAAAATTGAATCTTGATAAACTAATTTTTATGGGTTTTTGTTGCTTTTTATACACATAAATGTTAAATACATTAAAAAAAAAATTTAATATTTTTTATAAAATACATTTTTTAAAACGTATAAAAAGCGAGGATTGGTCATTGTTGAAACTACTAATTTGTTTACTTACAATAATATAAAATTCAACACGTTAGGGTAGTACCTCATAAGTGATGTGGAAATTTACCGATACAATTTCTTATTTAGTTATAAATTAATATTAAATAATAAAAATTGTTAATGTTAAGTAATTTAGTACATCAATTTAAAGATATTAACCACTATTTTAATTTCAAACTTTCTAATGTTGATCTTAATATATTTCTTTACAGTTGAAATCTTTACTCATCTTTATTAATTGTTCTGAAGAAGATTTTGGAAGTTTTTCATACATTTTTAGAATATTAATACTTTAGGTTTGTTTTCTTAATGTAATATAATCTTTTATAAATATGTATATATGTATATACATTTTTTTAATTTAGTAGTTTCTTGATTTCTTATCCCTTTTACCCCACCTTCTCTCATTGGTTGGGAAATATACCTGTAGAGAAATAATGTTATGGTAGCTACCACCATCTATTATCACAAGAAAGTTTTATCTACCACCATTTATTATCACAAGATAATAAGATTATAGAACATTTTATATGTACTTATATTTTCACGGTGTCGTAGGTAAAATTATCAAAAACTGATTATGACATCCCTTTACACTTGATTTGAAAGTAAAATTTGGTTTACAAAAGAAATCATTTCAGTTTTCGAATAAATATTCAATTGAAAATATAGAATTGAGAATTTAATTTTTTTATGACTGGTGTTTTAAAGAATTAATAATTTTTATATTACTTCATAATTTTTTTAATATTAAGACTTTATGAAATTATTTATATTGTTAGGTACAAAGAAGAAATTAATAAAAATTAAATAATTGTTGTTTTCTATATATAAATATATTTATAATAATACTTTTTATTTTTTTATTTTATCAATGGATAAACAAGTGAAATTCCATATTAAGAGAAACATAGACGTATACGTTTGAAATTAGTTAATGAAGTTTTAAAGAATTGGTCTTTTTTTGGATTATTTATTCTCGGAGATGAATCAATAAAAAAAGATAATTACAAACAAACAATGTCAAAAGATGGAACATTTGGTGGGCATGTAGAAATTCAAGCGTTTCTTTCATCATATAATATAAATACTGTTATTTATCAAAATGATTTCTCTCTGTTATCGTATGGTCAAAATGACAATAGAATTAAATTAATACTTTTCTTATCTCGTAGCATAGATAGTAGTCATTATGACATTTTGGAATGTAATAATGATCATTTTAAACAAGATCATAAAAATTTTTACCATAAATCTTATTATAATAAAAATAAAGAAATTATTAATATGAGAAAACCTGTGCAAAATTCAAATGAATTAAAATTATTTCGTAAAAGACAAAATGATAAAGTAATAAATATGACTGAAGAGAGGGTAGAAAAGAAGAGGAACAAAGATATAGTCAAAGGTATGTCCGAAGACAGGTTGGAAAAGAAGAGGAGTAAAGATAGAGTCGAAGCAATAACTGAAGTAAGATTGGCAAAGAAGAGGAATAAAGATATAGTCGAAGCAATGACTGAAGAAAGATTGGTAAAGAAGAGGAATAAAGATATGCTCGAAGGAATGAATGAAGAAAGATTGGATAAGAAGAGAAGAAAAGATGTTGTTTTAAATATGCCAAATAATCGAATTAATAAACGAAGGACAAATCAAAAAATTTCAAAATTTTCTAAAACGAGTGTTGATTATACTGATATCGGTGATGACTTTTATATGTCCTTATTGTTCGGCAGTTTTTTAGTTAAAAGAATTTTCAAAAAAAAGTTGTTGTCATTATGGTAAAATTGTACTTCCACCTTTAAGTGATTATAATAATGAATTAAAAAATCTTATATGTGATACTAAATTTAGAAATCTTATATGTCATTATAATAATAAATTTGCTTTTGCAAGTTTTAATGCAAATATTCTTAATGATTATAAAAAAAGAATTCATAATTTAAAAATTCATGGTCAAGTATGTCATAGTAATCCTAATAATATTTTGGCAAAAGAGGGAATTGATCCACAATACAGTCAAATTTATATATATGATAATGATACGGCTTATAAAATTCAAATGCAAAATAATAATATGTTAGTACTAGAATATATGAAAATCTTATCAGAAATCTTAAAAGAAAATCCGTATACTAAAAAATATAAACATTTGTATAACGTAACTAATAATGGTGAAATTGATGAGTATAATTTAATATTCACACGCTGCATAAATTCGAATAAAAATGTTAATAACACACCCAGGACTGGTGAATGTGCAGCATTAATAGTTTCGAAAAATAATGAAATTCCAGAAATTGCCGATTTACGCGTTGTAATGGTGTGCTTGCCCGGGGAAAAATTATCGAGTTGCCTGTCTTACATATATGTAGTTCGTGGTGAACAAATCTGTATAGTCTCGCCAACTAGATATCACGTACTCGATGATTAAACAAAATATACGACTATATATATGATGTCTACAAAATATTTCCCGCGCAGCGGCTGCGGTTACCTGTCCGCACACTTGCCGTTAAAGTTGTTTGGAAATCGAATTTCGATTTCCAACAACGACAGGTAAAACAATGATAATCTTTCCTGAAATGGACCGCGGAAAGAAAATTGAATGTGAGTTCGCGAGAATCCGTATATTTATATACGACTCGAAGGAAGACGGAGGAACAAATATATACGCCGGTTCTAAAACTACAAATCAACGTGATTTGAAATAGATTAACTATTACTAGATTTATTGAGATGAAATAAAAAAAATAACAAATAAATACTGTTCAGGGAATGTGGAAGGGTTGCGCGTAAAATGAATGTGAGATAGATTTCGATATTTGTGTATTTATTGAGATGTTACTCGCTCGGGTGTTAGACCGATTCTGAACACAGCAGAGATGCCGCTTGGCGCGCTATCGCTGTTACCCCCACCACTCTCGCAGTTGAGTTGCTGAAAAAGACTGAGCGCTTCACAAGCAAATATGCCGAGCCTCGGAACGCGAAAATACTTAATTCTAACACTCCCGCTATTTGAGTGTTTTCGATGTCTTTATCATAAATATTTTTTTTGTTTGTTTTATTTATTACAATGTTGGAGCTATTACATTAATCTCAGTACGCATCAAGTTAAATTTTTCGAAACTTAGAGCCTTTGTAAACATATCCGCGCACTGCTCTTTCGTATTTACATATACGGTATCAATCGAACCATCACGCAATTTCTCGCATATGAATTGATAGCGAACGTCTATGTGTTTGGACCTACGGTGAAATTCCGGATTACGGGTTAATTTAATCGCACTTTGATTATCCACTAATAGAGTCGTTGGTCCAACGCATCCACGTCCGATATCGTACAACAACTTACGCACCCAAATTGCTTCCTTTGTAGCCTCACTTGCCGCTATGAATTCTGCTTCAGTCGTGCTGAGACTTACAGTGCTCTGTCTTCGTGACGACCAGACTACGCAATTACCGTTTAATAAAAATACATAACCGCTGGTTGATCGACGGGTTACAATGTCTCCAGCATAGTCCGCGTCCGAGTATCCAACGAGTCCGTCATCCGCGCCATTATTACGAAACAATAACCCTAAGGAACTTGTCCCTTTTAAATATCGTAAGATTCGTTTAGCTGCACGCCAATGCGACTCGTCATAATTATCAAGGTACCTGCTGACTACGCCGACAGCATACGTAATGTCGGGTCGTGAAATCACGGATAAATATAACAGAGATCCGACTAGTTCGCGATAGGGAAGTTTTGACTCGTTTTTTGCAGTTGGATACGTTAGCTTTTCGCTCGGGTCGGCGGGCGTTTTAACGTCGTTCGCGTCTACCATTTCGAATCTTTTTAGAATTTTGTTAATGTATGCCTCCTGACTTATGAAAATATAATTATTGTGGTGCAAAATCTCCATGCCAACAAAGAAATTCAGGTTAGTTACGGTAATGTCGAACTCTTTCGTAAGAACGTCTACTAACTCGTTGAGTACGTCGCGATCGCTACACAATAATAACCCGTCGTCGACGTACAGTGCCAGGTATACTTTATGACGTTTAAATAGGCCCGTATACACGCATTTGTCCGCGCTACTTTGCACGAAACTTAAACTTTTAATGAATGTATCAAACCTCTCGTTCCAACAACGTCCAGCTTGTTTTAAGCCATATATCGCTTTCTTAAGTTTTAAAGCGAAAATTTTACTGTCTATGTTTAGTCCGTCTGGAGCTCGCATGTACAACGTTTCGTTCAACTCGCTATTTAAGTATGCAGTACTCACGTCGGAATGTAAAGAACAGAGTTTCTCATCCACAGCTATCGATAACAATGTTCGGACGGATTCGAAGCGAACTACAGGGGAGAAGGTTTCACTATAGTCCACACCGGCCTCTTGCGAAAAGCCCTGCGCACATAACCGTGCTTTATAGCGACATTGATCTGTTTCTTTTGTAGATTTGATTTTAAAAACCCACTTGTGACCTACGAGCCCTCTGCCTTCCGGTTTTTCTACGATTTCCCATGTTCCGTTTTTCGCGTGAGCTTCGAGCTCCTCTTCGATTGCTTTTTTCCAAAACGGAGCGTCTGCGCAACTTAACGCGTCGTTATAGTTTTTCGGCAAATCGTATAACTTGTCATAAGCAACGTCGCAAACAAACCGATCTGGTGAGCGCAGACTCTCGCGGGGTCGTAAGCTGTACCGAGTCCGCTCGACTCGGGTTTGATCGTCGCGGTCTGCTTCGGCATTTACCTCGCGTGCATTTGCAGGTCTGCCGCGCTCTTCCACAGGAGGCTCGACGTTTCTACCGACACCAAGCCCGTTTTCGTCGTCTGCTCCGCGCTCTTCGTTCTCTTGAGCCTGACAGTGGCCGTTTCTTATATCGGTTTCTTTGTCGCACGCGCTAGTAATCGGGATCGAAACCATTCCTTCTTTCCGCGTTTTTCCACGAATTTTCGTTGAATAGTACGTTTCGCGAAATTGTTATCCGGGCGGTGTTCGAATCAAACAATCGGTAATTCTGCGAGTCGTTTTCATACCCGACGAGTGTTAATTTGACAGATTTCGCGTCCCATTTCTTCCTCGAGACGTCCGGAATTAATGCGTACACATCGCTCCCGAAAACACGCATGTGTGATAAGTCCGGTTTCTTATTGTACCATAACTCGAAAGGAGTTTTTGTGGGTGACCTCGTCCCAATCGTTCGGTTTAGCGTGTACACGGCAGTGTTTACTGCCTCGGCCCAAAGGCGTTGCGGTAAAGTTCGCGCTAACAACATAGTACGAGCGCATTCTACTACGGTGCGTATCTCGCGTTCCGCTCGCCCGTTTTGCTGCGGCGTGTAAGGAGCCGAAAACAAAAGTTTGATACCTTTAGCGGCCAAAAAATCTTTAACGCGGTTGTTCGTGTATTCAGTACCGTTATCTGCACGGACGATTTTCACTTCCTTGTCGAATTGATTTTTCACATGTATGATATGATTTTTCATGTATGATATTTTTTATTAGATGAAGACAAATGTACATCGCCTTTGCATCTTTTTTGGTCCAATCCGCGCGGATTGCGGCGTTTGCTTGAACGTTTTCTGGCTTAGGTTCAGTGCCGTTCACGATGTCCATCAGGCCTTGAGAGACAAAAATCGCTCTCATTTGGAATTTCCATAATTGGAAATTTTGGCCGTTAAATTTTGTCACGTTCCTCAAATCCGGTGCGTTAGCGTCCGACATAATAGTTGATTTGCTGAATAACGAGGGTCTGTTAAACTAAATCACTCGAGCGAAAAATGTGTTGTACGAATACGCGTGGACGCGAAAAGTTTCTTCGCACTCTCACAAACAAAATCTCACTGTAAAAACACTTGTCCCTTTCTGAGCCAATGTGTGGCTGGGCCCATAACCTGTTCAGGGAATGTGGAAGGGTTGCGCGTAAAATGAATGTGAGATAGATTTCGATATTTGTGTATTTATTGAGATGTTACTCGCTCGGGTGTTAGACCGATTCTGAACACAGCAGAGATGCCGCTTGGCGCGCTATCGCAGTTACCCCCACCACTCTCGCAGTTGAGTTGCTGAAAAAGACTGAGCGCTTCACAAGCAAATATGCCGAGCCTCGGAACGCGAAAATACTTAATTCTAACAAATACAATAACACTTATTATAGTTTGAGGTCGTTATACGCACGAAGATTGAGTCGTAAACGTCGACTCAACACGAGAGGGGAAAGGGGTACACGAACTAACTATCTTAAAAATAATCGAACGACCACGTTAAACAAAATAATTAATAAATGATAATGATTGCTCGCGCGAAAAGTGGTACCACTTATTTATTCTACTTTATTCTCTCTTCGGCTTACGAATACGCAGAAATAGAGTACTTCCTCTCTCTCGCTATTTCTTTGCCGTTTTAATGAAACACTACACCAGAATACACCGGAAAATAACTCACGGTATAACGATCAAATAACAACCGGTAAAACCACACGGAAAACTTGTAGAGAAAAACTATCTTAACCGGGATATATCGTCACACGTGTCGTCGTGATATCTCGTGTACTTCGGTAGTCCTGCGCGCGCGACTCTCTCCCGAATTCTGATTCTCATTGCGCGGGTATCAGCCGTTCGAGTCGTTGGCTATACCTATATCTATATATAGCGCTCGTGTTTACCTACCTAGTTCGTATAATGGTGATTGAATATCACTTACCATTACAGCGTTTATCCAAAAAATTCACCAGATAATCATGAAAGCGTGATTTTAAATAAACTATCATTCCATGTTGATCCGATGGTATTTGTTATTTTATTTCCTTCAGGAGATTTAGGCTGGAGTCCAATTTTGAAACGAAATTGAAATACTTGTAAGAAATTATCAACTTTACAGTATTATTCTTACAGACTTGCATATAGAATTAATTCTAAATTTGATCCTATATTATGTTGTGGTCGTTTAACACAACAATATTTTGAATTAACAATATTGCTTATATTATTATAGAAAATAATAGATTAAATTTCTTTCGTTATAATCAAAAACAATTAAGAATTGAATGTCGTCAAGGATTAATAGATCATGTTGAAAAATGTGCCTCAAATAATTCTGTAATCCTTGAAAATAATGAAAGGTTAGGTAATATTTTCATTTTGCCAGCAACGCATATTGGTAGTCCGAGACATATACATCAACTGTATCAAGATGCTATGACCATTAATAGAGAAATTGGTAGACCAGATTTATTGATAACTGTAACTTGCAATCCAAATTGGCCAAAAATAAAAAAAGTTCTTGCAATATTTCCTCCAGGTACTACATGTATTGAAATACCTAATATAGTAGCACGCTTATTTTTTATTAAATTACGTGCTATTTTGAGTGATATTTTAAGTGGTATTATATTTGGAAATATTATTGCATATATATATATACTATTGAATTTCAAAAAAGAGGATTACCTAATGCACATTTATTGTTTGTTCTTGATTATAAAAATAAACTTCTAAATCCGAAAAACATTGATAAATTTATTAGTGCTGAAATACCTGATGACGAAAATCTACGAGAATTAGTCATTAAACATATGTTACATGGACCACATTCAGAAAATACACCCTGTTACGATTACAAAAATAATAAATGTTCCAAAAAATTTCCAAAAAACTTTACTGATTATACATATTTTGATGAAAATTGTTTTTCTCATTATAAAAAAAGAGACAATAGTAATAAAAATTATGAATATAATAAGAAAGTAAATGGAGAAATTATTAAAGTAAATAATTCAATAGTAGCACTTTATAAATAATACTCTTTTACAAAAATATAATTGTCATATTAATACCGAAATTTCATATTCTGTAATGAGTATTAAATATTTGTATAAATATATACTTAAAGGTTCTGAAAGAGCATACATAGGTTTACAAAAAAAAAAGATGAAATATTTGATGAAATTACTGATTATATTGATGCGCGGTATATAAGTCTTATAGAAGCCGCTTGGAGAATTCATACAGTAATTAGATTAGCAGTGCATACGGAAAATCAACAGCAAATTATTTTTGAGAAAATAAAGAAAAAGAAGCTTTAGAAAAGAATAATAATACAACTCTTACTTTATGGTTTCAATTAAATTTATGTGATGATAATGCAAAAAATATAAAATATTCACATATACCAAAATTTTATTTATTTAATACAACAACAAAAACGTGGGTTAAAAGAAAAGTTTTTTCTAATGCTTTAGGTAGATTATGTAATGTTAGTATTAAAGATACAGAAAGATTTCATTTAAAATTAATTCTTAATCATAAAAAAGGAGTGACATCTTTTAATGACTTAAAAACAAATGATAATATTTTATACAAAACATTTAAAGAAACAGCTATAGCCATGGGATTAGTAGAAACCGATGAACAAATTTTAAAAATTTTTGAAGAAGCTGCAAGTATTATGATGCCAAAAGAATGTAGAAAATTTTTTTCGTGGTTTTTAATTCCTGATACTTCATCTTCAGCTTGTAAAATATGGGATAATTTTAAAAAAATTTTATGTGAAGATTTCAAAGAAAATAAGGAATGTAATGCTTTAAAACATATTAATAAAATTTTAAATTTAGAAAATCTTTCTATTTCCGATTTTGGATTACCAGAAATTATTAATAATGAAAATGAAGTAGATTTAAATGCTATAAAATTAATGAAAGACGCAAATATGAATTTATTTATTGATCATAAAAATAAACTTAATGAATATCAAAATAAAATATTTAATTATATTACACAATCAAATAATAACATGATTTTTATTGACGGGCCTGGCGGTACAGGAAAAGCTTTTCTTTATCAAACAATTATTTATTATTATTTAGGGCAAGGAAAAAATGTTATATCTATGGCTTGGACTGGTATTGCATCAATTTTACTATCAGAAGGTATGACGAGTCATAGAACTTTTAAATTACCGTTAGATTTGTCAAACATAGAAACAATTTTTCTAAAATTAAAATCAGATAAAAAAAATTACGTGAATGTGACATAATAATTTGGGACGAAGCATCTATGATACCTAAAAAAGCATTAGAAATAGTAGATTAAACTTTAACAGATTTTTGTTTAAATGAAAAAATTCCATTCGCAGGAAAATTAATAATTTTGGGAGGTGATTTTAAACAAATTTTACCTGTTATTAAAAACGGTTGCCGAAATTCAGTAGTAAAAGCATCTATAAATATTCTAATTTATGTCCAAAATTCACTGTTTCAAAATTAAATAAAAATATGAGATCGTGTAATAATAGTCTTCCAAAATTTTTATTACAAATCGGTGAAGGAAACCTAACCTCATTAAAAATTAAAGATTCATGGAAAACTGATGATATTTGCGAAAAAATTTATGGTTCTATTATAACAAACACAAATGATCTATCAAATAAAGCTATATTAGCGTGTCATAATGAAGATATATATAATTTAAATATAAAAGTATTAAACAAAATTCATTCAAAAGAAAGAATTTATTTGGGTATTGATTATGCAACTGCTAAAGGTGTAGATCAGAGTGATGAAAGTATGCAATTAAATTATCCAATAGAATATTTAAAATCTTTTAAGCTTCCAGGACTACCATTCCATAAATTAATTTTAAAAATAGGTGCGATTGTAATGCTTATAAGAAATATAAGCATTAATGATGGTTTGTGTAATGGGACGCGTTTAAAAATCATCGAGTTATATAAATATAATATAAAAGTTATGATTGTAACCGGAAATAAAAAGGGAGAAATTGCATTTATACCAAGAATAACTTTAGAAGCAGGTGAATTTTCTAAATTACCATTTATTCTACATCGGAAACAATTTCCTGTAATATTAGCGTTTGCAATAACAATTATTAAATCCCACGGACAAAGTTTTGATAGTTTAGGAATATATTATCGTAGACCTCTATTTTCGCATGGTCAATTATATGTAGCTCTTTCTCGGTGTAAAAATCCAAATAATTTATATATTGAAAAGAACTCTGAAAACCAAAATGAAATTGAAAATATCGTCTGAAAAGAAATTTTCGAATGATTTTATGTTCATATAGCCATGTCAATCAAAAGAAAACAAATTAATAGTCACGAAGAAATTGTTAAAAATAAACAAACAAAAATTGATTTTTCCGAGATTCCATTAACGAATAATGAATTTAAAAAAAATAAAGTTCATATTGGTGATAAAAGTGTGTAAGTATTTATCAAATGATACAAATATTACAAGTATTATCTTTGTTCAACGTAATATAATATAAAAATTAAATTAAAAATAATTATTTGTATAGAATGGTTGTTGGTTACGTAGAATCAGTAGATAAGACAAAAACAATTGCGTCCAGAAATACCGATAAAAGTTATGAAATTTTTAAATTTGTATTAAATAATAATGACGGTTCCAAAATTCAGTGTAATGCCTGTATTGGAGATGCCTGTATTGTATTCTTGTAGATAATTCTTTTAGAAACAGTAATGGCTAAGGAACCCTCAAATTTTAACAGTGGAAATATGAAATATGAATTACATTTGAAAAACTTTTCAAAAATTACTAATTTAGGAGAATTTGATATCCGAAGAAATACAACAAATTTAAGTGTTATTGGTTTTGATGAAATTTCAAAATTGCATAGATATATAAGTGAGAAGAAAATGTATATTTATATAAAATAATGATTAAATAAACAAATATTTATTCATTAGAAACAGAAGATTATTTAAGAAATGAATTTGTTAACAATAATCAAAATAAATATTTGGGCTCCATAACTAACGGAAGAAATAAAATAGATATAAATCAAAATTCAAATTTTAAAAGAGGGTGCAAATTATGAATTATTGGGGAAATAGAAGATACAGGTTATTATTTGAAAGTAAATAAAATATTTTAAATAGTTCTCAAATTAATAGGAAAATTTATTTATTTTAGAAGAAAATTTTATTATGTTAAAAGTACAAAATATCGAGGATATAGAACTTTTAGAAGATGATCCTTTGCCATTACATAAATTAATTCTAGGAGGTGAAGTATTATTTAGATCAGTTTAAAAATTTGAATTATTAATAAGTAATCAAGAATACTACTTACAAGGAAAGAACCAATCCTACGGAAAACGGATCTTTACAAAACTCTAGGATGTGATTATAAAATATGAAGAAAACCGGAGTTAAATTCTTAATTCTTTCATTTTTTATCTCAAGCTTCTTTTTTCTTAAACCATGCCTACTCAATCTCAGATTTTTCGTTATTTGTTTACATCTATCGTAAAAAAAGCAGTTGTAAGCTATAACTCCAGCTTTCTTCATATTTTTATAATAAACATCATATCTTAGAGTTAGGTAATGATCCGTTTTTAGTAGAGTTGATTCTATTCTTGTTGGTAAGTAAATACAATTTACTATTTTAGGTAAGTTAAATTTTGATTAAATTTATAATTATTTATTATAATGTAAATTATAAGTTAAAAAAATTCATATTATATCAAAAGGCGCGATAGCGCCTGGACGCAAGTATGCAGGCGCGTAAGCCCTTATTGTACAGCTAACTAACCCCTCAGATTTTTTATATTTTCGTAAATTTAAAATTATACTATCTATTTATGCAACGACAAATCTCACATCTAATTTTTATATAAGTTTTCACTTTACAATAAATCCGGTTTGAATTCATAAGTGCATAGTGAAGAAATTCGATGTTATTAAAGTTGCTTGCTGAAATCCGATTCTCGAATTTTGCTTTTTCCACTTTCTTTTTCATTCGATGGAAACAAAAAGAGATAGCGTCATAGGAGATGCGAAAGATAGAAAGAGACGAAATTTTTTCCAGCCCGTGAGAGAATGCCTACGCCCTACAGACGTAAAAACTGTTGGCAAGTTGTTTGAGAAGTGGCCGCAAGGGGGAGCTACTGCGCTACTCTCAGCATTACACACATCGTATGTATATAGATATATTTCATAGTGTCAGAAAGAATAATAAAAATATATTATATATTTCATAGTGTCAGAAAGAATAATAAAATATATTATATATTTCATAGTGTCAGAAAGAATAATAAAAAAAAGATAAAGATTGTTGTTGACTATTTGAGATAATGTAAAAGAAAAATGATTGATTCCCAAGGAGAAAACGAGATGAATGTTAATGGTAATGCGTAGTCTTTAAAAATACCTGAATTCAAGCCGAAAGACAATCCAAATCGATCAATAGAAGAGAGTTCCTTCGCAACTCTTTTTCCTAAGCACAGGGAAAAGTATTTGAAATGAAAGAATGTTGGCCACTGGTACAAAAGGCAATTGAGCGAGCATTTTGTCAAAGCAGAGTTAGACCTTATATTCTCGTTTAATGATAAACACTCTCACCAGGTAATTATACTTTTTCTTTTCACATTGTCAATTAACTGTTAACCTCTTACAAATTTCAACCTCCGTTAATTTAATTTTTTTAGTTATCATAAAAAGATAACTATTTATTATTTTTTTTTTAGATATTATAGACTATTTGAGCCTAAAGATTTGAAAGAAAAATGACTGATTCCGAAGGAGAAAACGAGCTGAATGTTAATGGTAATGCGTGGTCTTTAAAAATACCTGAATTCAAGCCGAAAGACAATCCACATCAATTACTAGAAAAGAGTTCCTTTCGACTTTTTCCCAAGTACAGGGAAAAGTATTTAAAAAATGTTGGCCACTGGTACAAAAGGCAATTGAGCGAGCATTTTGTCAAAGCAGAGTTAACCTCTTACAAATTTTAACTTCCCTCAATTTAATTTTTTTTAGTCATCATAAAAAGGTAAAGAAGGTGTGAAAATCCGCAAGTATAGTGTTTTTACTTCTTGGAAGGTGTTTTTAATTTCAGTACTTTTAAATGCAGAAAACTACTTATTATTGTGTTGTATAAGTTACATATAAAAAAGGTGTAATTAAAGAAAAAGTATCTTTAAAGCACATGAATTAATTGGTAAAATTATGTAGAATCTTTATAAATACATAGTGAAGTGGTATAATAATTATTTATTAAATTCATTCATAATTATTAATTTACTGTTACCGTACTACTATACTGCTGTATATATAAAATAAAATAATATCTAATTAATATTTTATTACCAAACATAAGTGAACAATTAGTATTTTAATTTATCAGTAAATATCAATGTAATTTTTTTAAAATATTTTTTTTAAATATTTTTTACAAAATTGTTTTGTACAAATGTTTTTTCTTGAACACTAGTAATATTTCTATTTATTTACAGTTACACTTTTCTTTTGCTTTTTCAGTCCTTTATTCACTTTCTTCTTGAATTCGTTAATGTCAATATCATCTTTTGGCTGAACAACTTCTACTTTACTCTCTTCAGGAGGTACAAATGCCTTAGCCCTTCTCTCCTCTCGTTTCTTAGTAGTCTCTTTGTGCATTGCTTCTTGTTCCTTTCGTTTTTTGGCTCTCCTTTGTTCTTCCTTAAGGAAGTATTCACCGAGGGGGTGGAAAAGGTGTGTATGGTTTCTTAATTTTTTTATTCCTTGGAGTTTTTCGTATGCTCACATGTTTTCCTTGTAGTTTAAACTGTCATACTCCCTTCTATAAGGTCCAACTGTGCTTCGACAAAATGCTCGCTCAATGCCTTTTGTACCAGTGGCCAATATTCTTTCAAATACTTTTCCCTGTACATGGGAAAAAGAGTCGCAGAGGAACTTTCTTCTATTAATCGATGTGAATTGTCCTTCGGCTTGAATTCATGTATTTATTATTACTCATTGCAGTTTCTTCATGGTATTATACTTTCATAAATGTAAAGGAATACATTAGTAAGTCAGAATTAACACATATATGAAGCGTTTAACCAATGGTGGTGCAAGTATTATTTTATTATTTAAAAGAATAAAAAAGAAATGTCCATTTTATTAGTATTGCAGAAATTAATTATGCACAAATTAATATCATTAGAATATTATTTATTTATTACTGTAAAACATGTGAGGACCAGAAATGAAAAATAATAGTGTAAGATACTTTTCATATAAAAAAGTCTGTATTCAGATTGGTAGAAATTTTTGCATGGTTCAAAATACTTGTCGATTACAGTTTGATTTCAGTGCTTTCAATTGCAGAAACTTTTTACGAAGTTTAAGTAATATATATGAAAATGTTTATATAAAATATAAATTTAAAATATAAATTTATGGTACGATTCAAAACACTTGTTGATTTAAAAAATATTTAAAAAAATGTTTAATTAAAATTCAAAGAAATAGATAAAATAAGGTAGTTAGAAATTAAAATTATTTATTTATTAGATAACAATGTCAGATTGAATTGCAGAATTTATTTATCAGATAACAATTTTCAAAGTTTGATTAGAATAACACAATACTTGCGGGTTTTGACACCTTCTTGGAATAAAATTTACAGTTAAAGTTTATATTTATGAATTTTGTTTATAATCATTTTTTTGGCATAACGTGGTGTATGGCTAACGGCGATGGGTTTCCTCGTTATGTTTTTAATACACATCTATCTTTATTTCATAATTTTTATTCTTACTTCATTATACTAAAATTTTGGTAATCTTTTATTTATAAATTTTATTTTTATTTTAATATGCTAAATTTTTTGTATAAAACCCAACGCGCCATAATAGTACCTCCAGGGTGGTGTGGAAATCTTTTTAATAATAATATGATGATAATATATTTATAATATATACATTTCCTTTATATTATATATATATGTATATTTCATTGTGAAAGGGGGGGGGGTTGGCGCGCGACGCGCGCATGGGGGCGATGCCCCCCCAGTATATATACAAATTATATATTTTAATAAACAAATTTATTCAGTTGTCATTTTTCTTATTTTTCTAAAGACTATTTATCTAAGGTTAAGTTACATTAATTTAGCATAAAAATAGCATTGATTAATCATCTATTTTAACTGTTAGAATTTGTATGCAAAGTGGTTTCTCCTTCCGTATTCTAAATCTAAGTTAGGACATAACTTAAAAAAGTATAATGTAGAAATGATCTATTGAGAGCTTCAGTGCGAGAGGGAAGGAGCGTAAGTGGTTTAGGAGGATGACGAGAAGAAGTGTGTGAGATAGATGAGGTGTTGCTAGGTATGATGAAGTAATCAGCAAGATGGCAAGGTGAATTATGAGCAATAACAGTAAAAGCTGGAAGTCTGGACTCGACTGACAGCCATTTCAGACCTAGCCTAAACGAGGTTATGTGCTCTCTTCTAAGAAGATTGCCCCATACAAATCTCATCGACGTCATTGTAGACCGCACAGGCATAATCAGAGTGCATCATTATTAAAGTTTCTACCAAAATTTTCTAAATTTAAGAGGAAAAGCCCGCTTATAGAAACGAAGAGAGTGCAGAACTCCATGCACTTGTTGAGAGATCGATAGAACACATCTGGACCAGTCGAGTAGATGATATCTTATACCTAACGATTTGACTTCGTTCTCATATCTCAAGAACCATGATATAACTCTAACTCTCGGGGCAGTGCCAATGTCGATAATTGGAACATAAGCTTGACTGCCCAGGAACTTCACTTTCGTTTTATATGCATTAAGTTTTATACCGCTCGAGACAGCCCAAAATGCAATAGGATTTGCATCATGAGTGAGACACTGGTTACACAGTTCCAGGTCTGCAGGACTGAACGAGTAGTACACCTTGCACGATTATTTACAGATGAGGGTGAAGAAAGAGATCAAGCCATGAGTGAGAAACTGCAGTTAATGTTGCGTGATGGATTGACTTCGAAGAAACGAGAGTGAGACCAAGTGCTGGTAGATTAGCACACATCATGGCAGCTACACCATAAGTGTTTTTCATGTCTATGTTGGAGTAACCTGTTAGCACAATATGATCATGTAATTGAATTGCGTCCGAGAGAGTATCAAAGAAAGAGGATGGATAGACAGCTGAAGGTCTCCGATAAACGACGACTAATAATGGAGAAAAGCAGTTTCCCGACAGCTGGAGAATAAAAAACTCAGTAGAATTTGAATATATAACCTGGAAGACACACTACATCAGAGGAGCAACGGTCGGAAAGAAACGAGTCAGTAATTGCAACAACATGAAAAGATTTGGGATGAACTAATGACTCAATGAAATAAGTGTGTTTTAAAGTGATTAATGTTGACATGAAAAATGGAAAATGATTTTGTTTTTGATGAGGAATGATTAATTCGGTCAGCGTGATCTCATTGACAGTCACGACCAGAGTGACCAATTGGCGATTTTTTTCCTTTTCTCTCTAATCGCCATCTGGCAACCCTGGTCACGACGTGGCACTGGGGGAAGAGCAATGAGATCAGATTTGGAATTCAGGTGAATTAGAGGTCCGTCCCTTACCTCACACATAACTACTTTTAATTTAATGATGACAGGTATCACATAGCCTAGTTCTGTTGATCTACGAAGCCCTTTAGTCCACAGTTCATGTACGTTTTGGGCGTAATGGTGTAAGGTACAATGAAGAACCACTCCGAAAATAGTGCTCGCTATTTTGTCCTTCAAAACGTAAACTTTTACAAAATAGTTCATGGACCGACGGTGAGGACAGCCGAATAACGAGGCCTCTGGTAATCGGTGATCAAATCCCCTCTAAAATTTGTGTAAAATCGCAAGCTTTGGCGTCCCCTTAAACATTGTTCAAGAAAAGTCTGAGCGACGACGCAGAGAAGTATAAATCTATATACGGATCCATAACCCCGTTATAGAATGGCACTCAACAATAACGAACATTCTTCGATCACGTTAGGGAATTAAGTAAAAGATACCTATATTAAATAAAATCTTGATGCATAGCGTTTAGCGGAAAATTCGCATAATTGTATTTTTCGGTAGGAAACGAATAGATAATGTTATATATGAACGTAACATGAAAATTGAAAAATAAATAAACAGCGAGTAGTGTTTGTTTACATGCGCACTTCGAAGTAAACAAGGTATATTTTCAGTGTACTTAAATTACAACGTGTTAGAGAAGGACAGAGTATTTAAAATTTTATTTCAAATATTTCGGGATCTCTCAAAATTAATCGCATGTATATCATTCAAACTTAATTGATTTTGGTTTTTATTTCTCAGTATCCATGATATAATAAAATGATTAAATAGAAAACTGTAGAAATAATATAAATTTTAATTCAGTTAATGCACTTACATTATCACGTTAGATAAAGAACTTAAAATACAATTCTTTTTTTTGCTTTCTCTCTAATTTTAACATTATTTTACATTTTTACATAGGTATAAAAACGTTACAAATTTAAAAATCAGATTATTAAATAAACAATTTCAACAATTTATATGCAAATTTAACGATAATGGCAAAAGGCGATACGCGCATTTTTGTGACTTTCCATCAGTTTTAAGCTTTAGCTTCTCTCACCCATTAATCGCTTATAGTTATTAATTATTTAGTACCATCATTAATTTTAAAAATTTTTATAATTGCAAAGAATTAACTAAAGATTTACGAGAAATAAATTTATTTTTCTTCAGAGTTTTAATAATAATGGTATTATCTTAATAAATTATTAAACGCTAATTTTACGAAAGTTGAACATGTTTTTTCTGTTTTTTTTTTCAATTATATTAATTAGCACAAATTATTTTTTTATTCTGTTCTTATATTTGGCGTAGTCGCAAGCAACAAATTACATTTAAATTATAATTGGATAGTTTTGTCAATATATTATTGAAACAATAAAACTTTATTACAAAATTAACCTGCGCCAATAAATATAAATTAAAATAGTTCGCGATCTTCGCATAAACTACACATTTCTTTTTATTACTATTATTTTCTTTATTATTTTACAAAAACATAAAATATTTTTAGACCGCAGTAGAAAATTTTTTTTAGTGGCATGCTTCCTATTAAGCTTGCGACTACGGCAATGAGTTCTAAATATATTAAACAAGAAAAATAAAAGTAAAACAAAAATGGCGTCCTTCGATGTTACGATAGACATGGAAATTAACGAATGGATTCTCAACCTACTAGAAGAGCAAATGGACGAAATTCTATTTGAATTAGAAATGAAATATGTAGGTGCTCAATATGCGAAAGACGATAGGCTATACAGACTATTGCAACGCAATTACACTACCGTCCATTAATATTTGGCCACCTGATACAAAAATAAGGTAAACTTTAAAATTTTGTTTCTACCGTAAAAATTGACGTACAAAAACCAGTCGGCTACCATTTTAAAGCTTATTGTAATAGCCTTCAAGCTCTTTAGGTTAATTAATACTAATATTTTAAACATTTATGTCTACAATAAACAAATTATAAAAAATCATTTTTAGACCACTGTATATAATTTGATGCCAGTCTTTAAAAAATGAAGCTGTTCGTGTAGTTTCGTTTGATGAAAAAGAAATTTAGAACTTGTTGGATTTAAATTATTAACTATATTTAATAAAATAAAATATATTCAAAATGTATAAACGGGTTAATTCTTTAGACCGCTATTTTAGGCGTCTAGCGAGCAACTAACTTGAAAATCGTAGTCACCTCGAAAGGGGTAAGCTCACCGCGAAAACAGTAAAGGTCGAAAAACAACGAGAAAAAAGTATTTATGGTGTTCGGTCCACTTTAAACGTAAACATACTCGTCGCAAATGAGTTTACACAAATTGCCAAAATAATATATTATCGGCTGGAACATACCGCCCGCCACGAAATATCGAACAGAATATTTTGTAATACTCGCATAATGAGCACAATGTAACGCACAAGAAAATGAATAATACATAGTAAAATAAGCTTAATAACTAGTTTGACAAATTATTGAACGAGATTCTATATAATAAAAAAATACATAGAGCTTAAAAAGTAATACTAAGGAAAATTTAATTATAAAATGATTATAAAGCTATCATCCGTCTCCTTCCTGGATATCGTAATACGGTTTGAGCCATTTTGCACGTTGTTGTAATTCTGTAAGAAATTCCTTAGACCTTTTCTTCCAGAAATGATTGCGCATCAATACAACCAAATGCCACCTAGAACAAATGGTTCATTCATCGTTAATTTCATTAAAGGGTTCAGGGGGTGCTTTAAGCGCAGACCCAATTAAAAAATGCCTTGGTGTAAGGACTACTAAGTTTTCCTCTGAAGAACTAATCAAACTCAAAGAGCGCGAATTAAGGCAAGCTTCAATCATCGAAGTCACAGTAGATAGTTCTTCAAAAGTCAGTTTAGTTTTGCCAACGACTCTCTTTAAATGAAATTTAAAGGATTTAACACTAGCCTCCCAAAGACCACCAAAGTTAGGGGCGCGAGGAGGTATGTACGTCCATTCGATGCCATCCTGAGCGATTTGAGCTGCCACAGTCTGGCTGAAAGCGGAGGTTTCAGAAAACAAATGCTGTAACTCAGAATCCGCGCCCTGGAAAGTAGTACCGTTATCAGGAAAAACGAGCTTACATAGCCCGCGTCGAGCCGTAAATCTACGAAACGCGGCTAAAAAGGCGGCTGAAGTATAGTTGGAAACAACTTCTATATGTACTGCTCGTACAACTAAACAAACAAAAAGAGCTACATAACCTTTGTATGCCTTTTGTCCACGACCAGGTGAAGCCTTGATCCAAAATGGGCCGGCATAATCGACACCTGTAAAACTGAAGGGCCTAGCAGGGCGAGATCGTATAGCTGGCAAGGGCGCCATTTGTTGCTCTAAAGTAGTCACTTTATAACGAATACAACGGACGCAACTTCGCACGATATTCCTTATGAAGTTTCTGCCTCGAATTATCCAATATTGTCGAAGTATATAACTTTGTACCAACGAAGGACCGCCGTGTATGGTAACGATGTGAGCTTTTCGAACAATAAGACTACTAACATGCGACTTACTAGGTAATATAACGGGGTGCTTTTCATCTTCGTTAAGGAAAGAATTTTGCAGTCTGCCTCCAACTCGCAATAAACCGTCGAGATCGACAATTGGATTAAGACGTCGTAATAGACTCGAGTGAGATACAGAACCTTTAAATAAAATAGAGTCGATGTCCGTTGAAAAGGCGGATCTCTGTACAAGACGCAGCATAATTTTTCGACCAGCAGAAAGTTCAGTAGCCGACAACCAAGTATTTCGTGGAGCTTTGAATTTCGAATTTTGTCTCCAACGTTCTACGTATGCCAATATTCGAATAATTCGATCTACGGATGAAAACTTATCAAACCATTCTGAAAAATCCTTTAACTTGGAGGTATTTGATACTAAAGCTGCAGTCTCCCTTTTGAATTCATGATCCGTCGTCAGCGAATCTTGGCAATTATCAGGCCAAAATGCAGAAGGTTTTTGCATCCAATCAGGACCATGCCACCAAAGAGTAGAATCTCTTAACTGATTGGGAGTCAGTCCTCTCGTAACGAGATCAGCCGGGTTCACGGCAGATCTAACGTATCTCCAAACTGCGTCGGGTAACAAGGTTATGATATCGCTACATGATTAGCCACGAAAGATTTCCATCGTGAAGGATGAGCCCTCAACCATGACAGAACAACGGTAGAATCAGTCCAGCAATTAACAGAAAGAGGCTTACGATCTAATTTACTTAAAAGATACTTAATTAAATGACAAAGTAGACTGGCTCCACAAAGCTCCATCCTAGGCAGACTAATGACCTTTATCGATGAAACTTTAGATTTAGCGGTAATTAACTTAGTTATGAAACCCTCTGATGATTGCACAACGATGTAAATACACGCAGCAAAGGCTCGTTCTGATGCGTCGCTAAAACCATGGATACTCCAGTTTGATGATTGATAAGACCCAAACCATCGAGGAATCCGAATAAATTGTAAATCAGTAAGCTGTTGACGAAAAGAAACCCAAGATTATTCAACAGCAAGTAAGACTGACTCGTCTCAGTCGAAACCTTGTAACCATAGATTCTGTAACAAGATTTTAACCTTTATTATCACAAGTGACAGCCACCCAATTGGATCGTACAGTCTCGCAATTTCAGACAAGATAGATGGTTTATTGATACGATCTGGCGAGCTAGGTTGACTGAAACAAAAACAAAATGAATCGTCAAATCGATTTACTCAGTTCGTGATCGATCGAGATATGATAAACGTTTGCCGTAGCGTTTTCTCCGGTACTTGATGGAACAGCGCCCATCAATATCCACCCAAGCGAGGATTGCATGGCAATGCAGGTACCTGGCAGTCCCCTTTCGATACCTGGTTGTAGAACAGTACCATAAACTTCAGCATTAAGAATACAATCAATTCTACCTGGTTGACCAAAGTTTGGATCAGCGAGTTGTAGATGCTTCAGTGCAGTCCAATCAGTTGAACGAACCTCGGTATTAGGTATGGTATTAGTCAAACGTTTCAGGACTAAGGCTGAAAAATTGAAAGATATAGATTTTAATTTAACATCCACTGATCCCCTATCTACAATAGATTCATAACCACCAATGCCTGATACAACAACATCTGTAGGTTTCTTACGTAGAGCTAAGGGTTGTACTACGTGTTCCGATATAAACGATTCTTCTGCACCTGTATCTAACAATGCTCGTACTGTCATGGAATTCCCGTTTCGCGCTTGAAGAATGATGCAGGCCGTAGAAAATAAGACTTTATGTCCACTGCCAGAAAAATAACACGCAGATGAATTCGGTTTAGTGGATTCCAAAGTCTCCGTTGAACGCCAGGCTTGGAAGGAATATGAACATCCTCTGGTACCGGACGAACGTCTCGATGCAATTTAGTATGGTGCCTATCTCCGCAAAATAGGCAGAGTCCTTGAGATGTACAGAAATCTGTAAAGTGTCCAGAATTAAGGCAATTGTTACACAAATTAGCATTAGAGACAATAGCAAATCTTTGATCAAGCGATGACTGCGTAAGTCTTGGACAATAACTCAGAAAATGAGCTTTTCCACAACAAGAGCATTTTACTGGGGAGCGCGTTTTTGTTGCCTTTTAAGTAACAACATTGGCACTCGAACATCTCTGATTTTTCTTAAACAAGAATTTTTGCGCTTCTTTTGGTTGGGAAATCTTCTGATTCGGTTGATTGGACATTGCAGAAGTCTCATGATCGATTTCAACCAGATCCAGAGTCCGAATTATATCTTCCAAGAAAGACTGGATATCTTTATAAGTAGGAAAATCGGCCAAGTTTTTTCGCTCCATCTCCTTAATCCAGTCGATACGAGTGCTTGGAGCTAACTTACTCTCTGTAAAATAAACAAAAATATCGTCCCAGTGATCAACGGGTCTATCTAAAATCCGTAGAGAGTTGATACTTTCGTTGACAGTATTCAGTAACTGATTAATGTGAGAAACAGATTCCTTAACTGCGCTTGGCAAGCGAGAAAATGCTTGCATTTGCACCGTGAACCTAAGATACTTATTATCGTATCGACGACAAAGCGTATTCCAAGCTGATTCAAAATTCGCACCCGTCAATTTGAGGCCTCTTAGTTTCTCGGCAGCTTCTCCGGTTAGACAGTTGAACAGATGTTGGAATTTAATAACAGGATCAATAGTCGAATCATTTCATATTAAAGATGTAAACTTTTCATTGAATATCTCCCACTCTCTTTGATTGCCGTCGAAGCGAGGAAGTCTTAATTTCTCCAAGGCAGCTTGCGTGGGCATCGTTGCAAACGAATTGGATGAGGCATTTGGCGCGTTAGGTGACGTCGATTGATTAGCAGCAGACCTAAACATTCTTGACCGCTCTGTGTACCATGCCTTGGCTGCTAAATATGCTGTCATTGCCTCATTAAATAGGTTAGCTTTGAAATAGTTCCGAGCCTTTAGTGCTTCAGAATACCTCTGCAAAAGATAATCACGCTCAGTAAAACGTTACCAATAGTCATCGAGTAAATTGCAACGAGCATCAAGATCAGCAACGGATAACGTACTAGCAGTTGATCCTTGAGTTATGCCTCGCAACTGTTCTATTAAGTTTAAAGTACGTTTTTGATCGGCTAAAGTAAGGTCCAATTCTTCAGACATTGTGATCGATTATAATTATTAAAGATAAAAGGAAACAATATAATTTGCAAGAAAATAAATGAGAAATGAAGAATTTTCTCTATTTATTTAAATTTTCTAGAATGCGAGATTAATTGAAAGTTTAATCCGCAAATACTAAATACAATAGTCAATAGTTTAAATGACAATAAATCAGAAGGTATTCGAAAAACAGTTTAAATTAGTTTTCGTGCCTAACTTAGATAGTAGTATACGTAATCAAAAATTAGACAAAGATAGAGCGAGAGAATTTGGTGTCTATCACCTCGAAGAATGCCGAGCGGAAACGCGACTAGTCGTAGTACCGAAAGCCCCACTCCTCTATCCTCTCTCGTCGTTGAGTTGCTCGCTAGCTATTGAAGTGGTGCACAGAGGTGCGGTGATGTGGTGGGGGTTGCCTCTCCTTTTCGCTTGAAAATACCTCCCCTTTATTCTATTTCCTTCTTTAACGGAATTATTTCAATTTGTTTATTGCAATTTATGAAGATTGTAATAAAATAGATAGTTTGTAATGATTATTTGATAGTTAAATCACTTATTTTTCACTTTGACTTTGATTTGTTGTAATCAGTTTATTTATCAGAGGCCTACGATGGCTCGGTCGGTAGGGCGTCGGGCTCGTAATCTGGAGGTCCCAGGTTCGATTCCCGGCCCCGGCCGATTGATACAAGCACCACTGGCGAATGTATTTTCAACAAGTGCTTTCTTCACCAAGACATCGTATGACCTCCGTCGCTGATTAGCACCGATTTGGGAGCATAAAAAGAGCGACGTTAAAATAATAAAAAAAAAAAGTTTATTTATCAATTATTAAAATAGTTAATATTTGAAATTATAATTTTACAAATTAAGTAGAATGTATTTTTTTTTAATATAATTTAATTTTCACCTTTCACTGATTAGCGCATTTGTAACTATACACAGCTGCATGGTCGACAAAGTCAGAATTTATTAATTCGTAAAATTATCCGTTTATAATCCGGCTCGAAGGACCAAAATTTGTTCGTGTAGTTTCGTTTAATGAAAAAGAAATTTAGAACTTGTTAGATTTAAATTATCAACTATATTTAATAAAATAAAATATATTCAAAATGTATAAACGGGCTAATTCTTTAGACCGCTATCTTAGGCGTCTAGCGAGCAACTAACTTGAAAATCGTAGTCACCTTGAAAGGGGTAAGCTCACCGCGAGAACAGTAGTCGAAAAACAACGAGAAAAGAGTATTTGTCGTGTTCGGTCCACTTTAAAGGTTGTGACGTTGTAGTTATACTACATGTCACTTCGAAAATAAAACAGCGAGACAAGGTATAGTATAGCACCTGTCAAGCTTACTATGCGAAGTAAGCGTGCTATACATACCAATCAAGTCCTAATAGACACACATATGCGAATGTGTGAAACCGGAATAGACTGATAGAGCGTAGTAAGCAGGAGAACTCGAAGCAAAGGAGATGCGACTCCTGACTGCGCACAATTGCACACACACACACACTGCTCCGTTGATCCAGCATCCTAATGCCTTGTCCAGCACCAGGAATGACCCGTACCGTATCCCCAGGTCCCATCCAGCCTTGAATGCCCTCTCCAGCACCCAAGAGAAGTCTACGATGTTGAGCAGCCCAGGTGAAGACTCCAGGCCTTGGAATGAGTGTAGCGCCCTTGCGCTCAAGCAACGGTGTACTGCCAACCAGAGTACCTGAAACGGTAATTAATTACCAAGTTGGTCGACTACTAAGGAACGAAGATGGAGAAGCTATAACCAAGCATAGCTTCTCCCAGGTATGTCAGCAGGACCAAAAGGAAAGGAGATGACAGGTCTAGTTTGAGGTTATGGCAGGGACAAGTAAACATCTATATAGAGCCCGAGGAAAGCAGATAAAGTACCTCGTCGGCACTCCAAAGGACTACGACGGTTCACCGCCGCCTGGCTCAACTCACTGAGGGCTGTTATGGGGCGCCGATGTGCTCCAGCTCTCCGAAAACTCCGAGCCGAGGATTCCGTATCGACGATATACGACACCTGTAATGAGGAAACTCGAGGAGCTCGATTTAGCCTAAAATCTAGGTAACGAGGAACGATCTAAAAGCTTACCTCGCAGATCGTATTCTCAGCAGGGCCGCAATTACTCGACCGCCATCCAGCACCAAGAAGTCAACGTCGTAGACGACATCTCCATCGAGGCAGCGAAACCTTGGCCCGAGCGGCCAGTACGAACCCAGCCGAGCGCGCACGACTCGAGACGCGAGAGTAAGCGCGCATGCACAATACGCATAGTTGAAACTCTCTCGCTTCGTGCGTGCCGATGATCGTGAGACTGCGACCGACCATCGAGATTGTGAGACGCAAAAACCGCAATTTTAAGGGCTACGTGTGTGTCCGAGGGATCCAGGAGACGAGCGTCCAAGTGAGCCGTGCTCCTTCCTCCCAAATCCAGCTTCCTTCAACTGTGTGTGCGTGTCGCGTAGTAGGTGCGGGACAGCCCGCAATCGCGCGAACGCGAGCGACCGCAGCCAACGTAACTGGCATTTTTGAACGGCAAAGCCGCTGCTTTGCCGTATAATACTCGTAAGCACATTAAGCGCAGTAAACCTGCAATCTTTTTAGCTAAGTTTGTTTGATTTGTGTTTTAATCGTGACTCTACCCTAATCCCCAGTGGACACGTCACAAGGTAAACATACTCATCGCAAATGAGTTTACACAAATTGCCAAAATATTATATTATCTTCTGGAACAGAAGCTATAAAAAAATTTTACGGGAAAAAATTGTAGCTTTTTTTATGCGCTATCGATTGCTTCTTTTTTTATTTTTGTAACTCAATTTTTACGAAAGTTATGGCAGTTTTTTCATAAAATTACATCTTTTTTCGCATCTGGATAACTTAAAAACATCAATAGATACAAAAAAATGTCAAAGAGAAAAAATGTGAAGTTTTTCCCATACAATATAAAAACAAGTTAGAAGTAATATGAAAAAAAAATTTTTTTCCTACTATTACAGATTTTTAAATTCCTTTATTTTATTTTTTTCTTTAATTTATTAACTATTTATACATAATAAAAATGTAATGAATAAATCACAAAAATTTGAACATTTGAACAAAATTTGCAAATAAGTTTATAATAAACTATTTAATAATTTAACATTCAATTATAAGTAAATAAATTAATAAATTATTAAAAAATAAATAAAATAATAAATGGAAAAAAATAAAATACAGGGATGTAAAAATCTGTAATAAGGGAAAACAAGTTTTTCTTCACATTACTTCTAACTTTTTTTTTTATATTGTACATGAAAAACTTCACATTTTTTCTCTTTGACATTTTTTTGTATCTATTGATGTTTTCAAGTTATCCAGATGCGAAAAAAAGATGTAAATTTATGAAAAAACTGCCATAACTTTCGTAAAAATTGAGTTACAGATAATTCTAATGCCACTCGTTCTGGTCAATTTTTCAAAAATTACTGCTTGAGTATTTTCACTAAAATTAATTTTTTGGAGCAGTTTTTGTAATTTTATCTCGCGATGGCTTCTTGTTGTTTCTTCATCTTTATCGCTCGATGGTATAAAATCCGCGGCGATATACACTACCGTCCATTAATATTTGGCCACCTAATATAAAAATGAGGTAAACTTTAAAACAAAAAACAGACGGGTACCATTTTAAAGCTTATTGTAATAACTTCCAAGCTCTTTAGGTTAATAGCATTAATACTAATATTTTAAACATTGAAATCTGCAATAAACAAATTATAAAAAATCATTTTTAGAACACTGTATATAATTTGATGCTGGTCTTTATAGAATGAAGCTATAAAAAAATTTTACGGGAAAAAATTGTAGCTTTTTTTAAGAGCTATCAATTGCTTTTTTTCTATTTATTTATTATTATTATTTATTTATTTTATTTATCTCGTAAGAGAATGATTTTTCGATTATTTTGCCGATATCTCCAATATTTACCGAGTTATTGGCCAAAATGCCGAATAGTATAAACAATTATTCACGGATAATTGTAAATAATCGCTATAGAGAAAAAAATCGTTAACACTTTTTGTTCTACACGCTGTGTACAGTTGAATACTTAAAAAAAATCGGGGAAATTGGCGGATTATCGGCATAGATCGATAGATATCGATAAACACAAATATCATCCGAACGTGGTGATTTTTGGTATATATACTCCTCTCGCCACCCCCTATTGAATTATATACCACAAATTAAAGTCGACGAACAATTGACGAATTTTTCGGGGCGGTAATTAGCTGGGAGATCAGGTTTCACGCAGAGTGGCACACGTCTGCAATCGAGTATCAGTATATATGAACCACATTAAAATCAATGTATAATTTGTAAATTTCTGGTTTTACTAAGTAGAAGATATTGTTTTTTGTGGAAATTGCTGTATCAACACTGGTTGCAATAATAAAAAGAGAACAACGTATGAATGGCATGTAGTATTTGATACTTCTTATAACTTTTAACAAACCGCGATGTTTCGTCGTAAATATATTGAAATTGCTGTATCAACATAGTTTACATAATAAGAGGAGAATGTATGAATATCCTATAATATTTGATACCTTTTTATAACTACTAACAAATTTTCGCGGAATTTTTTTTGTAAATAACGTAAAATGTAACCATTGATTGTGTGACACATGATCAAATATAAAATTTCTTAAATTATGTTCTTTATTTCTTTTATTATTAAAGATTTTCCCTAAATTAAATATTCAATCTCAAAAATAGTAACTTTGTCCTATTATAATTCCTTACCTTTCCTTAGGAATATGTAATTTGTAAGTGATTTATTAATAAAATCGACGTAAAGTAAAACTTGTATAAGTCATATCTTATCTTATATTATATTAAAGTGGATCGACTTTTGGTCTCCGGTTCTCCGGTTCTCCGGTTATTTAAAAATGCATTTTTATAGTTTCAAAGTTTCATTTTAATTGGACTTTACACTTTTGGGCCTTACATTTTTTGAACCTTACATTTTTTGGACCTTACATTTTTGGGCCTTATAAATTTTGGGCCTTACATTATTGGCAACGGAATTGTAAAGTTTTATTTTAATTGGACTTTACAATTTTAGGCCTTACATTTTGAGCCTTACATTTTTGTCCTCATAAATTTTGGGCCTTACATTTTTGGGCCTTATAAATTTGGACCTTACATTTTTGGGCCTTATAAATTTTGGGACTTACATTTTTGGGCCTTATAAATTTTGGGCCTTACATTTTTGGGCCTTATAAATTTATGGGCCTTATAAATTTTGGGCCTTATAAATTTATGGGCCTTATAAATTTTGGGCCTTACATTTTTGGGCCTTATAGTTCTTTTAAACAAATAGATATCAACTACTATGTCGATATTATTACCAGAAAATTATCTTAATAACAATAATTAAAATAATATTTGATTACGTAATTAAAATTAATAAAATTTCAACACTGGAACATACAATAAATCAAATTAATTTTTATTGTTTATTTTACAAACTTATTTTTGCAAAAACTTCAAATTACAATTATTATGTTATCAAATTAAATTACAATTATTATGTTAGAATTGTACTCTATTCACTTGTATATTTCATAAGATATATTTTTTTCAATATATCGTTTTTATTGTTTATATAATTTATAAATTCAGCAAGTATTCATCGAAATCATCTTTAACAGAAAAATTAAATCATATCATTAAATATTAAATGTATAATTAATTAAACATTAGATAAAATATTCAAATAAATATTACAGTTTTTAAAATGCCATTTCGAAGATTTATATCCAATATGCATATTGTCAGATATTATTGATATTATATATGTTATATCTGTAACAAAAACATTTTTATTATTAATTATAAATAAATTGACAAAGTCAAAACTATACCTTTTAACTTAATCATTAAGAAATACTACTGCTTTTTTTATTATTTCGATAGTCTTAATAAACTAATCAGGATACTGAAATACAAAAAGACTTATTATATTTCAAACAATAATAATTTAAAATGAAAATTAGATAATTTTATAATATATCTTGTGACTTTAATCGTATGGAATGCCATTAGATATATAATATTTTATTGATATAATATTAATTGGTATGCTGCTGCCGTTTGTTATTTTTATTCAGCGCTGCATTCATTGGAATGCTGCTGCCCTTTGTTTTTTTTTATTCAGCGCTGCATTTATTGGAATTATGAGTGTCAAACTACTAGCAAAGAATTTGTGCAAATATTGGCCCATTAGATGGAAAGTTTGGCCCTCTTTGTGTAAAGGTTGGCCCAGATTCTTTAAATGTTGGCCCATTTACAGAAAAGATTATTACAACATATTATTTACAACATATTATTATTGCAATATTAAATATTAGCAACGCAATTAAGTGCGCCTTAATTTAAGAAATTGCATGTGAAAAACAATTTTTTACTGGTTGAAAAATGTATTCCATAATCAATACAAAATGTTCCTAAATTGGCCAAAAGTGGGCTAAAGTTTGCCAAAACTGGAAAAATGTTCCAAATATTTCAATGTTGGTAAACATCGGCCCACTTTTGGCGCAAGTTGGCCCACTTTTAGCATACTTTGGAGCATTTTCATCGAAAATGTATTTCCACTAGGGTATGTATAATATTAGTATTTATAAAATATTAAATTTATATTAACTATATTTCATTCATTACATTGAAGCTACTTTCTTATAAACACTGTTTTCTAATAATTTATATTTTATTTTTTTCAGCTTTACAAAAAAATATTAATAAAAAATTTAAAATAATCGTTTAGAAAAATAAACAAAATTATAATTATTATTAAACAATTGAAACAAATTATTAATATTATTTTTATAATTGTGAATCATTTTGTAAAATAAACCATTTTTATAATGGGTTTGACGGAAATAAAAATATTAGTTGTAAAAACGATTGAACCATATAGCGACGATGCTTCAATGTTAAATGAGGAACACATATTAGAATTTAATAACATCCTTAAATCATGTACACCATTCAATATGCAAACAACTCTTTTAGTTCAAAAACAATATAATATTAACTCAGTTCAAATGAATAATGAATACATTCAATTGTTATTTTCTGGACAATATGAAAAAGGTCATTGTATTTGTATGTATTACAATAATAGAACGATACACATTTATGATAGTTTAAATGCTAAATATTTGCAAAATGAACATAAAGTATACATCAACAGATTATTTCCAGATAGTCAACAATTAAAAATTGTTTTTGAAACAGTGCAATTTCAAACCAATAGTTATGATTGTGGAATTTTCGCGACAGCTTTTGCTGTCTCTATTGTATTTAATTTATGCCCATGCAGTTTAAACTATGATATTTCCCAAATGCGTTCACATTTACTAAAAATATACGAAACACGTAGTATTACGATGTTTCCAATTTTACAAAATATAAACTATAATATTTCAACAATACCAATCAAAAGATACATGATTCATATTTGTTGAATTGATGAAAAAAAAATTGAATTTCAATGTAGCAGAAATAAAAATATTAGAATAAAATTTTCAACAGAAATTTAATTCTGAACAACAAACAAAAATGAATTTATATAATAAAGATAAAATCATTTCCGTTGATTCTATTACCCCAATGGAAATAGACTATGAAATACCAACTTATAGTTCATTTTATCAAAAAAATAAAAATAAACAATTTAATGATATAGAAATAAAACAGCTAAAAATAAAACAGCAAACTATGATAAAAAGGCAAACAATTAGATGTATCGATATAAAAAATGAACGAGAAAAAGAAGCGTTGCATAAAAAAGAAGCTTATATGAGGAGTAAAGATAGTAATGACGGCAAAATAGAAGAAAAAAAATAAAGAGAAAAAAGCAAATCATGATAAAAAGACAAAATTAAATAGTGACGAAATAAAAAATGAACGAGAAAAAGAAGCATTACGAAAAAAGAAGCTTATGTGAAAAGTAAAAATAGTAATGACGACAAAATAGAAGAAAAAAAAAATAAAGAGAAAACAGCAAACCATGATGAAAAGACAAAAAATAAATCGTGACGAAATAAAAAATGAACGAGAAATAGAAGCATTACAAAAACAACATATTTATTATAATGAAAATACTGATCAATGTAAAAAAAATGAAAAGAAAAAATTAAATGGAAAAATATTAAACGAAAGTAGAAAAAATGATATCGATAAATTAGTATAAAACCATTTACAAAAAAATTTAAAAAGACGCATATGTATGAAAAATGACAAAGACATGGAAATACCAACCATATTGCTTAAAAAATTAAAAATTGATGAAGGAAAATTTTTTAACGTATATGATAAACCAATTAATACCAAAAAAGGTATAAATTATAAAGAATTAAATAAACGTATTTTAATGAAAAAGCAACAGATACCTCGCTCGCTAACGCTCACTCAGTTGTATTTTGATCGTGCTTATTTTAGATGAGTATATGTAAAATAGTTACACAGCCTTTTTTCTTTAAAGTTAAATGTGAGATTTTTATGTTCATTTTTTAAATGAAAAACATTACATTTTTTAAATAATTAGTAAACCAATTGGGTTTATCAAGGCAGAAATTGCATTTTTATAGATACACCAAATTCGCTGTGTAAAGTTGAAGTTTATATGCATATAAATTTAAATTTTCTTGGATTAAAGCCCTTCGACAACTTTTATCCTGCAAGGAGTTTTTTGTATTTGCACCTGTTTTAAGCCTATTTTTGATAATATTTTAATATTTTACTTAATGAATGTGTTAAAAATCATCAAAAAAGAATATTTTTTATAATATATTTTATAAACATGCCATTTCACATAATATTTTATAAAAATTACAAAAATATTTTTATAACCGTACTCTACCCTTAACACCAACAATGATAATTTGCGCATTGCGAAGAGGATTATGGTATAATTAATGTGGTGACTGAGATGTCGTTTTTGTAAAAAAAAATTGAGAAATAAACAAAATATGATAGTTAACTACCAAAGTTTTAAAATTAATCAAAATTTCTTTAAAATTACATGTAACTACTATTGTACAGACGATTGAAAAGAGTGTGAGAACTCCATATATTTTGTGTCGACTTTCCAATATTTTGGTTTTTTAAAAGAGGTTATAGATTAAAAAAAACATCAAAGACAGAACTGAAAATAAAGTTCAACTGAAAACTTGATCATCTAATGACTATCAATTATTTCGTGACATTCAAAGAATCCGTCAAATGTCAATCATTCGTGAGATTTCGACTCCATTTTCATCATTATTGCAGGGGTCCTTTATAGTATATGAGCGGGCAATCGTTTCAAAAAGGCGTCTCGAATCTTGATCTCGCGTAGACGAGTTGAAAAGATGTGAGAACTCCATATGTTTTGTGTCGACTTTCCAATGTTTTCGTTTTATTTGATAATTTTAAATAACTATTTATAGATTATTGGATGAGAGTGAGGCTCTTGGATAGTGTATTTGATGAAAACCTGATGTCGTTTCTGCAGACCAAGACATGTTGTACTGAAGTCATTTAGATTTTTCGTGTATAGTTATAACACACGCTCCGTAAAATATATTTATGCTTCCAGCGTTAGCCAACATATGAATATTGTATTCGACTCCTACGGCGAGGATGTGCTGGTAAGGTATACATTTCAAGAATCATATATTTTTTCAATGCATGATCCATTTAATAGTAACATAATAAGGGCTCTGTAACAGTGTAAGTTAAGGAAAGAAAAGTATACTGTTCAATTTTGACGCTAATAATGATAGAGTTAAATACAGAAAGAAAGTAAATATGACAAAGAGTAAAAAATAAGTATATATATATATTGTGTCTGTGTAAAAATAATCATTATAGGTTATTATAAAGAAGGTGTGTGTGCGTGTGAAAGAAAGTGAAATATGTCCATATATTTAATATATTTAAAATGCACACACATAAAATAATTTCCATTAGGGGGGGTATCGTAATTTTAAATAAATTGACGTAATATAATGTGTTTACAGAATACATAAAATATAAGCATGTTATATACTCTCATAAATTATATTTTTCTTTAATGGCGGTGATAACATTTTTTATAAAGTGGTATATAATACTGTCGTTGTGTTATATATGGTTTTAATTTGTATGTGAATTTAGTATTATTTCAAAGTGATGGTTTTTATAATGCATATTTAAAACTTTTGGTATTTAATAGAATCTGTATAGTAATTGTTATTATAAAATTGAGTGTTATGAAAATCATTTTTTACGCACGTTGGGTGAGTGATTGTATCTAAATGGCGGATCTGTCAAAACATTTTATACATGATATATGCAAATATAATTCTAATTGTAAAATTTTAACAAATTTAAGTTTTTAAATAATAATTTTAAATACCTGTTTATACGTTATTATAAGAATTAAACTTTCGGTCGTTGTATTTTGGGAAACTCTGATTCTTTTTTGAAGTCTGTAAGTTTTGTCGAACGGCAGGCTATTATCAATTATTTTACATATTTATTTTAATGATTCAGTAGTAGTAATATTTCAATGGATTTTTCTTATATTTCATTGTTTTATTTATTATAACTAATGTAATGATTTGTCATTTACAATATGATATGTTGCAGCCGATTTTCAATTGTATTTTAATGATTTTCAGCGCAAACAATTATTAATTATTTTGCATATTCACTTTAATCATTCAATAGTTGTAATATTTTAATATTTTTTTTCATACTTCCATTTTTATTTATTTATAAAATTTATATAAAATGTGTATAAATTTTCGTCTACACATTTACAATACTTTTTTAAACACTATATTGTTAGTGTAAATTTTGTGTTTATTTTTTAATGTATCATTTTCTATTCTTGGATTGTTTAACAGTAATATTTTTAAATTTTTGCTACTTTTAGATCTTGAAAGAGCTACGTATAATTGACCATGGCTAAAAATTGGAGATGGTAAATAGATACGAACTTGTTTGTATGACTGTCCTTGTGATTTGTTAATAGTCATTGCAAAACCTAATCGAATGGGAAATTGTTTTCTGCGCATGTTGAATGGTATATCTTCTTTAGATGGTGACAAAGTGATTCTTGGTATTAAAACTAATTTTCCAATTTTTTTTCCGCTTATAATTTCTGCTTTAATTAAATGTTTCATAAGTTTTGTTACTAATAATCTTGTTCCATTACAAAGACCTTCATTCACATTTAAATTGTTAGAAGAATTACTATTGCACCTACTTTTAATTGTAATTTATGTAGAGGAAGTCCATTAGGTGTAAGGGAATTAAGAAATTCTGTAGGTAACATGACATCTAAGTTTTCTCCATTATCATCTTCTGCTGTATCTACACTTAAGTATTCATTACTTTGCCCTTCCATTATAGCCAAAATTTTATTATTTATTTCAATTACGTCGTTGTTGGTGAAGGCTAATATAACTTTATCATTTAAATCTTTATCATTTATTTTTATTTCGTTTCCAAAAATTTCTGCAATGATATCATTTTCTTTTGTTATTAAATCAAGAGGGATTTCAAGCAGTTCATTTTCTTCTTCATACATATTTAAACGTTTACCTTCACCTACATTTAATAACCATTGTCTAAAATAATTGTCATTATCTGTCACTCGAAGATTTTCATTTAGTGTCATACGTATAAAATTCGGCCATAAGTAACTGTTTTTAACTGAATTTTCAATAACTTCAAAACGACTACCATGTCGAATAACTGGTAATGTTTGCCTGAAATCGCCTGAAACAACCAACATTTTACCACCAAATATTTTTTTATTATTACATATATCTTGAAATAGGCGATTGACTGCTTCAAAAGCATATTTCGATGTCACAGATATTTCATCCCATATTATAATTTGAACTTCTATATTACATATAGTACATTCTGTGATATTAAGTGGTAGTTTAAATGTTGTGTGTACTGTTTTCCCGTTATGTAATAAATTTGCTGCAATCCCTGTCCAAGCAACACATAAAAATGAAATGTTTGAGAATTTAAGATAGTCTATTAGAACATTAAGTAAACAGCTTTTCCCACTTCCTCCTGATCCATCAATAAAAAAGCTTTTTTTGTCTTCAATTTTTAAATGTTGCACGATAGTATCGAAAATGTCTTTGTTATGATTTTTTAAAGAATTTATTTTGACGTTTATTTCAGTAAATGTGCAACTTTTGTTATGTGTTGTAGATTTATCAGCATAATCTTCTATAAATGTAGATATAACGGGTAAATTAAAATTATTTAAAGAATATCCATTCAATTGTAGGTTCTTATCAATAATGTTTAATGCTAGGTTTTTATCAGCATTTTGTTCATATTTTGGGTGGTAAAAAAAGTGTTTCTATTTTTCGTACAAATCTCTTGCATTAATAGGATTGTGAAAAATACAAATATATGCAAATATATGCAAATAATTGTAATACTAAACATTTTGTTTTTGGATATACACTAGGTAAAGAATTTTCTAATTATTGTCACAAAGGAAACGTAGACTTACCGAAAATGCCTCCCTATCCGGAAGAATTAAAGCAATTAGCTACAGGAATATCGGAAGATAGTATTAATTTTCGCAAAAATATTCGGCTATATAATAATGCGTTAGCTTTTGCAAGCTTTGGAGCTAATTTTGATAAGTTATCTGGTAGTGGACCACAAATTCTTAGAATATGTGGTCAAATATATCACAATGTTTTTGCTTTACATCCAAATGAAAATGAAGCTCGAAAATATGGGCAATTGTATGTTCTAGATAATGAATTAGCTGCAGCTGAAAGAAAAAGTTTTAAAAATAATTTAGATACAAAATTAGAATTGTCAAGTAAATTAGATAGCTTAATTAGAAATGTTAATCCTTATGCTAAAGCTTATAAAATGATGTATGAGGTAGAAAAAGAAAAATTAGAATATTAGAAGAAAAATTAGATAAAAATATATATATAATGAAGCTACTTGTAATGAAGTTGCAATGGTATTTGTAGGAAAAAATGGACTGCCTACTTCAGAGCGGGATATAGTTATATATTCAAAATATGACAATCCAATTAGTATTCCTTTAATAAGTAAACACACTGATCCAATGACATACCCACTTATTTATCCAAATGGAGGATATGGATGGATGCCTAATATGAAATGCAAATATAAGAAAAACAATATTTCATGTTTGCAATTTTATAATTACAGACTTTCTATGAGAAATGGATTGAATCCATACCTTAATATGGGAAAAGTTTCTCAACAGTTTACAATTGATGCATTTGTAAAAGTTGAACAATCAAGATTATATTTTGTAAAGAAAAACCAAGATATTTTAAGAAGCGATTATTATAAAGGCGTAATGGATTATTTACACAAGAAAAAGGAATCTGAAAATATAAAAATTGGAAAAATGTTTATTTTGCCATCAAATTTTGTTGGAAGTTCAAGATTCCTAAAACAAAATTACATTGACTCAATGAGTATAGTAAATCGTTACGGAAAACCTGACTTATTTATAACAATGACATGTAATCCAAACTGAAAAGAAATAACTGAACATTTAAAAAAATATGAAACTGTAATTGATAGACCAGATTTAGTATTTAAGGTATTTCATCAAAAAATAAAAGAATTTAAAGAATTGGTACTTAAGAAAGGTGTTTTAGGAAATTGTATCGCCTACACTTATGTTATCGAATTTCAAAAACGTGGACTTCCTCACATGCATATGCTATAATTTTTAGATAAAAATTATAAAATTAATACTCCCGAAAAAGTAGATGAACTCATAAACGCAGAAATTCCAAACGAAGATATCTATCCACGGTTGTATAATATTGTAAAACAGTTTATGATTCATGGACCCTGTGGAGAGCAAAACATGAGTTCACCTTGCATGAGTAAAGACACAAAAAAATGTACGAAAAATTTTCCAAAAAAATTTAATAACAAAACAACTTTTAATTCATCAGGATATCCATTATATATAAGAAGAAATGTTATCAAAAAAATCAATTATAAAGGTAAATACCACAATAGAATAGCTGATAATCGGTTTGTTGTTTCGTATTATCCTTATTTATTGTTAAAATTTAATTGTCACATTAATGTCGAAGTATGCTCAACAGTCCAATGTATAAAATACTTATTTAAATAGTGTTATAAAGGACATGACTGTGCGAACATAGAAATACGTGACACAGGTATCAGATCAAAAGACAGTTCTAATTTAACTCATGATGAAGATATTGAAAGCAATGAATATAATACTATTAGAATACCCTCCACACGAACTTTCACATACCATAATAAGATTAGCTATTCACAATGAAGATGAACAAGAAGTGTATTTTAAAGAAGGAAAAGAAACAGAAATTTAAAAAAAAATGTAGAAACGACATTAACAACATACTTAAAATTAAATCAAATCGATTCTGATGCACGAAATTATTTATATTCCGAAATACCATTAAATTATGTAGTTGATAATAATTCAAAAACATGGAATAAAAGAAAAAAAAACAAAAAAAACCTGTATTAAGCAGAATGTATTTAGTGAATCCAAAGGATCGAAAACGATATTTAATAAGATTATTACTTTTACATGTCAAAGGAGTATCATCATTTCAGGATTTACGTATTGTTGATGATATAATTTATTCTACATTTTATGAAGCTTCTATAGCTAGACATTTGGTTAATGAAGATAAAGAATGGGACAGATGTTTGGAAGAAGCAACACAATTACACTTTCCTACTGCTCTTTGTGAATTATTTGCATATATTTGTATTTTTCACAATCCTATTAATGCAAGAGATTTGTACGAAAAATAGAAACACTTTTTTTACCACCCAAAATATGAACAAAATGCTGATGAAAACCTAGCATTAAACATTATTGATAAGAACCTACAATTGAATGGATATTTTTTAAATAATTTTAATTTACCCGTTATATCTACATTTATAGAAGATTATGCTGATAAATCAACAACACATAACAAAAGTTGCACATTTACTGAAATAAACGTCAAAGTAAATTCTTTAAAAAATCGTACCAAAGACATTTTCGATACTATCGTGCAACATTTAAAAATTGAAGACAAAAAAAGCTTTTTATTGATGGACCAGGAGGAAGTGAGAAAAGCTGTTTACTTAATGTTCTAATAGACTATCTTAAATTCTCAAACATTTCATTTTTATGTGTTGCTTGGACAGGGATTGCAGCATATTTATTACATGACGGGAAAACAGTACACACAACAGTTAAACTACCGCTTAATATCACAGAATGTACTATATGTAATATTAAATCTAATTCAATAGATGGTAAAAATTTAAAAGAAGTTCAAATTATAATATGGGATGAAATATCTATGACATCGAAACATGCTTTTGAAGCAGTCAATCGCCTATTTCAAGATATATGTAATAATAAAAAAATATTTGGTGGTAAAATGTTGGTTGTTTCAGGCGATTTTAGGCAAACATTACCAGTTATACGACATGGTAGTCGCACTGAAGTTATTGAAAATTCAGTTAAAAACAGTTACTTATGGCCGAATTTTATACGTATGACACTAAATGAAAATCTTCGAGTGACAGATAATGACAATTATTTTAGACAATGGTTAATAAATGTAGGTGAAGGTAAACGTTTAAATATGTATGAAGAAGAAAATGAACTGCTTGAAATCCCTCTTGATTTAATAACAAAAGAAAATGATATCATTGCAGAAATTTTTGGAAACGAAATAAAAATAAATGATAAAGATTTAAATGATAAAGTTATATTAGCCTTCACCAACAATGACGTAATTGAAATAATTAATAAAATTTTGGCTATAATGGAAGGGCAAATTATTGAATACTTAAGTGTAGATACAGCAGAAGATGATAATGGAGAAAACTTAGATGTCATGTTACCTACAGAATTTCTTAATTCCCCTACACCTAATGGACTTCCTCTACATAAATTACAATTAAAAGTAGGTGCAATAGTAATTCTTCTAACAATTTAAATGTGAATGAAGGTCTTTGTAATGGAACAAGATTATTAGTAACAAAACTTATGAAACATTTAATTAAAGCAGAAATTATAAGCGGAAAAAAAATTGGAAAATTAGTTTTAATACCAAGAATCACTTTGTCACCATCTAAAGAAGATATACCATTCAACATGCGCAGAAAACAATTTCCCATTCGATTAGGTTTTGCAATGACTATTAACAGATCACAAGGACAGTCATACAAACAAGTTGGTATCTATTTACCATCTCCAATTTTTAGCCATGGTCAATTATACGTAGCTCTTTCAAGAGCTAAAAGTAGAAAAAATTTAAAAATATTACTGTTAAACAATGCAAAAATAGAAAATGATACATTAAAAAATAAACACAAAATTTACACTAACAATATAGTGTTTAAAAAAGTATTGTAAATGTGTAGACGAAAATTTATACACATTTTATTTAAATTTTATAAATAAATAAAAATGGAAGTATGAAAAAAAACATTAAAATATTACAACTATTGAATGATTAAAGTGAATATGCAAAATAATTAATAATTGTTTGCGCTGAAAATCATTAAATTCAATTGAAAATCGGCTGCAACATATCATATTGTAAATGACAAATCATTACATTAGTTATAATAAATAAAACAATGGAATATAAGAAAAATCCATTGAAATATTACTACTACTGAATCATTAAAATAAATATGCAAAATAATTGATAATAGCCTGCCGTTCGACAAAACTTACAGACTTCAAAAAAGAATCAGAGTTTCCCAAAATACAACGACCGAAAGTTTAATTCTTATAATAACGTATAAACAGGTATTTAAATTATTATTTAAAAACTTAAATTTGTTAAAATTTTACAATTAGAATTATATTTGCATATATCATGTATAAAATATTTCGACAGAGCCGCCATTTAGATACAATCACTCACCCAACGTGCGTAAAAAATGATTTTCATAACACTCAATTTTATAATAACAATTACTATACAGATTCTATTAAATACCAAAATTTTTAAATATGCATTATAAAAACCATCACTTTGAAATAATACTACATTCACATACAAATTAAAACCATATATAACACAACGACAGTATTATATACCACTTTATAAAAAATGTTACCACCGCCATTAAAGAAAAATATAATTTATGAGAGTATATAACATGCTTATATTTTATGTATTCTGTAAACACATTATATTACATCAATTTATTTAAAATTACGATATCCCCCCAAATGGAAATTATTTTATGTGTGTGCATTTTAAATATATTAAATATATGGACATATTTCACTTTCTTTCTGAACACACGCACACACACCTTCTTTATACTAACCTTGTAACGGTCACGCTGGGGATTAGGGCGTGGCGTCAAAGGCGAAATAAACGTTTACATTCAATAAAATAATATTAATTTATTACTAAGATAAACTATGGGTATTGGGCGCCAGCCGCGTACGATCGCGGCGAATTTATATAAATAGCTCGGCTGCGTGCGAGCTGCTGCTGCTACTTGCTGCGCGAGGGGAGGGGAGGGGAAAAAAAGAAAGCACACTTACGAACTGGAGGAAGTGCCGATTTTCTATGCAGGCGTGCACCCACCGTTTTAACGTGGAGATCGTCTCCTCGAGTTGCTGCGTTACGGTCAGTTGCTCTCGCACACACACACTCAAACTCTCGAAAATAAGGTCTATAATCGGTCGCGGATCGGTTGTCAATCCTGCCTCGATGGCGTCCTGATGAGCTCTCTCGAGCTCGGGCTCGTTCGCCGCTTCACTGCTCGGGCCCGACGTGCGCGCGCAGCTTCTCGCGTCGAGTCGCCCGTCGGCCGCCGTCGTCTCGCGCGCCTCGTGTAGTGAGTGCTCGCGGCCATGTTGATCAAGGCGGACGACGTTGCCGGGCTGCTGCTTCCCACGGAGAGGACGATGTTCCCGGTGATGCTGTTAACCCGGTAAGTCTATATGATCGTTCCTCCGTGTTATATAATGTATCGGCTAATGAGTATGCTCTGTTACAGGTGCAGACGGGACGGCCGATCTTCGAGTCTTTTCTCTCTCTCGCTCTCACGGTGGCTGCTCAGCTGGTGCGCGTCGGGTCGGTGATTGCTGCTCTTCGTCGGTGCTGCGTTGCTGTGGGGATTCTGGCTGCTTCTCAGGTGAATATCTATCTCCCGAGGGAGTGCTGCTTATTATTTACTAATTATTAACTGAGAGTTATGGTAATGTTATGATTACCATAACCTCACTTCCAATCCTCTCCTAGCATGTAGCTGTCAGTTAGTATGTGCACTACATGCGTCCTTGTTTCCTTCTAATTAGGATTATTATTAATTATCTAACGGTTTCACAGCTTCCTGGATATCCTGCTGCTGCTCGTGCTGCTCCATCTGGCACCTTGGGCCATCGTAGGCTGCTTCATGGTCCTGGTGCGAAGCCTCCTGGGAGTTGTGTCGCCTCTCCTGACATGCTGCTTTATTGTGCTACGTGGAAGGAGCCAAGAGAAGTATTGGGGATTTGGGGAGCTTCGGGTAGGCTAGGTAGGCTTAGAGATGTGAGGGTAGGTAGGTTAGTTTGTATTGGGACTCGCTCGCTTATTACTTTGACAGGTATTACATACCTTGTCACAACTCCCCCCCACCAAACTGAAGTTACGCGGAAGTCGTAACTGAATTTTAAAACTAACTAACTAAAAGACAATAAATTAAATAAATACTTAATTACTAAAACTAAAAAAAAAATGACTTGCTATTATCGCTGCTAGTATGGTGGGGAGAGTAATGCTGCTTCTTAATTACTTTATTTCTAACAAGTAGCCGGTGCTACTGTTGCGGTGTGCTCGTGTTTAGTCTCCATGACTATTCTGCTTGGCTGCTATCTGTGTTAGTGTACACGGTGTTTGTGATTTAATTTTGCTCTTATATTGCGCTTATAAGTACGATTGGCTGGGCCCTTACATTATATTTATTACATCTTACCGCTTTGAGAGCTCATTTCGCGTTCGCGACACTCTCATACTGCATACTTACATGTTTTCTCTCATTCCTATGAAACATTTTATTTAATAACAAAAATTATATTCTTAAATGCAAATAAAATATCGATTATATATATATTATGCTGCTATTAAATTATAAGATTGGTGCATGCCTTGCTGCTCTTTACCATATTGCTGCTACTGCGTCATTATTTTGCTTGCTCATTAAATCATTTTTAAAAAAAAAATTCTTTAAGACAACGTAATTAATAAAAAATTTGTGCATATTATTTCTTGGCTGCTGGGTTTTGTTAGTACTGTTAGTACATTAGGCTGCTGATAGTAAAAAAAAAGTACATAGGAGAGAGAATGTAGGATTAAATGATCACCAACATTAGTTTGGTTTCATTGACTATTTATTAAAAAAAAATAATAAAATATATATTTTTTTCCTGCTCTTGCTGCTGCTGCTGCGTATGGGTGGGATGAAAGGGAGGGAAGGGAGATCTACAGTCTTCCGCGCTTCCGTTGCATCTCCCAGTAATGTTCGCTGCACCGCGGACAATCCTTTGTGTGGAACCCTCTCATCCCACAGTTTCGGCAGAATAAAAGGTTGAGGCTTACACAAGCCCGCCAACTATGTCCTCTTCCGCCACAGTTCCAGCATCCAGCTGAACATGTGGATGGTGGCGGACGAGGCATGCGCACGAAACTGGGGGAGGATGGGTCCACCCGCTGCTTCCTGGGGGATTGTCGGGAAGGCGGGAGATTTGGGATCGGGTTTGGGAGGGTTGGGATCGGCTGCGGTTGGGGTTTAGGTATTTTTAGGGACATTAGGGGTTTGGGTTTGGGTGCGGGGGCTGCTGCGGTTTGTTCGGGGAGGGATGGCGGAGGGAAGGGTTCGGATGTTGCTGGAAGGTTTGAGGATAGGAGGTGTTGGGTATTAGGGAGTAGGGGCGTTGGAGGGGGAACAGTCACCGGGACATGGATAAGGGACTTGTTAGCTGCTATTTGGGAGGGGTGAGACCCTATGGGGGTTTTGGGTGAGAAAATACGGGTCTTTATTTTCTCTGGCTGCCGTTTCCCTGCTGCTTCGTGCTGCATTTAGGGCAGTCTCTTATGTAGACTCCCTGGTCTCCGCAACCATAGCAGAATACTTGAGAGCACTCTGCTGCCCAGTGACCCAATTGGTCACAAATAAAGCAGGGCTCTTTCTGCTTTCTAGGGTGGTTGGGGATTATTGGTGCTCTTATAGCTGCTTTAAAATTGCTCTGGCTTCTGGGTTGCTGCTGATTGTGGCTCCTTGGTGAGTTGGGCCTTTGTGGGGTCGCTGCTGCTTTTTGCCACTGCCTATGGCTGGTGTCGGCGACTACCTTGTTCCATGGCTGCTTTGGCTGTGTGCTGCTGCTGATTGGCCTTGGGGAGTCGCGTTTTGCTGCTTCTTCATACTTGGGGGAGTTCGGCGCTGCTCTTCTTGGTTGGGGGCTGCTGGGCTTGTTGTATCGCTGCTCTTGGTTGTATTTGGGGTTGGGTGTGTGCTCTTTGGGGGTCTGGGGAGGGTATGAGGATTTTGGATTGCTCGAGCTGCTTACTGCTGCTAGGCTGCGCGGTTTTTGCTGCTTTGGGTCGACGTAGCCATACTTTGCTAAGCCATAACCTTGCAATGTTGGTGGTGGCTTGTACGTTTCGTCGAGTAACCGCCTAGCTTCTTCCTTTTTCCCTAGCTTTTGTAGCTGCGCAAAATTATCAAATTGGCTTCTTTCCAATTTGCATCTGTAGCTAGGATGCAAATTTCGAAATGCTCTGTCCAATTGATCTGCTAGCGGAAGCGTAGGTTTAATCGGGTCCAATATCCCTCGTAATTTTGACAGATACGTCGAGATGTCTTCATTTGGACCTTGCGTGCGATTTTCTACTATTTGCCGCAAGTTGCTCTGGATTTCCTCCGATCCATATTGCAATCGCACTGCGTCGACAAAATCAATAAAATTTCGCCAGCTGCTCTTTTCTCTCTTGAACCAATCCATGCTTCATCGTCGAGCACGGATGGGAGAGCTTTAATTATGTCGTCCATCGACGAGGTTATACGTCTCCTTGCATTCTTGGAGATTACTTAGGAATGTTTCGGGATCGCTTTTCCTTGTGCCTTTGAACTGAATATGATATCTAGAGAAAATTTCTACCGTTCTTTTCTCTCTAGTGAAAAGCGAATCCTCTAAATTGCTGCAATTTGAATAGCAATTCCTAAAAGATGGAATCGACGTATTTGCTTGCTGCTGCTGCTGCTGCTGCTGGGGATATTGCTGCTGGGGATATTGCTGCTGGGGATATTGCTGCTGCTGGGGAGGGGGAATGCTAAATGTTGTATTACTTTCGGGGTTTCGATTCTGGATTTGAGGCTCTTCGTTTATGCTGCTCTGGTGTGCTTGTTGTCGTCGTTGCTGCTGCTCTGCTAACTCGTCTTCCCATTGCACGCTGGGGAGAATTTTTCTGCTGCTGCTTGTGTGTGTGCTGCTTCTCGGGTCGTTAGGGTTCATATCGTTGCGCTCGTTCATTCTTCGCTCTGTTGCTGTTTGCTGCACTGCTCTGAATGCTGAGGGTTGTATGCTGCTTGTCGTTCTTGGCTGCGAGTTTGTATATACGTGTGTGCTTTGTGTTGCTGCGGGAGTCGTATTTGGTACGAAGGGGTTATTCGATAAATTTTCATCTGTCGGGATGGTTGGAGCAAGCGTAATAATTGGGTAATACGACGTTGAGTTTATTCCCAATAACGATACTGTTGTGCTCGGCGATGTATATAATAATTCTGGAATAATCGGTTCTAATAAAAATCTTTGCTGCTCTTGCTCACTTGGCGACGGCGTTCTTAACTGTCTGCACGTTGATTGTGCTTGTGGACGGTATGCTGGATGTAGCAATCTTTCGTTTATTGCCTCATTGCATTCCGTTGGCTCCTCCATTGTTAGTGGATCCTGGTACCGTCCTTGCGACTGTCCGGTTTGCAGTTCCACGTATAACATCCGACCAGATGTAATATTTTGTGCTCTAGCTGCTCGGGGAGGGGGAGGGAAATTTGTTATTTCGGATTGTGTTAATGAGAGATCCAGGAGAGATTCTTCTTCATTTGGGTTAAATTCTTCCAAGTGTCGTCCATCTTCTTCTGGTCTCCATTCTGCTGCTGAAGGGGCCATAATTTCTAATTAATTCGTATCGCGCTACGCGATCACGAATTGTGCGTATATCGTCGTCGATGTTCAGGTCAAGCTGATTACAATAAATTGTAATTTTCCCATCGGCGGTATTATTTATTGTGCGCCTAATTATTGCTGCACCTTTTGCTACATTATCAATATTTATTTTACTACCTAATTTGTAGTTAGCTGCCATTTTGAATTTTAATTTAATTATTCTATCAATAATTAAGAAGGGGAGGATATAAGTTTGGCGCAATAAATCTGCAGCTCAATACTTATTGCTATTAAACTAACAGCCCAACGTAAAACGAAAAATTAAAGCTGAAGTTTCGTATATGCTAGTTATCTGCTTAAATACTATTTAGGGGAGAAACAATCCAAAATAAGGTGAAGGTAATAAAATTAGGCAAGGGTAATAATAATAATATCGGGTTTTTAGATTTTTGGCTGCTGATAGGGAAAGGCGTAAAAATTAACAAGTTTGCTGCGAAATGGAGTTATTAAATGCAATTAGTTGAAAGCAAATGAAAAGAAGGGAAGAAAAAAAAATTAATTTGATTTTTTATGTGCTAATTTGCTAAATTATTACTTTGTTAAAAGCAAAATTAAGGTTTAATTAATTTTACTTAATTGGCTGCTAGCTGCGAAAATAGGAAAACAAACCAAAAAGAAATAATGTTTTTAATTTGCACGAAAAAAATAAAAAATTTTATTTGTTGTGTATTATTTATACAGGTTTGCAAAATTATTAAATAATTAAATTGCAGCTTCTGCCAGAAAAGAGAATGAAAATATTAATGACTTTTTATATATAAGGGCTAAATTATTTTAACAACAAAAAAAATTATTAATTTGTTGATAGCACTATTCAAAAATTAAAGTAACGGCTTATAATAATAAGTGGTATGGCTGCGATGAGAGAAGGGGGGGAAAAGTGAACAAAATGTTATTTTGGGTGTTATCAAAATAATATGCAGTGTTATAAAATAAATGTATAAGAAATATTGTGCACAAATATACAGAAAAATTTCAAAATATATAATAAATTGTTTGGAGAAACAAAATTATTAATTAGTTATTTAATTATTGAAAAATTATACACTACGTGGCTATTAATTGCCACGTGTTAGTAATTTTAAGATGGCCGAAAATATGGCCACGCGGCTTCTTCCTCCTTCCCGTATGTGTGCTTCACGCGGGGGGAGGGAAAAATGGCTACGGCTTCTATACTAAATTATTGAATTACGTCACGCTTGACGTTCACAATTTCTATTTTAATCGAAATTTAAAAAAAAACTTAATTTGCTGCTGCTGAATGTTGTTTCTTGTATATGATGCTCCTAAAAAATTTTATTTTAATCCCGTGAATTTACATCGGCTAAATAATGCGTTACGACGCCATTTTAATGTAAGGAAAAAAAAAACGTGCCGATGCCGAAAAACCACGTTGGGCGCCAATGTAACGGTCACGCTGGGGATTAGGGCGTGGCGTCAAAGGCGAAATAAACGTTTACATTCAATAAAATAATATTAATTTATTACTAAGATAAACTATGGGTATTGGGCGCCAGCCGCGTACGATCGCGGCGAATTTATATAAATAGCTCGGCTGCGTGCGAGCTGCTGCTGCTACTTGCTGCGCGAGGGGAGGGGAGGGGAAAAAGGGAAAGCACACTTACGAACTGGAGGAAGTGCCGATTTTCTATGCAGGCGTGCACCCACCTTTTTAACGTGGAGATCGTCTCCTCGAGTTGCTGCGTTACGGTCAGTTGCTCTCGCACACACACACTCAAACTCTCGAAAATAAGGTCTATAATCGGTCGCGGATCGGTTGTCAATCCTGCCTCGATGGCGTCCTGATGAGCTCTCTCGAGCTCGGGCTCGTTCGCCGCTTCACTGCTCGGGCCCGACGTGCGCGCGCAGCTTCTCGCGTCGAGTCGCCCGTCGGCCGCCGTCGTCTCGCGCGCCTCGTGTAGTGAGTGCTCGCGGCCATGTTGATCAAGGCGGACGACGTTGCCGGGCTGCTGCTTCCCACGGAGAGGACGATGTTCCCGGTGATGCTGTTAACCCGGTAAGTCTATATGATCGTTCCTCCGTGTTATATAATGTATCGGCTAATGAGTATGCTCTGTTACAGGTGCAGACGGGACGGCCGATCTTCGAGTCTTTTCTCTCTCTCGCTCTCACGGTGGCTGCTCAGCTGGTGCGCGTCGGGTCGGTGATTGCTGCTCTTCGTCGGTGCTGCGTTGCTGTGGGGATTCTGGCTGCTTCTCAGGTGAATATCTATCTCCCGAGGGAGTGCTGCTTATTATTTACTAATTATTAACTGAGAGTTATGGTAATGTTATGATTACCATAACCTCACTTCCAATCCTCTCCTAGCATGTAGCTGTCAGTTAGTATGTGCACTACATGCGTCCTTGTTTCCTTCTAATTAGGATTATTATTAATTATCTAACGGTTTCACAGCTTCCTGGATATCCTGCTGCTGCTCGTGCTGCTCCATCTGGCACCTTGGGCCATCGTAGGCTGCTTCATGGTCCTGGTGCGAAGCCTCCTGGGAGTTGTGTCGCCTCTCCTGACATGCTGCTTTATTGTGCTACGTGGAAGGAGCCAAGAGAAGTATTGGGGATTTGGGGAGCTTCGGGTAGGCTAGGTAGGCTTAGAGATGTGAGAGTAGGTAGGTTAGTTTGTATTGGGACTCGCTCGCTTATTACTTTGACAGGTATTACATACCTTGTCACAACCTATAATGATTATTTTTACACAGACACAATATATATATATATACTTATTTTTTACTCTTTATCATATTTATTTTCTTTCTGTATTTAATTCTATCATTATTAGCGTCAAAATTTAACAGTATACTTTTCTTTCCTTAACTTACACTGTTACAGAGCCCTTATTATGTTACTATTAAATGGATCATGCATTGAAAAAATATATGATTCTTGAAATGTATACCTTACCAGCACATCCTCGCCGTAGGAGTCGAATACAATATTCATATGTTGGCTAACGCTGGAAGCATAAATATATTTTACGGAGCGTGTGTTATAACTATACACGAAAAATCTAAATGACTTCAGTACAACATGTCTTGGTCTGCAGAAACGACATCAGGTTTTCATCAAATACACTATCCAAGAGCCTCACTCTCATCCAATAATCTATAAATAGTTATTTAAAATTATCAAATAGAACGAAAACATTGGAAAGTCGACACAAAACATATGGAGTTCTCACATCTTTTCAATTCGTCTACGCGAGATCAAGATTCGAGACGCCTTTTTGAAACGATTGCCCGCTCATATACTATAAAGGACCCCTGCAATAATGATGAAAATGGAGTCGAAATCTCACGAATGATTGACATTTGACGGATTCTTTGAATGTCACGAAATAATTGATAGTCATTAGATGATCAAGTTTTCAGTTGAACTTTATTTTCAGTTCTGTCTTTGATGTTTTTTTTAATCTATAACCTCTTTTAAAAAACCAAAATATTGGAAAGTCGACACAAAATATATCGAGTTCTCACACTCTTTTCAATCGTCTGTACAATAGTAGTTACATGTAATTTTAAAGAAATTTTGATTAATTTTAAAACTTTGGTAGTTAACTATCATATTTTGTTTATTTCTCAATTTTTTTTTACAAAAACGACATCTCAGTCACCACATTAATTATACCATAATCCTCTTCGCAATGCGCAAATTATCATTGTTGGTGTTAAGGGTAGAGTACGGTTATAAAAATATTTTTGTAATTTTTATAAAATATTATGTGAAATGGCATGTTTATAAAATATATTATAAAAAATATTCTTTTTTGATGATTTTTAACACATTCATTAAGTAAAATATTAAAATATTATCAAAAATAGGCTTAAAACAGGTGCAAATACAAAAAACTCCTTGCAGGATAAAAGTTGTCGAAGGGCTTTAATCCAAGAAAATTTAAATTTATATGCATATAAACTTCAACTTTACACAGCGAATTTGGTGTATCTATAAAAATGCAATTTCTGCCTTGATAAACCCAATTGGTTTACTAATTATTTTAAAAATGTAATGTTTTTCATTTAAAAAATGAACATAAAAATGTCACATTTAACTTTAAAGAAAAAAGGCTGTGTAACTATTTTACATATACTCATCTAAAATAAGCATGATCAAAATACAACCGAGTGAGCGTTAGCGAGCGAGGTATCTGTTGCTAGTTTAATATTATTTTTCATTTTATTTCGTTGATTTTTTTTTGCGTTAATGTATTATTAATATTAACTTTTTTCTTTTTTAATTTTTTGTCTTCTTCCTCTTATTAATATTTCTTAATTCGATGATTCTGTTTATTTTTTACAATATTGTTGTTGTCCGTTTAAAATCAGATATCCATAAAGATAAGCTGCAAATATTAATAAACTATTAAAAAATTAATTTTTAGTGAATAAATACGATTATTAAATTTTACCCGACGAAAAATTTTTCGTACTTCCGTTAATAAAAATCGACGTAAGTTAGAACTTGTATCAGTCATATTTAATATTATTTTTCATTTTAGTTCGTTGATTTTTTTTTGCGTTAATGTATTAATAATATTAACTTTTTTCTTTTTTTTAATTTTTTGTCTTCTTCCTCCTCTTATTAATATTTCTTAATTCGATGATTCTGTTTATTTTTTACAATATTGTTGTTGTCCGTTTAAAATCAGATATCCATAATGATAAGCTGCAAATATTAATAAACTATTAAAAAAAATTAATTTTTATTGGATAAATACGATTATTAAAGTTGACCAGACAAAAAAATTTTCGTACTTCCGTTCAGAGTAACATTTTTGTCCGTCAAAGGCGACAACATTATACGTTGATTTGAAAGGATAAACTTATTACTAAAAATAAATACACAATTTTTGGTCTTTTGATTTTTTTTCCGTATTTAATTTTACAGAGTCTTCAGGTTGTAAATTCAATGGCATTATTCCCTTTATAATTTAAGAACAATTGTAATTTATTAGCTTTTTCCGCTATATTTTCAAAAAACTTTGAATCGTTTATGAGAGCCGCGAATACACGTGAAGGAAGAAATATCTGAAACTCGTCATCTAGAGTTGCCACAATTTTTGATCCATAACGTGTCTTGACAGTTTTAAACGCCGTCACCATGTGGTGATGATTCATCTCCAACTCCGAGATCTTTTTGGTAGGTAGATAGCCACCACTAGCAATTTTATTGAGAGTTTTCAAATCCATCTTAAAATATTACATAAAGTTTACATTTTAAATTTACAAAGTATGAATAACGATAATGACGATATTGAGAGGTATACGTACTTCTTTTATGGAGAACGATACAAATCGTGAAATTCATCAAATTTTACCCCCTCCAAGCAACGTAATCTCTATGGAAGTGGAAACGGCAGAACTTGTGACACCTATCAGCTAGTTGGAGTTCGCAAGAGGTATCGAATAACAGCCGCATTTCCTACTACGTAGTCTTATAGAATAGCTCGACTAATCAATCTTATATCCGTATGGGTAGCTTTTGTTGAGCGATATAAATCTCCGTTTACTGGACACGGTTTTGCATGTTTTCGTCTCATGTTGTGTGATGACGTCGTGAAATATGGTTCTCCGTATAGTCGAATTGTTCACCGCTATTTCCGTCTCTGGTGAAGATATCATCTTACGAATCGTCGAAAAATTAATTAGCTGACTGTTGGCATAATGAAGTCGAAAACCTTATATCTTACATATACACTCCTCTTCACCATTTGGTTTTCTGCACTTGTAAGCGTAAAATTTAGGTCCACCTGACAAAAACGTCGTTATGTAGGTACCGGGACCAATAGCAACCAGTTCATCGGTCAAACTACCAAGTGACGTACCAATTGGTAATTCTACTTCATCATATTTGCTAACATAAAACACTGAATCTGTATCGTAATATAGAACTCGAGGTCCTAAAGTATGTAAATACTCGAACAGTTTGAAACGCGCTTGTGCTGTTGTAAATGCTGCAAGTACGACATTTCCTATTGTCGGCGATACCGAGGCTACCTTGGCCTCCTCTCGGTACACCCAATTCACGTACAAAGTATCGTCGTTGACTGGTAATATACCGTTCACTTCTATCTCACTGCTATTGAGTAAATTCATCAGAGTTTCTGCATTTTATATCACACACGTTTTTGTCAAATTGTCACGTTATCCGAATTTACCCCATAGGGAATTTATACAAAGTTTTACCACAGATCGTAGTCCCGCATTGAGATTTATGTCATCTTTTGTTAGTCGTATCCCTTCATCACGCTCTAATTCTCTAATATACCGATCTTTATCCTCTTCGGTGATACAACACGGTGGATATCCTGATGCAGCAGTTTTTTGAGTGAAAAACTCATTAATATATTCGGCAAAAATACCACCCTTTTGTTAATGCTGGTTGTATTCCGTCATTTCATACTGCCAAATTTCATAGACGGTTTCATTATTATGTACCCCAGAGCAAGAGCTGATTTTACTTCTTCAGACACCCACGTTCCACACAGTATACGCTCCTTGGGATCTTCATGAGGGCAGTCACTTTGTATCAATTGCTCACAGCATGTCCTACACAGAGGAAATATTAATTCTCTCATTAAACCGTTAACTTGAGAGATATCGTGAAGTGGTCCCATTAACCGTGTACACTCTTCTTACCCAACGTAAATTTTTGGGTGACCTATAGGAAACCTACCACGTTTACAAATGTATCGGTATAGAGAACACACATCAACGTATCTGATCTTTTCTCCAATCTGACAATCATATATTTTGACCGTATTACCAGTACGCCCACCAAAAAATGCATCTCGTGGGTTAAGAGGTTTTCGCTTTATATTCACTTCATTTTCAATAACACAATAATTGGCGATTTTTAATTTATGACTGATTGCCAGTGTCCTCTCGTATCTGGTATCCATTGACTCGCCGTTCGTCATAACAGTGTCTCTGTTTATGCGGTAACAGCGAGGACAACCGTGCCAAAAACACCCGTGGAATTGAAGTACAATACCACGATGATTGTCTTCATTGACACGTAGTGCACAGTAACCGTCAACCAGGATATTTTCCGATAGTCTCGTTTCTCGACACCGTCCTGCGTGATTAACATATCGACGAAGCACACGTTGCTCCATCCATGAAAGCCAGTTTAAGGCAATTTCAGACTGATTGTCTTGTAGCCGGTAACCTTCCAATGGTACAATTCCTATTTGGTTTTTTTTCAGAAACGTTTTTCTGAAAACTCGCATACAAGACGAAGCTATAGTTGTACACTCGGAAAATGGATCTACGCCAAATTTTATGAACATTTTCCGATAAGCCAAACACGCTAGTCTCAAAATCGCCACATCTTGTTTGCAATATTTTAAAAATTCCTTTTGAAAATTAAAAATGTAATCACATTGAACTTATTCCTCATACCATTTTAAAAATTTCTCTCGTTCATTGATACTCATAGTATCGGGTGAATACATTGCGAGAGGTGGTAGAAAACCTTCGTACGTCTGATTCTCCACTGTATTGAACAAATGTGGAAAAATACCTTTCTCCAATTCGGGTAGTCCGTAGGCTTTGGGTAAACTACTCAGCGGCATGTGGAAGTAATTTAAACTGTCGACAAATTTTGTTTGTAGAACTTCCATTAAAATAATTTTTGAACCGTTCATAACTACAGATTGTACGACTCGACCTTTGTTAAATTTTTCCACAATATATTTGAATATAAATTGTACGTCGAATCCTTGTGAGTTGTGTGCTATGCAATCAACTTGTTGAAAACGTTTTCTCGGTGTTAACGCAAGATCGTCTATCTGCCTTACTGGTTCGCGATTAAACACATACTCGCGAATGCCACACATCTCACATCTGACTGAAATGTCTTTTTCATCCAAACAGTATGTACATACTTGTTGCACCACACATAAGTTTAACACGTATATTTTTCTATCCTCATCACCTAACACAGGTAAGGATTGTTGAGTTTTAAAATCGTAGAAAAGAAACAAAATTGGTTTAACATGTTGTGTATTTTTGATATGTTGAACGTAACACAGATGTCTAACAGGCATTAGCGCTTTGCAAGTTTTACAAAATGACACTCCGCATACGTGTGTCTCTTTTCTGTTCATTAGTTTAAAACAAATTTGACAAAGTTTAATATTATTACAAACACTGGAAGTTTTATTGTAAGATCCTGTTTTAGCGTGGTTTTGCAAACATCAATTATCGAAACATAGTCTGAAACAACTGTTACACTTTTTAGGTTCTCCCGTTGTACTGCACGGTGGTGACAACATACACTTGTAGCACTTGTTGGAACATCGATGCTCTTCGGCGCGCCAATAACTTTTGTTGCATGGTATACAGTACCCCCCACTACCACTTGCTCCTACAAGATTAAGAATTGGTTGATAATGATTTGTATGTTCGTAATACATTATTCGCAGTATGTGTGTTACCGCGTCGACAAATCGCGAACCATCGTATATCGGTGGGGTACCCCGCGCGAAAGATGAAAAATTGTATACCACTATCGCCGTAGCACGAGTAGCAAAGAAATCTTGAAACTTTTGGATTTCCGCAAGACTATACCCTTCAATTGGTACTTGAACGTTGGCCAAATTTAGAAGCTCTGTGGCAGCATTTCGTTGAGTTGCCCCTGCACTTGAACGAATCAAGTTCCAATATCTATGAAATTCCCCTGTACGTATTTGGCCTCTGATAGCGTATGCGTAGGCAGCAACCAAACTTCGTGGTAGGCACAAATTATCATTATTAGTAATTGTCAATATGGACTTTTTATTCACCGACTCTTCGGTTAAACGCACTCGTCCACGGCCCGCTACGCCTCTAACAATAGCACAATTCACCGAAAGTAGCTCATTAACATTGAAATCATTAGCACTTTGTACGGCTTTGTATATCAACTCCCACAAGTCAGCAACGAGGAAATTTTGTATTGGTCTGAATGACAGCCAAAGAGGACCATGTTTAAATTGTTCGGAATTAATTGTCACACCAATGAAGTCCGTTGGTGCACTTCGTTCACAAAGATAGCCATGTAGATCTCGTATACAATCTTCTAACCATGTAGAAACATCAGTATTAGCTGGTGGTTGTGGGATCACCCCTCTGATTTCTCTCCCTTCATATCCAAAGCGTTGGTAGTAACGTTTCGTCTCCTTTTCAACAACAAACCGGGCGTATGGCAATCCTTTACCAGACTGAAAAGAACCTCCTGTAAGATTATTCACATTTACGTATATATATAAAAAACTAACAATATGAAAATAACTTGTTTCTTACGTTGTTGTTGTTCTTCTTCTTCTTCATCTGTACTAGTACTACTGTCAGTGGATGAATCTGTACTACTAGTGTTGCTACTGGTACTACTATCACTATAACGTTTCCTTTTGCGGACTCCCATGTCAATTGAACCCATCAACTAAGTACTCACACGTTTAGCAGCTAAAAAAATAACCAATTGAAACATATATCTTAGATAAAGAAACAATATATATGAAAAATTAAATGCTGACAAGTATTTTCATCTCCTCGAGATGTTGATGGTATAGGTTGCTCTTGATCACACGCCAGTATACATTTATCACCTTCAATATCACTCATCATTTGATTCATCGCTGATAAGGTATCAAAAACATATAAATTAAAATTACTTTTATTTACCAAGATATTTATATTAATAAAATATTACTTATGTCGACTGTAGTATAACTAAATTAATTAATATTTTTATCGGTCTTACAGTCAATTATATGGGCAATCAGATTGCCCCTACTTATAATCACCCCCGAAGAATCTATAAAAATAAAAATAAAAAATATAAAATATAAAAAATAAAAACACTAACTAAACATAAAAACAAATTATTAATAAAGCAATCTGACTGCCCCCCTGCACCAAAAATCTACTAACCCCAAATCATGTTACATCAGGTTTGAAGGAGCATTGTTTAGATTTTGTTCATTCATTTGATTTTAAAAATGTAGAAATTTTAGAACAAAATATTATGAATAAATTTAAAAGAGAAAGTCTTGAGAATATTCATATATTTAAGAATGATAAGAATGTTAGAGTCAAGTAAATTAAATAAGATTTATCATCCTATCTTAACTTAGCTTAGTTTATTGGTGTGAATTTATTTAGGGTGGGTCCTTGGAGTGGGGAGGCTTTTTTTGAGGGTTTAAATATCGTGTAGAATAGATTTTCATTTCAGTCCCTGATGAGGAGCAGCAGCGAGCTCGAAACGTCGGACATCATATTTGGGGTTAGTAGATTTTTGGTGCAGGGGGGCAGTCAGATTGCTTTATTAATAATTTGTTTTTATGTTTAGTTAGTGTTTTTATTTTTTATATTTTATATTTTTTATTTTTATTTTTATAGATTCTTCGGGGGTGATTATAAGTAGGGGCAATCTGATTGCCCATATAATTGACTGTAAGACCGATAAAAATATTAATTAATCAAGATATTTATAGTAAAAATCGAGAAACATCATGTATAAAAAAAGAATAAAGCTTACAAGTAAAGTTACCTCCTCGAGATGTTGATGGTATAGGTTGTTGTTGATCACACGCCAGTATACATTTGTCACCTTCAATATCATTCATCATTTGATTCATCACTGATATATACAAAAATTACATTTATTTACCACGATTTTTATAGTCAAAATCTCTACTTACTATGACGACGAAAAATTAATAGAACTAAATGATGGTCTTGCTCGTTCCGTTGTCTTATTGTACGCATAGCAATCAACAAGATATCCTGATTATTGAATAAACCAACGGTGAACATGTGATATGTTGTGCTTATCCCACAATGTAATAAAAGAAAATGGAACTTTTTACACAAAATATCTGCAGATAGGTGTGTGAGATCCGTTGACCAAATCTTACCACACATTGTGCGAATGTGTGGTTCTCGAACTTTAGCAATACTCAATGCATACCGTAAAATTTTCGCTAAATGCGATGTACTAGTTCGAATCATTATGATGTTAACGACTACGAAACTGTTTACAAGAAACTGAAAAGAACCATTATGTGTAGTTCGTTAAATACTAACTTGATACTCTCTATACGACGATTAGGGGGGGGGGTGATGGAGGGGGGATAAGACTTCCATAATATCTGCTGACTCCTTTGTTCATGTGTCACACAATCAACGGTTACATTTTACCTTATTTACAAAAAAAATTCCGCGAAAATTTGTTAGAAGTTATAAAAAGTATCTAATATTATAGGATATTCACACATTCTCCTCTTTTTATGTAAACTATGTTGATACAGATTGTCTCCATGCTTGCCCTTTTAGTCTAATAGTGATATAAGTTATGTAGATCATTTGGAGGCTACCCAAATTTATAGATTCACCACAGTTTCTGTTGAAGTGACCAGACTTACGTGATGCGATTCCGATAAATGAGTCCAATAAGTGACGCATAACATCACACATAACGTTAACGAAATGTAACACACAACAATCGTAACTTACTATTAAGAACTAAGAGGCTCCGGAGCTGACGGTGGTTTCACATTAAAATAAAAATAATTACTTATAATTATAAATAAATATTGTCTCAGATGTTGAGAGTGAGAAGAGAGAGGGAGAACTGAGAGTGAAAAAGAAAGAGAGTTGAGAGCGTCTTGCGGTCCTCTGGCGAGGAGGAAAACCCCCTGAGTCCGTTCATCCCCGGAACTACAGGAAGATATCCCGCGAAAGATTCGAGGAGGTACGGTAGACGAGTATCCGGCTGTCTGGAACCAGGAGAGAAAGAGAGGGAAAGAGTAAGAGACTTGAGGGTGTTTTTCCCGAGTTTGACTCGGCCTGAACGGTTCTCCACATGGCGGACAACCATTGTCCTAAGCAGCGCAAACAGCTGATAACGCGTTATTTAAATCATAGCAAAATGTTATATAAATTTGTTAGACGGAATAATTACATAATTGACTACCTTTATACAGCTAGTCCCCCTGAGTAAACCCACAATGGCTGGCATTCGACAGAATGTGGGATTCCATAAAATGGGAATTCGAACAGAGGAAGCCTTACTCGAGATGGATGGTGTATCCGAGAACAATTCTGTTGGAGTGACAAGGTAGCATTGCGTAGGCCTTAACACCAAAACCGAATGTCTCACGTGTCCCTCTCTTATTATGGAACATGAAAAACGCCTAATCGATTATGAAAAACTTTTACTGGTCTGACTTCCGCAAAATATTGCAAATCGCTTCCTAAATCTTTACCATTATCATCTCATTTTTAAAGAAAGTGTCGAAATGTTTTGAAATTTACTGTGAAACTGTTGGTAACATTTTATTCATAGAAATTGAACATAGAACTAGACATAGTAAAGTTAGCACGGAAATTGAAAAAAAGTTTCTTACTTACAATATTTCGATCGTGTGTTCCAGGGTGTCGTAAATTAACCTCAATAATAGTGTCACTTTGATATCCGGTATTATAAATTAACTGACTCTAGAAAAATATAATAGTATAATAAGTAGAGTTGAGTAAGTATTACAAGTTAACTGATTTTAGAAAAATATAACAGTATGTTAAGTAGAGTTGGGTAAGTAATTATTAAATATAAAATTAGATAAATCTGCATTTTAACATGTACTTTACTTTCTTGTAGATTTAATTTACTGACGATGAATTATAACAAGGGTAATGATTATTTAAGGTTATTAGTAGATAAAATGATCCCCAAAAATACAACGTGAAATCAATTCAAACATAATATTGCATTACCTCTAATCTGCTTAACTTTCGTTGGTTTGAATGTTTAACCTTTCAAAATATTGCACGTGAATGCAATTCTTAGAAAAAACAATCTTGGCACAAATATATGTCATCATGAGGTAAAAGATAGTGTTGACAAAAATATTGTTATGCTATAATTATAAGATATATGATATATAAAATATTCTATTTAATTAAGATTCTCAAAGATAGTGTTTATTGCGCATTATCGATAAGAGACATAAGGATTTACGTAGTTGTCACTTTAACTCTCAATCACATAAAGCATACTTCACCTCCTTTAGACGTTATTTTTGTATCAATGCACATGATATTACAAGTGGCTCTGAAATATGGCTAGATAATAATTCAACATGTACTTTCATAATTCTATCTAGTTATACTTATAGAAACCATAAAGTTGTCAAAAAAAGAGTGAGTGTAGCAGTTTATGTTTCATAGTCGCTAAGAGATAAAGTTTTTGTCAAATCTAAATGTACTAACTTAAGAATCTACATATATATGGGCGATTTCACATCTAGTGTACATGTCAAAATTTTAAAATGGCTCAAATTTTCGATTGAAACTAAAAATAACTTGCAAGGTGAGCAAAAAAAATTTGAAGTCCAATTATATGTTTGCACTAGAGTTATGAATGTTTGAAAAACAGTTTTCTTTCCTTTTTTCAATTATTCACCATTTTGGATCAATAGAATTTTTTATCATTTTTATAAATACCTGTAACGGGTACGCTTTATGGCCACGTTCTGCTTATGAATAAATATTGACTCAACATTAAAAAATAAAGTAGTATTATCTCCTTTGAACTGTGATGTATTAACCTTTAGACTAGCGGCATGGCTCATATATGAGTCACCTGTGACCTTGACAACTACTCTAGAGATATGAGGTGTTTTTATGTATAAATTTTGCACTTCAAAATTATCAATTTATAAGGTAAAAATGCCGGCAGTCTAAAGGTTAAAAATGAATGAAGGTATAGTCGAAAAAATTTATGAACATAGTTATATATTCTATAGCGATGATAGAGTTGAAAGTGATATTAATGATACATTAAAAGTATCAATCCCAGCAGAACTTTTCAATTCATTAACACCTAATGGATTACTTCCATGTAAATTAATATTAAAAATAGAGTGCAATAGTTGTTAAAGAAATATAAATATTAACGGTGGTGTTTGTAATGGCAAACGAATGATTACCACGTATTTATTTATATCCATCATTAGAAGAAATTCCTTTCATAAGATAAAGCAATTTCTAATAAGACTTAGCTTTGCTATGGCTATAAATGAAGCTTATATTTAAATTTAAATACACTTGTATTTAGCCATGATCAATAATATGTAGCTTTATCAAGAATAACTTCAAAAGATAATTTAAAAATATTTGTAAATAGTAAAATTATTAATAAAAAAAAATATAGTAATTAAAAAACTAAAAACAAATACTTAGTGAAAACACAAAAATTTATACAAAAAATATAGTTAATCCTGAAATATTTAAATGTTAATTCAATTCATTATCATTTTATACAAATTTTTTATATATATAATAATAATGAATATTATAACGAGGATTCGGAGCGAGAGTGCACGAGAAGGTGTAAAGAAGTGAGAGAGAGAGAGAGAACGAGAGAGCGCGCGCGCACAGTTGTTGAGGGTAGCGAGAGCCCTGATTTAATAGAGTGAGAGAGTGAGAATTACGATCGGCGACCAAACCATTGCAGCTCCTTGGCAGAGGCGACACGAGGGCTTCCTCAACACGCGAAACCGTCGTACCGGCAACTGTAAGTGCCAGACCTATTGCTCTCTCTCTCTCTCTCTCTCTCTCTCTCTCTCTCCGGTAAGTCTAGCAGACACGCTTCACGTCGCTCTGTCTTAAAATCTCGAATCTTACACTCATACCTTTTCCTGGAGTGTATTTTTAGGAGGACCGGACTCCCGCTGGCTCATGTGACCCGAGCATAAACAGCAAGTATCGATCTCTCGAGCCGGGGAGCCCGTTTTCTCCTTAATAAAATATCTAAATATCACCTACAACGTCGATGACTTGGCTTATTGGAGGGCCCATTAAGGTTGAAACACGCTAGAACCCACTGCAACAGCGCCTGCCATTCTATATGCGACATCTGTGGTTGATTAATTGACAACTTCGCCATCCTCGCGACATCTGTAGCTTGCTTGGCGGACTGGCCGTTCCCTCTTCAGCGTCGTGTAGATGATCTACTCTTGCGCGCAATCACTGGTGAGATCTTTTCGATCAAGAGCTCTGACCCCCACCTCACCGACTGCCGCTGTTGCATATGTAACATTTTCAGTGAGATTCGGCTGTTTCGTGTTTAATTGACCCCGGTTTTCATGTCGACTTCCATGCTAAACACACTCTGCCCGGTGTGTTGCTGCCGCTTCACGCGTAATTTTCCCACGATTTATTGTGACGAGTGCAAAACATTAGTACATACGAAGTGTACGGGTGAGCGCGGCGAGTTAAATCGTCTCACTTGTTATCAGCTCGTCATGGATAAAGCGGTTGCAGCACCTACTGGGTCGCGGCGCGAGGATTGCCACGTCTAGCGCCTGCTCTCGGCCAACGAAGCGCCCCGCTCCGCCTACGTCGTCATAATCGGACCAGGCTACCAAACAACCGCGCGCTGAGGGGGCCAGCTCTCCTACTACTCCCCGCCCTTCGACTACCGATACAATGGTCGATGATATGCCGGGCTGGTTTCTCGCGTATACCAAGCACCTGGACGCATGTTTTGAGGGTGTAGAACGGCGAATCGACGAGAGAATTGGGGAGGCTTCTGGCGAACTCGGTCGTACGTTAGACCAGGTACAGGCGGATGTACGTTCAATCCGTTTGGACGTCGATACCCTCGCTGGTGCGTCGGAATCGGTCAGAAATGAGATGCAGTCGGTGCGTGGCGACGTTGCTGCACTCGCGAGAGAAACTGAAGACCGGTTCCCGGCTATTAACCTGAAACTTCGGGCCTACGAAAATAATAATAATAGCAGCGGAGATGCACCGAGTGCGGAGCGCTCTTCATACAACTCGGCCATTGAGACCGCGACGGGCCCCTCCGCGTGCAACGATGCTATCGAGATGCTACTTTTAGGCATTCCCCAGACGGTTACACGTGCGGATAATGACATAGTGAGAATGCTTCTGGAGGCGGTGGGCTTGAGCTTGATTTTTAATAAGGTTATCGACTTGTGCAGATGGGGGCCGCGTCACCGTATGCGCTCACCCTCGGCCCCGGCGCGTGCTGGTCCAGTTGAGCCAGACTCTCGGGTCGGAGGTACCCCTGCCTCTGCTCCCCCCTCTTCACGAGGTTAAGTCTTTAGAATGGCCTCGCCCGCAATGCGTGACGCGGTGGTTTCGCGGAGCGGTCGCCTGGGAGCCCTTAACGCTCAGGACATATTCGGTGCGGGCGGTACAGCGAGTATTTTTATGCGGCCTCTTTGGCCGCAGGACGTGCACGCGCTCTGGTCTCGCGCTCTGCGTGAGTCCACGAGACTTAGATTCGCCCGACCCATTGTTCGCAACATGCACGTTTTTATGCGGGAAAAGAGGGACGGCCCGCTTATTCAAGTTGATATGCGCACAGACTTTACTAAGTTCGTTCCGCTGACTTTACCCAATGACTCAGACACAGCATCCACACAAACACCAACTCCAATGCAATGACTAGTTCCTAATCCTAATTCTAATTCTAATTTTAATTCAAATTCTAATTTTAATTCTAATTTTAATCGCAATAATTATCATAGCGTCTCTCTTCACTCGAATCACTCGAATAGCCTAAATCTTAGCAATAATTTAAATTCAACCTTAATTCTTGATACGACCCGAGATACCGGCGATGGGCACCTTGAGGTGTTTCACGTCAATATAAATAGGATAAGGCTGCATTTTGCCGCGATCGAGGCCTTAATCCACCCGCACAACTTTGACGTTATTGTTTTGACTGAGACCTTCTTAACCCCGCTCGACTCATCAGACATTTTTGATCTCCAATTCTATTCCTTTCACAGACTTGATCGCGTCGGGCGGGGCGGGGAGATGTTGGTGTGTATGTTCGCGATATTTACGTAGTCTAGGTGGTGGCTCACTCCGACCCGGTCTTTAGTAATACGCCGGAATTTCTCATGCTGGATGTCTCGTGCACGCGTTTCAAGTTTCTTGTATGCGCTGTTATAGGCGCCCGGGAGCCGCCCAGCCTTCAGTCCTTTTCGACACATTATCGGGAATCATCTCATCGTACGAACATGTTATAATAACGGGAGATTTTAATTACAACTTCCAAAAATCTTGCACAGGTACCGAGTACATGCGGGCGCGTTTAGCGGAGTTGAATTTGAGGCTCATGCCATCGGAAGCCACGCATCATGCGCACTGCATTGATCACATGTCTCATACGTGGTTGGATTTGTTTATTGTACGCGATGATCTCTCCGATTTTAAATACACGAAATCCGATACGCCATTTTTGGCTAATCCGGGGCACGACTCTATAATGCTTCGTGTCAACCTTTCGAGACCTCGATACGAGTCTTGGAGATTGGAACGGGTTGATCGGGCGCTTGTCGCGCGGACGATGGGATCAACGTTTGCCGACTTTCGACATTCTCTGTCGCGTACTTCTGACACAGTTATCGGAGCCTCGCGGATCGCCGCTCATGCTGAAGTTGAGATGATGGCCGCTGATTTTACAAATGCGTTGACAGCGGCTTTTGATCTAGTTGCGCCGATTAATTCCATGGTAATTGGCCCCAAGCGAAGGCCATGGATCACGCCGCGTATAATGCGTATTATTAGAGAGAGGAGACGAGCATATAGAACTGCCAGACGCACGGGCGATCCCCGCAACTATCGGCAATATAGGCATCTCCGCAGCCGTGCCTCGAACGCATTGGAAATGATGAGATTTAATACTATTAATCGTGAACTTGCGGCCTCGTCTGACACGTGCTCGCGCTGGCGTGTTCTCAGGGGATATGGCGTGTCGGGACGCGTGAGACTTTCATCTGAATTGCTGTTCAGCCTTGATGAGCTGAACGATCATTATGCCGCTGTATCGCGTGCGTCGCTCCCGCTTTCTCATCACGTTTTGGCGGACATTGTTACATTTGCGCCCTCTTGCGTGGAGTCTCGGTTCGATTTCGGGCATGTGTCGGTTGCTCAAATCGGTGGGGCCCTGGGGCGGGCGACCTCGCGGGCGATGGGTCTGGACGGTGTCTCCGTCCAGATGCTTATGCTTGCGGGCCCGGCCGTCCTTGGGCATCTCGTTGGCTTCTTTGATGCCTCGCTTCAGGCAGGGTTTTTTCCATCCGGGTGGAAGATGGCGCTTCTTCGCTCTTTGGCTAAGTCTGCCACATGTAATGCCGTAACTGATATGAGACCTATAGCCCAGCTGAGCGAGGTGTCGAAGCTACTGGAGAGAGTAGTTCATGCCCAATTAATGGGCTATCTCGAGGCAAACGGGTTGCTTTCGCCGCGCCAGGCGGGTTTTCGCTGCGGGCATAGCACGCAGTAGGCTATGCTGGAGATTCTGGAGGACGTGCGGTGGGGAATTGACCGGCGTATGATCACTATATTGGTGTTGTTTGACTTCTCGAAGGCTTTTGACACGGCTTGCTCCTCCGGAAGCTGCGAGCACTCGGGTGTCGGGACCGCGTGGTCGAGTGATTCTTTCATTACCTGGAGGGCCGCACGCAGGTGGTATTGGGCGACCGGGGTCGCCGTTCTGGGTGGTCGGCCGTTCATGCGGGCGTCCCTCAGGGCAGCGTCCTTGGACCGCTTCTTTTTTCTATCTTCATAAATGACCTGCCTGAGGTCCTCCAGTGTTTGCGCTGCATGATATTCGCTGATGACAGCAACTTATACTACTCTTTTTCTACCGGCTGATTTTGAGCGGGCCATCGAGAATATTTCGCGAGACGCCAGTGCGGTGGCCCACTTGGCAACCAGAAATGGACGTGCTCTAAATTTAAGTAAGACTAACGTAATCTTATTAGGTAGTCAACAGTATGTAAGTCGATTTGACATTGAAACAATGAAGAAATTGAATGTAAACGTTGTGCCGCTACCGTACGAGCGTGTCGTCAAGTCGTTGGGGTTGTGGGTTGCGCCGTCACTCGATTGGTCCAAGCACGTGCAGTCTATTTTTCAGAGGGTTCATGGGGTTTCGCATACCTTGAGATTCTTCAAGCGTGCCCTCTCTAGAGACTCACGCAAGGCATTGGTCGAGAGCCTTTTGTGGCCCCACCTCGACTATATGAGCGCAGCCTACAATGATGTGGACCGTACGCGAGATCTTAAATTGCAGCGCTTGCTTAACTCGTGTGTACGGTTCGTCTGGGGCAATATCCCCAGGATGGCGCATGTGACGCCCTACAGAATCGAGCTGGGGTGGCTCTCGGTCGGTCTCAGAAGAAAGTATCTCATTGCATCATTGACATATAAAATCCTCGCCATTTCTTCGCCCTCCTATCTTCACCAGCATTTTACTCTTACCAGCTCTGGCCATAAATTCCGCTCCTCTTCACGTTTTCCCTCTCGCCCCCTTAGCTACCGCCCACCTCGCACTGAGGCCCTAAATTCATCTTTTTTTATCACAGCTTCCATAATCATAAATTACCTCCATGTACAGGACTTTGACCTTGCGCATTTCCACTCATTTCAGTCTTATCTTCACGACTTTTTATCTGACGCCGATCGTAGTGCCTGGGCTCGACGCGTTATCGAGGAGGGTATCGTGGTGCCGCCGGTCCCGTCGTTGTAGGCTCCGTTCGTTGGCCCCGATTATAGGGGTCGCAGTGTAGTGAATTTATGCTTCTCGTCCGTGCCTTGATGACTGTGCTATATATTTTGTACATTTTAGTTTTAAGTATTCACTCGAAATGCTGTTATCTCATTTTTGGCGTAGTGTTAAGTGTTAAGTCTATGATATGTCTTTTTGTTGTACTTGCCAATTAGTGCTACTTTGGGGGTTCACCCCCGTAGCCCAATAAAGTATTATCAATCAATCAATCAATCAATCTCTCTCTCTCTCTCTCTCTCTCTCTATCTCTCTCTCTTTCTCTCTCTCTCTCTTGGTAAGTGAAAGCACGTCCTTATCACCGCTCTTACACATTATCAGTGTTCCATATTATTAAAAGCTCGTTCGGGAGTATAATCTATTTGCAGTATTCTTGGTACCTGAGGGCTCGACTTGGTGTAATACTTTTAAGTGTTCTTGATCCTTGAGCCGTTGGGACCATCGATTAATTTTTTTACGTCGCAGTCCTCTCATATGATTGTTCGCCATCCTGACCGTCAATTTTTGCTCCTGATGTGACGATTGAGTGATCACCTTCATGCAGTCTGCTATGGTGTATTTTACCGGTCCGAACCAGCCGCTCAACATTGTTGCCAGCCTAGTGACGTTGTGCGCAACTCCTGTGACTATAAATAGTGACTATAAATAGTGTCATATAACACGATATATACATACATGTGGGCAAGCGTGTGCACTGTTCCATTTATTATCCGCAATATTGGTTCGTAATGTTAACAGCGATTAGTGCAAGTGCTATATTTTTATTGTTTTAATTTGTTGAGTGTCCGTTTAATGTTAGATTTAATGTTATAAGATGCGTGTTAACCTGTCGTTTTAGGTTACGCTACCACGTGGCAATTAAAAGCGAGAGATTAGACTACGTGATTTCCAATTTATCCGATAGATGGTGTCACTTATTCAATTCTATTATATTCTTAGCTTATTCGACGCTATACAATAGCTCCGCATTGTGTTTATATTATACGCTTCTGCTATCAGTAATATCACGTTACAAACATTACTTTAACTGTATTTCGGCTTATTTTACTAGTGATAAGCTAATCTATATCTTTAATTATTTTAGCTTATATTATATTGTTATTGCACATCGTCATTGCTAGTTTTAAGAATTTTTATAATTATCTTTATTTATATTAATTTGTTAATGCTCTTACATTTATACAGCGCAATCTTATTTATGCTCTTCTTCTATTATTTGATTTGTCATCCGATTATCACTAATGAGCGAGTATTCAAAAACGAATATAATCAAATGTGCCAGATGCACTAAGCCTATTTCGACATTTATATTGGTCTGTCACTCTTGTGATAAACATTTTCATCCAGGTTGTATCAAACGCTTTTTAAGAAACAAGCCGAGCAATCTCTGTTGTAGTTCTAATCTTAATGATCCTGTACTTAAGTCGCAGTATTTAACAGACACTAACGTTAATTTAGCTTCGACTTCATCAGTATTAGCTCGCCATTCTACTTTTGATGTTGGTCGTGATCTTCATTGTTCTTTAAACTCTTCTTTAAACAATTCTCTTGATCACTCTTATGAGGATAATCGTTTAATTACGATGGATCTACCGAGTGATTGGCATTCTCTTACGCAGTCTCAACAGACGGCTTTTTTATTTAATAGTTCCAAGGCTGATTCCAACTTTATAAAAGAGAAGCTTGACAAACTTGATAATAACTTTGAACTTTTTAACACCCGAATTTCTACCTTGGAGAATGAAAATGCTGCTTTGCGAGCTGAACTGCAGCAACTCAAAGAATTATATGCCAATGCATCGTCTAACACTCAATTACGTGTCATTGGTATTCCTTCTAGTTGCCAAACTCCTCTTATCGAGCTTACAAAGAGTATTCTCGCATTGCTTAAAATTGAGAAATTGTATGAAGATATACTAGATGTACGTCCTTTTGCGCCGACTATACATAATTCTGCTTCAACATCTGCTTCGTATACTAATAAATTATCATCTAAATCTTTTATTATTAGGTTCAAGTCAACTGAAATACGTAACTACGTGTTGGAATGCAAACGTAAATATGGAATCATTAAATATTGTCAGTTGTCACATGATTCGGGCGAGCTGGCCGATAAACATGTTAGTTTGTATGAGATGTTACCGGCACCTATTCATGAACTGCGTCTACTGACTAAAAATAAACTTGAACTGCTTAATTATAAGCATATTTGGTCACGGGATGGAAAAATTTTTGTACGCAAAGATGACAAGTCTGACCGTATTCAGATTACAACTGCATCCGATATTGATAAGCTATTGTGACGGTTTTCTAATATTAATTGTACTTTACCTTCTCTTTGTACTTCTAAATTGCATGTGGCTCAAATAAACGCAAATTCGATTTTGGATCACTTAGCTGAAATAGAATCGTTACTTAATTCCGAAAATCTATATATTTTATCTATTTCTGAGTCCTGGCTAACCCCGAATAGACCAGATTCTACTTATAACATACCTAATTATGCCTTAGTGCGTAATGATCGAGGTCTTAGTTCGGCTACTGGCAAACGAGAATACATGCAAGGGGGTGGAGTTGCGGTTTATATACGCAAAAATCTACCATACAGAGTTCTTGTCTCTCCTCAAATTAAAAGTATTAACGAAACCGAATTTTTAATACTTGAAGTGGCCTTGAACAACACAAAACTTTTGTTTGCTTCGTGTTATAGAAGGCCCAAAGGTCATGTCTTGACCAAGTTTTTCAACACTATCCAAGAACATTCCCATCTATATGATAACGTAATTATTGCTGGTGATCTGAACTCTAATTTGTTGATTGTCGATTATTACAGTAAACATCTTCGTGATTTAATATATGAACATTCTTATTATATTGTACCCTTTAAAGCAACTCATCATATGAAGGAATCTAGCACGTGGTTGGATGTGATTGTTGTTGATTCAGTGGACAAGATTCTATCAACTAAGCAATCATTACATCCCTTTATTAATGGCTACGACTACATCTCTATTGACTATAAGCTTTCATCGTTAGTCCCTAAATACAATGTAGTCACTTTTCGAGATTTTAAGAACTACTCTCCCTCTGTCTTTATGATATCAACTGCCTCTGACTTGGCTATTACTTTCGATGTCCATAAAGGACATACGTCTGTTGATTTGTACCTTTCTTCTCTCCGTAGTATACTTATTAAAAACCTTGACAAGCAAGCTCCAAAAGTAACTAAACAAATACGTCAACGTCCAGCTCCCTGGCTCACCTCCGATCTCAAGAGTCGATGTAAAATCCGTAATCGGTTGTACAAAGTAGCCACACGACGTAGAGATTCAGTGATGCTAGCCGAATACAAATCCTTACGTAAAGAGTTAAAGCGAGATCTAAAATCAGCGCGTGATTTATATTATGAAAAATCATTGCTAGCTACTTCTGATCAATCCCAATGCTGGAGACTTTTGAACAGGTTAGGTCTTGTCCGTGATGTATATAACTCGCCCACTACTTACTTCTCTATAGACGAACTTGTACAGTATTATTCGTCAGTAAGTTGTCTTCACTCAGGCTGTACACCTGAGCAATTAAACGATATCTTGAAGTTGCCTTCGGACCAAACTTATCCGCCTTTTGATTTAAGCAGATTACTCCAACCCAAGTTAGCGATGCCTTATCATCTTGCTTACCAAAGGCTAAAAGTCACAGCCATGACGGACTATCTCTCGGGTATTTTAAAGACGCTTTCTCTGTCATAATCCCATATCTAACTACTCTGTTCGATCTGTCCTTATCGTCTAAGCTCTACCCCTCGTTATGGAAATATGCTGTAATCACTCCAGTCAGTAAAATTTCGAAGCCACTTACTCCTTCTGATACTCGTCCAATCGCTAATCTCCCTCACCTTGCCAAGGTGTTCGATCGTTTAATTACACAGCAGATTACTGCACACCTTGAATCTAATAATATTTTAACGCCACTTCAATCTGGCTTTCGTAGTTCCTACATCACGCAAACTACTGTGTTAAAAATTACTGAGGATATTCGGCTGGCCATCGAAAACGGTCAGGTCACATTTCTACTCTTGTTTGATTTTAGTAAAGCCTTCTATACCATTAATCATTTAGAACTTTTTAAAATCTTAAAACATCTAAACTTTGGCGATGAAGTGATTGAGTGGTTATTCTCTTATCTGACTGGACGATTCCAAGCTGTTTTTGGACCAAATAATACAATGTCTCATTTTGTTGAAACTACTTCTGGTGTTCCCCAAGGCTCTACTCTGGGACCTATTAGTTTTCTTATATTTATCAATTCATTAATCAATGTGCTTTTATACTCATGCGGGATGTTATTTGTTGATGACTTTCAGCTATACATATACGCTAAACCCAATGAGTGTAATCTAGCAATTCAAAAGCTGATTCAAGATGGTGAACGAGTAGTAAACTGGGCTCAAACTCATGGTCTTAAATTGAATGTTGCCAAAACCAAAGCTATATTAATAGGTTCTGTTCAGCAATTAAGACTCATTAAAAGAGAAACATTACTTCCTATTATAATCGATAATCACGCAATACACTTAGTTAATACTGTTCGTAATTTAGGCTTAATTATTAACGAGAACCTACAGTGGCCGTGCCTTAAGGTTAAATGTAATCTAGGCATCAATAAATACTTTTCAATCAATCTCTGGCGCGGTGAGTACAAAGACATTCGTTTACTTATCTCCGTATTTCTTATGAGATTATTGTACTCACGCAACCAACTCGAGTTTTAGTGTATGGCAAATTGGACGCCCGCTGTCTACGGTCCGTATCTATAAAAGTAGTTGCACTTTTAGTGTAGTCAGTTGTCCGTAAATCGCACAAAATAAATTGCAAAATTTTGGAGGTTAGCCGGAGGTATTTACGAGTGGCGAAACTAGGGCGGCAATTTCAGCGCACGGAGTCCAGGTCAACGTTGCGAAAATCACCTTGCGAATATGGCAACACCGCGCGGTTGCTTTGTTTGCGGAGCACGGCTGACGCGTAAGAATTATACAGAGGTGTGTAATCTATGTAATAATATTGTTCATACAAACTGTTTTGAGGTCGTGCTGGGCTTGTCCGAGCGGCGCTGTTGTGTTCTCGCGAAAACTCGATCAAAAGCATTAGTACCAGATTCGAATCACATGAAAGCGCCACCGCCCGGGTTACCGCGCCAGTCTATCGCGACCGACAGTGCCGCGCCGGCGACCACGCCTACTTCTACCACCTTTTAGTAGCTAAGTGTAGCCTCGCTTCCGTCGCCATCAACGTCGCAGGTTGCCAAGCAACCTCGCGGCGCTCCGCCCGCTATGCCCAATCAGGCGGCGCACGATACTCTCGTCGACTCCGTACTGATGGCGGCCGCTCCGCCACCGTGGTTAGAAGTTTTTAACCGGAGTTTGCAGGATAACTTACAGAGCGATCTTAAATCGATTTTAGAAGTAGTGAACCGTGTTGAGGGTAAGGTGGATGAGGTCAAGGCAGAAATTAATGACTTAAAAGCGAAAGTTATTCTGATCGAGGAAGAGATTGAAATAAAGTTCACGGTCATGGATGAGCGCATGGATAAGTTGGAAAACCGGGTTAGCAGTTTGGAAATGGGTAGCAAGAATATAAATGCAGTGTCACAATCTCCTGCACTAAAAAACACATGCGAGCTACTCATTACAGGGCTGCCTAAAGAAACCGTGAAATCCGATAACGATCTATAGATTAATGTTTTTAAGGAGTTAAAGCTGCCAAAGTTAATTAGTCAAATTATTGACCTTTGCCCTTGGACCCCGCGGCTGAAAACAAACACAATGGGTTCTCCCCCTGCTCTGATACACACGCGAGGCTTGGTTATCAGAATGTGCTCAGTTATATCTAGGGATGCGGTAATTGAGAAAGCCCGACTCTTAAAAGGACGAAAAGCACGGGACATCTTCGGTGGAGGTGGAGAAAATGCATTATTTATCAGGCCTCTTTGGCCGAAACCTGTTTTCAAATTGTGGCAGGCAGCAATTCGTAAATCGAGCGAACTGGGCTACGCGAGGCCCGTAGTTATAGACTTAGTTGTTTTTATGCGTGAGGTAAGGGATGGTCCTTTGAAGCGTGTTAACTCGGATGCTGAATTTCCAAAATTTCCTCCTCTCTCTCCTCATACCAAGTGAGACAGGGCTGGTCGGGCCAAATCACTAAAATCATTAAAATAATCGAAGTCATTCTCCATTTTTCATTCAAATATAAATTGTCTCAAAACACATTTCGTATCCATTGAAGGACTAGTTCATCCAGCCTCTCATGATGTCATTGCGATCACCGAAACCTTCCTTACAAGTCACGAATCTTCTGAGATTATTAGATTACCGGGTTATACATTGCATCGATTGGATCGTGAGGGTAAGGAGGGGGGTGGTGTGGCAGCCTATGTACGCGAAAATTTTGGGGTAAGGGTTATCGCGCACTCTGAACATATATTCTCGAATACTCCGGAATTTCTGGTTCTATGTTTGACAGGCAAATCAGTCTCATTGGTGTTAGCAGTGGTATACCGCAGGCCATCAGCCGCTTACCCTACAGAGTTTTTTGATGTCTTGTCGGACATACTACCACGATACAAGTATGTCATGGTCAGTGGGGATTTTAACATTGATATGAATTCCACCAGTGCCATGGCAGATAGGTTTAGATCTAACTTATCGGCACTGGGACTTTCAGTCACCCAGTCAGAGCCAACGCATCACGCAATGACATCGGGCGGGCCATCTCATACGTTGTTAGATCTCTTCCTTATTCGTAAACCAGTACCTGAGCATGAATATGTTAAAACGTCAACTCCATTCGCAGCTGGACACGATGCTATAAATGCTATAATTACCCTTCGGATTGATACTGAGCAGTCTCAAGTGAAGGTATTTGGGAGACGAAATTTGGGGGAGATCAACCTTCATAACCTCGCAACTACATTCAATTCATTCATCACCTCCTCTTCTTCATATCAGTCATTCACCCAACCTAGGCCTGACCAGTCTGTTTCTATGGATGTGCCTCTATGTAATTATCAATCTAGTCCGCCTTCACACCAGGTTCATTCATCAAATACTAATCACAGCACTATTTTATATACATTATCATTTGTATGCAATTCAATTTTATCTACATTCTATATGTTAGCTCCTTTGAAATTTCATTCCATTAAGACCAATCATAAGTCATGAATTTCTCAGGATATCAAAGCAAGCATTAAAGACAGGAACGCAGCTTTTAGAAGATTTCGTACTACAGGTTCAGTTGATGATAATAACGTATACAAGGATCTTCGAAATCATGTCTCTAATGCTGTCAACTCGAGTAAATTTCATTTCCTGGCAAAGAAATTTAGCAGTACAAATTATCCAAAGAAATCCAGGAAATGCCTGAAAATTATGGGCCTCAGCTCAAAGACAAATCCATTACCGCTTAAATTTTTCACGACTCAACAGTTATACAGTCACTATGCTTCTGTCTCAAATTATGTTCAACCACTTTCTATCCAAACATTTTCAACCATATTATGCAATTCTTGTCCTATGTCACCCTCATCTTCCTCTTTTCATTTCTCTACTATAACCGCGAAAGGAATTCAACATGCAATTCGGAGAGCGTCCTCAAGGGCAGTGGGGATTGATGGCATATCTGTAGAAATGCTAAAGTTGTTGGAGCCTCAATTAACACTGCACCTTGTCGATCTTTTTAATAACATGCTCTTAGCTGGTTATTTTCCTGAATGCTGGAAAGAGGTACTACTGTTTCCATTGGCGAAGTCGGGCAGGGTTGATACAAGGCCGATTGCAAAGCTTTGTGAGCTTTCAAAAATTTTAGAGAGACTTGTACACAACCAGCTTTCTGAATATCTTGAGGAAATTCATATTAATATTGATAGACAGGCAGGGTTTTGTAAGAGACATAGTACCCAGACAACACTCCTGGGTGTTCTAGATGATGTTAGGAGAGCCATTGATGCCAGGAAGATCACGATTCTCGTCCTGTTCGACTTCTCCAAGGCCTTTGACACTGTACCTCATGATAAACTAATACAAAAATTGTGTGAAATTGGTTGCTTCGATAATGTATTAACCTGGTTTTATCGGTATCTTGTGGGCCGCATGCATACAGTAGAGAGTGAGACGGGCGTGTTATCGGATTGGCTCGAGATAAATGCGGGGGTGCCTCAGGGCAGTGTTCTTGGCCCAATACTTTTCTCTATTTACATTAATGATCTGCCGAAAGTTCTTTCACATAGCGATTATATGCTATTTGCCAATGATGTCCAGGTCTACCATTCGTTTTTCCCGTCAGAATTTGAATTAGGGGTGCAACTTATCACACAAGATGCTAATGCGATAGCCCTATGGGTTCACACGAACGGACTGAAGCTAAATGTAAAAAAAAACAGGCTAAATCGCTTGGGGTCATGACTTCTCCCTCTCTTGATTGGACAAAACAGGTGCTATCTATCTCGAGTCTCGTACATGGGGTTTTACACTCATTGCGCTACTACAGGAAGACTTTGTCACGAGGTCTTTGGAAGAGTCTGGTTGAAGCACTTGTTTTTCCACACTTCGATTATGCGTGTGCGGTCTATAATGACGTCGATCAGATCAGAAATCTGAAGCTTCAAAGGCTGCTGAATGCTTGTGTCCGATTCGTGTGGGGGGATATAGCGAGAAGGGAGCATGTTACTCCATATAGGTTAGATCTCAGGTGGTTGTCAGTCGAGTCCAGACGCTCATACCTCATTGGCTCACTTGCTTACAGTATCATCGCTCATAACTCTCCCATTGATCTGGCAAATCATTTCATCAAATTAAATACTCCCTAACATAACCCCCGCACCTCCTCTCGTCTTCCATCAAAATCGCTAAATTACCTTCCCCCTCGTACCGAGTTACTCAATAAATCATTTGTCATTACTGCATCTAAAATCATCAATGAACTTCCTCTATATTCATTCGACAAATAATCTATCAGTCAATTCAAAAGTTCATTATTTCATCACCTGTTTGGACTCGACCAAACTGCCTGGGCCAATAGAATGCGATATGAGGGCATAACCTCACCTCAAATCCCTCACCTCGACTAGAAGGAAATGTATATTGTACTGTGATATTAGTTCTCGGCGTCATATATGTATTTATTTATTTATTTATTTATTGCAAATGTGTAAATGTTAATGTAACTATTATTTTATTTTACCTTGTTATTTTATTAATTTTATTTTATTTTATTATTTTTATATTGTTATTTTATATTGTTTTTATCCATCGAATTGTACTGAGAAACAAGCAAAAGCGCAAATTAGTTTTAAGTTAAGTTGTCAAATTATATAGGAAATTATATTATTTTTATTTTTGCTGTATACTCAAAATGTACATATCATTGCAAGTGCCTACGGGTTTTAACCCCAAAGGCCAAATAAAGTGTATCAACAAATCAATCAATCTCTCTTTCTCTCTCTCTCTCTCTTCATCTCGCCGATTTACCTATCGTGACGTCACACACCATGCCAGCACTGTACCGCCTCATCACTTCAATACTGACGCAATGTCCTCTGCGAGATGCTGTTTCGTTTGTAAAGTGCGAATTACAGGAAAAGATTATTCGGAGGTATGTCCGTCGTGCAATAACATCACGCAGTCGCACTGTGTATCAAACCTACCTGATACGAACATATGGCGGTGCTGTCATTTAGTGCGAGCATCTGTGGCCTTGTGTGTTAGTGGCGAATTATATCGGACGGGGGCAGCACCTACTGGGCCGCGTACTGCGAGTGCGGCGGAGGAAGATCAACCGAAGATGCGATAGTGTACTTAAAGACCAAAGTGCACAACTCAAGCTGTAGATACGTACTCATAATGTTTTTGGACATTAAGGGTGCATTTGACAATGTATGGTGGCCGGGAGTACTAAAGAATCTGAGAGGCATGAACTGCCCCTGGAGACTGTACAATATCATTAGGGATTACCTCTGTAATAGGAAAGTAATAATAACCGAAGGTGGCAATTTTGCAAGCAAAAATGTGACGAAGGGATGCCCGCAGGGATCTCTACTAGGACCAATTCTATGGAATGTCGTATTTGATGAAGTGCTTCACAAGTTAGACAGAGAAGGACATGAGACGATAGCCTATGCAGACGACCAAGCCATTATAATCGAAGGAGACTCCCGTAAAGAACTGGAACGGAAAGGACAAATGGCCATAAATATAATAGAAGAATGGAGTGAAAATGTCAAAATGAAACATGCCCCAGATAAATGTGCAATGCTACTAGCAAAGGGACATTTCATCAAAAATGTTACTTATCTCCGTATTTCTTATGAGATTATTGTACTCACGCAACCAACTCGAGTTTTAGTGTATGGCAAATTGGACGCCCGCTGTCTACGGTCCGTATCTATAAAAGTAGTTGCACTTTTAGTGTAGTCAGTTGTCCGTAAATCGCACAAAATAAATTGCAAAATTTTGGAGGTTAGCCGGAGGTATTTACGAGTGGCGAAACTAGGGCGGCAATTTCAGCGCACGGAGTCCAGGTCAACGTTGCGAAAATCACCTTGCGAATATGGCAACACCGCGCGGTTGCTTTGTTTGCGGAGCACGGCTGACGCGTAAGAATTATACAGAGGTGTGTAATCTATGTAATAATATTGTTCATACAAACTGTTTTGAGGTCGTGCTGGGCTTGTCCGAGCGGCGCTGTTGTGTTCTCGCGAAAACTCGATCAAAAGCATTAGTACCAGATTCGAATCACATGAAAGCGCCACCGCCCGGGTTACCGCGCCAGTCTATCGCGACCGACAGTGCCGCGCCGGCGACCACGCCTACTTCTACCACCTTTTAGTAGCTAAGTGTAGCCTCGCTTCCGTCGCCATCAACGTCGCAGGTTGCCAAGCAACCTCGCGGCGCTCCGCCCGCTATGCCCAATCAGGCGGCGCACGATACTCTCGTCGACTCCGTACTGATGGCGGCCGCTCCGCCACCGTGGTTAGAAGTTTTTAACCGGAGTTTGCAGGATAACTTACAGAGCGATCTTAAATCGATTTTAGAAGTAGTGAACCGTGTTGAGGGTAAGGTGGATGAGGTCAAGGCAGAAATTAATGACTTAAAAGCGAAAGTTATTCTGATCGAGGAAGAGATTGAAATAAAGTTCACGGTCATGGATGAGCGCATGGATAAGTTGGAAAACCGGGTTAGCAGTTTGGAAATGGGTAGCAAGAATATAAATGCAGTGTCACAATCTCCTGCACTAAAAAACACATGCGAGCTACTCATTACAGGGCTGCCTAAAGAAACCGTGAAATCCGATAACGATCTATAGATTAATGTTTTTAAGGAGTTAAAGCTGCCAAAGTTAATTAGTCAAATTATTGACCTTTGCCCTTGGACCCCGCGGCTGAAAACAAACACAATGGGTTCTCCCCCTGCTCTGATACACACGCGAGGCTTGGTTATCAGAATGTGCTCAGTTATATCTAGGGATGCGGTAATTGAGAAAGCCCGACTCTTAAAAGGACGAAAAGCACGGGACATCTTCGGTGGAGGTGGAGAAAATGCATTATTTATCAGGCCTCTTTGGCCGAAACCTGTTTTCAAATTGTGGCAGGCAGCAATTCGTAAATCGAGCGAACTGGGCTACGCGAGGCCCGTAGTTATAGACTTAGTTGTTTTTATGCGTGAGGTAAGGGATGGTCCTTTGAAGCGTGTTAACTCGGATGCTGAATTTCCAAAATTTCCTCCTCTCTCTCCTCATACCAAGTGAGACAGGGCTGGTCGGGCCAAATCACTAAAATCATTAAAATAATCGAAGTCATTCTCCATTTTTCATTCAAATATAAATTGTCTCAAAACACATTTCGTATCCATTGAAGGACTAGTTCATCCAGCCTCTCATGATGTCATTGCGATCACCGAAACCTTCCTTACAAGTCACGAATCTTCTGAGATTATTAGATTACCGGGTTATACATTGCATCGATTGGATCGTGAGGGTAAGGAGGGGGGTGGTGTGGCAGCCTATGTACGCGAAAATTTTGGGGTAAGGGTTATCGCGCACTCTGAACATATATTCTCGAATACTCCGGAATTTCTGGTTCTATGTTTGACAGGCAAATCAGTCTCATTGGTGTTAGCAGTGGTATACCGCAGGCCATCAGCCGCTTACCCTACAGAGTTTTTTGATGTCTTGTCGGACATACTACCACGATACAAGTATGTCATGGTCAGTGGGGATTTTAACATTGATATGAATTCCACCAGTGCCATGGCAGATAGGTTTAGATCTAACTTATCGGCACTGGGACTTTCAGTCACCCAGTCAGAGCCAACGCATCACGCAATGACATCGGGCGGGCCATCTCATACGTTGTTAGATCTCTTCCTTATTCGTAAACCAGTACCTGAGCATGAATATGTTAAAACGTCAACTCCATTCGCAGCTGGACACGATGCTATAAATGCTATAATTACCCTTCGGATTGATACTGAGCAGTCTCAAGTGAAGGTATTTGGGAGACGAAATTTGGGGGAGATCAACCTTCATAACCTCGCAACTACATTCAATTCATTCATCACCTCCTCTTCTTCATATCAGTCATTCACCCAACCTAGGCCTGACCAGTCTGTTTCTATGGATGTGCCTCTATGTAATTATCAATCTAGTCCGCCTTCACACCAGGTTCATTCATCAAATACTAATCACAGCACTATTTTATATACATTATCATTTGTATGCAATTCAATTTTATCTACATTCTATATGTTAGCTCCTTTGAAATTTCATTCCATTAAGACCAATCATAAGTCATGAATTTCTCAGGATATCAAAGCAAGCATTAAAGACAGGAACGCAGCTTTTAGAAGATTTCGTACTACAGGTTCAGTTGATGATAATAACGTATACAAGGATCTTCGAAATCATGTCTCTAATGCTGTCAACTCGAGTAAATTTCATTTCCTGGCAAAGAAATTTAGCAGTACAAATTATCCAAAGAAATCCAGGAAATGCCTGAAAATTATGGGCCTCAGCTCAAAGACAAATCCATTACCGCTTAAATTTTTCACGACTCAACAGTTATACAGTCACTATGCTTCTGTCTCAAATTATGTTCAACCACTTTCTATCCAAACATTTTCAACCATATTATGCAATTCTTGTCCTATGTCACCCTCATCTTCCTCTTTTCATTTCTCTACTATAACCGCGAAAGGAATTCAACATGCAATTCGGAGAGCGTCCTCAAGGGCAGTGGGGATTGATGGCATATCTGTAGAAATGCTAAAGTTGTTGGAGCCTCAATTAACACTGCACCTTGTCGATCTTTTTAATAACATGCTCTTAGCTGGTTATTTTCCTGAATGCTGGAAAGAGGTACTACTGTTTCCATTGGCGAAGTCGGGCAGGGTTGATACAAGGCCGATTGCAAAGCTTTGTGAGCTTTCAAAAATTTTAGAGAGACTTGTACACAACCAGCTTTCTGAATATCTTGAGGAAATTCATATTAATATTGATAGACAGGCAGGGTTTTGTAAGAGACATAGTACCCAGACAACACTCCTGGGTGTTCTAGATGATGTTAGGAGAGCCATTGATGCCAGGAAGATCACGATTCTCGTCCTGTTCGACTTCTCCAAGGCCTTTGACACTGTACCTCATGATAAACTAATACAAAAATTGTGTGAAATTGGTTGCTTCGATAATGTATTAACCTGGTTTTATCGGTATCTTGTGGGCCGCATGCATACAGTAGAGAGTGAGACGGGCGTGTTATCGGATTGGCTCGAGATAAATGCGGGGGTGCCTCAGGGCAGTGTTCTTGGCCCAATACTTTTCTCTATTTACATTAATGATCTGCCGAAAGTTCTTTCACATAGCGATTATATGCTATTTGCCAATGATGTCCAGGTCTACCATTCGTTTTTCCCGTCAGAATTTGAATTAGGGGTGCAACTTATCACACAAGATGCTAATGCGATAGCCCTATGGGTTCACACGAACGGACTGAAGCTAAATGTAAAAAAAAACAGGCTAAATCGCTTGGGGTCATGACTTCTCCCTCTCTTGATTGGACAAAACAGGTGCTATCTATCTCGAGTCTCGTACATGGGGTTTTACACTCATTGCGCTACTACAGGAAGACTTTGTCACGAGGTCTTTGGAAGAGTCTGGTTGAAGCACTTGTTTTTCCACACTTCGATTATGCGTGTGCGGTCTATAATGACGTCGATCAGATCAGAAATCTGAAGCTTCAAAGGCTGCTGAATGCTTGTGTCCGATTCGTGTGGGGGGATATAGCGAGAAGGGAGCATGTTACTCCATATAGGTTAGATCTCAGGTGGTTGTCAGTCGAGTCCAGACGCTCATACCTCATTGGCTCACTTGCTTACAGTATCATCGCTCATAACTCTCCCATTGATCTGGCAAATCATTTCATCAAATTAAATACTCCCTAACATAACCCCCGCACCTCCTCTCGTCTTCCATCAAAATCGCTAAATTACCTTCCCCCTCGTACCGAGTTACTCAATAAATCATTTGTCATTACTGCATCTAAAATCATCAATGAACTTCCTCTATATTCATTCGACAAATAATCTATCAGTCAATTCAAAAGTTCATTATTTCATCACCTGTTTGGACTCGACCAAACTGCCTGGGCCAATAGAATGCGATATGAGGGCATAACCTCACCTCAAATCCCTCACCTCGACTAGAAGGAAATGTATATTGTACTGTGATATTAGTTCTCGGCGTCATATATGTATTTATTTATTTATTTATTTATTGCAAATGTGTAAATGTTAATGTAACTATTATTTTATTTTACCTTGTTATTTTATTAATTTTATTTTATTTTATTATTTTTATATTGTTATTTTATATTGTTTTTATCCATCGAATTGTACTGAGAAACAAGCAAAAGCGCAAATTAGTTTTAAGTTAAGTTGTCAAATTATATAGGAAATTATATTATTTTTATTTTTTGCTGTATACTCAAAATGTACATATCATTGCAAGTGCCTACGGGGTTTTAACCCCAAAGGCCAAATAAAGTGTATCAACAAATCAATCAATCTCTCTTTCTCTCTCTCTCTCTCTTCATCTCGCCGATTTACCTATCGTGACGTCACACACCATGCCAGCACTGTACCGCCTCATCACTTCAATACTGACGCAATGTCCTCTGCGAGATGCTGTTTCGTTTGTAAAGTGCGAATTACAGGAAAAGATTATTCGGAGGTATGTCCGTCGTGCAATAACATCACGCAGTCGCACTGTGTATCAAACCTACCTGATACGAACATATGGCGGTGCTGTCATTTAGTGCGAGCATCTGTGGCCTTGTGTGTTAGTGGCGAATTATATCGGACGGGGGCAGCACCTACTGGGCCGCGTACTGCGAGTGCGGCGGAGGAAGATCAACCGAAGATGCGATAGTGTACTTAAAGACCAAAGTGCACAACTCAAGCTGTAGATACGTACTCATAATGTTTTTGGACATTAAGGGTGCATTTGACAATGTATGGTGGCCGGGAGTACTAAAGAATCTGAGAGGCATGAACTGCCCCTGGAGACTGTACAATATCATTAGGGATTACCTCTGTAATAGGAAAGTAATAATAACCGAAGGTGGCAATTTTGCAAGCAAAAATGTGACGAAGGGATGCCCGCAGGGATCTCTACTAGGACCAATTCTATGGAATGTCGTATTTGATGAAGTGCTTCACAAGTTAGACAGAGAAGGACATGAGACGATAGCCTATGCAGACGACCAAGCCATTATAATCGAAGGAGACTCCCGTAAAGAACTGGAACGGAAAGGACAAATGGCCATAAATATAATAGAAGAATGGAGTGAAAATGTCAAAATGAAACATGCCCCAGATAAATGTGCAATGCTACTAGCAAAGGGACATTTCATCAAAAATGTTACCCACTAATCAGAATAAACGGACAAAGAATTAAAAGGCAAGAACCGTTTAAATATCTGGGCGTTTCTTTTGGCAAAGGCCTTAGCGTACAAACGCATGTTACGGAGATCTCAAAGAAAACCAAAGGAATTTTCGAAAGGCTGGCCTTCCTGGCATGAGAGGAATGGGGCTTAGGCTATCGATCTCTAGATATAATATATAAGGGAGTGTTCATACCCATAATAACATACGCAGCAGCAGGATGGTACGGGCTCACAAATAATGTCCAGAAAAAGAAACTCATAATGTCGCAAAGATATGCCCTGATGAAAACCACAGGAGCATACAGAACCATCTCGGCCGAATCTATTACAACAATTACAGGTCACCTACCGATTGACTTAAAATGTGAGAGAAGAATCGGACTATACTGGATGAGGAAAGGAAAAAAGTACCGATATAAAAACTTTACAGTTCAATCGGAAGAAGGACTAGGCACGCGAAGAGAAAGAAAATTGTTAATAGAAAGGCTAAATCAGGAAATAAGAAAGGAATGGCAGTTGAGATGGGACAATATGATAAAAAGAAGACGCACATATGAGGTTTTACCCAGCATAGACGAAAGGCTAGCATAGTTTTGGTTTAGACCGAGTAAATGGCTAATCCAAATACTCAGTGGACATGAGAATTTCCAATCTTTCAGGAAAAGACTTAATTTTGTAGAGTCCGACCTATGCAGCTGTGGAGAGGCAGACACCCCTGAACACGCTTTATGGACATGTGTGAAGTACGAAACAATACGGCATAAATATGTACAGGATATGGAAGAAGCAGCTAGAAACACGAAAGGGATGATGACGACCAAAGAGGGAATAGATAAACTAACCATGATGGTTAAAGCTATTATGCTTGTAAAAATTGCTACCGAAGACTTAGAAAAATACTTGGCTTCAACCGCGAATATAGCAGAATTAGCAGTTCCAGAGAAAGACGAAGTATGAATGATAGACGTAGGCTCAGTTAATCTTCCAGAACTAGAAATAGGGTAGAGAGAAAGGAAAAGCATAAGTGAGCAGAGGGAGAAACTGAATTGAGTGAAAGACGGAAGATAGTAGATAGGTTAAAAATCGAAAGTCGCACTAATAAATGTCGCACTAACAGTGGTAGTAGAACAGAGGTAATCAAGGTAGATAAAGATGTTGTACTAACAAAAGGGAAACAAGGGTTTTTGTAGAATGAAAGTTGAGCGAAAGGAAAGGATGAATGTAAAAGCTCAGAATGAAAGGAAGGGTGAGTGAGAGAGTAGATAGGTAGATAGAAACTCCTTCTTTTAGTGTAGGCAAAAGACAAGGAAGAGAGAGGAAAGAAGAGAGAAAAGAAGAAAGAAGAGAAAAGGGAACAAAGAAGAGAAAGGAAGAGAAGAGGAAAAACCTCAAGAACAGTTGGTCTTGCTCCACTGAAAAAAAGTAAAGAAATAAAGAAATAAAAACAAAAAATAATAAATAAAACCGAAGCAATAAATAAGAACAAATGAGTAATGTATGATCGCAAGAGCAGAGAAAGGCTAAAGCGAACTCCTTATGTTCTGTAGTCTAAATAACCGTCACAGTCGAAGATATGAAATAGAAGTAAGAAAGTAACAGACAACGTGACATGGACGACCGCCGGTATGCCAGAGGCGAGGTGCGGCGGCAATGATCAATGCGGTAGGCATCGTTCTACCTGGTTTTTTTTTTTGGCGACTGCGGCGGCGAGCGTGACATCCACGGAGACTCTCGTAACTCCCTCCACCATGACGTGAGCGAAGCGCTTGGCCTCGCCCCCATCACCATCATTAACACAGGTTGCTAAGTAACCTCGCGCAACCACACCTCCTGCTCCCAATGCAGAGCAATCGGGCGGTTCTCGGGATGCCGTTTCGATGGCGGACGCTCCTCCAGCGTGGTTCACTAGTTTTGAGCGCGCTATAGTGAAATTAGTCGAGAGGGTTGAGGTCAAAGTCGACAACGAACGTTTCGGTGAAGTAGGAGCTCGTGTCGAGCGTCTTGAAGTCAACGTCAACAGACTTCTCGATCGTGATTCTTCCTCGACACCGGTAGCTGTGGACGATATTATTAGTCGTGATAAAAACTCTTGTGATCTCTTGCTCACAGATCTACCTTTCGCCTCCACACTAAGCGACCTTAAATTAATAGAAATTGTTTTAACTCGCATCAAACTTCCGCGGATCACGCCTCACGTCGTCGAGATCCCACAATGGTTACCGCGTTCGATTAATTCCATTAACTCATCCAATTTGTGTAGGGTTACTTCACCTGCGGTCAGAGACCTAATTATAGAAAGTGCCCATCTTTTAAGGGGTGCGACAATTTCAAATGTTTTCGGAACGGGAGGGGAGTCTTCCTTATTTATTAGGCCACTGTGGCCGAAGTCGGTATATGACCTATGGACGAAATCCCTGCGTAAAGCAAAGGAGTTAGGCTACTTGCGCCCAGTAATTAAAAATTATGTTGTTTATATGCGTAAAGAGAAAAAAGGAGCATTGATCCGTGTTAACTTCGAGGCTGAACTCCTCACTCTACCATCAAATCCTGTACTTCCTTCCTTATGAGGAGCAGATGGTCAGACGTCTCTATCTCACTCACACTTACACATACATTCCTTCTCTATCATTCATCTTAATGTTAACAGGCTCAAGACACACTTCTCATCAATAGAAGCCTTAATTTATCCACATGCATATGATGTTATTGCTCTTACTGAGGCCTTTTTAACAGAATCTGACTCCTCTGATATAGTAAAATTGCCAGGGTACTCCCTTTACAGACTTGACCGAGTGGGTAAGGAAGGAGAAGGTGTTGCTGCATATGTTAGAGATGAATATAAAGTCAATATGCTGGCTCATTCTGATAAGCTGTTCTCAAACTCTCCTGAGCTTTTATATTGCATATTGTCGGCAAATCGACTTCGCTGATTTTGAGCGTTTTTTACAGACGGTTAACAGCATCTTACCCCACTGCTTTTTTCGAATTACTATCTAATATCTTTACTTCCCATGGTCTTGCTGTTATCACAAGAGTAACACATTGAAGTCCTCAAGTGCCGCGGCAGACATGATGAAAGCCAATATAGTAGCCCTCAATCTATCACTCATTGATTCCGATCCAACTCAGCATGCGGTCACGTCCTTAGGTTCTTCACACACATAGCTTGATCTCTTCCTGATTAGTGATCTTTTGCCTGATTTTAATTATTTTAAATCAACGACCCCTTCTGCTGCGGGTCACGACTACATAGCAATTTAGCTACTGTCTAATAGAGATCCGCCTAAAATAAAAAGGTACTTGTCACGTGGTTTGGAAGGGATTAACCTCCAAGAACTCGCTATTACTTTCAACTCCATTTAAAATTCTACCTCACCTCACTCATCTCGATTTTCATCTAGTTCTCATATTGCAAGTCCTATAGAGTCGCCTGACCAGAATTCGAACTCGTACTTGAATTTGAACTTGAATTCGTCTAACTTATTGTCTTGCTCTACCAACAACCATATATACTGCATCCAATCACCTAACTCATTTATCACTACTTACCACATAAATCCACTCAATATGTCGTCATCTAATTTATTTTGCATACCTCATCTCAGTCACTCATCCAGCATGTCTTCACCTAACTTATTATTCACAACTCATAACTTTCATTCAATAAGCTCGGTAGCGCAAATCTCATTGCTCTCTCCTTACGATCATAACTCGCTGCTTCATAATCATAATTATGCTCATGACGTTTCATCCTCTCACCTCCTAGCTTCCATATCTCACCTCATGGTATCTGCTCTTTCCGCTTTCGATATCCTTGCGCCGGATTAACTGGTAACTGTTGGTAACAAATCTAAACCATGGGTGACAGCAGAGGTTAGAGGACTTATTAAGTCCAGGAACATTGCCTTTAAAACTTTCAAAACCTCAAACCGCATGAAAGACTACGAGGAATTCAAATTATTAAGAAACAGAATCTCAATTCTTCTCGATAGCAATAAATATAACTATCTCACAAACAAGCTAAAAAATCCGAAAGCTAATTGGAGGGAATTGAAAAACCTGGGAATATGCTCTAAGACTAACCTATCTCCATTGGACACTCACCACCTAGCAATTAAATAACTACTATGTTTCTATCTCTATTCGGATTCCTCCACTTTCACCTTTCTTTTTAAATTCAATTTATTCCTCCGTCTCTGACCTATCTAGTCCGTCCAAATTCGAATTTGATTCAATTAGTTCCTTAGGAGTTCAGCGTGCTCTTTCTAAAGCGAAGGGCAGTGGGGACGGACGGGCTATCTGTGGCGATGCTAAGAATGCTCGAGCCACAATTGACTCCACGGCTTACATCTATGTTCAAAGACATGTTGTCGCTCGGCTTTTTTCCCGTCTGTTGAAAGAAGTCTATACTCTTCTCATTGGCGAAGTCGAATAGGATCAAATCATGCTCGGACACCAGACCCATTGATAAACACTGCGAGGTCTCAAAATTGATTATTCGGAGGTTTGTTCTGAGTACAATAACATCATGCACGCTAATTGTGTGGAAGAGTCTCGCGGCCATAAGTGCTAGTGCGGATGAAAATTGTGTGAGGGCAGTACCTCCTAGATCGGATCTTGTTAGTGTTGCGGTGAGCGGTGGGACCGTGGTGGGAGCTGTTCTCCCCTCCGCTTCCACGAGTGCCAGGCGCTTGGCCAATACTATGACCAATACTAGTCAGTCGAGCGGCTCACTGGATTCCGCTGCGATGGCGGATACTCCACCGGCGTAGTTCACTCGTTTCGAGCGCACTATTTCGGCATACACGGAGAGAGTTGAAAATAACGTTGATGCTTTTCACTCGAAATTAAACTCTATCAGTGATGAACTATTTTCGTTGCGTGAGCGTGTTAATAGCATCGAATCCTTTACGAACGAGCGTTTCAATAAACAGGACGGCCGTATTACAAGACTCGAGGATGGTGTTGGAGCTTTACGTGAGAGTGCGTGTGCTTCTGCGTCGCAGGTAGCAGATTCTCCCTTGAATGTAATTTAAATTAAAGATGATTGTGAGCTACTGCTTTTGGGCTTACCGTTAATATCTAAGCTAAACGATCGCGCTCTTATTGAAAAAATTCTAGTTGTCATGAATTTGCCGCTCGTTCACTTACATCTTATTGAGATTCGTCCGTGGATTCCGCGTCCCAAAAGGGCGGTTAATACCTCGTTTATGCATGGTGTTCCCCATGATACCTCAGCAGTGGCTGCTGGCCCTACGTTCTCGAGAGGATTAGTTTTCAGAGTTACTTCGTCTTCGGTGCGCGATATCATAGTCGAAAAATCTTATCTATTGAAAGGGAAAACTGCTTTGGGTGTTGTCGGAGAGGGTAATGATTCGTCGTTATTTATAAGACCGCTTTGGCCAAAGACAGTACATGCGCTTTGGTCAGTAACCATGCGCATAGCGAAATAATTAGGGTATTTACGGCCGATAGTATTAAATTCAATTGTTTATTTAAGAAAAGAGAAGAAGGGATCATTGATTCGTATAAATGCTGAAGCTAACCTCCTCTTCCTTCCTCCTAATCCTGGGTGTTCTTCGCAATGAGGTGATGTTGGTCAGGCGAAGAATTTGTTTTCATTTATTCATATTAATATTAATAGACTCAAGACTCATTTTAGTTCATTAGAAGCATTGGTTTTTCCGCAGACACATGATGTGATTGCGCTTACTGAAACATTTTTGAAGGAATCAGATGCCTTAGATATTCTTAAGTTACCAGGTTATACGTTATATAGACTAGATCGTTTGGGTAAAGAAGGTGGTGGCGTAGCTGCGTATGTTAGAAGTGATTATAGAGTAGTTACTTTGGCGCATTCTGATGGACAGTTCTCTAACTCACCGGAATATCTTTTGTTAAATATTTCAGGTAAATTTTCGTCGTTACTTCTGGGAGTTGTCTATAGAACAACGGCCAATGGCAGCTTATCCTTCAAACTTGTTTAAAGTATTGTCGGATTTACTTCCGTCGCATGGCCATGCTGTTATTACGGGTGATTATAATATTGATATGAAATCAGTGGGCGATGCGGCGGACATGATGAGGGCAAACATATCGGCTCTAAACCTTAACTCTTATTGATTCGGAGCCGACTCATCATGCAGTCACATCAGTGGGCACATCTCATACGTGGCTTGATCTTTTCCCTGTTCGTGAGCCGGTACCTCATTTTAAATTTGTGAAGTCATTGGTCTCCTTCGCGGCGGGCTATGATTCTATCACAATTTATATGCAAATTATTAGACAGCCAATGACGGTGAGGAGGTATTGGACGTGTAACTTGCGGGAGGTCAGCCACCGTGATTTGGTTTTTAGTAATATTTTTAATATGGGTTGGTCTTCTTGTTATCCACGTAGTATATTTACTTTTTAATATATACGCAACCTCTAGTCAAAGTGTTTTGCCTGACCAGCAATCAGATGTATTTAGTCCGTTGTTGTCATTAGATATAAGTTCAAACATAGTTACAATCATGCAATTATCTGATCATAACTCTATTACTCATAATGTCATATCTAATAATGCAAATTCATTAATTTCGGATACCATGTCATCACCTAATTTATTCGCCATCTCACCAAATTCATTTAGCATGTCATCATCTAATTTATTTTCCATTTCAATTAATTCGCATATTTCTCATAATTTTCATCCAGCTAATATTTCCTCATTTCCATCTTCATATACACATGTTTCGGCTTGTGATGACAGATCTCAGTCTGTCTCGTTGCTGATTTCTCATCTTTCGGCATCAGCCCTCTCCACATTTGATGAACTAGCGCCTTGTAAGCTAGTAGTCATTGGGAATAAGTATAAGTCATGGGTTACAACTGAGATCAGGAATCTGATCAAAGCTAGAAACTTGGCTTTTAAGATTTTTCAAGTCTCACGACATATAGATGATTACGAAAGGTATAAGATTTTAAGAAATGAAGTTTCTAATATGCTTGATAGCAATAAATACAAATACCTTTCTGATAAACTGTTGAATGCTATAGATCCTAGGGCTAAATGGAGAGAGCTGAAAGGGTTGGAATTGGGCACTGATCTTGGTTCATCACCATTAGAATTTTTTACCTCTCAGCAATTAAATGTCCATTATGCATCTGTTTCGAATCGTCTTGCACCTCTTCCTTTATCTTTTCTTGATTCATTGTTTCAGGTAAATGAAGGTGATCGTATTACTCCTGCTAGATTTGAGTTTGATACCATACACCCTAGAGGAGTTCAGCGTGTTCTTGGTAGAGCAAAGTCGAGGGCTATGGGGACAGATGGGTTATCGATAAAAATGATAAAACTATTAGAATTGCAATTAATTCCGCATTTAGTTGAAGTCTTCAACGAATTATTAACAATTGGATTTTTCCCGGAATATTGAAAGCGAACCTTATTGTTTCCGCTGGCGAAGTCGAGCAGGATTCGGACTTGCTCTGATACTAGACCGATAGCCAAACTTTGCGAAATCTCGAAACTTTTGGAACGTTTAGTTCATTTTTAACACTCCGAGCGCGAAACACGGTTTCTCATGTTTTCTTGGTGTGTGCGAAGCACCTGATTCACGCACTCTTGAATGCGTGCGCGAATCGCTTTGGTTCATTCACGGTTTAATTTAATCATATGTGTTTCGCTCACATCGTGTTAAAAAATATCATACGATACGAGTGTGCTCAGGCGATACAAGAACTCGTCTTTTTGCCAAGTGTTGTGTCGCTTCGCTCGGGCGGCAAATGCGACTCGTGCGTGAATCGCCTGCTTCGCACACTCGTATCGTAATATACTATTTCAGTTGTCGTCTTATTTAGAAAACTATCAATTATTAAATTCAAGACAAGCGGGTTTTCGCAGAGGTCATAATACGCAGACTGCGCTTTTAGGAGTCCTGGATGATATTAAAAGGGCTATAGATTCCCGAATGATAACAGTCTTGGTTCTGTTTGACTTCTCCAAAGCGTTTGACTCTGTACCGTATGGGCCGCTTCTGCTTAAATTGCGTACGTTGGGTTGCACTGATATTATTCTGAGATGGTTTTATCATTATTTAGTAGGTCGTACGCAGATGGTTGTGGATGATTTGGGTGGTTGTTCGGACTGGCTTGGGGTGAATTCGGGAGCGCCACAGGGCAGTGTATTGGGTCCATTATTATTCTCCATCTTCATTAATAATTTGCCGGACGTTAAATCGTTGGGTGTTTGGTTGTCACCCACCCTAGACTGGTCAAATCAGGCATTGTTAATATCGCAGAGGGCCCATGGGGTCTTACGTTTATTGCGGTTCCATAGGAGGGCATTCTCTCAGAGCACTAGAAAATATCTCGTGGCGACGCTTATCGCGTGTGTGCGATTTGTATGGGGAACTCTGCGTAGACGGGATCATGTAACACCGTATAGATTACATTTGCGATAGCTGTCAGTTGAGTCTAGACGTTTGTATTTTACTGGAATATTCGCTTATAGTGTTATTGCTCTAAATTCGCCTCAATATCTTGCTGAACATTTCACTCAAATCGACCATACAGTAGATCATCTTATATATCCTTCTCGTTTTCCTCCTATACCATTAACCGATCTTCCTCCACGTACAGAATCCTTAAAGAAGTCTTTTATTCCATTCGATCCATCGCATATTAATCATTTTAAAACTTCCCTATTTGAGCATTTGTTTAGACTTGACTGTTCAGCTTGGAAGGACAGAGTTGTGCGTGAGAATCTCACCTGTCCTCAGATTGTTTAATTGTAAGTCGTTTTATGCTGCGTAAGATTTGAATTTATTGTTTTATCATTATTGTTATATTTTATATTATAGCTTTATTGTTAGATTTATCTTTGCGTCTTTATAAGCGATGAACGTTATTTTTTGTTATTGCGCTAATTTTTCTTATTTTTGTTATATTTATTTTTGTTTTTGTAACTTTCTCAGCGATTTTTTGTAATAATGTGTTAACGGGGTTTCTACCCCTATAAACCCAATAAAGTTATATCTATCTATCTATCTATTTCCTTACACCCGCCTATTCCCGGCAACTGCGCGAACTGCACCGGCTCTCCGTGTGAAATCAGATACGCAATAAAATTTCTTTGTTTTAAATATTACTGTACTTGTAAGTGTTACCTTATTTGATTAATTACCATTCAGGAATCTACGAACCCTGTCCAACACGGAACAAGACACCGAGGATTCGTTTGAATACGTAGATTCCGCGCGCGCAACGGGACGAGACTCATTGCAGTAAAATCATTTTCTCCAGACCGGTCGTTCTAGTGCTCGCGGTGAGCATTCGCGAATCGTACTGTCACGTCCAGACTTGTACCAACTACCATCAAAATGTTACAAGAAGGCAAATGATTAAAAAACCATTTGCATTCCTTTCGCTTTTAGGATACAATGTGGGATAATAAAATAATATATTTTCGTATTCGTATTAATCATGCATTATTTATTTAAATTCGTTAACATAAGAATATAATGTTTTCTTTTTAATGAACATATGTAACTAAATTCTTCTAACTTTTTAACGGACAAAGACACACATAAAATTACACTATTTTATAAACAATTGCATAAAATTATTTAAGTTAAATAACAATTTTAATTTGGATTATATAGACAATTGCACGACGAATACGTTAACAAATTATACAATGAAATATACGTAACATTGTTTTATTAAAAACATTTATAATTAATAATTGAGATAAGAATTACTATAAATAATTGCAGTTTAAATTAAAAATTCTTGCCGTTCAAAACATGAATTATTGTCAAAAATTGCAATTCAAACAATAAATATTATAAATAAAATGCAATGCAAAGAAGAATTATTATAAATATATTGCAGTTCCAAATAATAATTGTTGTAAGAGAAAACGGTTGGTTCAGTAATTGAAATAATATAAAATATTAGGTTTGCCTTTACGAATATTACAAAGCGTATAGATAGCCGAAAAAAATATACGTTAAGTACCCAAATATATATATAAATGCAAGTTAACGCACTCATAAAACACTAATGACAATGTATAAAAATCGTCTAGACTGTACGTCAAAGTGAAAATTTACCATACGAACAAATTACCGACTGAGATTTATTATTGAGATTTATCAGTTCTTATCATTTATATCTTAATTTTCTTTTAATTTGTAATTAAAAATGCAAGAGCAATATGTACTAATAATAGAATCTCCATTTCTATAAACTTTCAATGTAATTCATATTATCACCTAAAAATTTAAAAAAAACTATTCTCAGTATAATAAATGAATTTTACTGAAATAACGCAACTGAAAAAATCCTGATCATGATTTTGATTAAAACTACACATATCGTAACAAGTCACTTTGACAGTCTTATACTTGTTTTTTTTTATATTTTACTTTGCCATTTAAAATAATGCTCGTGATATTTTCGATGCCCGCCATCACGACCAGCAACACTCGCTTTGCTCGTGCCGCAAATATCGCGGCGGGCATCGAAACCAACCACTCGAGATCATCGTTCAAATCAAGATTAGGATATTTTAAAGGTCGGTATAATGTGCGAGAAGCTTAGCGCAATTTATATGTACTTATCATTATTGGTCCAAACTAAAAACGTTCTTTCGACCGGGCATCAAGAAAAATAGTATACGGTACACGGGACGAATGTTGAAGGCCCGCCACTGCGTGATATGACACCCTCGGCTTCGCCTCGGGCGCCAACTTCACATCGTGGCGGAACTTCAACTATCGTCACTTGTACCGTAATATACTATTTCTTCTGCATTTTCAAGGTGTGAAAGTTTGCTGAACAATGTCATTTGTATCTGAGCCTTTATATTGTTAGCTTCATTTTACAACCATTTCTTTTATAATAGTTTTAATATGTATGCATGTATTATATATATGGGGTATTCCACGTGAAGTGGTCCGATCAAAATTTTAAAATGCACCAAATTTTGGGCACATTGCAAATGTTTTTCAGAATACAGAAAAAAAATTTTAGGTACTGGTATTTATTGGCTCAAAAGTTATTCTAACCTCAAAAAGTGAACTTTTACCAGTTTTTTTCAATACCAGCTGGGTTTATCACTATTTAACCCAAAATCTATCAACTTTTACTATACAACATAATATGTAACATTCGTTGCCAATTATGTGTAGAATTTATCCTTCTGGGTTAGAATTTCTAATCTCAAGGTCAATGTTACTTAAACTACATGTCAACCTAAAAAAGTGTAAGTGCGCCACAATTGATTTTTTTATCCAAAAGTCTAAAAGAAAGCTTGGAGCAATACCTTTCAAATGGTCTGCAGCATTTTTGGGGTCTTCAATTCTGTAAAAAGTTATGATAATTTAAAAAAACACAAAATTTTTTTTAAAATTTAAATGGGAATTGCCATGTTAATTTTTGTAAATTTTTTGTTTTTCTTTAAACTATCATAACTTTTTACAGGATTGAAGGCCCCAAAAATGCTACAGACCATTTGAAAGGTATTGCTTCAAACTTTCTTCTAGACTTTTGGATAAAAAAATTAATTGTGGCGCACTTACGCTTTTCTGAATTTGAATATTGACATGTGCTTCTTGTGACATTGACCTTGAGATTAGAAAATCTAACCCAGAAGGATAAATTCTAGACATTATTAGCAACAAATGTTACATATAATGTTCTATAATAAAAGTTAATAGATTTTGAGTTAAATAGCGGTAAACCCAGTTGGTGTTGAAAAAAACGTGGAAAAATTCACTTTTTGAGGTTAGAATAACTTTTGAGCAAATAGATTCCAATACCTAAAAAATTTTTTTCTGTATTCTGAAAAACATTTGCAATGTGTACCTAAAATTGGGTGCATTTTAAAATTTTGATCGGACCACTTTACGTGGAATATCCCATATATATATATATATATATAAACAAATTTTACACCATCATTAATTATTTCTTTGTGACGCTGCACTGGGGATCAGGGTGCAGGTCAATTAGGGACAACAAGTAATATAAATAAAATCAATATTTATTATATAAAAAACAACTAACTGAAAGGTGGGCGCCAGCCGCGTTAATTCGCGACACTACCGATTACTCGCGGGTAATCGTAACAGACAATTGATAGACACTCGCCGTGTCGAACCGTAGCCGAGTTTCTGCTGCTCCGGGATACGCTGTAAGGAGGGAAGGGGGGAAGGACGGGAAAAGCACGGAAGGCTCGCACGCACTTATTACGGTACACGGCGGTACCGTCAGCAGAGAGAAGAACAATCACCAACCTTTATGAAGGATCCGGGACGCTTAACCAGGACTGTGTCGCTCTCTCTCTCTCTCTCTCTTTCTCTCTCACTCTTTAACCTCGGCTTCGCTATTCTCGATACTATCCGTTTCGGACGGCGGACCGTAGAGCTCTGACTCTCGGCGTGCTCGAGAGTCCCGTGTTCGTACCGCGCGCCTGCGCAGTACGTACTCGTGCGCGGCACCTCGATCTCGCGTCGTGCGAGCGTGTCGAGTGCCGCAGTGTTCAGGCTGTATCGGTACGAATCGGCTGTATAGTGTTTGTTGACCTGGTGCAGTGTACCTCTCGGCGATGCTGTAGGACTTCCTCCTGGGTAATTATTACGTCGTTCCGTCTTGCTTATCTCAACTAATTGGTACGGCGTGAGTTTCAGGTACGAAGCTCACCCGCCGCTGCATTGCTGCCCGACGCCGCCTCGATCATCTCTCCTCGACGACGACGTACCAGAACGACCGGTCCCAGGTCTTCAACTACTCCAGGTAATTCCTTCAGTGTTGGGGTCACGCTAGTGTGCGTGTTCAGGTGTTTAGTATTTTGCAAGGTCTGCTGTACACGTTGTTTGTGTACAGCAACCTAACCTCTTTGTCCTATACTTTCTTGTACAGCTGTAGTGATTATATACAGCTGTACACGTATTCCCTTGTCTTTGTCTTCTGCCGATTGCTGTTGATCCTCTTCCTTGCTCCTTACCCTTTTAATACGTATTTGTTCTTATAAATATCTGTTTTACAGCTGTATCTTGCTTGGCGTTGGAGGTTCTTCGGCTTCCTGCCTGGGTACCATCTCATCGCCTTGGCTGCTATGCTGTGAGGCTTCGGAGGGTCCTGGAGGCTTCCTTGTGGTCGCCTCCCTTGACTATCCTGTTGGCTGTCCAGACTCGGAGGAGCCCACCTGATAATTTGAGCTCGCCCAAGATCCTCATCGTTAGGACCACCTCAGTGTTGTGTGCTGTGCTTGGGAAAGGGTTATTAGACCGTGAGGGTAGGCAGGACGTAGTTAATGTGCGGGTAGGTAACTAGGAAATAGTATATGGGTAGGTAGTATAGCTAGGGACTCGTTTAGCTTATCCGGGTAGGTAGGTGTTTGTCAGGGGTTCAGTCGCTCGCTCTTGACATGTGCAAAGCACATTGTCACAACTCCCCCCCACCAAACCGAAATTACGCGGAAGTCGTAATTTCAATAAAATGCAGACATTAATGCTAAGCTAATAAAAAAAAATATAACAAATGCTGCTAATTACTATTTTGCTTAAAATTTTCTATGCTTATGAAGCTAAAGTTGGTGGGGGTAATTACGCTTGCTTACTTAAAACTATGCAAATAGCCGGCGCTATTTGTACGGGGTATAAGTGTATAGTCTCCTTGACTAGCTGCTTGGCTGCACATCTGTGTATGTATACGCGCTGTATGGTGTATAACTTTTTAGCTGCTTTTAAATAATTTAGAATTACTTAATATATAACGACGACTGGCCTCAATACATAAAATATACTTAATAATATAGAATATTCGCATTTGTTTGAGAGCTCTATCCCTACTCGCGATACTCTCATACCTCATACTTACATGATGGCAGTCATACACATACTGTTATACAAATATATATATATAAATTCAGGGAATAATGAAAATTGCTAAAATAATAAACATGAAATCATATAAAATACAAAAAGAAAATTAATAAGGTGTGGTGAATTATTACCTTCTGCTGCTTGTGAGTTCCTCGTTTTAAACTCTTTTCAATTTCCGTTTCATTAAATATGATTTAAATTATTTGCTTATTTGCTCTGCTTTATAATCACCACCCTTATTGCTTGGGAAAATTTGCCATTTTGGGTTGGGGTCTTAATAATTATACTACATGGATTGCGTTATATAGAAACCTTTATTTTTATAAAACAAAAAAAAATTTTTATCCTTTTAACTCGTCGCTTGTACGGGAAGTGTATGTGGGGGAATATGTTTTGGGAAGCTGTATAGGAGGAGATTTATTTCCTCCCTCCCATTTTCCTCTGCATTTCCCAATAGCTGTCTGAGCAGCGGGAACAATTTTTAGAGAATACTCCCTTCCTCCCGCAGTTTCTGCAGAAAACTGCGTTTGGAGAAGGGCAGATCCTCCAGCTATGTCCCAGTCCCCCGCAATTCCAACATCCCGGGCGACATTTGCTCGGGTTGGGGCGGGACATACGTGCTTCTGCCGGGATACTCCCGCTCGTCCTTAGGATTGTCCCCGCTGCGGCACACTGCGTAGAGGTGCCGGGGAGGTCCATGAGAGAGGGGAGGGTTGTAGGGGGCTGTACTGGCTGGGACATAAGGGATGGTAGAGTCGTGAGGGCGGATGGTTGCGGTTCTTTAAATTTTCTTGGGTAAATTGGCTTTTGCTCTACGTAGTTTGGCGTACTGACTTTATTTAGCTTGAATTTCTGCTTTTTGGGTGATTCAGCCCTTTGCTCATTACTTTGTGTTCGCTGCCAATAACTGCTGGATTTATTATTCTTTACAGCTTCGCTGTACCGCTGCTTAGGCTCTTGCTTGGGAGGTGCTGCATATTTTCTGGCTGCTTGGGGGCTGTTCTGCTTCAAAGGGTATTGGTGCTGTATTTTCTTTTGTGGGTGGGTGGCTATGGGTGCTATTGACTTTGGGGGTACTACAATATCTTCTGTTTGACCTGAGGAGACTGCTGCTAATTTACGGCTTTTTGTTTGCATAGGGTCGATGTATGCATATTTCGCTAAGCCGTAATTTTGGATTACTGGTGGAGGTCTGTACGTTTCGTCCATTAAGCGTCTTGCTTCCTCCTTTTTACCTAGTCTCTGCAGCTGTGTAAAACTATCGAAATGATGTCTTTCGATTCTAGTTCTATAACTAGGGTGCAGGTTGCGGTATGCTCTATCCAGCTGCTCGGTTTGAGGCATTTGCGGCTTGATTTGATCCAACATACCTCGTAGCTTAGTGAGGTATGTGGAGATATCCTCATTCGGTCCCTGTGTCCGATTTTCAATAGCTTGTTTCAGCTGGCTCTGCGTTTCCTCAGTCCCATATTGTAGTCTCAGCGCATCTACAAAATCTAGATAATCTTTCCAGCTACTTTTCTCACGTCTAAACCACTCCCACGCGTCATCATCTAACACTGATGGCAACGCTTTAAATGTATCCTGAGTTGAGAGACCATAACTTTCTCTACATTCCTCGATTCGATAAGAATGCCTCCGGGTCATTCTTTTTAGCTCCTTTGAATTGGATGTGGTGACGCGAGAATATCTGTGCTGTCCTTTTCTCCCGTATAAAGGTAGCATCTTCTAAGCAGGTTTCGTACGAACGGCTGTATCTGAATGCTGGGTTAAACGTACTTTGCTGTGGCTGTATGTGTGGGTTAGCTGGGATTGAGTACGTTTCGTTGCTTTCCTGGTGCACTGGCGATCTGCTTTGCTGTCTAGTTTGCTGCTCGATATTTTGCTGATTGCTGTGTATTTCTATTAATTTGCTGTATAATTGCTGCATTTGCTGTATTTGCTGCTCCAATCGCCTGTATTGTTCATCGTATTTATTTTCGAGCTCTTTTTCATTATTTTGTGTCTTTTCTTTTGGGACGTTGGGTTCAATAACTCCATCGTCCTCCCAATGGACACTCTGTACATTCCTATGTACATTGCTCAAGTGTGTGCTGCTTGTGGGGTTATGTTTGTTTCCGCGTGCCTGATTGACTCTTGACTCCTGGGTCGCTAATTCGGGTTCTATATTGCTGTGCTGTGGCGTATTTGTTCGGCTTACTATTCTAGGTACGAGTGCAATAGGGGAAAAAGGGCTTGTGCTTACTGGGCTAAAAGCTGAGGGTTGGATAGTTTGGGTCGATCTAGGACGGGTGTCTGTATAAATATTCGTACTGTATGTGGTAACTGGAGCTGTATATTGGGTAAATGGGTTATCTATGAGGTCTGGGTTTGTGGGAGATGAAGGGGCTAATGTGTGGATTGGGTAATAGGAAGTCGAATTTATGCTCAACTGCGTCGTTGTTAAGCTTGGGACTGTATGCGTTAATTCCATCATCGAATTATCGCATACTGGTGACGGTAGGCTCAATCTATATGCTGTAGATTGTGCTTGAGGACGTATTTCTGCGCTGCTTATCCTTAAATTTTCAATATTTAACCGCTGCATATTTTCTCTCGCGTTGCTGTTCTCCCTTACAGCCGATTGCATTTCCGTTCCGTATTCCATTTCTGGTAATGACAACAAATTCTCATTACTTATGGAGATAGGATCTCGGTATTGTCCTTGCGATTGACCGGTTGGCAATTGTATGTAAAGCATCCGTCTTGCTTTACTGCTTCTTTCTGGGGCTGTATCTATAGCGATAGTGGGGATATTTCCTCTTTCCGATTGCGTAAGGGATAAATCTGTATCAATAATCGGGTTAGCCTCGTCTACTGCTGCATTCCAGTCAGCAGACGATGGTCCGAAATTACGTCTAATTTCGTACCTAGCTAACCTATCTCTAATAATTTTGCTATCTGCGTCTATGTTTATTCCGACTTTGCTCGCGTATACCGAGATTCTACCATCACTGGTATTATTAATGCTGCGTCTTATTACACCGGCACCTACTGCTGGTTGTAATACCGATAAATCTTCTCCTAAAATTAAATCAAGGTCATCACCGTTGTGAGACATTTTGAATTAATTTGTTGTTGCTTAATTTATCTTAATAATTAAATAAATATTATTATTGATAGCTCTTATTAGCTCGATTGCCGTGAAATATCTTAGCTCTTGTTTAATTATACTTAACTTAAATTAAACATGCCAATCAAAAATCCAAAAAAATAAAATACCAATGAAAGGAAAAAAAAAAAAATTTTCACGCTAAGCTAATTAAATTAAATTTACTTCACTAAGCAATCCACAACAGCAAAAAAAAATTAAACAAGCTTGCTTTATTATCGGCTGGGCAGTATAGCAAATAAATACAGCGGGAAATATGTATATATATATGGGTTCAATTATTATTTTGTATCTTATACAGCTTATTATTCAGGGAAATTAATATATACAGCTTTTACTACACACTAAAATATTCCTTAAATATTTAATATTAATAATATTACAAGCAATCAGTATTGGGGTAAATGTGCAAGGGACGTGCAAATTATACTTATATAAATAAAATATACACTGGGTTAGCAGGCAGCAATTAACAATAAACAAAAATTATGCAGTATTATTTTTATAACTATTATTATGGTAAGCTATGAGGGAGAAATTAAATTTTTGTTGCAATGGGTAGCAGGTCAAGCAAATTTAATTATTATTATTTATTCAGCTAACAATAAATAACTAGCAAAATGTGTGATTTAATTACTAGGCAGTAATTGTATATAAACAAGCAGAAAAAACCAATTTAATCAAACGTGATAATAGCAGTAGGGATATTAAATAGCATTAATATATTATATATATAGCCAATGAAAATTAATATGCTTAAGAAAATATATTAATAATGCTCAAAGCAGCTTAAATTATTATTATAATTACAAAATGCAAATGTAATTTTAAAAGAAAATTAATAAAATATTATTTCCTTATTGAAGCATTTACAAAAAAAAATGAATACTCGGTTAATATAGCTGTATGGGTTAATATTGCTGTATGGGTTAAGAGGAGAGGGAAAATGAATTATTTATATTTTTATTAACCAGCGTACCCACAAAAAAAAACAACTATACATAACCAAATATGTAAAGCAGTGCAAATAATATATTCAAAAGAAAAAACAAATTTATATTTTTCGTGCACGTGCTCAATTAATAATTATCAAAATGGCCGTCAAAATGGCCGACCGGCTTCTTCCGGTGTGTGTGCGAGCTTTGCTTACAGGAATGGAAGGGCAATATGGCCGCCTTTTTGCGTCGCGCTTCGACGCTTACAATACTTATTTACTCGCTTTTTAAACTACCAGAGAAAACAAAATCACTAATGCTTACGCCACTTTAATTATTTTAATAAAGAGATCCCTTAAAACAACCACGTTGGGCGCCAATGTGACGCTGCACTGGGGATCAGGGTGCAGGTCAATTAGGGACAACAAGTAATATAAATAAAATCAATATTTATTATATAAAAAACAACTAACTGAAAGGTGGGCGCCAGCCGCGTTAATTCGCGACACTACCGATTACTCGCGGGTAATCGTAACAGACAATTGATAGACACTCGCCGTGTCGAACCGTAGCCGAGTTTCTGCTGCTCCGGGATACGCTGTAAGGAGGGAAGGGGGGAAGGACGGGAAAAGCACGGAAGGCTCGCACGCACTTATTACGGTACACGGCGGTACCGTCAGCAGAGAGAAGAACAATCACCAACCTTTATGAAGGATCCGGGACGCTTAACCAGGACTGTGTCGCTCTCTCTCTCTCTCTCTTTCTCTCTCACTCTTTAACCTCGGCTTCGCTATTCTCGATACTATCCGTTTCGGACGGCGGACCGTAGAGCTCTGACTCTCGGCGTGCTCGAGAGTCCCGTGTTCGTACCGCGCGCCTGCGCAGTACGTACTCGTGCGCGGCACCTCGATCTCGCGTCGTGCGAGCGTGTCGAGTGCCGCAGTGTTCAGGCTGTATCGGTACGAATCGGCTGTATGGTGTTTGTTGACCTGGTGCAGTGTACCTCTCGGCGATGCTGTAGGACTTCCTCCTGGGTAATTATTACGTCGTTCCGTCTTGCTTATCTCAACTAATTGGTACGGCGTGAGTTTCAGGTACGAAGCTCACCCGCCGCTGCATTGCTGCCCGACGCCGCCTCGATCATCTCTCCTCGACGACGACGTACCAGAACGACCGGTCCCAGGTCTTCAACTACTCCAGGTAATTCCTTCAGTGTTGGGGTCACGCTAGTGTGCGTGTTCAGGTGTTTAGTATTTTGCAAGGTCTGCTGTACACGTTGTTTGTGTACAGCAACCTAACCTCTTTGTCCTATACTTTCTTGTACAGCTGTAGTGATTATATACAGCTGTACACGTATTCCCTTGTCTTTGTCTTCTGCCGATTGCTGTTGATCCTCTTCCTTGCTCCTTACCCTTTTAATACGTATTTGTTCTTATAAATATCTGTTTTACAGCTGTATCTTGCTTGGCGTTGGAGGTTCTTCGGCTTCCTGCCTGGGTACCATCTCATCGCCTTGGCTGCTATGCTGTGAGGCTTCGGAGGGTCCTGGAGGCTTCCTTGTGGTCGCCTCCCTTGACTATCCTGTTGGCTGTCCAGACTCGGAGGAGCCCACCTGATAATTTGAGCTCGCCCAAGATCCTCATCGTTAGGACCACCTCAGTGTTGTGTGCTGTGCTTGGGAAAGGGTTATTAGACCGTGAGGGTAGGCAGGACGTAGTTAATGTGCGGGTAGGTAACTAGGAAATAGTATATGGGTAGGTAGTATAGCTAGGGACTCGTTTAGCTTATCCGGGTAGGTAGGTGTTTGTCAGGGGTTCAGTCGCTCGCTCTTGACATGTGCAAAGCACATTGTCACATCTTAAAAATATAAATGTGATTAGTACATACGTATAACCTTAGCAAGTGCTTCAATAGCTTATACATATACATATATGAAAATCCAAATTCATTATTATTTTTTTAAAATAATGTTTATTTATTAAAATTTTAATTCTATATTTGACATGAAAATTTAATGATGTTATAAAATTATTTTTTACTTGTCATTTTCTAGTTGCATACTAATACAAAATAAATATGTTTAGGTTATGATTGCCACAACTGTGATGAAGAACCTGGTCCATCGTTTTCTACTATTGGGAATGCTACAAATTGTAGTTTGAATGCTCCCAGTAGTTCATTTTGTGATATAACGAGCTTGGACACATATAGTTTACAGAGTGTAAACTTAACCAAGATCTCATCTTCGTTTAACCAAATTTCTACAGGCCATAACGTCAACGCTGAAATTTCTCCTATTAATTTAATAAGAAAATTGACTGATGAGGGTACATCAAATTCTGTAGACGTGCAAGAACAGACTGCGACAAATAAATCGCCTTCAGAAAATGGTACTAAGTCTAATTTATTTATTCTTTTGGTACAAAAATCTTCTACAGAATTAATTGGTAACTTTTTGAAAATATAATTTATTGAAAATTAATATTTAAAGTTTATAAAATATCTAATTTAGTTAAAATTCAATCCATTATTAAATCTTTAAATATAAGTAATATTTTTATGCTGATTTTTATATTTTTAAATAAAATAATTAGATCCAAGGTTATCCAACTACATCTATCAAATTTTGAGGGAAACCTACGAAGGACAATTTCAAATTGCAGCATATGATTACGAGCAGGTTGAGAAAAATTTTGAAAAATATATCGCCTTAAAGAAGAAAACATATTTCTCTAAAAATAAAGTAGCTAAGCTGGTGGTAGACCATGAATTTCAACGTACTAACTGTTTAACGTAAGTAACGTAAAATTATAATTTAATAAAAACCTTATTATAAAGTGATTTCCTATAATATCTTATTTTATTTTAAATTATTATAAAACAGTATACCTTCGGAGCGACTTGAGGTATTAGACTTAACTCTCTACTGATCTCTTTAAAAGCCATTTAAAGGAAGCTTTCTATATACCATCAGTGCGAGATAAGAGTGTGGGCGGCGCATTTCAAAATTACTATTCAAAGCAGCGGGAGAAAGAAATTTGCATTGGACGTTTAATTGTTCAGAATAAAAAAAGAAAAAGATCTACAGAAGGTAAATTTTTAAGTTCATATTGCGGTGAAAAATAAACGGCAAAATATCACTTATTATTTTGGATTATGATAAATTATCATTGATAACATGCTTTTTATCTATAAAGTCATTATTTATAACATATACGTTATATTTTTGTTTGCTTACTATGCGACCGGTGCCATGTAGAGTAGGCGTGCATCTTGGGATGGGAAGGACAAAAAAACAACAAAGAATTTTGGTAGTTATTAGGGAAAGTTAATTTTATTTCAATGACGGAATGAAGTGTGATACAATTTTTATCAAGAAAGAACTACTTACAAGAGTAATAACAATCAGAAGAAAATACGTTACAAGTCGCAGAAGGGTATAACAATGCTCGCCTATACACTAAATCGGTAACGTAATCGGATGGTTGTGCCAAGTAAAGGAGAAGAGAAAAGACAAAAGAAAAGAAAAGTGGAAAAGAACACTACTGAAAAGGGACACTGGGGCGAATGACCAATGTGTTGTATACAGTATGGTGCGGGTTACCTTGCGGGGGATCTAGGTGCACAGGGAGATGGTAGAGGAAGATGGAGGGATTTGGCGGCTTATCAAATCAACCGATTACACACTCCAGGCGCTCTCCAGACGACCGTCTCCTTTTACAGATGGTCGAATCCGGCGGCAGGTAACGAAATCTTGACACAACCACGGCGATCCGCTCGCCGAAACTGACCCGCACCAAGAGACGTACCGAAACGCGCACAAGAAAGAGAGGGGGGGGGGGCAATCTCCAACGACACTAAGCCCCAACATTAAACCCAGAGCGGCAACGACCAACGCGAGTCAACACCGCGCACAACAATGAATATCCCAAACTCCGTCCTCCCTTGAATCCGAAGAGAAAATAAAAGAGGGGGACGTTTGACCAATTAGCAAACGAACGTGGCGCCCGGAAGGACAGTCTGCCCTGGAAAAAGAGAGGCGGAGAAGGAAAGATGGGATTCTTAGAACTTCAGTAACCTAAACACGAGTAGTGACGGTCACACCGAATGAGATAAACATCGAGCATTGCTATTACCCCTTAATTCGAGGAAAAAAATACTTAAAAGTAGGAAAGAAAGTAAATTATCGACGCAACAAGTACATTATTATTTATATTGACAATAGATTTTTAACGAAATACATAGTTAAACGAAACAATTTTATTACTGCATATAATTCAATAATTAATAACATTATATCCTAAACAATTATTATAAAAACAATGCCGATTTTTTTAGAGGTTAGTATCAAAACAAATAAATATTTTATATAATTAACTGCAATTTTAGATTCGTGTGGATTAGACAAACTCCGTGGATTAGATGCTGCTGTTGAAGATATTGACGATGATTACAAAAGAAAATGGAGCCAATTATCTTCGCTTGAAAAAAAAAGAATTTTTTAAAAAATCGGATATCCAGACGATTTTTAGAAAATGTTTCAATCTCAGTAATCCTGACGGATATCTTATAGTAATTAACATATCTTTTAGTAAATTAAAGAACACTTGTAATTCAAACTTAGATTAAAAAATATTATGTTTTCAGATTCAAATAGATTTTTGCCAGTTTTTTAATCAAAACATATCAGAAAAAATTATTAAATTGGCTAAAACGAAAAAGTCTACGTGTAACGATATAAAAAATATTTTAGAAAACAATTTGCCAGTAACAAATCACGGTTCGTATTATTATCATAATTATTGAATGGTAAATAAAGGGTTGGCTGAAATTGTATTTTATATATTATAAAAGTTATATTTTAATTGAAATTATAAATTATAATTTTGTAAATCAGTCGCAAGCGCTGGCTTTAATTTTGCTTCCTTTTTTCAAGAAGATTTGTAAACAAACTTCTTCGATCAAAAACCAAGTCTAATTGGGTTCCCGACAAATCCTAAGTACTGAAAACTTTTATGCATTATAATAAGGTAATATTCATTTTATTTAGAGCGTGTCATACTGCTTTGTAAACGACCGATGAAAATATGTTCAATGATCTACTTTTTTAAATAATTTAGATATTTAGCGCGAACACAAAAGTCAGATAATAAAACGAACTCATTTTTACACGAAAGAATACATTTGTTCATACCAAAATTTCGGAAGATAATCTTTTTGTTTTGTCTGAAACTTTGTAAAAAGGTTCGTTATGTGATAATCTAATGCTTCTGTATTTTTGTTTTTCGTAGCATTCCTAAGTTTTTAAATAACTAAAATATCTAACTAATTATGCTCACCAATTATTTTCACCATTTTGTCAAATATAAATTTATGTTAATTATCATTTAGTTTCAGAATACAGACGACGTTAATGTATCTCTCAAAGAAGTGAATGAGCAAGTCCGGACTATACACAATGATCATAAAATAATTACCAAACCATTTGTTGTTATTAACGGTAAATCATTAAAATGTCGCGTCCCGACGAAAATTATATTATTATTTTTCGTAAAAAGTACTGCGTAGTTTAGAATAAAAATAAAGCGTAGAAGACGAACAAAATAAGGTTGATAAAGAATGATTCTAAGTAAATGCAGTAATATAAAATATAATTTATAGAGCTAAGGAACAGATTATTTTACGAGTGTTTCAAACGAAAAAGAGACTGATAAGTAGAGTTGAAGATATTATTCAAAGCCAATACGCATATAAGCGGGATCGCCGATAGTGAGATCGAAACGAAGGGTTGCGCAAGAGTTTTTTTTGTACTGCACTATAAAATCAATGCTCGGAGAAGAGCCGGCGACGGGAATCATAGACTAGAAAATTCGAGCATGAGAAGGAAGTAATAAATTAAGCCGTTCTTTGGGTAATGTCGCAGTAATAAAAGGGAGACAGCAAATTCTCCGAATTAACTACGAAGCGATACAGAAAATGCATGGGATTCGATAATTTTTAATCACGCACATTTAACGGTCCAATCGGGTGCAAGCACAGAAAAATCGAGAACTACTTACATAATTTCCATATAAGGCAAAGTGTAAGACAAGGACAGATGCATAGATTTTTAGGGTATATAAAGAGGACCCAGAAGAGACACAGCCACTCCTAATTTTTCATCTAAAGCTTTCATAAGGCGAAGCTCTGCTAGTCAACTCTTTGATTTTTATACGAGGGCGTGGCACTGCTACTCGGACATTAAAGAAATACGCATTCAAAATCAAGAGAGATCTTCTATTCGGGAGTCGAGACGCATCGTGGACATCTACGAGCCATAGTCAAGGAACTACGACTTCGACATCTGGCAATGATCGGACTCCAACAGCATACACATCTAACGTCGACGCCCGCAGGTCTAGCAGGACATTATCCAGCAATTTGACACCGCTATCCACGTTCGAGGCGGACCTTTGTTCCTCACCGTATACACACACACACACACACACACACACATATATATATATACACTACCGGTCAATTGCTTTTGCCCACTTCGACTCAATTTTACCCGTTACAAAAAGTATCATAACTTGGGTAAAAATTGAGATAAATAATCGTTCGACAGCTCATTTGAAAGCTTGAAGCAAGGGCTTTTTAATGGTTTACCGTGCCTATTTAAATTTTTTGTTTTTTAATGTTTTTAACATAAAAATCAAAATGTATAAAATTCGGATTTTCTTGTTCGTCTTCATTTTAAAACTGTACTTCAACCAAACATCAGAAAATAATTTTATAAAAAAAATTGAAAAGCTTGAATCAAGAGCTTTCGAACGCACTATATTAACATTGTTTTAAAGTCCTTTTTACGTTTTGACTGGTGGTTTTCTTTTTAAACACGTCTTTTCTTCAACTTTATGTATCTCGGAAGGATTAAATTTAAAAAAAAATGTCTAGGACAAAAAATGTTTGATTTTATCTTAAGAGTATGTACAAATTTTTTCAGATTGTTTAGAATTTTTTTTTTAATTTATATAGTTATATATAGTTTAGCAAATTCTTTATAATCAATTCATTTATCAAATTAAAAAAAAAAAATTCTAAACAATCTGAAAAAATTTGTACATAATCTTAAAATAAAATCAAACATTTTTTCTCCTAGACATTTTTTTTTTAAATTTAATCCTTCCGAGATACATAAAGTTGAAGAAAAGACGTGTTTAAAAAGAAAACCACCATTCAAAACGTAAAAAGGACTTTAAAACAATGTTAATATAGTGCGTTCGAAAGCTCTTCATTCAAGCTTTTCAATTTTTTTTATAAAATTATTTTCCGATGTTTGGTTGAAGTGCAGTTTTAAAATAAAGACGAACAAGAAAATCCAAATTTTATACATTTTGATTTTTATGTTAAAAACATTAAAAAACAAAAAATTTAAATAGGCACGGTAAACCATTAAAAAGCCCTTGCTTCAAGCTTTCAAATGAGCTGTCGAACGATTATTTATCTCAATTTTTACCCAAGTTATGATACTTTTCGTAACGGGTAAAATTGGGTCGAAGTGGGCAAAAGCAATTGACCGGTAGTGTATATATATATATATATATATACTTATATATACATATATATCTATATATTTGGGTATTTAAGGTATATTCTTTTCGGCTATCGATACGCTTGTATTATTCGTAAAGGCAAACCTGATATTTTATGTTATTTCAATTACTGAACTAACCGTTTTCTCTTACAATTATTATTTGATACTCCAATTTATTAATAATTATTATTCTTTGCATTGCATTTTATTTGCAATATTTACGGTTTGAATTGCAATTTATTAACAATAATTCATGTTTTCAACAACAACAATTTTTAATTTAATCTGCATTTATTTATAATAATTCTTATTTTGATTATTAATTATTAATGTTTATAAAAAAATAAACTTGTGTATATTTTATTCTATAATTTGTTAACGTGTTCGCAGTATAATTGTTTATTCAATCAAATTTAAAATTGTTATTTGACTTAAATAATTTTACGCAATTGTTAATAAAATAGTGTAATTTTATGTGTTTTTTGCCCATTAAAAAGCTGTAAGAATTTAGTTACACGCATTCATTTAAAGGAAAACAGCATATTATGATGTTATCATATTTAAATAAATAATGCATGATTAATACGAAAAGAAACATATATTATTTTATTTATCCCACAGTATATCCTGCATCTCTACTCTCAAAATAACTTCGCTCGCTACTCCCGGAGACGTAAGGCTAGTTCTAGTCAAGCAAGAGCGAAAGGAACGCGAATGGTTTATTAACCATTTGCCTTCTTGTAACATTTTTTATAGTGGTTGGTACAAGTCTGGACGTGACAAAAAGAAATCGAATCGACCTATGTCATCATTGAAAAGTTTATGTATAAAGTGTTGCCACCTGTACAAGGCGTTGATATATGTTTTAAGGCGATGAAAATATTTGAGGAAACGTATAGTCCTGCATGCAATCACGTATGGCAATATTTAGAAAAAGCGGGTTTTGAATTTGATGTCAAAGAATTATATGCCGGCGTAACGGCTCTCATAGAACGTTATAAGTTATTATTACATAAAATAGGTTCCTTGGAAAAAATTGTATTATTTAAACGATTGTTGCACATTTCTATATTTTATTTTGCCTTTTATAACGACAAAGAAAATGGATTCTAATCGAGAATCCACAAATCAGTTTGAAATTCGACGAAAATTATAACGATAGAAATGTTGGACTCAGAAATGCTTAAACTCACACTTTCTTTGTATAAAAATCCTCTTTTGTCAAGAAAAGCTGTAGATGACGTTATTGCCACGTTTCATAATTTCATGTCGAAATAGGTTATTCCTTTTTTACAGATTGAACCTAGATCAATTGCATATGTCAATTCATATTATAAAGCCCGATTTATATTAGAAAAAAATTAAAATATTTTCAATAAATTTGCAACTGAACATTTGAGATTTAATTTATACAAATAACAATGCTTGTACTTATCTCCAGAACTGTTTGTTATTGGAGAAGAGGAAACGTACGTTTACGATGGAAATAAAACAAATGTGCAGATAAAGAACATTCATGGAGTTTACGTATCACTTACTTAAGCATTGAAAATGTTTTTACAAGTGGAAGGAGTTTTTGCAAAAATTTAAAATTATATGCATGAATGAACAGCAGCTGATCCAAGATTTTTATCGCATTTCGTACACGGAGATCTATGGAAGAAAAAGTACGCCCCAAAAATTAATATTACATTAGCACTATTTTTATACTATGATGAATTCGAAGTAGGAAATCCTTTGGAAAGCCACGCAGGGGAACAAAAATTAGGAGGAGTGGTTAGTAGGTTTCACTACCATGTTTACCTGCTTATCCTCGTTTGTAAAATGGAAAATATTTTCGTTTCGGCAATTTTTCATGCAAAATATTTAAAACGTTTTGAAAGTGTGAATGTTTTTTTCAAGACAATGAAGGACCTAAACTCATTGCCTACAGAAGGTATAAACATCACCGTTAAGGCCTGAATACCATCTGCGGATTATCAGAAAGTTTTGTAGCAAAATATTACTGCAGAATTTGCTGTGCTTCAAACACCAAGTGTCAGAATATGTTCGTTGAAGATCCAAAGTTTGTAAGAACAATTAACTCTTACGAACAAGAGGTGTTGCTCCTCAATAAGGAACTGGAGATCATACATTAGACGCCTGTCGCAAGATGAACTGCGACGCCAGCAAAATGTTATGCAGCTATATATATAGAGGGAGACGACCATCTCTCCAACGAGTATAGTCGTTTCCATCTAGCGGTGGGAAAGACAACCAGCAAGAGTGCGACGTATTAGACCAAGTCGCATGTTTAGTATAACAAAACAAATTTAACGTTCGGTGATTATTTATAATATAATTATCGGTCCTTCCGAACTAAATGCTTTATTTTTGGAATAAAGCAGGCCCATTATACCCTTTGTCCACTATGGTCGGTGGAAATTCCCAGAATAACAGCGTTTTTCGAAATTTAAAACAAAAAATTATAACAAAAAAATAATAACTTCACCGAAACTAAGTAGGGGCGAAATATCTAATCTCCAAAAACTGCTTCACAAAAATAATTTGTTGTACATTAAATTTTTCCAAAAACTAAAGCCAAAATTGCATATTTGGCTTCATTACGCATGAATAATGAAATTAAATGGGCCAGTTATTCATTTTTCCATATTAGTTAGGCATCAATTACAAATTAGTTATGACAAAGAATTTTTTTCATTAATGAAAAGTGATGTTTTATTTGGCCGAATCAAGAATAATGCTACTTACACTCTTATAAAAACATTTCTTCCATGTAGACATTCTAGGCAAAACTTTTTCTCTTGGAACAGTGTTTATTATTGAAATGAAGGAAGAAGCTCCGCAATTTGCTATTATAAGAGAAATTTTCTATAATAATACAATTAGTAGTGCCTATTTTCAATGTAGCGAATACGATACCTTATATTTTAATCAATATTATCACTCGTACGTTGTTTCATCGTCGAAAAAACCACATACTTTAATAAATATTAAGCTTGTACCTAGACTACCGCCCTGTTTATAGATAATCAAGAATAATGAAGAATTAATATCCACTAGATTTAATATATAAATTTTATAAAAAAATAAATTTTAACCATGTTTATTTATAATTATTAAGTATTATCATTTTTATTTATTAAAATTTATAATGTTTGTCTACTAATTAGGCATTTGTTAGGTACTCGGTCATTTTTTGGCTTAAAAAACATTACTAATTTTAGACGTACTTCTGGTTTTGTACCTCCTTTATTGTATAAAAGAATTATTAATTTTAAAATATTTAAATATTTGGTTATATAACAAATATTATTATAATAAGCTGGAGAATTTATTGATCACCACGAACAAATTATACTGTGACAAAACAATCTTTTTGTCGACGTTTCGGATGTTTTAATTATTACATCCCTTTTCAAGGCTATAAATGCATATAAACTTATTAAAATATAAACGTAGTCAAAATAAAGAAAAATAAGATAGATATTAATAATAACCGAAAACTCACCAATAAGTCATGTTAAGTTAAAAAAGAATCATGGTGTTACACAGTGGTCTTAATAAAATTTACAAAAACTCAATAACTGACAAAGCTATTCTGAAAAAACAAAATCACCAAAAGTTCGTTAATTATTTAAAAAAACCAAAAGTTAACAATTTACAAAAAGATATATAGTATTATAAAAAAAATTTTTTCTAATTATAATTATATTAAAATAAAAAAGCTAAAAAAAAAACTCACACAATAAATTATAACACTAAAAATCACCTTAGACTTTTGCTAAGGAACACCCCAGAGGGGGTCCATAGCATAAATAATTAATATAAGCACGACTATTAGAGCCTAACCTCTAACCAATACTATAATATTGTGTATATGAAAACGTTTGAGAAGTGGGGGAAAAACATAGTATATCGAAATAAGCGGGTACGAGAGAGAAAGCCAATATCTATCTCTTATAAGTACAAGAACGGTAGCAAGAATAAATAGGCCTTTAACTAATGTGTATAAATGAATATATGATCAATGTATACATCCCACAACACTATCTAAAACTATTTTATAAACATTTTTAAGATTATTTGTATCCTCCATACGGTTTAAAGTATTTTTGTTAGAATAAATATTAATCATCTCAGAAAAAAGTAATTAATCATCTCTATGTCTAAAATAGTGGTCTTTTCAAAATTAATAGTATGTCCAGCATTAATTGTATGCATCGCAACTGCAGATCTCTCATTTTTATTTTTTATATCATTTTTGTGTTCATTTATACGTAATTTCAATTTCCTTTTGCTAGTGCCTATATAAATTGCAGTACAATCACTACATGGAATTCTATAAACAATGTTGCATACATCATACTTAATTAACTCTTCCTTTCCCAATTTAATAATGTGATTAAACTTATTTATTGTGCAATTAATCGATAAAAAATTATGCTTGTTAAAAATATTATTAAGCCTATGAGTTAAATTTTTAAAAAATGGTAAAACTACCTTCGGTCTGCGCATCAAATCTATAGTTCTATTATATCTTGTATTTGCAAAATTAATGTTATTATTATTATTAATATCTGCCAACCTTTTACCCATATATTTCAATATGAAATTACAGGGATAAGAATTTTGGCTTAAGAACTCTTTAATTATTTTCAAATTTTCATCATGAAACGAAGAGTGCGAAAGTAATATGCCCTTGTCTACCAAGTTATAAACCATTGCAATTTTTTGATGTTGTGGATGGTGGGAGAAATAATTAAGATATCGACCAGATGCTGTTTTTTTCCGGAACCAATTTGTTAATGGAAAACCATTGTCAATCCTAATTAATTCAATATCAAGGAAAGGCAACACCCTATCACACTCATCTTCCATAGTGAATTGTAAAAATTCAGAGAAACTATTAAATTTATCTAAAATTAAATCTATTTTTTCATTATTAACTATAAGAAGCGTATCATCCACATACCTTTTATATAAAATAATATCATCATTAAAACCCTTTAAACATTCATTCTCCAACATTTCGATTACCAAATCTGCAAACCAAGGGCTTGTGCAAAAACCCATTGGTGCACCCATACATTGTTTAAAAAATTTTTTATTAAACTGTAAAAAAGTGGAATCAAGCAATTGATTAATGCCATCCAAAAACTCCTTTTTTGTGAGAGGAATGTTATTTTTTAAGAATCTCCACTTTCCCGATAAAGCTTTGATGATAAGATCCTTCGGTAGATTTGAAAACAAAGATACAACATCGAAAGAAACTAAGCTAAAGTTAGAAGGAATAATAAGTTTGTCTCACAACTTTTTTAATTCGAAACTATTTTTTATATTGGATTTAGGTTTCGGAATGTAATTATTGAATAACTTACTCAAAGCCTTATCAAGCGCATATGTAGGACTATTAACAGCTGAGACAATAATACGAATCGGAAAATTGTTTTTATGTATCTTGATTAATCCATCGGCTTTAGGTATATTCGTGCTATCTAAATTCAAAATAATATTACTAAAACACTCCTCATTATCAAAAACACCTAAATCACCCCAATCTTTAATAAGATTCTTAGTCTTCATTTGTAATTGACGTAAGAGTGACTTTTTAATTTCAACGTAATATTTGTCATCGTTAAGAGAATCTTCCATTTTTTTGATGTAATCTGATTTGTCAATAATAACACAAACAGCACCCTTATCAGCCTTAGAAAACATAATATCTCTATTCTTTTTAAGAAAATCTAAAGTATACTTATAATTGTGTGCAATGATTCTATCATTTATATCTATGTGGTTATTAGACTTTAAGAAACTGCCAATATATAATAAAACATCCCTCTTAATTTTATCATAACTATTAAATAATTTTAAGTTATTAGGATCACTGTCATCTCTATTGATATGCATGTAAAATTCTATATTCTTTAATAAGTAAAAAATGCTTTTTTTATCTAGTTATAGAGTGAAATTAAATTTTTCGCCTAAACGTAAAATTTTCATAACAGGTGTGGGAACGATCTTATTAGTGATATTAACCATCCATCTTTCCCTTAAATTATTGTTAGAAATAGTATGCGTATTATAAAAATTATTATTAATAACTGCATTAGTTTTAGTATTATTATTTAAATTAGTTGTATCTATATCCCCATACAAATTATTATTATTATTCGAAAAGTTTTTTAATTTATTCAATTTATTAATTTTTATTGTTTTAAATTTTAGTTTAAGAAAGTTTAAAGTACGTGAATATACGTTTAGAAAACTAGTAAGAAAAGCATTAGATGTATTACTTTGCACGAGGTCAATTAAGCTAGCGATTTTACTATCTAAAAATTTAAAGTGACAAATAATATCTGAGATTTCTAAATTTAAGATTTTTCTAACAATGAAACAAGAAAAATGTTTGGTTTTTCTTTTTATCAAACCACTATGAAGCGAAATATTATTCAAAGAGTATTGAAATTTTTTAATATGTTTCGGAGTGATGTCAAACGTTCTACATTCTAATAAAAACGTTAAATGTGAGTTACAAAGAATTTTGTTTTTTAAGAGCTTTGTCAGTTTTTCAAATTTAAAAACAAACTAGACTTAATACTTAGCGCTACCGGTAATTATAATTTTAAACTTTCAAATGTTCTTTCTTTTTTTAATCCACAAAGTTTATGGTAAATCGGTTTATAAGGATATTGTAACGATGACAAATATTACGTTGAAATTAAAAAGTCACTCTTACGTCAATTACAAATGAAGACTAAGAATCTTATTAAAGATTGGGGTGATTTAGGTGTTTTTGATAATGAGGAGTGTTTTAGTAATATTATTTTGAATTTAGATAGCACGAATATACCTAAAGCTTATGGATTAATCAAGATACATAAAAACAATTTTCCGATTCGTATTATTGTCTCAGCTGTTAATAGTCCTACATATGCGCTTGATAAGGCTTTGAGTAAGTTATTCAATAATTACATTCCGAAACCTAAATCCAATATAAAAAATAGTTTCGAATTAAAAAAGTTGTGAGACAAACTTATTATTCCTTCTAACTTTAGCTTAGTTTCTTTCGATGTTGTATCTTTGTTTTCAAATCTACCGAAGGATCTTATCATCAAAGCTTTATCGGGAAAGTGGAGATTCTTAAAAAATAACATTCCTCTCACAAAAAAGGAGTTTTTGGATGGCATTAATCAATTGCTTGATTCCACTTTTTTACAGTTTAATAAAAAATTTTTTAAACAATGTATGGGTGCACCAATGGGTTTTTGCACAAGCCCTTGGTTTGCAGATTTGGTAATCGAAATGTTGGAGAATGAATGTTTAAAGGGTTTTAATGATGATATTATTTTATATAAAAGGTATGTGGATGATACGCTTCTTATAGTTAATAATGAAAAAATAGATTTAATTTTAGATAAATTTAATAGTTTCTCTGAATTTTTACAATTCACTATGGAAGATGAGTGTGATAGGGTGTTGCCTTTCCTTGATATTGAATTAATTAGGATTGACAATGGTTTTCCATTAACAAATTGGTTCCGGAAAAAAACAGCATCTGGTCGATATCTTAATTATTTCTCCCACCATCCACAACATCAAAAAATTGCAATGGTTTATAACTTGGTAGACAAGGGCATATTACTTTCGCACTCTTCGTTTCATGATGAAAATTTGAAAATAATTAAAGAGTTCTTAAGCCAAAATTCTTATCCCTGTAATTTCATATTGAAATATATGGGTAAAAGGTTGGCAGATATTAATAATAATAATAACATTAATTTTGCAAATACAAGATATAATAGAACTATAGATTTGATGCGCAGACCGAAGGTAGTTTTACCATTTTTTAAAAATTTAACTCATAGGCTTAATAATATTTTTAACAAGCATAATTTTTTATCGATTAATTGCACAATAAATAAGTTTAATCACATTATTAAATTGGGAAAGGAAGAGTTAATTAAGTATGATGTATGCAACATTGTTTATAGAATTCCATGTAGTGATTGTACTGCAATTTATATAGGCACTAGCAAAGGAAATTGAAATTACGTATAAATGAACACAAAAATGATATAAAAAATAAAAATGAGAGATCTGCAGTTGCGATGCATACAATTAATGCTGGACATACTATTAATTTTGAAAAGACCACTATTTTAGACATAGAGATGATTAATTACTTTTTTCTGAGATGATTAATATTTATTCTAACAAAAATACTTTAAACCGTATGGAGGATACAAATAATCTTAAAAATGTTTATAAAATAGTTTTAGATAGTGTTGTGGGATGTATACATTGATCATATATTCATTTATACACATTAGTTAAAGGCCTATTTATTCTTGCTACCGTTCTTGTACTTATAAGAGATAGATATTGGCTTTCTCTCTCGTACCCGCTTATTTCGATATACTATGTTTTTCCCCCACTTCTCAAACGTTTTCATATACACAATATTATAGTATTGGTTAGAGGTTAGGCTCTAATAGTCGTGCTTATATTAATTATTTATGCTATGGACCCCCTCTGGGGTGTTCCTTAGCAAAAGTCTAAGGTGATTTTTAGTGTTATAATTTATTGTGTGAGTTTTTTTTTTAGCTTTTTTATTTTAATATAATTATAATTAGAAAAAAATTTTTTTTATAATACTATATATCTTTTTGTAAATTGTTAACTTTTGGTTTTTTTAAATAATTAACGAACTTTTGGTGATTTTGTTTTTTCAGAATAGCTTTGTCAGTTATTGAGTTTTTGTAAATTTTATTAAGACCACTGTGTAACACCATGATTCTTTTTTAACTTAACATGACTTATTGGTGAGTTTTCGGTTATTTTTTAATATCTATCTTATTTTTCTTTATTTTGACTACGTTTATATTTTAATAAGTTTATATGCATTTATAGCCTTGAGAAGGGATGTAATAATTAAAACATCCGAAACGTCGGCAAAAAGATTGTTTTGTCACAGTATAATTTGTTCGTGGTGATCAATAAATTCTCCAGCTCATTATAATAACTAGACGAACAATAAATTCATTTACACTAATTAACAAATATTATTTTTTATTTAATAACATTATTTTTCATTAGAAAGTTAAAACAACAGCGAATAATGATTCGTAATTGTCCACTAATACTTGCACTTATATTAGTACAGATACATTTTTGAAGTATTAAGGAGATGTCTGACCGTGAAAATAGGAAGTTTATTTATTAAATTTAATGGTTAAGAGTTTGATTTAGCGGAAAAAGAAAAGCTCCAGACTCTCTAGTTTGCTTTCAGGATTATTCATGATTTTTTTATGATTTTTCTATATTAATAATATCAATAACTTTTTTGGGTTGATATCAATGTTTCAAATCAATTAGGCGTACAGGTATCAAAATATATTTTTATGAAAAATACATTGAACGCAAATATGAATGCCGCGCAGAGTCATCGCGCAGCACTACGACTGAAAGGGGGCATGGCCATACAGAAATTACACGACCGCCGCGCGTTTTTCGCACGAGCCGTATCGTTAATTTTATACACGGCGCGGTTGCATTTTGCGCATGTGTCCATTACCTTTTTAGCATTGAATCTTACGATGCTAAAAATGTAATATATGCGATACTAAATTACCAACGGTTTGATACTTTCCTCCTATCATTTTTTTCCTTACTTTAATAGAATGAAAGGAGTTGGAAAAATAGCAACACAGCTTTCTCCATGAGAAGATTGACAAAAAAACTAAGGCTTCACTAAGTTCTAATCTAAACTGAAATAAATCCATCTTTAGTTGGATAAATCTGTTCTTTAGTTGGAATCTTCAACATTCTACGATCTCTTTTATATGTCAAATAAGAGTTTGTTACTGCCATGTCAAAGCCATGAGCAATCATTCCACAGGTCCATTTTTTTGATTTGATGAATACTCTACAATAACTCATATATTGATCCAAGAGATCGACACCATCCATATTTGCATTATAAATTTTCACGATCTCCGGGATCTCAATTGCTTCATACAGTTTTAGTTTTATAATCCACCTATTTACTGTAGATTTTTCGACATGAAATTTGAGTCATTATGAACGCATTTATTATCGAACCAACGAACTAAACCAACTGTATTTTTTTGATCAGAAATTTTCGTAAGACGCTCCTCGACCAAATATTAAAGGTCGTTTTGCGAAACGATTAATACAGGACATATAGTAAATTCACATTATTTAATGCTTCAAATAGATTATATGACGCAAAAAAATTATCGAATAAAATTAAATGGCCATTTTTTTAAGTTTTGCACTGCAAAATGTAAAACTACTGTAGTATTAAATCCATACGTTTTTAACATGTTTTCAGATAATTTAGTTTCTTTTCCTTGATAAAGAAGAAAATCATAGAACATTCCAGATTGGCCACATAAAGCAAACATTTTTATACCCTACAGGTACGGTTTACCCTTGATATACTGTTTGATACTCAATTTACCAGTAAAGGGAACAATTTGCTCATCAATACTCACATACTCTTCAATCGGCAATGTATTGCAAACTTTTTTTATATTATCAAAAAGTGGTCTTACTAGAACGAGTTTGTCTTTATTATCAGAAGGTATTTCTAATTTGTTAATCAAGTTAAAACAGGATCATATAACGAAAAATCGATCTCGTGACATATTACTGATAAAGAGAGGTAATCCATATTTTTTTCCCAATACATATATCTCCGAGGTAATTTTAAATTGCCCATATAAATTTCTAAACCAAGATATGTTTTTATTTCCTGTAGTGTTGCAAGTTTAAATTTTAGATTATTTTGGACTGCGTACAAATTAGTCATACTTGTAATTGATTGAATAAACTCATCGGATATATAATTTTAAAAATACGATAAAGGTGAAAGAGGTTCTGTTATATTTTGTAAATCCGGCTCTGTAAATAAACGATATTTGACGGTAGTTCTCAATAGCTCTTGCTGCAACTTTATATATTTTTTTTACTGATATTATTTGAATGATGTAACGTATCAATATCGTCATCGTAAATACTTTCAGCACTTTTCTCAACATGCTTTACTGAATTTTTTATTAGCACAATCTCTTCACTGTCACTATTTTCACCACAGTCTTCTATTTCTGAAATGTTTCCATTATTTAATAAATCAATTACTCTTTTTGATCTTAATTCCATCTTACCAATTGAATAAATTTCAAACTCTTCAGTGCGAATCCAAATGAGCACTGTGCGGTATTGAATAGTGTGAATGAACCGGGCGCCTAATCAAAACAAACTCGCGAACGTGTATTTACATACACGTATAACAGTTTGACTCAAGAGACGGTTGTATATTACAATGTACATAGAATAAATTTAGTTCTATAACTCTGAATAAAGAAAATCTTAATTTAAAAAATTTTTCCCGATATTTTGACATTTTCTCAAGTTTAGAATATTTTTTTTAATAGAATTAATGTATATAAAGTCAACAGAGAAAATAATAATTTTTCAAAATTAACTAAGATTTTTTTCTTGTTTTTTTTTTTTTATTATTTTAACGTCGCTCTTTTTATGTTCCTAAACCGGTGCTAATCAGCGACGGAGGTCATACGATGTCTTGGTGAAGAAAGCACTTGTTGAAAATACTTTTTCTTGTTTTCTTCTTTTTTTGTTAAAAAAAACATAACAATAAATAATTATATATATACATAATTTTTTATATTAAATATTGCATCCATTCAATAGATTTAGCAACTTGAAAAGCTTTTTAAATAATCAAAATTTTTTTTAGTATTTAAAAGTTATGTACATTGGAATGTACATTGGGTCTGAAAGGGTTAGAATTTGAAAATGCTGCCTGCAAACGGAAAATGGGTATGCCATCATCATATTCTAACAAGAACTAACCATGAACATTTAATGTTTATTGAAGCTTGTCCACTTATCGAATGATATTCTTGAGATCCGCTCTTTTAATTTATCTGCACGCGAAATGGTGATAATTTAACGAAATCATAAGTAGATTTAAATCTGTCGTGATTCATAATTTCGTTTTAGAAGTTAATCATAAATTTGGTGTTATAACTTTTGGTAAAATTGTTGGTAATTCCAAACCTATTAATCTATATGAAATGTTACCCTCAACGATTATGAGTTGCGTTTACTCACCAAAAACAGACTAGAACCGTTAAATTATAAGTGTATCTGAATTCGTGAGGGTAGACTGTATGTACGTAAAGATGGCAAAGATCGCATCCAAATCTTTACCTTGCCAGACTTAGACAAATGAGCATGAATGACTCCTAAATCTAATTATAATTACATTAAATCAAAACCTAATTACAGTCTGACAGTCATTTTATCAATGGCTATGATTTCATTATTATTGATTATAATATAGTCTCTCAGATTTCCGCTTATAAAACTTTTACTTATCGTGACTCTGCCCACTTTTCTGTTTCTGCATTCGCTCATGCAATTACGTCTAATCTTAATACTATCTCAGTCATCTCTGTTGAATCTTATAATCTTGATACATATCTTAGTAAAGTGCCAAGAGATGTCGTGATCCGCATTTACTTAGCCAGTAGAAAATGATGCGGAAGGGGCTCCAGCGTGAATTAACATAAGGCATGTGACTCTTTTTGCAAACGATCATTTTCAGAACTTCCAGATAAATCACAATATTGGCGATTACTGAATAAGCTAGGCATTATAAGAGATACTTTTAACTCTCCACTGAAGTTTCTTGCAGCTGAAGACTTAATTCGGCATTACTCCTCTGTTAGCAATCGTCATCCGGGTTGTACTACTGACCAGTTACACAATATCTTTGGATTGCTTCCTGCTGAACATTATCCTCTCTTTAAATTTGAGCAAATTTCTTTCGACCAAGTCATGAAGACGCTTACTTTTTGCTTACTCAAACCTGGAAGCCATAATCTGGATGGCCCCTCTTTATCGTATTTTAAAGGTATTTTTGAGAATATTGCACGTCGAAAGCAGCGTCGATTATTCCTGTTGAGAAAATCTTCAAACCCTTGTCACCTTCAGATACTAGACCAATTGCATATCTGCCTCACTTTGCAAAAGCTTTCGATAAGATAGTAACTCAACAAATCATCAATCATGTAGAAGCTAATAACATTTTATCACCTTATCAATCTGAGTTTCGTAGTTTAATCAATACTCAAACTACTTTACTAAAGCTTACTGAGGATATTTGTTTAGGTATGAATCAAGGGTTAGTTACCTTCCTTATTTTATTTGACAATAACAAAACTTGATAATTTAAATCATTTATAACGTTTGTGTATGCTTAAAAACCTTATTTTTGCAAATGGGGTAATTAAATGGCTTCACTCTTTTCTTACGTGTCGCTTCCAAGTTGTCATTGACCTAAATGGCATTGCTTCGCAATTTATTAGTACAACGTCTGGGGTACAACAAGACTCAACACGTGGCCCAATAATTTTTCTTATTTTTATAAATTCAAGTATAAGTGAATTAATGTATACTAAGGGTCTATTATTTGCGGATAACTTGTAATTGTATCAACATGCTAATCCTAGTCAGTGTACTACAGCAATTAATATGATTATTCATGCTAGTGTGAGGATAGCAAACTAGGTCCATACCTATGGCTTACATTTAAATTTTAGGAAAACTAAGGCTATGCTAATCGGTTCATCTCAACAACTCAGACTTATAAATGGAGACCACTTGCCTTCAATAATTATAGGTAGCCATAAAATTAAGTTAAGTAAGCACAAAATATTGGATTTGTAATTAATGAAAATTTACAGTGGAACTCCCATGTATCAAATGTAATTGCTCGAGCGCACGATATACTTCATAAATTGAGAAATAAGGGAAATTTTGTTTCTTATTCTGTTAGAAAAATGTTAGTCACTGCCTCCATACTGCCTTACTATGATTATGCTTGTATTGTATATGATCATTTGCCAGACTATCTTAATTCCAGCGAATTTTAAACACATGTGTAAGGTATATCTTTCGGCTTAGAGAAGATACTAGACTAATGCCGTATTATTCCAAACTAAATTGATTAACAGGACAATCTAGAAGGCAGTATTTCTTAGGCATTCAAACATACCAGATCCTTACAACAAAAAGACCGGATTATTTATATACTTTATTACCACCGCCAAATACCGAATTGCGTCGTTCTGAGAGGACCAAAAACTGTTGCTTTGATCGTACTATTGCTAATACATGCGCTTCTTAGAATTCATTTACCTTAAAAGCAATGGATTTATGGAATTCCTGATCTGCAGAATCAAGCACTAGTTTATGCATATTTAAGAATAGATTGCACACATTTTTACTTAATTCTAGTTAGTCTTTAAGTTATATAACTATAAGTTTTTCCTGTTTTTAAATTGTTCTAAATTTATATTTAAGTTGTTAATTAGGCACGACCGCTGCATGAGAGAGCATTATATTTTCAGCATCGCAAAATGTGTCATTCATCAAAATATACTAGATAATAGGCTGTAAGAGAAATTTATGCGTATTAGAACTGATTTGAGGCCCTCAGATAACTCAGTCAATTTTTGACCGATTTACATGAGATTTATAGGGTAATTTGGTCATAATGTAATTAGATAATGGTTCTATTTTCAGATATATAGCACTGAAACACTTCAAGTTATGGCATTATTTTTAATTGCTTAGAAACGTTTATAAGCATTATGTGAAATGTATTAATCCTACATAAAAACAAATACAAATGTTCCTCTCAAATTAACGAAATTTTTTGCTATGGTACACTTTATGTTCAGAATAATATTTTCAAAGATACATATAAACAATAGTCTGTGTGGGGAAATAACAGCGATTAGGCGAACCGCTTTTTAAGAGCCTGAGTAGTGTATTTGCTAAAAAATCGAAGACTATATAAAATTTACTATTAACTTTTTTTGTGATATTATCCACATGTAGCTTCCAAGATAGCTGCGATAAACAGATAGATAGATACATGTTTATTTGTATAATATAGTTTATAAAATACAATAAAAATAAATAGCGAATATGTAATCACAGTCAATGTAAAGCTAATAGTAAAACTTAAAGTAATATCCCAGTCTAAAACTATAAAGATATATATATATATATATATATATATATATTGTGACATGAGACTTTTAAGTGCTAAATAAAAAATGAAGCGGGCGTCTTGAATGAGGGTCTTGAACCCGAGCCCCTTCGGATCCGAAGACGTTCACGCTAACCACTGCGCTACGCCCGCACTGGCCGTAGCGGCAGCTTATTGCTCTTATATGCTACCGATACCGCGCCGCCTCGCGGTGTCGGTAATGCTGACATCTATATGACAGGTGGATTAAATCCACCTTGTCACAATATATATATATATATATATATATATGGGTGGTTCTCTGTGACATCGAAGATGAAAAAAATAAATATTGCTATAACTGTGGGAATATGTTTTAGAGGTATCCAGTAGTTCTCCTGAATTTTTTCAGATTTTTTCTGGGCCATTATTTTAAGTTACAGAGAGTCAAAGTTGACATTTTAGCACTTTTTTGCATTATATGCCCATTTTCATGAATTTTTAGCTCCCAGGGGATGCATTTTTCACTAAAAACATAAGTATGACTTTTTTTGTAAAATTTTCCGAACTTTTCATTAAAAATACTTCTAAGGACATAAATATATGCTGTCACACTCTTGTAAGCCATTTAAACCTTAGATAGTGAAAATCAGTAATCCTTCAGATTAGTATTATAATTCTTGTAAGGGATGTAAAACTAAAAATTCAGCATTATAAATGTTTAAAAATTTATTTTTTACAATTGTATGATAATATTTGTATTTTTAGCAGCTTACGGGGGATTAGATGGATACTGGAACAAGTGAAGATACTTTTCTACCGTTCCAAGGTAAGTGCATAAATTTTTTTGCAATGATCATGCTACTAGATTCATCGTTATAAGTCAACAAATATACATTTCTATTAATATTTCGGGCACTTTTCCCGGATATTTTGACCGTAAGTGATCTTAATGATTTAGACCCACTCTGGAAATTTTTAGGCAGTTTCTGACTATAAAAAGACATCTTTTAGACATTATTAGGTTACCAGAGTCCGGAGCAGAATTGCTGATTTTCACTATTTAAGGTTTAAATGGCTTACAAGAGTGTGACAGCATACATTTATGTCTTTAAAAGTATTTTTAATGAAAAGTGCGGAAAATTTTACAAAAAAAGTCATACTTATGTTTTTAGTGAAAAATGCATCCCCTGGGAGCTAAAAATTCATGAAAATGGGCATATAATGCAAAAAAGTGTTAAAATGTCAACTTTGACTCTCTGTAACTTAAAATAATGGTCCCGAAAAAATCAGAAAACATTCAGGAGAACTACTGGATATCTCTAAAACATATTCCCATAGTTATAGCAATATTTATTTTTTTCATCTTCGATGTCACAGAGAACCACCCATATACAGGGTGATCCAGAAACATAGGCAACATATATATATATATATTCCGATTCAGAAAATTAATTCGAGTATAACACCGTCGGAATTTTAAAAAAATATTAATTAGGCGAGGCGTAATTAATTTTTGAAATGGGCCAATCAGAGGCCGGATTAGGGAAGAAAAGTGAGCGGCGTTGCCGCGCGAGACTAATGCAACAGGTCAACGAGCGAAGCGGCCGAGACGCCTGAACATAGCTAATGCGTATAGCAGAAGCGAAGATCGCGAAAGCGAATGAATCGCAAAATATATTTTACGAGATTGATTGTATGAATAAAATGTACAATCAAAGAAATGATTTTTATTTAAGTTTGAATTAGACCGCAGACTAATAAATTCATTACTACTATTATTAATTTACTTACTAAATCTATAATAGACGTGCGTTATAAATATGAGATTATTACAGTTTTTAATCTCATCGTATTTACATTAATATATTGGAACCTTTATGACGAATTTTAAGACAATAAAATTTTGAATTGAATTAAGTTTTGTGTACAATATAGCCAATAAATACGTTTACCATAAAGATATATCGCTACATATTGGAAATATATTAATTAATTTTGCAAGTATATTGGCAATAATATTGCTAGGTAAATAATTCCTAGTCCGTGTAAAATGAATTTTAGCTCAAGCCTCAATTCTCCGTTTAAAAACATAATGCTACCGCGAGCGCTCTCCGATGTTCGCGCACATCAAATTTTGTGCTCGCGGAGTAAGCCCGCCGCGGGCGCTTTCCGACGTTCGCGCTCATCAAATTTTGTACTCGCGGAGTAAGCCCGTCGCGGACGCTCTCCGACGTCCGCACTGCAAGAGCAAACGTGCTCGAAAAAAGTTACTTCGTTAAAATTACAATTCATTGTGTTTTAGACTTAATAAATATTTTGGAAAACTCGTTCCAAATGTTTAGGATAATAATTGCTATAGTCTGGCTGTTGCTTGTTAAACTGATTTTTTATAATATATTAGTATATGCTGAACAAATCGATATCATTAAAATTAATTGGATCATATCTTTACTAAAAATCGGTATTATAAGAATTCGTGGATTTATGTCACGCATCTTAGTAATTATTCGGATGACCAAAGACAGACGTTCATTCCCGTTTTCATCCACTTGAGGTAATAAAGGATCATCGATTCGTCGGTAGTATTGACAATTTGGAAGACACGAAACATATTGGCGATATATTGATAATACTTTGGCAATATGTTGGCAACATATTGGCAACATATTGGCAATATATTGGCAACATATTGGCAATACTTTGGCAACATATTGGCAATATATTGATAATACAAATAATAAATACTTAACGAAATACACTTTTAACTGCAAGATTTAAGCCAGACTTTAAGCCATACTTGCGCAAACACTTTCAGACATACATTCATACAATTAGCCATACTAAAAGATCAACTTTTCATTCCTTGTAACTACCCTCTGTATTGGTTGGTAATAAAAACCGACATAAGAAAAATCAACGAGTTATTTTGTTATTCTAAAATATCTGTCTTTGTTGATTGCTTTAAATCGTCTTCTCGTTCTTGCATTAGTAGCACAAACTGTATGAGAAGTTTCATCAACCACCTAAATACAGGAGGGTAGTAATAAGGAATGAAATTTGCTTTTTTATCGAGAAATAGACATTTTCATGTTGTTTTCTTATCTAAAATATCTGTCCTTTGTTGATTTTTCTTAAGTTGGCTTTTCGTACCAATTAATACAGAGGGTAGTTACAAGGAATGAAAAGTTGATCTTTTAGTATGGCTAATTGTATGGCTGTATGAAGTGTTTGTGAAAGTATGGCTTTAAGTCTGGCTTAAATCTTGCAGTTAAAAGTGTATTTCGTTAAGTACCCGCGTAAAAAAATTAAAGTTTATATGAACTTTATATAAACTTTAGGTTTGGCTAAACTTGATATGGGGTTAGCCAACTAGACTGAGCCGAACCTGTGCAATTGACTGTTCAAGTTTGGCGAAAGTATATCAAATGTTCAGCTGATATTCATATAAAGTTTTTATAAAGTTTTTTTACAATACTGACAAATAAAATATAGTTTATACTAAGTTTAGCTGAACTCAATATTAACGTGATAGCAAGTTCAGGTTTATAAAGTCATATAATGTTGATATCAACATACCCAAAGAAAAATTTTAAAAATCTTCTTTAACTGACATCAGTAAGAATATATCGGTTAGAAAAATGGTGAAAATAAATTGTGGTTTTTTAAATTTCTTCTTTCAGGTTATGTCTTCAAAACTAAGGAAATGGACAACACTTTTCAGTGACGGATTCGAAATTTTTGGAATATATCTCCGTTTTTCTAACCGATGTATTCTTACTGATGTCAGTTAAAGCAGATTTTTAAAATTTTTCTTTGGGTATGTTGATATCAACATTATATGACTTTATAAACCTGAACTTGCTATCACGTTAATATTGAGTTCAGCTAAACTTAGTATAAACTATATTTTATTTGTCAGTAATTGTAAAAAAACTTTATAAAAACTTTATATGAATTTCAGCTGAACATTTGATATACTTTCACCAAACTTTAACAGTCAACTGCACAAGTTCGGCTCAGTCTCGTTGGCCAACCCCATACCAAGTTTAGCCAAACCTAAAGTTTATATAAAGTTCATATAAACTTTAATTTTTTTTCGCGGGTATTTATTATTTGTATTATCAATATATTGCCAATATGTTGCCAAAGTATTGTCAATATATTGCCAATATGTTGCCAAAGTATTGTCAATATGTTGCCAATATGTTGTCAAAGTATTGTCAATATATTGCCAATATGTTGCCAAAGTATTGCCAATATGTTGCCAATATGTTGCCAAAGTATTGTCAATATATTGCCAATATGTTGCCAATATGTTGCCAATATGTTGCCAACATATTGCCAAAGTATTATCAATATATCGCCAATATGTTTCGTGTCTTCCAAATTGTCAATACTACCGACGAATCGATGATCTTTTATTACCTCAAGTGGATGAAAACGTGAATGAACGTCTGTCTTTGGTCATCCGAATAATTACTAAGATGCGTGAGATAAATCCACGAATTCTCATAATACCGATTTTTAGTAAAGATATGATCCAATTAATTTTAATGATATCGATTTGTTCAGCATATACTAATATATTATAAAAAATCAGTTTAGCAAGCAACAGCCAGACTATTGCAATTATTATCCTAAACATTTGGAACGAGTTTTCCAAAATATTTATTAAGTCTAAAACACCATGAATTGTAATTTTAACGAAGTAACTTTTTTCGAGCACGTTTGCTCTTGCAGTGCGGACGTCGGAGAGCGTCCGCGACGGGCTTACTCCGCGAGTACAAAATTTGATGAGCGCGAACGTCGGAGAGCGCCCGCGGCGGGCTTACTCCGCGAGCACAAAATTTGATGTTTTATGTTTTTAAACGGAGAATTGAGGCTTGAGCTAAAATTCATTTTACACGGACTAGGAATTATTTACCTAGCAATATTATTGCCAATATACTTGCAAAATTAATTAATATATTTCCAATATGTAGCGATATATCTTTATAGTAAACGTATTTATTGGCTATATTGTACACAAAACTTAATTCAATTCAAAATTTTATTGTCTTAAAATTCGTCATAAAGGTTTCAATAAATTAATGTAAATACGATGAGATTAAAAACTGTAATAATCTCATATTTATAACGCACGCGTATTATAGATTTAGTAAGTAAATTAATAATAGTAGTAATGAATTTATTAATCTGCGGTCTAATTCAAACTTAAATAAAAATCATTTCTTTGATTGTACATTTTATTCATACAATCAATCTCGTAAAATATATTTTGCGATTCATTCGCTTTCGCGATCTTCGCTTCTGGTATACGCATTAGCTATGTTCAGGCGTCTCGGCCGCTTCGCTCGTTGACCTGTTGCATTAGTCTCGCGCGGCAACGCCGCTCACCTTTCTTCCCTAATCCGGCCTCTGATTGGCCCATTTCAAAAATTAATTACGCCTCGCCTAATTAATATTTTTTAAAAATTCCGACGGGGTTATTATTATTATTATTATTATTATTGATTGAGTCGGGCCTATAAGGCCTCCGGGCGCATGGGTAGTCCCTTGGCGTCCCTCTGATGCAGTGGGCTTATTCAAAGATATTATTCCAGAAGGAAATTATTCTTGGAATGTCCTCTGCCGTAAAGTCTATACAATGCAGAAGGAATTCCCCAAGATGGGTTTTCCTTCTCTCCATGAGGGCTGGACACTTGCAGACGATATGCAGTGTTGTCTCATCCTCTAATTTACAGAATCTACATGTTGGACTTTCGCTTAGTCCTATCATATGTCTGTATTTAAGTAACGCGCCGTGACCAGTTATTACAGCTGCCACTAATCTTGCGTTCCTCTTGCTTAACTTGGAGATTTGGGAAGCCCAGTCTCCTAGCATTTGGGGTTTAATAAAGCTTTTTGCTACACGACAGCCCGGCGCATTCTTCCAGGCCTCTTCGTGTTTCTTGGCTATCCACTCTCGGGTTATCTTTACGAATTCCGAGTTGCAGATGCCAACAATTGGCTCCGGTCCAATGAACCGTTCCCTGCTTGCTTGTTTGGCAAGTCTGTCTGCCACTTCGTTTCCCCTGATGCCAATGTGGCTTGGCACCCATAGTAGGGTCACAGAGCGGCAGCCAGCCAGTTCATTCAGAGCATGGTGGCACTCCGTCACCAGTTGGGATCTGTTGACAGGTGCGTCCAGGGCTTCTAAAGCACTCCTACTGTCCGAGCAGATATACAGATGCTCCCTGGATTTGTAGGAGGCCGCCCAGTGTGTACAGTAGATGATGGCCAGCAGCTCCGCTTGGTGCACAGTCGTGTACGCTCCGAGCGGTATGGTTTGTCCTTTTCCATCCCTCCTTCTGTAGACACCGGCTCCTGAGCCTCCCGCATTCTTTGAGCCGTCTGTATACCAGACCTCTCCAGATGCGGGAAGTTGAGCCTTTTGAGATGTCCAGTCTTCTTTTGAAGGAAGACTGATCCTGTATTTCTTGTCAAAGAGGTGGACAGTAGTCGCCTTGTCCATGGGCATGTCTTGCAGGCCTCCATAGAAATTGGCTCCCAATGTCTTCCCCCTTTCCTCCGCCCCTCCTACAACTCTGAGGAGTCCTTTGGCTGCCTCTGCTTCAATCGTGAGGGCTAAGGGCTCTATGCCCAGAAGAGCCCCTAGGGCAGCCGTCGGCGAAGCCTTAGCCGTTCCCAGGGCGCATCTCAGCACAAGACCTCTCAGCCTCTCTAATTGAGAGATTGCAGATCTGAGTGCTATTCTCTCCCCCCATATTGTAGCTGCATACAACAGTCTGGGTTTGAGAACTGCATTGTACAGCCATTTAGTTGTGGCTGGTTTTAGTCCCCAATTTCTACCAATGGCCCTTCTGAGCTGCCAGAGTCCATTGATAAATTTTCGGCTTTTATCCTCAAGATGCCTCTTCCATGACAGTTTGCTGTCAAAGATGACTCCGAGGTATTTCATCTCTTTTGATATTAAGAGACTGACCATTAAGTTTTAGGGCAAAGTTAGTGGCCCATTTGTATTTCTTGGTGAAGACAACTACCTCAGTTTTATCCGGGTTGACATTAAGCCCTTTTTCTTTGCACCATTTTGCAACAAGGTTTATGGCCTGTTGAAGACGCTCCAAGACGGTTTGCAGGAAGGGTCCACGTCCGATGATTAAAATGTCATCAGCATAGCCCACTACTTGGTGACCATTACTTGATAGCGTATCTAATAAGTTATCTACTACAAGACACCATAGGAGGGGTGATATCACCCCTCCTTGTGGGCAACCTGAATTAACATTGCCTCTGATAGTGGTGTCCCCTTTGGTAGTTTCCAGCAGGCGGTTTCCTAGCATGTGGCATGTCCATTCAACAAGCATCTCGGGAATTCCGTGATCAATCATTGCTGACTTGATGACCCCCCGAGACGTATTGTTGAAGGCCCCCTCTATGTCCATTGCAACCGCCACTGCGAATTCTCCACATTCAAGTTGTTTATGGATGAGCTGCTTGGCCCTATATAGAGCGGTCTCCGTTGAGTGTCCTGCTCTGTAGGCATGTTGATCCTTGTTCAGAGGCTTGTTTTTCAAGACCCCGTCCCTTAAGAATCTATCTACCAGCCTTTCCAAACTCTTTAGTATGAATGAGGTCAGACTGATAGGCCGAAAATCCTTCGGTGTGGTGTAACTTTGTCTTCCCGCTTTCGGGATGAAAACCACCCTCACTCCCTGCCATGCTACAGGCACGTGACCAAGAACGAGGCTGGCTCTGAAGATCTTCATCAGCGGCCCTAGGATACAATCCTCTGCCCTCTGAAGAAGAACCACAAAAATTTCATCCGTACCAGGGGATTTGTAGGGTCGAAAGGAGCGTATAGCCCATTTCACCCTATCTTCAGTGATAATAACCTTTGCCAGGTCCTGATGGCAGCGCCACTGCGACGCCTTCCATCTGTTCCTGAGATCGATTATTTTCCTGTTATCAGTTCCTAGCTCCGAGAAGCCTGGGAAGTGGCTACTGATCAGGTACACTAGGGTATCCTCGTCAGACGTTGAGAACTTATTATCTGGAAGCTTGAGCGAGCCAAGGGCAGCTTCCGGGTTCTTGGACAGAATCTTGTCCAGTCTTGAAGCCTCGTTTCCGCCCTCAACCTCCTCGCAGAAAGCGGCCCAGCTTTCCTTCTGTGCTCTTCTGATTTCGGATCTGTACCGATCTCTTTCCTTTTTATAAGTGTTCCAAGGAATTTTCCCTTGTCTGGCCTTTTTGAGAAGGTTCCGTATGGAACCTCTCAATAGTTCTAGTTTGCCTGACCACCAGCGGATTTGGCCTTTAGGCTTCCTCCTACTTAGTGGACAGTTATTCTCGAAGGCTTGGCGGAGTGCTTCAGTCAGCTTCCGCGCTGCCTTCTCCAGCATGGGAATGTCTCTTATGCACCTGGAAGGTCCTCAAGGTTCCTTTCCAGGTCCCGTCCGAAACCCTCCCAGTTGGTATGTCTGGGGTTTCTGAGGAACCGAAGCTCTTCCAGCGGACCACACTCCCCCACCAATTCCATGGCGATCTGAGCATGATCCGACAGCGTCGGCTCGTCCGTGACCCTCCAGCTTTTAATTCTGTCAGAAAGGGCCGAGGAACATAGTGAAATATCAATGACCTCCGCCCTTACAGCATTTTGGAAAGTAGGTTTACTTCCGGTATTGAGAATGTCCAGCTCCGTGGTGACAGATAGTCCACCAGTGCGGATCCCCTCTTATTCACATTTGAGCTACCCCATAGTTCATGATGCGCATTTGCATCACATCCTATTAGGATTGGCCAGTTATGTTCCTGACAGTGGCTAATCAACCTGACAACCTCCTTCGGCGGAACATCGGTGTCTTCATAGGGAAAGTAGGCTGAGGCAATGATAAGCCTACCCATCTCCTTTACGTTAATGGAAACCACCATTAAATCTTTTGTACAGAAATCCCAAAGGGGACACTATTTAGTCCCTTGCAGACAATGCCTGCCCTTGGTCTGTCTGCTGTCGGGTCTCTGTAGCATTGTAGGCTACCTAGTCCTTTGATGGACCCCTTCACAATCCAAGGCTCTTGGATTAGCGAGAGGCCTGTGTGCACCGTAGCCATGCTTCTCTGCAATATTGCAGAGGCGCCTTTGCTATGGTGCAAGTTAATTTGGGTTATTGACAGAGTTGGAGGAGCCAATTATTGCTCTCCACCTCCTTCTCCAGCATGGGAATGTCTCTTATGGCACCTGGAAGGTCCTCAAGGTTCCTTTCCAGGTCCCGTCCGAAACTCCCAGTTGGTATGTCTGGGGTTTCTGAGGAACCGAAGCTCTTCCAGCGGACCACACTCCCCCACCAATTCCATGGCGATCTGAGCATGATCCGACAGCGTCGGCTCGTCCGTGACCCTCCAGCTTTTAATTCTGTCAGAAAGGGCCGAGGAACATAGTGAAATATCAATGACCTCCGCCCTTACAGCATTTTGGAAAGTAGGTTTACTTCCGGTATTGAGAATGTCCAGCTCCGTGGTGACAAGATAGTCCACCAGTGCGGATCCCCTCTTATTCACATTTGAGCTACCCCATAGTTCATGATGCGCATTTGCATCACATCCTATTAGGATTGGCCAGTTATGTTCCTGGCAGTGGCTAATCAACCTGACAACCTCCTTCGGCGGAACATCGGTGTCTTCATAGGGAAAGTAGGCTGAGGCAATGATAAGCCTACCTATCTCCTTTACGTTAATGGAAACCACCATTAAATCTTTTGTACAGAAATCCCAAAGAGGGACACTATTTAGTCCCTTGCAGACAATGCCTGCCCTTGGTCTGTCTGCTGTCGGGTCTCTGTAGCATTGTAGGCTACCTAGTCCTTTGATGGACCCCTTCACAATCCAAGGCTCTTGGATTAGCGAGAGGCCTGTGTGCACCGTAGCCATGCTTCTCTGCAATATTGCAGAGGCGCCTTTGCTATGGTGCAAGTTAATTTGGGTTATTGACAGAGTTGGAGGAGCCAATTATGTGCTCTCCACCTCCATCTCAACCACCTCCCCCGGCGGACCTTTCTGAGTTACTTTAAATGTAACTCGTCCCAGGTCCAGCCAGGGTCTAAAGTCTAGGGCCTTAAGGGCCCTGACTTGGGACTCAGGCAGCAAGAAGATTCGGAGGTAGGAGTCCTCCCTCTCTTGCCTTCCTGATTCATCCGAGAGGTTGATAGCTCTCCAGCATGATGTTTTAAGGGAGGGGTTGAACTCCTCCAGGCGCCGCAGCACTACGGCCGACTCCTCTATTGGCTTAGGGAGCCAGACCACTGCCTTCAGCATTTTCTGGAGGAGCTCAGTCCCTCCTGCCTTGAAAGCTACCCCCTCGGGCATCAGGGAGGCCGCTTTGGAGAGCAGCCATTCCCTGGATATCTGGTTCGAGGCCTCGAAGACCAGAGCTCCCCCGACGCAGCTCGATGATTCAAATCTCGGGTATTGCGCCGGTGGGGTGGTCTTCAAGACCTCTCTAAAGGCGGCCCTGACTTTGCCGAGATCCTCCTGGGTGAGAGGCACCTCAGGATAGTTCTCAGTGGTCAGGACCACCATGAGAGGGTTGGAACTTTGTGCGGCCGTAAGTCCTCCCTTGTGAGGGGCTTTGGGCTCAGCACTAGCCCCTGGTCTCTTCTGTGAACTCGGCGGGCCACAGTGTCTTTTGTTGCCCGGCGATGCTCCGAGGGGCGAGTCTCTAGCCTCTTTCCTCCTCTTCGTAATCGCCGGGGTTTGGTTCGACACTGTGCTTGGTGGGCCATCTTTGTTGGCCTCGCCGGCCTCCGCCTTCAGTTTTTTCAATTTCTTCCGGTAGGCCCCACATTTCCTGGTCGGTAGATGTGGGCCAAACACGGAAGGCTGAGTGAACTACCAGGTTCGGGGGCACGTAGACCCTCTGGCTCTGTAGAGCCAGAGGTCACAGCCTCAGGAGCCGAGTAGTCCATCTGGGGGATTTGAGGTCCCTCCTTGGCTGTCGTATCTCCAATCTCATGGGCTAGTGGACCCCTTAGCGCCGAAGCACCAGGGTTCCCAGCCTCTAGAGACAGAGACAGAGGATTGGTTACGGGGGTTTGGGTCGCCTCCCTTTGGGTCGCGTTGGCGTGAGCCTCGGCTTCCTTCGGGGGCGGATCCACCTCCCTTTTGTTATTTTTATTTTGTTTTTTTAAAAATTTCTCCATTCTTGGTCCACGAGTATGGAGGAAATATCGTCAACCCCGGCAGAGCCTCATGCCGTATTATGTCTTTCGACGGGTAAGGCTAATTACTTGGGGAGGGCGCCCGGTATCCCCAAGGCTCCGTTAACGACCCCTAGTTACCCCCAGGGGCCAACCAGTCTGCTCGGCACGGGTCGCTTAACACACTCAGATTGGGGGGTGTATCTACCTATCCAGGTCCACCACGTCCAGATAGGGGGTTGTTATTAGTCTGCGGTCTAATTCAAACTTAAATAAAAATCATTTCTTTGATTGTACATTTTATTCATACAATCAATCTCGTAAAATATATTTTGCGATTCATTCGCTTTCGCGATCTTCGCTTCTGCTATACGCATTAGCTATGTTCAGGCGTCTCGGCCGCTTCGCTCGTTGACCTGTTGCATTAGTCTCGCGCGGCAACGCCGCTCACCTTTCTTCCCTAATCCGGCCTCTGATTGGCCCATTTCAAAAATTAATTACGCCTCGCCTAATTAATATTTTTTTAAAATTCCGACGGGGTTATACTCGAATTAATTTTCTGAATCGGAATATATATATATGTTACCTATGTTTCTGGATCACCCTGTATATATAATTGTAACAGGGTGAGAACTGGTAAATTCAGGCCCCGGTTAGGCCTAATCTGTCCCAACTTACCAACCTAAGTATAACAGTCCCACGATGCGGCCGGGAATCACTTTGATTCCCGTGCATTGCCGTTCACAACGCCAAACACTCTGTTTAGCTTTAAGACCGTATGTTGGGCACTATGCCCAAAATTGCCAACTAGAGTATACGCCGGAGAGGGCAATATTCGTTGGAAAGGACTATCATCGGGAACGAATGTTATTAACAAGCGAGTTATTGTGTTAATCGGCGAGACCGATAATCTCGCCGAGTTAATTTATTAAATAAATGAACAATTATTAACAAATCGGACAATAACAACCTAAGGGGGAGTCGTACCGTCAACTACCCCGAGGTCAGCGCGAAAACAATCAGTAAAAGACCACTAGCGATCGCGTTACAAGCAACCGATCCGCGAATAATCAGTTACTTAACCTGATGGCTGTGACGTCACGCCGTGTGACGTATATAGCTCTGACGTAGGGTCAGTGTTTAAAAATAAGAAATAGATTGTAACAAATTTTGAAGTCACTTTTTTTTCGTTATGCAGTTTTAAATATTCGCAGGTTTTATAATTATCTAAATTTCCGATTACATGTACTTAGTTAATTATATAGTTTTTTTTTTTTTGTTATTTAACGTCGCTCTATTTTTGCTGCCAGGGCTAATCAGCGACGGAGGTGAACGGTGTGTCTGTAAACAAAGCACATGTAGTTGAAACAGTGGTGCTTGTGTCCATCGGAAGATATCATCGGTCACTGTAATTAGTCTAATAATTACAGTTTCCTTTCCTCCCGATGGAACCACCGCGATCCTCTTTACATCTTCGCGTCCCTAACGTTCCCTATAGTTCAGATGCCCGTGCCTCTCATGCACTGACAAGTGCACGAAACGTACACGCACCTGAACTGGCGTCACATTATAGTGACACGCCGAGCCACTGAGTCGCGGAGTTCGAAAAATGCACATGAAAAAATTTTCAGAGGTACACGTCTGGGATCGAACCCACGACCCTCGGTGTGAGAGTCGGGAGCTCTACCCATGAACCACCGCGGCTCAATTATATAGTTATCTATATTATCAATTATTTTCTAGTCAATTGCATGTTCGATTTTTAAATGGTGATCAGTTGAATATTAGTGTCGTAGTCGAGTATATCGCCCCTTATACAATTTTATTGAATGTTTACATGTTTCTGTGTTTATGATGTTTTGTTTATTTATTTAATTTATTTAAATTATTAATTATTTAAATTATTTAAATTTCCCTTGATTAAAATGAAAATGTAGAAAAAGTGTAACTTTGATTACTTTATAACTTCGGTAAATATTCTGTCAACTATTTATTTAATCTTGTTGCTATATTATTTGATTAATAATGTAATAATGTTAATTAATATTATAGTTAAAAATTGACATTCCGAAATACTGACAAGTTTTTTTAAACGCAATGTGACAATCACAAGATAAAGAATTTTTATTGTAGACGATTATATTTGCATTGTATAAATTAATTAATTATTATTAATAAAGTTTAGCACCTGAAGAATGAGGCAAATGTGTTTCCGTAACAATTATTGTGCAATTAGATAATTAACTTGACTCTTTAAAGCAATCGATAATTCTATACAAACTATAAATCATGAGTGTGAAATATAATATAGAGTTTGATGATTTCAAGTTGCATATAGAACCTCAACCGATCATACAATACCCTATACATTTTTTGCACGAATTTAAAAAAATACCTACTCTACAGTTTTTCTCTTTTTTTCGTATACATCCCCACTGCGTTTTAAAGCTTGGTGGCACTATAAAAAGGTGACGCTTTGATGAAAGATTATCAGTGTTTACTCATCTACACATCAAGATAAAGCAGTCCGTGAACTATGGAAAAAACAGTTTTGTTAAGAATCCTTCACGTAATATTGAGTATAGCCGTTCATCGTGAACCAGTAGTTAGATTATTTTGTAATTTTGAGTGGGAAAAGAATTTGAAGTACTACACCGTGAACGAATTATTTAATAAATTGAAATATATTCCGACAATGACGGTGATACGCTTATACTAAATTTAGGTGTGCCACAAACTCAAGTATCTGAGTCATCTATTCACACAGCTGATGAGTCGTCAGACACAGACGATGGTAAGTAAAACATTGATATACATGTTAAATCGCCATATTTGCAGTATGAAATGTAATAACTACTTAAGTGGTAAACAGATCAGATAGTCAGTGTGGAGCAGGCGTGAGCGGAATCAATGACCACTACATCGATACTCGGAAAGAAACGACATATTCCACCATCAGAGGGTGATGATACATCGTTTAATCCACCGATCACATAGGTTTATCTATAAATTCGTATTCATTTCGTCACGGACCAGTCTGGATCTCGTTTAGACTTTTGCGTGTTTTTCAGTCTAACGATTTATTTGAGGAGGTGGTAGAGTAAAACTTACAACAGAGAGCGTAAACAATGATTATGATGTCTTAAATTAATTAGTAATAGCTTAAAATGAAATTAGTAATAGCACTGGTAAATATCAAAAAGAGCAAACCGAGAAATTAGTTAGAAGTGCATGAGTTACTATACCCACCGAGAGATGTGGTATTGAATAACGTAAATTATTTGAGGAATATTATGTAATGTTTGATGTAGCGATCGGTATCTACTTATTTCAAGGCTTTGCTCGCGGTAATAAACCGCTGTTTGACGGTATGGTATTCGTTAATAATGTCGATAATGTTGTAAGATACACTCTCTATATAATATAGTACGAAAGTGACAGACATACCAGCCAATTTTAAATTTAATATTTGCATCAGGCAGTACAGACTACTGCATAGCTTGCAATAAAAATTTTAAAAGTAGGAAAAATCATAAGTGTCCGCATAAATGTCCAAAAAGTATTAGACAGTACTTGGTTCACCAAGTTTCGCTGCTCTTCTCTTTCCACTTCGGTTGCATTTGTTACTCCTGCTGATGAGAGTGTGGCCATACCTTCGATGCCAGTCACCTCGAGGCGGATCTGCTGCTTACTGTCCTTGATGAACAGGTGGTCGCTATCCGGATCCATTACAGCACTGATGCACCTATAAGTTATAATCAAAAAAGGTATAATCACTATCCTTATTTCATATGTCTCGGTGAATGGTAGAAAAACGTGCCCACTTTGCAGTTGGTAACTACCATTCGCCATCTTGTTGCATCCAGCGTTCGCCACAAAGAGCTTCTTGCTCATGACGCCGTATCTCGTTTTGAGGCCCATTCTTGCATCTATACAGACCGTCCATTCGGTCGGAACGAATCTGTTCCAAACTCACTTAAAACAGTAGGGACTCAAGTCCTTGGGCCGCGAATTTCATTCCATTCAACCCCTTCCAAGAAGGACAATATCTATGGAAAAATCCTAATTTCTCGCATTCTGAGCAGGTGAGAGGTTTAGTAGAATCAAAGCTGTCCTGCAGTATTCTGCAGTCTTCGATCCTGATGATAAAAGCTTCTATACTTTGGTTGTTGTCGTCAGAGAACTTAACCTGCCATTTACTCACTATGCTGCCTGCGTCTGGAGGTGTTTCGTTTACCCTCGAAGACGCAGAGTAGTTTGGTCCAAAAAATATCCATCTGGCGCTTGACGAGCTGCATGCTTGTAAAATTCCCTGAAATTGGCTCGTATTCCCCCCTTCCAAGCACCATTAAGCCTCGTCTGAGGAGCGCCTGTGCCTTTGTACTTGCCAATGTTCTGCCCTTTGCTTATTTTGCTCAATCTGGACCGTGACACATATACATTTCCTGGAATTTCACACGTGAAGATTAGTTGATAATGTCCAATCTCGTGCTGTGAGCAGTATAAACGCACTCGGACATTATCTTATTCACTTTCTCTGAGAGAGCGTTTACTTTGTGGCTAAGCTCGGCCAATCTGTTGGAGAACGATTGAGGAATTCACCTTGTTCAATGTCATCGAGTTCCAGCATCGTCCTGTTCAGGTGTGCCTTGACCGCGGCGTTCTCCCGTAGTACTATATAGATCTGTTGGTCTACTGTAGGCTCTTCCAAATCATGGTCTTGAAGTTCGCCTAACATCTGTAGCCATTCATTTCTCCGTTGAAAATGGTTACCAAGGCTGTGGTTTCGTCTTCCTTTTGGTTGAATTCCTGGACAGAATAGTAGCCTAGCAACCATTGGTACAGTAGTTCATCTTTCCTGTATACTGAGCCTATAGATTTGAAGTTTAATGCATTGAGATGGGGTTCGACTTGCTTTTTGATAAACGTTTCGATTCATTTTGTAACTTAACTCTCGACAGTGTTCTGTTGAGCAACCGTCTCCTTCAGTTGTTTCCTGCCAAATGTCAAATCCGCGTGACTGGGTTTTGCTTTGACCTAAACTAACCGCTTAAGCACAAACCCGGATACTAATAGTAATTACTACTTTACTCTGATTAAGAAAGCAAAATATTTAGTTAGTTTATTGTTAATAAATATAATATTAATTCTTTAATAAACTACTGCCTGACTCTAACTTTGCGATAACTTAAAGGTACTCTGCAATAAATAATAAATAAATCGGTAAATAGATAAATTAAATACTTGAAATTACTGTGCACTTGGCCTTTTACAGTAATACAACCTATAATACAATGTGTAAAGGTCTTAGCCAAGTTATTAACTTCCTAGTTCTGTGCAAGTAAAAACCAGTAAACCTTGCAAACACTTACAACGGTTTTGTTTTCAACAAAAAATTGCCACCGGGTTGTGTCGCATTGTGTCGTCCCTCTGGGTGGCTACTTTTTACTTGGATTGGACCTTAGATATCCAAATCTCAAGTAACATTGATTAATTTTTCGATTCCGATCGAAAACAAACCAAATTTCCTATTAGTGTAACCTAGTACTAAATGCGCCAACTTTATTCGACTAGAAACCCGTTTCATATGTCAACTCTTTATCAGTCAAGATAAGAAAAAAATTTTTAATTTGCTAAAAAAAAATTTATATGTTCACATTAATTAAATTTGTTAAAAATAAATCCCGTCTTGAGACTTAAAATTTCCAAACGCGTTATTGTTTGCGAGTTTTCTAATTGTTAATTAACAAAATTATTGAAAATTAGATAACAATATCTTACTCGTTGGGTTACTTACTGCTCTACGTCCTAAATCTACACGTATTGGGCGCTAATTGCAACGGGGTATGGATTGAAAATGGGGTATAAAAATCTACAAAGGTATCAGAGCGAGAATAAACAGCTTCTCCAATAAATACTCTCGGAACTTTAGGAAGATATTTCAAGTAAGCATTACCTTTCTTGGAACTACGAGTGACAAGTATTTATTCAGTATGCGACACCTAGTCAGCAATTTAAAAATTTAATTTTCTTTATTCTTTAACTTTGAAAATATTTTTATTTGAAAATCCTCTTTTATTATCACTTTTCGTTATAATCTTATTTTCAAAGAAAATGGGATTTGTTAGTCTGCTTGTCGTAACCAACAATTTCATTCCAAAATCCACTTTTCCTTTTTCGTCTAAAAATGGTTGTCCTAATAAGGCATTACTATTGAACGGCGATTCATCAAGTAAAATATGAAAAATATGTTTCATACCAAGTATATCTACTTTTGCCGAACCTAACGTTTTAATTGACTTAGAAGATATACCTGATAACCCGTCTTCTCCGAGACAATTAGCTTTTAGTCTAACGGTCGGTCTAACGTTGTTTCCGGCGTGGAATACTCTTCTGTGTGAATGAACTGTACTTGAGCGCTTTATTTCAACGGGTTTTTTGACATCTGAACCTTATTCTTATAATGTTATTGTTCATAAAAAGGTTTGTAATTTTCTGTAAAGGATCATGGTTGCATTAGCATAATATTACAACTTTATGGTAGTGTATTTGGACATATATGGATTAAATATCTGTCGCATAGGTATGTAACTGTTTTGCTGCATTAGTGGATGTTGACTAGTATTCCGGCAAGAAGATGCAGATCTTTGATTTGGTTTCTTTAATATATTAACAGGTTATCCAGTACAATCTTGTGTCAATTCGTCATTATTGAACTCTGTAATTTTACTGCGCAAGAGATTGTATTTTCCTTCTTTAATAATTTGAATACGAAGAGATTCTGTATCATTTCTATCGTAATTATAAAACATACCTTGTCTGTTATACATATTGGAATAGTTCATATCGAATTTGTATGGAGTTGTATTTAAGTTATTTATGTTTATTTCGTCCGTTACTCTGTTGAAATGCTCTTGAATTTGAATATGATGTCTATATGATACCTTTCCAAGTTGTAACGGAAATCGTCATACAATCTATTCACGACGAATAGAATATTTAAATTCGCTGATTGTAGGTCGTCGGAGCCTTTCGTATGTCAAGGTCAACCGGCGACACTTATTTGTTTCATTTACAAGTGAGCAAATACGCACGCGATAATATGTAGGGATGAGAGCGCGAGAGAGTGTGTGTGTATTCCCCACTCTCATTCCTTTTTCGGAAAATTAGGCGATTGCCTAATTAGTGTATATCTGTCCGCCGATCGAGGCGGATCAGTATATTTTTACCCGGAAGTACCACTCCGTGAGTCGAGGGTACCTAAGCCGTCAGGTAGTGACGAGACCCTGTGCACCGTTTCGCCGAAGCAGGGTCGAGCACGCGGCTCCGGTCGGGCTCAAGTGTTTTGTGTGTGTACGAGTGTCAGAGTGAATAAAGACGGACTCGTGAGCGAGTGCAATCGTGGTTCGCGAACGCGCTCGCCGCGGCATTAGGCCGCCTTTACCACAGCCGACGTCCGACCTCCGCTGCCCATGAGGTCGTTGAGGACCGCAGGATCGGCTGTTAACTTATTACTACCGTGACCTCCCTTTTCCCGAGTGTATGTGTGTGTGAGACCTCGGGAGTGTGTTCGGGTACGACGGTACTCGAATAACGGGTCCTGGGACTTAGAACCTGTCGCAGGCAAGGATCTCGATCCGACAGGTTTCCCGGGACTTCTGCCCGCGCGTATTCAAATTGTCGCGGCACACTTTTGTTAAAAGTTGAATAAATGCTTCTATTATTTTTATTTTAATTATCGTAGTAGTCATTGTTTCTCCCCGTTCTCGCCGACTTTTCCTTAATTTAAGTTAATTCGTGTCGAGGCAAGGAGGATCGCCCGAATCCTCCACACCGTACGTCCCAGCGAACTCGTGTTCCTGGTGACAGCCATCATCTTCGCGGCAACAATATATTAATTGTGTGCGCGGTATTGGGCAACGCGGACCAACGGTTATTTTTACTTATTACAAATAATTAATTTTACCGGGTACGCGAATACCACCTCACAAAGTTTACAACACTCTCTGAAGCTGTTTTTAACGTTGTAGGTTTAGCAACAGTTAAACTAGCTCTCCAGTCATTTGGTAATTCTCGAATGAAAACTTCCAACGCTATGATTTCTAACTGTGGTTTTTGATTTAAACTCATAATTTCACTTTCAAAAGAATTGTTCATCTGCATACTCATTTTGTCTCATGTATGTGTTCACAATACACTGTATACAATAACTAGAAGATTTAAAAGGCGTAAAATGTTTTTTAAGACGGCGTTCCAACTCTTCGAGATTAGCAAAACTAAGGTTTCAAACACATTCTCTAGCTTTTCCTTTCCATTTTGAGATTACACTTTTCAAAAATAAATTCTCATGAGCAGCTGGTATTAACTATTTACTATTTCTCACATCTTACATAAAATCCGTTAACTACTAACTCTGACCATCATAATATGGTAATATGTACCTTAACAGTTTGAAGAGTAAAAGATGTAGTAAGAGATGTTTATATGTCAGCAGAAGTATTTAAATGATCCATTAACTGTCTTATGCGATTTATTTTGAAATTCGCTTAAGTTTTTTGATTATCGTATTTATTAGTTGGAGCAATATTGTATCTAATAACTTCGCAACGCCGAGCGCTTAAGTCTTATAATTTGAAAGCGTTAGCGTAACATCGTAACATTTGAAAATAAATCGTTACTGAAGATGTGTAATTTTACACTACGTTAACATGAGAGCGTTAGGCGTAACACCGTAACACCTTGAAATGAAGCGTTATTCATAACACTTAATGTAAGCAATCAAGTAGCAGAATCTCCATAAGGGATGCCAATTGTAATGACCCGACTTGTAGAGTTGGTGTAGTCGCGGAGTTTTAATGTGTAAATAATATTTATTTGGCGGAATTTTTTTTTTATTATTATTTTAACGGTTCTCTTTTTATGCTCCCAAACCGGTGCTAGTCAGCGACGGAAGTCATACGATGTCTTGGTGAAGAAAGCACTTGTTGAAAATACATTCGCCAGTGGTGCTTGTATCAATCGGCCGGGGCCGGGAATCGAACCTGGGACCTCCAGATTATGAGCCCGACGCCCTACCGACCGAGCCATCGCAGGCCTCATTTCGCGGAAATTTGCTTTTGGCCCCTCTAATGCTTACTTCTTTGTTTATTAATAAATTGGATGCTAAATGAATTAGATTTTGTTTTCTTTTTGACACTATCTATTAAACTGTAATAAACTTTGGTAGCACTGTAGTTTTTATTGTATAATTAAACTTATTGATTACACAACTATTACTTCTGGCGAGGTATAATTGTCTTTTACACTATAGATTTGAAGAAATCTAACAGCTGTGATGAATCATTACAAAACGCTGGTGGTAGATCGTTCATTTAGATTTGAGGTTTCGGTGGTGCACCGTTACAAAATGCTTGTTAATTCTGTATAATATATACTTACGACGGATACCTTCAGGGGCACTCCTCATTTAAAATGACGCATTGCTCACGAGTTCAAATAGACTAAAAGGCAAATGATGCGATTACCGTCGATTTTAAAGATTTTCAAAAATGTCAGGATTTAATAATTTATGTTATAATGACACTTTTGATCAAGTAGTGGAGTACTCCCTCGAGTCAGACGTTAGCTAGTGTGATGAAACTGTAGCAACGCAGTTTTATTTAATCAACTGGTCGAATTTGTATTACTTATTTAATTTATTATTTTATTTTAATCGTTATTATAAGACGTTCATAGGACGTCACACCACCATCTAAAAGATATAGACAAAGGTATTCTTAAAGTAACAAAAAAAAGATTTTTTAATCTCTCGATTTGACATTTTAATCACTTTTAACGTATTTTCTATTAAGGGGACCAGCCAGTGTTAAAATTGAAAAAAAGCTTCTCACTTTTAACAATTAATAATTTGTTTCATAACAATTGAAAATACTTCTTAATTTTTTAAACAAATTATGTTATTATTAACTATTATTTTAAATTTTTTGGCCAGTTTATGTCACATTATTATGAGAATTCCGACTTTTTTCCACAATGGACTTACCACATGATATCTCAGAAACCATTTCATCAAATAGACTCAAATTTCAACATTAACTTTTAAATATGATTTTAATCCACTTAAGTGGAACAAACTGTTAACAGTATAATTAAAAAAATTGAAAAATTATATACAAAATAGATAAGTAATTTTTTTATATAAAAATGTAAACTTTTATAGAAATTCTGTTCCGCTTAAGTGGATTAAATTATATTTAAAAGTTACTATCAAAATTTCAGCTTATTTAATGAAATGGTTCTTGACATATCATGTGGTAAGTCCATTATGGAGAAAGGAGTACGGAGTCTCATAATTAATTAAAATAGTCATGTATATATAAATTGACCAAAACAGATTTTAAGTTAAGTTAGCAATAATATAATTTGTTTAAAAAATTAAAAAATATTTTCAATCTTTATGAAAACGATTATTAAATATTAATATTGAATAGTTTTTTTCAATTTTAATACTGGCTGGTCGTCTTAACGATTGAATACTCGAATACTGTAGAAACATCAATAATTTAAGATGTTGAAATAATTATAAATTTGATATTACACGGTATAATATAAAAGATAATTGTAAGTGTTTACCTTTAAAAGAATGAAACGGGCATGGCAAGTTACATAGTAAGTACTTGAATTATCAAAAGGCGCGATAGCGCCTGCACGCAAGTATGCAGGCGCGTAAGCCCTTATTATACAGCTAACTAGCCCCTCAGATTTTTTATATTTTCGTACATTTAAAATTATACTATCTATTTATGCAATTACAAATCTCACATCTATTTTTTATATAAGTTTTCACTTTACAATAAATCCGGTTTGAATTCATAAGTGCATAGTGGAGAAATTCGATGTTATTAAAGTTGCTTGCTGAATTCCGATTCTCGAATTTTTGCTATTTCCACTTTCTTTTTCATTCGATGGCAACAAAAAGAGATAGCGTCATAGGAGATGCAAAAGATAGAAAGAGACGAAATTTTTTCCATCCCGTGAGAGAACGCCTACAGAGGTAAAAACTGTTAGCAAGTTGTTTGAGAAGTGGCCGCAAAGAGATATATATATATCTCTATAATATATAAATATTTCGCCGCCGCCGCCGCCGCCGTGTCTAAGAATTCAGAATTCAACATATATATATATATATATGTCATATATATATATGTTATATCTCTTTATAATATATAAATATTTCGCCGCCGCCGCCGCCTCCGCCGTGTCTAAGAATTCAGAATTCAACATATATATATATGTCATATATATAAGTGTGTGTGTGTGTGTGTGTGTGTGTGTGTGTGTGTGTGTGTGTGTGTGTGTGTGTGTGTGCGCGCGCGTGTGCCAAAAAAAGTTGTGAATATAATTTGAAAGAATGTGTATTAGTTTACTTATTCCTCATAAAATTCATAAAATAAAAACGGACCTAAAATTTAATATATTGTTTTTAAAAATATGCACAATTTTTCGAAGATAAAATAAATATTAATCAAGTATAACATACACTTTTCAAATATCTATATGTGAAATATACAATAAATCTATATATTATATTAAGCTGCTTCCATCAAAAACCTTTCTCCCTTTCTGTGACGTGATGATATTTTTTGATAAATAGATGTATCACATGTTTTTTGACGCACTGTTGGGGGTTAATGTTTTTAGTTGCTTTTTTAAAAGGGGTAAAATTTGAAGGGGGAAGGGGTGGTGGTATGGGGTGTACCCTGACCACCTAGACATCGTCTTCAGGAAGTGACAATTTTTTTTGCATATTCAAGCAGGGTGGCACACTACTTACCAGTAGACGATGTCCAGATGACCCGGAGGTCACCCTGACCACCTGGACATCGTCTTCAGGAAGTGACAATTTTTTTTTGCATATTTAAGCAGGGTGGTACATTACTTACCAGTAGACGATGTCCAGATGACCCGGAGGTCACCCTGACCACCTGGACATCGTCTTCAGGAAGTGACAATTTTTTTTGCATATTCAAGCAGGGTGGTACACTACTTACCAGTAGACGATGTCCAGATGACCCGGAGGTCACCCTGACCACCTGGACATCGTCTTCAGGAAGTGACAATTTTTTTTGCATATTCAAGCAGGGTGGTACACTACTTACCAGTAGACGATGTCCAGATGACCCGGAGGTCACCCTGACCACCTGGACATCGTCTTCAGGAAGAGACAATTTTTTTTGCATATTCAGGCAGGGTGGCACACTACATACCAGTAGACGATGTCCAGATGACCCGGAGGTCACCCTGACCACCTGGACATCGTCTTCAGGAAGTGACAATTTTTTTTGCATATTCAAGCAGGGTGGCACACTACTTACCAGTAGACGATGTCCAGGTGACCCGGAGGTCACTTTGACCACCTGGACATCGTCTTCAGGAAGTGACAATTTTTTTTGCATATTCAAGCAGGGTGGCATACTACTTACCAGTAGACGATGTCCAGATGACCCGGAGGTCACCCTGACCACCTGGACATCGTCTTCAGGAAGTGACAATTTTTTTTGCATATTCAAGCAGGGTGGTACACTACTTACCAGTAGACGATGTCCAGATGACCCGGAGGTCACCCTGACCACCTGGACATCGTCTTCAGGAAGAGACAATTTTTTTTGCATATTCAGGCAGGGTGGCACACTACATACCAGTAGACGATGTCCAGATGACCCGGAGGTCACCCTGACCACCTGGACATCGTCTTCAGGAAGTGACAATTTTTTTTGCATATTCAAGCAGGGTGGCACACTACTTACCAGTAGACGATGTCCAGGTGACCCGGAGGTCACTTTGACCACCTGGACATCGTCTTCAGGAAGTGACAATTTTTTTTGCATATTCAAGCAGGGTGGCATACTGCTTACCAGTAGACGATGTCCAGATGACCCGGAGGTCACCCTGACCACCTGGACATCGTCTTCAGGAAGTGACAATTTTTTTTTGCATATTTAAGCAGGGTGGTACACTACATACCAGTAGACGATGTCCAGATGACCCGGAGGTCACCCTGACCACCTGGACATCGTCTTCAGGAAGTGACAATTTTTTTTGCATATTCAAGCAGGGTGGCACACTACTTACCAGTAGACGATGTCCAGATGACCCGGAGGTCACCCTGACCACCTGGACATCGTCTTCAGGAAGAGACAATTTTTTTTGCATATTCAGGCAGGGTGGCACACTACATACCAGTAGACGATGTCCAGATGACCCGGAGGTCACCCTGACCACCTGGACATCGTCTTCAGGAAGTGACAATTTTTTTTGCATATTCAAGCAGGGTGGCACACTACTTACCAGTAGACGATGTCCAGGTGACCCGGAGGTCACTTTGACCACCTGGACATCGTCTTCAGGAAGTGACAATTTTTTTTGCATATTCAAGCAGGGTGGCATACTGCTTACCAGTAGACGATGTCCAGATGACCCGGAGGTCACCCTGACCACCTGGACATCGTCTTCAGGAAGTGACAATTTTTTTTTGCATATTTAAGCAGGGTGGTACACTACTTACCAGTAGACAATGTCCAGATGACCCGGAGGTCACCCTGACCACCTGGACATCGTCTTCAGGAAGTGACAATTTTTTTTGCATATTCAAGCAGGGTGGCACACTACATACCAGTAGACGATGTCCAGATGACCCGGAGGTCACCCTGACCACCTGGACATCGTCTTCAGGAAGTGACAATTTTTTTTGCATATTCAAGCAGGGTGGCATACTACTTACCAGTAGACGATGTCCAGATGACCCGGAGTTCACCCTGACCACCTGGACATCGTCTTCAGGAAGTTGAAATTTTTTTTTGCATATTTAAGCAGGGTGGTACACTACTTACCAGTAGACGATGTCCAGATGACCGGGAGGTCACCCTGACCACCTGGACATCGTCTTCAGGAAGTGACAATTTTTTTTGCATATTCAAGCAGGGTGGCATACTACTTACCAGTAGACGATGTCCAGATGACCCGGAGTTCACCCTGACCACCTGGACATCGTCTTCAGGAAGTTAAAATTTTTTTTTTGCATATTTAAGCAGGGTGGTACACTACTTACCAGTAGACGATGTCCAGATGACCCGGAGTTCACCCTGACCACCTGGACATCGTCTTCAGGAAGTGACAATTTTTTTACATATTCAAGCAGGTTGGCAATTCAGAAACTTTTAAAGGACGATTTTATTTCTAAAATCTCGGTAGTCTAAAGGTTAAAATGTAAAGTTTCCAAACCGAAAATATAAAAATGTGATTTGTGTTAATAGTACTTTGAGTAATAAATACCAAGTACACTATAATTTTTTTTCCTTGAATGAGAATAGAGTACAATCTTGTTTCCAAAACTTTCTTTTCTAAAAAAATGCAAGGTTAAGACAATACTCATTAGGTATAAAGGAATAGATACATTCCGACCCAGACAGCACTTCATATTGCAGCGATATTGTTGGAATAATGGCATATTGCTACAATATTGTCAACATACATTGTCTGATTTTAGTATTTCATTAATTAAAGAACGCATTAATGAGGATAATAATTTAAGCTAAAGAATTGTTGTATTGTCTTATGTTTTGACGAAAATTCGTACTATATTTCGAATTACCTATAACCAAATTTTTTAATTCTTTTGGATTTGTGGGTGAAAATCATCTAACGCGCACAATTGTGTAATAGTGAAATATATCCCATTATATCATATATAAAATTACGAATAATATATTCTAAGTACAATATATGTAATTTAATGTAAGTCAGCCGTGAAACTTGATAAAAGTTGATTTTATTGCCAAGTTTCAGTTGCTTAAAGTTTGAAATATAACGTCCCCTGGCTGTAAGAAGGCCATAATCGCATATTAACTGGTGCGATTATAGGCGTATTTCTTTATTTCAAAAAAGGGTTCAAAACTTAATTGTTCATTTTGATAACCACAATTAAAATTAAGTTGAAAATCTGAACATTTACTGATTTTTGAAGTGCACTGAACTTGCTGAACTTTGTAACAAACTTGTTATTAATAATAGCTGTGTTATGATTAATGTCTTTAAAATTAATTGTAAACATAAAACATTTTTCTGACCAGGTGAAATTGTTAACTTTTGGTTTACTTTAGAGGTAAAAATTTCATTTTTAGTATTTCATGATGTTAAGCAAAAAATACGGGCATGTTTTTGTGGTAATTCAGCGGTTACCATTTTTAATGTAATTTCTCTGGTAGAGTATAATTGGAAAACTAATAAATTTTTAAAATTAATTCATAGAGTAAATTTCAGATAAAGTAACTACATAAAAACAGTATTATTCCGATGTGGAAATTTTGAATGTTAACGTAATAAAATTTAAAAAACGATCTATGTAATCTCCCCTGGCATGTAACATCCCCTGTCCAAATTTCTTTTATAACAAATAATCGATGCTGATCATTACATGCTTTACTGTTTTGACTAAAAATAAACATTATTTCTTAACAATTGTTTTCTCCATTCAAAGGAACTATGCGAGTCCATCAATGGAAATGGAGTAGATGTGAGCCCCAAAAAATTAATTTTAATGAAGTAAGTTGTTACGAATGTAATTTGAATAGACAATGTGAACATTATCAATTAGGGTCGATCTCGTACGAAAATAAAACTCAGAAAAAGAGTAAAATTGTTATTTAAGATAAAAGAAGTCACTACTAAAAGAAATAATAAAAATATATAATTTATATTACAAATATAAAAATTATGTTAAATTGATTATATGGAAACATTGCATATATTTTATAAATGGAAGAATTTGTTAATTAATTTTTTTTTGTTATTATCAATTAGGTATAGTTATATTCAATGTATACTCCATAAAATATGTTTATTAAAATTTTCTATCCCTATTACAAAATCTCACGTGAGAAATTGAGTTTTTATTATTTAGCAAATTTAAACACCTCTCCAATTGAAATATCACACGAGATTTTGGCATGAAATCTCACTTGAGATTTAACGTGAGATTTTGTATTAGGGATGTATTCAAGATGTTTATGTTTTATATATCAAAATATATGTAATTCCCCTGGAATGTAAAAATTAAAAATCTTCAATACGTTGAGTAAATCAACTGATCCTGTATGCCCACTGTAAACAGGTACTCTAGAAACTGTAATTGGTCCAGAGAAACCAAAAATATATAATTTTTTTCATTTGTGTTCTTGCATTTCACAACGATAAATGTTCACGTTAGATGATTTTCACCCATGTAGGATTGTCAGGTAGCATTACTTTACCCATTTGACAACAACTTGAAAATAATTTATTTTTATTATATTCACATGAAAAATGTTTTGCATGGCAATAATTACAAATTGTACCTAAATAATTTTCAATTATTAAAGATTCATTAAAATAATTATTTGCTATTTTACCATCATACATATTATTTTTATTTTTTTTTGTTTACTCTTAAGTTCTGCAATAACATCTAATTTTTTTTTTTAATGAGGAGTAGCATTTTCATTTATTGACTCATTATCATGAACTTGAGTTTTTTAAAAAGTGTTAAAATAGGGTAAGGTGAGGGAATTAAAGGAGGATGGGTAGTTGACCTGGAGGTCATCCTGATCACCTGGACATCGTCCTCGGGAAGTGACATAATTTTTTTGTTTTATAATTTTTTTGTTTAATTTCATTTTCCCTCTGCGATTACAGGCTTGGGACTGACATATATTGTTCATATATTTTGTTCAGTTCATATATTTTGTTCAATATATATTGTTCATTTATTTTGAAATTTTGAGTGCTACTCTTTAAAGATGTTGCTTATATGTATATTTGTAAATATTTGAATTAAGTGTGCACTTTAGATATGATTTTTTTTATTAATTAATTTATTTTTAACGCTTTGTTAAAAACTTAGCAATATTAGCGCTACGCTTTAAAGGTGCTGCTTCAATTTTTGAATTGTTCTATTGATGATTCATTTTAAAATTTTGAGCGCTACTATTTAAAGGTGCTGCTTATATGTATATTTGTAAATATTTGAATTAAGTGTGCACTTTAGATATGATTTTTTTTATTAATTAATTTATATTCAATCCGTACCCCGTTACAATATATATATTTTAAAATTGTTTTTTCAAGAATACATAATATATGTATTTTTTCCGTGCGCAAAAAAAAAGTTGTGAACATAACATGAAAGAATGTGTATTTGTTTACTCATTCTTGATAAAACTCATAAAATTTTTAAACGTATACTCAATAGTAATAACGGATCTAAAATTCAATGTAATGCTTTAAATACAGATGTAAAATTGTTTGAAGATGAAATAAATATTAATCAAGTATAACATACACTTTTCCAAATATCCATATGATATATACAATGGGTTAAAAATTAAATATATTAATTATTGCATTTTTAAGATAATTCTATTATAAACAATTAAATATATTAATTTTTGCATTTTTAAGATAATTCTATTTTTATACTCATTTATATTTTAATTACACCTTTTCTATATCTAACTTATATTCCATAATATTTTTCTGCAATTGAAAGTATTCAATTCGAAAACACCTTCCAAGAAGGTGTCAAAACCCACAAGTATTGTGCTATTCTAATCAAACTTTGAAAATTGTTATCTGATAAATAAATAATTTTAATTTCTAACTACCTTATTTTATCTATTTCTTTGAATTTTAATGAAACATTTTTATAAATATTACGAAAATTTCGTATAAAAAATTTCTGCAATTGAAAGAATTGAAATCAAACTGAAATCGACAAGTATTTTGAATCGTACCATAAATTTATATTTTATATAAACATTTTTATATATATTACTTAAACTTCGTAAAAAGTTTCTGCAATTGAAAGCACTGAAATCAAACTGTAATCGACAAGTATTTTGAACCATGCAAAAATTTCTACCAATCTGAATACAGATTTTTTTATATGAAAAGTATCTTACACTATTATTTTTCATTTCTGGCCCTCACATGTTTTACAGTAATAAATAAATAATATTCTAATGATATTAATTTGTGCAAAATTAATTTCTGCAATACTAATAAAATGGACATTTCTTTTTTATTCTTTTAAATAATAAAATAATACTTGCACCACCGTTGGTTAAACGCTTCATATATGTGTTAATTCTGACTATATTAACTGATGTTACATTTTATAAATAATTACATACATCTTAGCTTTTATCTTATTAATTAATTAATTAATTGGTAAAATCATGTAGATTGTATATCCTTAGTTAAGTGAAATAATAATTATTTTACATAACTACTAAGAAAAACTTGCTAATCAGCGACGGAGGTCATACGATGTCTTGGTGAAGAAAGCACTTGTTGAAAATACAGTCGCTCCAGATTACGAGTCCGTCGCCCTACCGACCAAGCCATCGCAGGCCTCTTTTAGGAACTTTATTAGATAAAAATAATGATGTCTATTTTATCATTGGTGATGTAGGATATTAAAATTGCCAGATAGTATTGCAATATTTATATATTATTACTCATTGCAGTTTCTTCACGGTATTATATACTTTCATAAATGTAAAGGAATACATCAGTAAGTCAGAATTAACATATATATGAAGCGTTTAACCAACGGTGGTGCAAGTATTATTTTATTATTTAAAAGAATAAAAAAGAAATGTCCATTTTATTAGTATTGCAGAAATTAATTTTGCACAAATTAATATCATTAGAATATTATTTATTTATTACTGTAAAACATGTGAGGGCCGGAAATGAAAAATAATAGTGTAAGATACTTTTCATATAAAAAAATCTGTATTCAGATTGGTAGAAATTTTTGCATGGTTCAAAATACTTGTCGATTACAGTTTGATTTCAGTGCTTTCAATTGCAGAAACTTTTTACGAAGTTTAAGTAATATATATAAAAATGTTTATATAAAATATAAATTTATGGTACGATTCAAAATACTTGTCGATTTCAGTTTGATTTCAATTCTTTCAATTGCAGAAATTTTTTATACAAAATTTTCGTAATATTTATAAAAATGTTTCATTAAAATTCAAAGAAATAGATAAAATAAGGTAGTTAGAAATTAAAATTATTTATTTATCAGATAACAATTTTCAAAGTTTGATTAGAATAGCACAATACTTGCGGGTTTTGACACCTTCTTGGAAGGTGTTTTCGAATTGAATACTTTCAATTGCAGAAAAATATTATGGAATATAAGTTAGATATAGAAAAGGTGTAATTAAAATATAAATGAGTATAAAAATAGAATTATCTTAAAAATGCAAAAATTAATATATTTAATTGTTTATAATAGAATTATCTTAAAAATGCAATAATTAATATATTTAATTTTTAACCCATTTGTAATTCATCAATGCAATGCACAAGTTATGTTATTAATCATTTGACTCAGCCCTTTATCGACCAGAACAATTTTGTGTTTATTATATTATATGATTAAAATAGTTTAAAGTAAACTTAACTATTTTTTTATTGAGTTAGTTCTTTTTAATCTGTAATTTTATTGTTTATAAAAAAATGTGATTATGATACATAATTTTACTGGCATGCATGGCAATACCACATACATTAAACACAGCTAACCTTTTACTTTAGTTAAAAGTTAATTTTTTGGAGATTTTAGTCTCGTTTAGCAATATAATCTACATTGGCTTTAGTAAATAGCAGAGTTATACATATTTTTTAATTATGAAAATAAGTAGTTTTTCCATTTACTGGCTATCAGTCATGGAATTGCTTAAAGCTATATTCATTTAAATGTAATAATATTTTTGTATAATCACGTTTTTTGAAGCTACAAATATCTATAAGTGTGAATGGTAATAAATTGTTCAAGCAAACGCTCATTTTCATACGAAAATTAAACTTATTACTAGGAAATAAAACAGTAAATTACTGTATTCAATATGAGTTAGCTGAATATAAAGCTATGTGTCCCATACTAGCTTCGGAAGCGCCCCTTCATCATATGGTATTCCTTAATATTATTTAATTATGTTTTCATTGTAACAGGGTGGGTTCTGGGGAAAATAAGACCTCGATTGGGGCCAACCGATCTCGATTATCTACCAAGGTAATGCTGTCCAACGGTGCAGCCGGGAATCCGCATTTTGATTTCCGTGCAATGCCGTTAGCTACACCAAACACTTTTTGGGCTGGGTATTGTTATATTGGGCCTCACGCCTAGAATTGGCCGACCAGGATGCACGCCAGAGAAGGCGGTATTTGTCGTCAATGTATTAAATAAATAAATAATTATCACCATTATTACAATAAGAATTGACGGGGGTCGTAGCGTCGACTACCTCCTAAGTCAGTGCGAAAATAATAACAGAATTATATTAAATAGTGAAATAATTGGCAACCAATCCGCAAACGATCGGTTGTATATAACCTAGTGGCTACATCACGCATAACCTACTGCGTAAAAATTATTTGTTGATTTGCAATACAGTTTTTATTTTATTAAAATCATTAATATTTAAATTTGATGTACAGTTTCGGATATCAAATTATGATAAATCAATAATTATTAAATACTTTTAAAATGTAATTCGTACTTTATATTACCACTGTTAGAATTTAAATTTTCTTTAGCCAATACTGTTTCTAATAGAATCATCTAAAAAATGTAATAATTAATGAATTTATTTCTTAACCCATTAATGCCCAAAATACATAAAACTTTACATTTACTTGAAACTTATAATTTTTTATGAAATTTGATTCTGCTATTGTCAGGACCTAGCGTACTATATGTTTTCGGGTGACCTCTACACGATATAATTGATTAAATTGCTGTAAAATAATTGTTTACATTTATATTTTTTTACAAATTAGCTATAAAATATATGATTTTAGAGCGATTATTTTTTGAATGCTAGATTTGATATGGAAAAAATACCCATTTTATGCTACAAACTATGTAAACCGTGTAATAAGATCATAAACTTTCAAAATAATCCCAGGATTAATTTTTTAAATTTTTTTGTGAAAATGGCAGGATATAAAGAATAATTATAATAATAAACTCATACAAACTGAAATTATGAAGGATTTTTTAGTTTTACCTTTAGACTGCCGGAATATCAATATTTTGACGCATCCCCTGATCGACACTTTGTGCATGATCAATCGTTGGTATAAGATACCCTATATACCAGTTTTCTGAGGGCGATATGATCTTTCAAATCCCGGCAGTCTAAAGGTTAAATGCATTTATATGGATATAGGGGCTGCCCCAATAGACATATGATTGCAAATTGACAGCGACTTTCCAAAAAACAATTTGTACCTGCTTATCCAAAATTTGCGTCAATGTAAGTCCTTATTTATTATAAATTTGCTTTAAATCATTTACATGAAAATAATGACAGCAAATTTATATAAAATTAAAGTCAATTGTTGCATAAAATTATTACTTTTTAAATAGCAAGTATTGCTATAAATGTGCTTTTATTTTGTTAAAATAATATTTTCAGTAAATATAATAGCAAATACTTATATTAGTTTTGTGCAACTTTCCAATAAAGTATTTTATAACATCAAAAATGTTTTACAGTAAAATAATACCAGTTTTATTTATATTTCACTTAAATATTTAAAGAAATTCAGGAAATGTAGCTCCATCGTTTATAAAAATGATACTAACAGTTTGAAAAATAGCAAAAATAAGTGAAAAAAATAATGGATACTCTCAATAAAACAAACATAAATTAAATTTGATATGAAATGTATTTATAAAAACAGTTTAACATCGAAATATAAAACAACGTACATTTTAAAGCTTAATTAAAGCGCTTTAGGTTTCACATTTTTATTAACAATATTTTTAATAGTAATATAATTTCAAAGTTTTTAAACAATCTGTAATAAAATTTTGTTTATTAATTACATCTACTTTTTTATATTCTTATTTGTTTAAACAATTTTTTATTTGTTTAATAAACATCTTAAAATTACAAACGAATCTTGAAACTTTTAAACTTTTAATAAAGATATAATATATATATATAAATACTTTAGAGAATTTTCATTCATGGTATAAACTTTTTGAATGAAACTTCATTCTTAACAATTTGATTTATAGTTCAATTTTTAACTCTAGGCGAGATGTCATCAGTTGGAGATCTGGATGAAGATCTAAAAGTTGATTTATTATATGGGGAAGACGTTGAAAAGAAAGTCGTTGACGATGATCGAGATGCAGACTTGCGTTCTGATTGACCTAGGTCTTGACCGATTTTGAGATTCATAATTAGTCTTTGGTACACTTTGTAACAAAAATTGATTATTCATTGGTAATAAAGCTCTTGATAAGTCATGAGATGAGGACCTACGCGTAGATCGACCATCAAGCGATCTAGAACTTGATCGATTTTTATACTGATATTGAGATTTTCGTAGTCTTTTTGACAAAGATTGGTGATTATTTGGTGATGCAGAACTTGATGAGTGATGAGATGTAGACCTACGTGCAGCTCGACGATCACCGGAACTAGCTCTTGATTGATTTTGAGATTCATAGTTCGGTTGTTGTACATTTTGTGACAAAAATCGATTATTCGTTGAAGATGCAGTCCTTGATGAGTAATGACATGGAGACCTACGTACAGATCGACGATCACATGATCTAGATCTTGATTGATTTTTAGATACACATTGAGATTTTCGTACTTTTTTTGACAAAGATCGACTACTAATTGGTGATGCATTTCTTGATGAGTGGTAAGATGGAGATCTACGTACGGATCGACGATTAAAGATCTAGATCTGATATTTCATGAGATGAAATATATTATGATTAAATTTTCAATGGCAGATCATTTTTTAAACTATAGACAGTTATATGATAGCGAATGTCAGAGCGGAAATTTCGATATGTCAAAATAAAGCGGCATACTTATTATATACGCATATAAGTTCCTTTGTTACCGACATCAACTTGCATTTTTTCATCTCTCTCTCTCTCTCTATTGACTTTCCTTTTTCTAGATCGCACGTCGCATCGCCACAACTAGTAAATATGTTAAACTCTTAAAATTGCAAAAAAAGTAACAAAACTTGAAATACTTCACAAAAACACAGATTTTCTTGAATAAAAAATACATTGAAATTATTATTTTCATGATAGCAAAATAGCAACAAATTATCATCAAATCTTGTTGCAACTGTGTAAGCATTTACTGATTTAATTTTGCTACCAATTTGCTGAAAAAGAATTTCTCTGATTATGATATATTTCTTAGCAAATATATACCAAAATTATGTCAACTCGTGCAGCAGAGTTAAATAACAAATTAATCTAAATCTGCGTCCTTATTCGTTAGCAAATTTACAGCAATTATTTGTTGCAACTTTTTTTTAACAATTTTACATAAAATTTAGGTACACGTCACTATTATGTAATGTCTTGTTAGCAAGTTTAACACAAGTTGTTTTCAAAAATTGTGTAGCAATTGTTAGTAAAAAAGTGTCTTTATTGATCATCACGAACCAATAGGTATTAATAGATGTTAAGTTACATAAATGCCGACGTTTCGGACGTTTTTTCGCCGTCCCTTTTCAAGGCAAATTCAAACCAAACTCAAAAAAACAACATATCACTCGTGTGATCTCGCAAAAGCCACTCTCTTCGGTATATTATTACATATCAAATACTACCCACGCTGTCGTCTTCAGAACAAATTGTTTAAAAATATATTTTAAACAATTATATGTTGTTTTTTTGAGTTTTGTTTGAATTTGCCTTGAAAAGGGACGGCGAAAAAACGTCCGAAACGTCGGCATTTATGTAACTTAACATCTATTAACACCTATTGGTTCGTGATGACCAATAAAGACACTTTTTTACTAAAGATTACTTGGACGAACGATAAATTCATTTAAACAATTGTGTAGCAAGTTTTAACGAAGTTTTGTCTGTGCAACTCTATTGTGTCTATTGGGGTGTGTTTATGATTCTGTAATAAGATTATCAAAATTTTAAATGGCGGATCCAATATGGTGAACAAATTTTTTTAAAATCTACTTTTGTTCTAGAAAATTGGTATTTAACGATTTAGAAAATTTTTTTTCAAATAACATAATGAAATGCGATTTACGGCGATTTTTTTTCTTGTCAGATTTGGGATGGAAAAAATATCCTTTTTATACTAAAAACTATGTAAATAGTGTAACTAGGTCTTTAATATTCAAAATATCTTCTGAATTATTTTTCAATTTTTTTGTGGATATGGCAAAATATAAAGAATAATTGTAATAATAAACTCATTCAAACTGGAATTATGATGGTCTTTTTCGTTTCATAGTCTTAGGAAGTTCCAGTGTTCATAAAATTGCATTTATATGGATGATTGGTGTCGTATTTATGATTCTGTAATCAGATTATCAAAATTCAAAATAGAGGAACGTATATGGTGAACAAATTCTTAAAGAATCTACTAAACTTTTATATATTTTGCTTAAACTTTATAAAAAGTTTTAATTAATTTCCACAAAACTGATAAAAAGGAAACTTCTTTTTTGTAATTTTGTTTAAATAAACAATAAGATACTTATAATAAAAAAAATCTGTATTCAGATTAGTAGACATTTTTGCATGATTCAAAATACTTGTCGATTACTGTTTGATTTCAGTGCTTTCAATTGCAGAAGCTTTTTACGAAGTTTAAGTAAATTATATATATATATATATATATATATAAATGTTTATTTAAAATATATATTTATGGTACGATTCAAAATACTTGTCGATTTCAGTTTGATTTCAGTTCTTTCAATTGCAGAAATTTTTTATATGTAATTTTTGTAATATTAAAAAAAATGTTTAATTAAAATTCAAAGAAATAGATAAAATAAGGGAGTTAGAATTAAAATTATTTATTTATCAGATAACAATGTCAGATTCAATTTCCACACAGCATGTAATATTACAAAAAAATATTACATGAAATATTACAAAAAAATATTGCGGAAATGTTTAGAAAATATATCAAAAATATTACAAAATATTCTTCTAAAATAATTCTGCGACACGGTATTTTGCGCCAACCGAAAGATCGGCAATAAAATTTCCCGTTTCCGCGTCGTAGAATGTAAGTCTACTATTACTTACTAATTTTCCGCCGGGCTGTTATTCCCAGAGGGAATTCCGGTTACTGACGTCACCTTCTTCGGGATGGGAAGGTGTATACTTATTAATGAGTGAATAAATAATAACACCCGATTAAATAATAATTAATCTTTAATAAATCCCTCTTTATTTAATACAAAATAATAAATATTTAATTGCACGCGCGCTAATTATTAACAACGGGAATACACTCTCGTCGCGACAATATACTCGCCCGCGACACACACACGTGCTCTCTCTCTCTCTCTCTCTCTCTCTCTCACGCGCTCACACTCTCTGTCTCTCTCTCTCACGCGCTCACACTCTTTATCTTTATCTCGCTCGCACGCGGTCCACTCCCTCTGCCGTTTCACAAAAAAAAAAAAAAAAAAAAAAAAAAAAAAAAAACCGAGCTAGATCGATGCCTCACGCATTGATCATTGCCGCCGTACCTCGCCTCTGGCATACCGGCGGTCGTCCATGTCACATCGTTTATTCCTATCTTTCTTGTATTTCTTATCCTCGACTGTGACGGTTATTTGGACTACAGAACATAAAGAGTTCGCTTTAGCCTTTCTCTGCTCTTGCGATTATACTTTACTCGTTTGTTCTTATTTATTGCTTCGTTTTTATTTTTTATTTTTATTTTTGTTTCTTTGTTTCTTTGTTTCTTACTTTTGCGCTTTTTCAGGGGAGCAAGACCAACTGTTTATGAGGTTTTCCTCTTGCCTTTCCTTTCTCTTCTTTCTTCCCTTCTCTCTTCTTTCTTCTCTTCTCTCTTCTTTCTTCTCTCTTCTTTGGCTTTTGCCTAACCTACAAGAAGGAGTTCCTATTCACCTATCTATTCTCTCACTCACCCTTTCTTTCATTCTGAGCTTTTACATTCATCCTTTCCTTTCGCTCAACTTTCATTCTACGAAAACCCTTTTTCCCTATACGGAAGGTTAGTCATTATGTTAGTTAGTACAAAATCTCTATCTACCTTGATTACCTCTGTTCTACTACCTTTGTTAGTGCGACATGTATTAGTGCGACTTTCGATTTTTGCCTATCTACTATCTTCCGTCTTTCACTCATTACACTTTCTCCCTCTGCTCACTTATGCATTTCCTTTCTCTCTACCCTATTTCTATTTCAGGAAGATTAACTGTACCTACTTCTATCTCTCACACTTCGTCTTCCTCTATTCCTACTACTTCTGCTATTGTCGCGGTTAAAGCCAAGTCTTTTTCTAGGTCTTCGGTAGCAATCTTTACAAGCATAATGTCTTTCGCCATCATGGTTAATTTGTCTACGCCTTCTTTGGTCGTCATCATCCTTTTCGTATTTCTAGCTTCTTCTTCCATATCCTGTACGTGTTTATGCCGTATTGTTTCGTACTTCACACATGTCCATAGAGCGTGTTCGGGGGTGTCTGCCTCTCCACAGCTGCATAGGTCGGACTCTACAAAGTTAAATCTTTTCCTGAAAGATTGGAAGTTTCCATGTCCACTGAGTATTTGGATCAACCATTTACTCGGTCTAAACCAAAACTTCGCTAGCCTTTCTTCTATGCTAGGTAAAACCTCATATGTGCGTCTTCCTTTTATCGTGTTATCCCATCTCAACTGCCATTCTTTTCTTATCTCCTGGTCTAGCCTTTCTATTATCAATTTTCTTTCTCTTCGCGTGCCTAGTCCTTCCTCCGATTGTACTGTAAAGTTTTTATATCGGTATTCTTTTCCTTTTCTCATCCAATATAGTCCGATTCTTCTTTCGCACTCTAAGTCAATCGGTAGGTGACCTGTAATCATTGTAATAGATTCGGCCGAGATGGTTCTGTACGCTCCTGTGGTTTTCATCAGGGCATATCTTTGCGACATTATGAGTTTCTTTTTCTGGACATTATTTGTGAGCCCGTACCATCCTATTGCTGCATATGTTATTATGGGTATGAACACTCCCTTATATATTATATCTAGAGATCGATAGCCTAGGCCCCATTCCTCTCTTGCCAGGAAGGCCAGCCTTTCGAAAATTCCTCTGGTTTTCTTTGAGATCTCCGTAACATGCGTTTGTACGCTAAGGCCTTTGCCAAAAGAGACGCCCAGATATTTAAACGGTTCTTGCCTTTTAATTCTTTGCCCGTTTATTCTAATTAGTGGGTAACATTTAGGATGAAATGTTCCCTTTGCTAGTAACATTGCACATTTATCTGGGGCATGTTTCATTTTGACACTTTTACTCCATTCTTCTATTATATTTATGGCCATTTGTCCTTTCCGTTCCAGTTCTTTACGGGAGTCTCCTTCGATTATAATTGCTTGATCGTCTGCATGGGCTATCGTCTCATGTCCTTCTCTGTCTAACTTGTGAAGCACTTCATCAAATACGACATTCCATAGGATTGGACCTAGTAGGGATCCCTGTGGGCATCCCTTTGTCACATTTTTGCTTGCAAAATTGCCACCTTCGGTTATTATTACTTTCCTATTACAGAGGTAATCCCTAACGATATTGTACAGTCTCCAGGGGCAGTTCATGCCTCTCAGGTTCTTTAGTACTCCCGGCCACCATACATTGTCGAATGCACCCTTAATGTCCAAAAACATTATGAGTACATATCTACAGCTTGAGTTGTGCACCTTGGTCTTTAAGTACACTATCGCATCTTCGGTTGATCTGCCTTTTCTAAAACCGTATTGTTTGTCAGACAGACGTGGTTCCACGATTTGATCTAATTTTTTGATTATCAGACCTTCCAGAATTTTTCCTAAATCTGGTAGCAGGCATATTGGTCTATATGAGCTAATTAGACCAGGATCTTTGTCTCTTCCCTTTTTGATTGTAATTACTTTGCCTGTTTTCCAAGTATTCGGAAATATACCGAGTTTTAGACAGTTATTGTATAACTTTAGCAGTTCTTCACCCACTACTGTAAGAGCAACTCTTATTATCTTCAGATCGAAACAGTCGATTCCTGGCGCTTTTCCTAATTTCATTTTCTTTACGACTTGCACCATCTCCTGCCTTGTAAAATTTTCGGTTTCGCTGTATTCGTCTGTATATCTTTGATTTTGTTGCCTTACTTTTGTCTGTTCTCTCGTTTCTGTTTCCAGATTATCGTCTGGAAAGAGCTGATGAAGAATTTGCTCTGCTGTGTCATTCCAGGTCATAGTGTAACCATCGTCTGTCTTCACGTTACTTGCGATTTCTTTAACTCTAGCTTTTTTGGCAGCCAGTTTGTATGGTAAGCTCCATGGATTGTCGTTACCTTGTTTGGTCACAAATTCTTCCCATTTTTGGGTTTTGGTTGTGTCCATTAGTCTTGTATATTGTCGCTTGGCCAGTCTATAGGTCATTTTTGCACGTTCTCTTGTGTCCGGATCTCTTTCCCTTTGGAATTGTCTGCGTAACCTGTTTGTGTGTTTTTTGGCCTTTGTCAAGTCCTCGTTCCACCATGGAACTTTCCTACTAGTCTTGTTCTTAGTGGGTATAGCTTTGTCACATGCTATTTTGATCCCATTTATTATGTCTTTAATGCCAGCGATTGTTGAACCAATATCCTGTCGGTGCGGTTGGGCTTTCCAATTTTCTCTCAGTGTGTTAATAAACAATCCCCAGTCCGCTTTGCTTGTTATATAGCTTTTGATGTACTCTTGCTTCCTATATCTACCTCCCTGAGCTTGTTCCACTAATTCAAATGTTATTGCTCTATGGTCACTTGATGTCCAGTTTTCTTGGACTTTCCAGTTTCGTATTCTTTGTGCCATATCTGGTGAGGTTAGAGTTACATCGACATAGCCTTCTCCGACTTCGTTTGCGACTGTTGCAATGCTATTGGGATCGTTTATTACTCTGAGGTTATTCTGGAGTATAAATTCTTCTAGTTTCTCTCCTTTTGCATCCGTTTCCATAGGGCCCCATAGTGGCGATCTTGCATTCGAATCAATACCAATTATAAAGCTCTTTCCTCGTAGAGCCGTTACTATCTCTTGAAGCGATCTTAGATGTATCTCAATATCATCTTTTAGTTGGAAGTATCCACTAATTAGGTATACTTTATATGGTACTGATAGTTCTGCTATTGCGAAGTGCGGTGTACATAAGTTAGTTATTTGCATCGCTATCACGTTCGGGTCTGTTATTGCTATGGCTGCCCACGGATTTTCTTTAGAAGAGACTATTCTTACACCCATACCGTATCCCGTCACTTTATTATTTCTTGTGTATGGTTCTTGTAGCATAATTACGTGAACTCCCTTTTCATACGCTTTTTGCTTTATTTCGGGTACCACCCGCTGTGCTCGTCTGGCATTAAGTTGTGTTATCAGAATACAGGGTTTATTGCTCCCCGTAATCTGTGTTATTTACTAGGCGTTCTAGTGCTTTTGTATAGCACGGACATTTGGTGTCGAGAACATTATGGTCCGACTTCTTTTTGGCCTTGACGCAGTTTATGCACTTTTTATTTTCCTGTTTTTTCGGACATTTGTCAAAAGAGTGACCTTTTTCGGCGCAATGCGAGCAATGTACGTCGTTATTGCAGACTTTCCTGATGTGACCGAATCCCTGGCACTTAAAGCACCTGGAGACTAGTACAAAGTCCTGTATTTTGCACGATTGGTAATCTACAAAGATCCTCCTTCTTTGCAACAACCTAGTTCTAATTTTTGGGGTTACCTCGATAACCCAGTTGGTCCTGCTCGTATCCCTCTTTCCTGTTTTAAATTTCGGCGTAATTTCTCTTTCCGCCTCGTCAGCCGAGCAAACGCTTTGCTCGACTATTATCTCTCTTATTTCTTTCTCGTTTAGATTTTTAGGAAGATCATATATGATCATCCTCGGCTTCTGTTTTGTTGGTCTATGCATTTCAAAGGTCTCCTTTAAAGACGGTTTATTTAGAATCTTTTGTAAAGACTCTTCATTTCCCGTCTCGATAATTAGACCTTTGTTATTTGTCCTGAGGCTTCTGATCTGAGCCTTCTCTGCTCTCGGTCGGAATTCGGCTTGAAACTTGGATTTTATCTCCTCTTCGTTTCTAAACTTGTCTGCTTTTTTCGGCTTAATGATGAGCTTGTGCATAGCCGGATTCTTTATTGCAACAGCCCTAGTCGTCTTTTTCGGCGCAACTAGTTTCTTGGTAACGTCTGCGTACGAGACGTTACCCGGATTTACTGCCTTTTGCCTTTGTTCAGATAGGACTTTAACTAGTCCTTCCAAAAATGCTGCTTTAGCCAACAGTGTTGAGACTAGGCTGTGCATGTTGTCTAAGGCCTCATGTGCGTTTTCGCTATCTTTCTTCGTTAAGTGTCTCTTAACGATCTTTATCTGGTCCAACATATACATTGGTACCTCTATCAGGCTTTTGACCTCAATTTTTCTGCTTTGTTTGCCGGTTTCTATTTCCGTGCCTTCCGACTCCGACGAGCTTGAAGACTCAGATACTGATTTCGTTATTACTTTTTTTGCCATTGCGGGCTTTGCCCTTTTTGGCTCTTTCGACTCCTCGTCCGAGGAAGACGACAGGCCGCGCTTGTTACTTTTCTGATCTTTTTCTGCTTCTTTATCTTTTGGTTTCCGCTTGGGTAAACCAGCTCCTGTTGTTGCTTTGGGGTTGGGTTCCCCTTCTGATTCATTTCTGTGCACCATTAGTTTATGTTTACTAGTGGACATTTCTCATGTTTGTTATTAGTGTGTTCATTGTGCATCCTCTTGATTACACGACGCTATAAGACTCTAGCAAGTTATTCGGTGATCACCTATTAGCAGTTGTTGTTTGACAGGTTTGACCGTGAGCCTTGAAAGTATCGTGGCCTCGTCAAATACAATTTAAACCTCCGAGTGCCGCCTCCCTTCCAGGTGCCACCTGGAGCAACCTCAGCAAGTTTAATTTTTACACACGCTGCTACAGGGCAGCCCGACTGACTGGCGAAGAAAGCCCGGGCCCTGGTACTATCGTGCGGTCCGGTCGTGCACGATCGGCGATCCGAACGCCGACCTCCCGGTTTATATGATGTACCCTCTTTACATCCAGGTATTCATAGTACTTCCCGTCGAGCTATAGGTTTTCACTGCCTCCCTTGCTTGGCGCACTGCCTTCTCGTGTCGCAGATACGTTTATCCTGAGTTTGCGTCTTAACACCGGCCGGCCACCTCTCCAACCGACCGATGCCCATTGCTGCGATTTAGCCTACCGAGACGCTGATGACTACGCAGTCAGCCTTCGGCGTTTCCCCCTCTGGCGGCGTGGACGCACGCAGTTGGTTTTCCAGAGGTCTGCCGTTTCACAGTAGCGCGGCTCTATCTCCTCGATGTATCTCACCACACGATAACTCGGGACGACGTAATGCTGCGCGCACGAATACGTTCCCGTTACCGCACTCGGCTGACAACAATTAATATTCGTATTCGTCCTCTTTCTCTCACACACGCACACGCCTATCCGTTTCGGCACTACACTAACCCGTACGCGATGCTATTTCTCTCTCTCACTCTCTCTCTCTCTCTCTCTCTCACTCCTACACACACTCTCTCTCACGGCGGCAATTTGCCTTGGCACCACCTCGGGGAAACGACCGAGTAGAAACGAGTTAACCGGCCTAACTCGCAATCGAGCACGCTCGACCCGTGACTTCCTCGGCTGGACTCGTGCGGTCGTCCCTCTCTCTCGCTCTCACACTCGCCGGCCGATCTGCTGGCTCGACCCGGAAGGCCTTCCTCAACCCCAAGGAAGAACGACGGTGGACACGGCTGATTCGGCTGGTATGCACCTCACTCACTGCACTTCCCGACACACACGACACGGTGACCTGGGAAAATGGCTGGAGATTTGAAGTACACGACGAAGCGACGGAGCGAAGGTTCTGCCTTGGCATGCAAGTCCAGACTGACTATTGAGCGCCGATTATCGGTGCCGCGGTTTCGCCGCCGCACCGATCGCTCAACGTAACACCTCGCCCTATTGGTCCCCGAAATCGGTCGGACCAATAGTGAAGAACCTATCCTCGCCACTTCGCCTCCTCTACGGGGAAGGCGACCGTTAAACATTTTTCCGAGAGTTGTTTTTCTCTCGGATTGTTTTAACCGTCGAATCGTTCCCCGAATTTCGCGCCACAGCTCGCAACAATTAATATTGTCGCAATTCATAGTAATATTTTTTAAATATTATTGAAATATTTGGTGTAATATTTCTTCTAATAGAAAGTGAAATATTTCACAACATATTACAACAATATTACTGAAATATTTCATGTAATATTTCGTGTAATATTCCATAAATATTGTATGCAATATTTCATGATATATTGTTATAATATCAATACATGTTAGAACAAAAATAATCATTTGGAATATTACTAAAATATTGTACAGACTTTTATCACAATATTTCATATAACATTGTTGAAACATTACAGTTGTGAGGTAAACCTCACACCATTATTATATTTTAATTTGCTATTGGAGGGAAGCCTTGTCGAGGGGACGTACCTGAAATAAGACAAAGAATTATTAGTGTACATAGATAAATATAAGGTTAGCGTAAAGGAGATAGATATAAATGAAATAACATTCTTGTACAATATCATACCTTTTGAGACGACGAGTCCTGGGTGATCCAACGCTGCTATCCATGTGAGTCCTGTCCTTGGAGGCGATGAGTCCTGGGTACTGTCCATCGTAAGTCCATTTCCCCTTGAGGCGATGAGTCCTGGGTGAACCTTTGGATCCTGGGTCCGCTCCTTGGTAGCGTTGGGTACCTGAAAGGTTAATAATAAATAAATCTAGAATATATATATATAAGGTTAGGATAGTAGGATTGATAAAGGGATAAAGTGTAGTTATAATAAGGAAGTTATGTATGTGTGTAGGATAGTATGTATAGGATATAGGGATAGAGGTTAGGTAGAGAGTAAACACCGGCTACGAATCCTGGCCCGAGCCATTCTCGTCACCGTTATTTTAGTAGGTAAAGGGAAGAAATTAATAGGGTTTTATTTGATTTGTTGAGGAAATCGGAGGATCGGAGAAAGGAAGAAGTTTAGTAATGACAAAGAAGGAATGATACAACCATACCGCCACCGACGTCTAACCATGCTCCCACGTGGATCCAGTACCATCTCCCGACGACCTGGTGATGGAGAACGAAGACAGCCACGAAGATGACGACCCAGGAACTGGTGCACTTTCCACAAACACAAAATAAAAACCCGTTCGCCGTCGTGTAAACAAACGACGCCCGACTCGCGTGCAACGACTCGGCCGGCTACTCGTGTACTAGGGTCAGCGCGGCAGAGAGGGGGGGGGCGGCGCTCGCCTGCTCTCGCACATGCACGCCGCGGCACATGGCGGCGCACCGAGGAGGGGAACGACGGAATGAGCGGGAAGTAGCCATCTACAGCGTGTGTGTATGAGAGAGAAAGAAGACACACCTGTTGCATTGGTGGAGGCGCAAGTCAGTTCCTCAACGGAATACGGGTTATTTCGTTATTCTGTCACTGAGGAAAAGAAGATTGATACGGGAATAGATGGCGCGGACGGCGGTAACAGTTAATCATCTAATTAACCAAGAGGATATTATTGGTTGGAAAAGAAGGAAGAAGAAGACAATCAGCGCCGCGCGTTAACGAACTACGAGGACGAGCGGGATGCTACGAGTCCCGATCGTCATTCGTAGCCGGATAGTCTCATCGAGCGCACCTAGTTATTTTGATTGAGTAGTTCCATAGGAGTAATTTTTTATAAAGTAATAATTGTTCGAGTAGTAGGGTTAGTTCTGAAGAAGATTGTTTCTCATTGCGGTAAGTGGGCTGCACGGCCACCGATTAATTTAATAAATCGAGTATCGCCGGGGATTTCTTGCGCGTCGCGTATAGACCTCCTGCGGGCCGCGCCGCCATTTTAGCACCTGCCGCGAATTCGAGTTGTCCGTATTAAGGGTTGGGAGACGGTTTATTAATTATTACCGGAGCTTATAAGACGCGAATATAGAGTTAATTAATTAACACTACGTAATTATCGGTGATCGGAAGATCGGGCTAGTTCGCGGGAACTTAACTTGTTGAATTTACTTCGTGTCCAAAATATTGTAACGGTGATCACCCGTAGTGATCGAAATTTGGAGTGAATAAATAGATTGAAATAATTAGTGATTTGACCTAATTAAAATTATTGAGTTCTTAATTTATCGACCTGTACCTCGACAATTACCGCCACGCGTTTCTGAAGGAGATAGGATTCGTCGTTGGTTTCGCCACCTCCGTATTGGCGTTGGAGCCACGTCCTGAGGAGTCGTACCGGGAAATTAATTGTATTGGTAAGACCTGGCGCCCAGTGTAATAATAAATACGGTCTTACCGGATTAAAGGTAACATATATATATTAAATAAAGTGAAACCGAGTAAGCGTGGTTTACGGGCCACGAAAGTGAGGACCACGTCACAAAATGGCGCCCAACGTGTTCGGGTAATTACCGCGACGCAATTTCGTTTTCCTTCATATATTCTCGTTACGTTACGTTTACAAGAAATCCCCCGTGTGGTGAGTGAATGTATATTAATAATTTTATATTTTATTTGTGAATCTGCCCATAATTATTTTTCTGAAGTTGTTAGTGATTTGAAATTAATTTTTTTTTCTATTTTATATATATTACGTTTACCTCCAATATCTGTCCAATACTTGTCCAATATTGATATATTACATAATATTTCATATACATAAATATAATATTGTATTATTTCTTGTACTGCATAAACATATATTTATTGGAAGTAAACCTTATTTTCAGCTAGAGGAAAATTTTATTTTCAGCATTACTGGTAGTAAACCTTATTTTCAGCTGGTGGAAAAATTTATTTTCAACATTATTGCTAGTAAACCTTATTTTCAGCTGGTGGAATACTTTGTTTTCAGTGTTGCTGGTAATAATTCTTATTTTCAACTTGTAGAAAATTTTACTTTCTTTAGATTTGGTGGTAAAATTAGTTTCCCTCCCCAGAAATCAATTATAAGAATTTATCGCTTTATATATAATATTTCATATTTACTAAATAAGTAGTGGTCTACGGGTAGAAAATTAACTTAAATAAAATAAATTTCGTTTGTACAAATATACAACGTAATAATATTTTCATTCATTTATTAATTTCAAGTTAAATAATAATTTTTTTTTCTTTTTGTCCTGTTGCAGAGTACTGAATTTTTTTTTAAAAACTTTTTTTTTCCCATCAAGAACGTCACAGAAGAAATTGGAAAACTTCCAACTAATTTTTTTTTCTTTTATAATTTTATATTTTTTAATTCTTTTTTTTGAAATTGAGGAAGCGATTTTATATAACTGTTAACTACTTCCCCTCGATATTATAACGAAAAAAGAAGCTCCCCGAGACAAAATTAGTAGAAATTCTCCCTTGAAAAAGAAAACTGGTAGAAAAGCTCTCCTTTCTAGAAATACTAGTAGTAAAATTTTATTACAGATATTGGTGGTAAACCTTACATTTAAGAAGCTATACTTGTAATTAGTTATATAAATCACATCGTCGTATCACCCAATCACAGTTTTGGAATACTAATAACGTGCACCCTCGCTTATTTCGATTTTTCCTTATATACAAAACCAAATAAGAGTTTGAAGAATCCTCTTAATTATACGTACGCCTTATTTGTTGAGTAATTAATTAGGACACTTGTAGTAGCAGAGTAAAAATAGCAGATATGACAGCTTATAGTAGAAAAGTTAATTTATGGTTGAGAGAAGTATTAAAAGATCCAGAGGCCCTAGAGGCATTCGAGCGAATAGGCAGGAACGATCCACACAATTTAATAGTTCTACTTGACTCACTTGGTCTACGAACTAGAGGAAAGAAAAGAACGTTAGTCAGTCGCTTATTCCGAGCCGGACTCAGACAAACGGACGCGACAGTCCCTTGGGATCCAGAAGTTGAAGAACGAGGGCTAGAGGCCCCAGTAACAACATTAGGCTTCGAATCGGATGGTTCAGAGGAACTGCTAGCCTTACAATTGGAAGATGAAAAAAGGAAAGAGAATATCGGCAAAGAAGCCGGAAAATCAGACACAATAAATAACGAACCATCGACTAAGCGGAACATCGAAACACCAAAACTGGGATCGAACGATAATTCCAGTGACAATGGAAGAAATCATTGCGACCTCTACAACCACTTGCACAACACCAACGGTATCGATGGCCTCAACAATCGTGGGGAATGCAACACTAAGAATGGTAGCAGTACAGAGAGGAATGATACAATCCACATCAGCGTCACAACGGATATTATTATCAAGTTCAAACCAGCGATTGGTGATACCAAATGAAGTCCAACGGTTAATAAATGAAAGTCTGAGACAAAATAATTTGGAACAACATAACATACAAAGAGTAAGTCCAGATTCCTCTCAACCATGCCTACAGAATATATCTCAAGATAGAACTAATGATAGACGGGAAGAAGAACATAGAAGTACCCAAACCACACCATACGCACCGTTACACGAAAGAACTCACAGTTTATACCCAGAAATAGAAATAATCACACAAGATAACGCAGAAGCGTCTTCTGTTAACTCAGATGGTGACTTAGAATTGGAAAATAATAGAGAACTCGAATGTAACAGGAGCAATGGAAATAATAATGAAGATAGGGAAAACTACGGCACTAACGTAGACTATACTGACAGAGAAGATAGAACACAAAAAACGACTACAAGTAATAATAGACTAATAGAATCTATCCCATCCGCCGGAAAAAGACTGCACCAATTCCTAGACATATTGGAGGACATGACAAAAATGAGCCATAAGACTAGCACACCGTCACAACAGGAACGTTCACAACCGGTACAAAGGGTAGATCACGCAGTCCCCGATAATGCAAATGTAACCGAACAGAGAACGTATACAACACCTGTTCCTCCAACTAGGAAACCAGCACCTACAGGTAGAATACTAGAAAAAGAAAATGAAGAGAACGTTATATACGTAGGAGGAATCGAAAGCGAGAAGCACAAGAAAAAGAAACAAAAGAAAGGAACCAAGAATAAAAAACATGAAAAAACCAGAGAAAGTAATAAGAAAAGGAAGGATAAAAAGAAAAACAGAAGAAATGACGACAGTAGCGAAGAATCATCTGACGACAGTAGTGATAGTGAAAGTGAAGACGATAGTGACAGCCGAAGTGAAGACGACACAGACAGTACAAGCGACACAGATTCTGACAGGGATTACCGGAAGACCCGTCATAATAAATCGAAAAAGTTCAATTTAGCCGAGAATGAAAAAATATTAAGATTATTTAAATCATGGAACCTGTCATTTACAGGAGAAGAAAAAGATAACCCAAACGAGTTTTTAACTAGGTTATCCAATTTTAGAAAGAATGTATTAATGTCAGATCGCCAATTCTTTAGAGGCCTCCCATGCATTTTCACCAAACGCGCTAGTAGATGGTACGGTAACATACAGGATGAACTGAAACATAAAAAATGGGAAGACTTTTTAAAAGCATTTAAAGCCCAATTCACGAAGAAAATATCCGAAAGCGACGTATGGGATGAAGCATGGAAGCGAACCCAAGGAAAGAACGAGAGCATCACTAATTACGTTGGATGCATAAAACATATATTCTCCTACCTGAAAACGTCACCTTCGATGAAAAGGCAAATTGACGTGGCCTGGCGGAATCTACGTCCTGAATATCGTCGCTATATGTCCGAGAAAAAAATTAAAACGTATACAGACCTGGAGAAGTATGGGAGACGATACGAGGATTTGTTAGAACTAGATAAAAGGTTCAAACCACCTCCAACTCCCGAAAACTCGAAGATCCCGGAAGCGGTCGCCCCGGAATACGTTAAATTAAATAAAGTGTCGTCACTGGAAGAAAATTATACCGGAGTAAATTACGAAACGTGTCCCATTCAAAAGGAGTCATCGTCGAAACAAAAAGGCGGTAAAAAGGAAATAAAAAGAGAGGACAAAAAGAAGATAGACTCATCAATACACGCAACCATCGAACTACCAGTTGGACAACAAAACCCAACGGTAGCTGCAGTTGCAACACCCCAACAAGCCTCAAATTTTATACAGACTCAAAACGCTGGACAACCACCACAAAACTGGACTAGGTGGTCCAATAATGGGACACGACAAAATTTCGTGAATAGCAGTAATTATAATAATGGGAACAATCCCAGAATCAACAATTATAATAATATAGGTAATCCTAAGGGCGGTAACAGTTTTACAAATAGTAGAAATCCTAGGTATAACAATAGTGGTACGAACGCATATAGGAATAACGATAATCAAAATAGGAATTATAACCAAAGTGGAACATGGAGAAATACCAATCAAATAGCCACGCCACAGAACTTGGGGGCGAGACCAAGAATAATGACTCAGGCAACACAAGGAAACAATACGCTTCAAGACACTTTCGTCGGCGCTTGCTTCCACTGCAACCAAGTGGGTCATCGTGCATCGGAATGTCCATCAACCGTATGTTTCGTGTGCAAACAATCAGGACACAGAGCTAACATGTGTCCGAACCGTATGAGTCAACAGATCTTCGCATGCCAAGTTTGTGGACAGGCTGGTTATACCTTTTCTAATTGTCCAAATTGCGCCCAATTAAGAGACAATTGGGGAAACGCCAATGCTGGGGTACAACAGGGACCGATCACCTCACAGCAGCTTCCCCAAGGGTCCCAACAATTCGGCAACAGGCAGTAAACGAAGAAAAGAAACAACACGAAAAATCATTTTTTGAAGAATTACAAGAAAAATTAAATCAAAAACCACAGAAAAAAGAGAAAGTTAACTGGACAGACAGGATGAACGAAGTATTAAGAAAAACAATGGAAGAGCAAATGAAACTACCAAAAGCATCAAAAGAAATTAGTACGAAAATAATTACAAATTCGATGTCAGGATTAAATAGGGGAAACATTGCCGGGTGTAATAATAGTATCACCCTGAAATCGTTTACCCCAAGTAGAGAAGTAGTAGAAATTTTTGAGGAAGAACAAAAAGCCGATTCCAGTACCAAACCAATACTACTCTCAGCAATGGAGGATCTACATGAACAGATATATAGTAACGAGGATACCCAAAAACTTTATACTATAGATAAGGCCGGTATATTACTGAAGAATACTGCAGACTCTATAGATATATTGACAAAACGGGACACCTCAAAACAATCTGTCATTAAATCCCAAAACGCTAAAAGAGAGATTGAGTTAGACTGGACGGAATGGCGGAAAATCGAAGACGAGAATAGAATTAAAGATAAAAATAATGGTAGTGAAAATATTAGAGGTAATGATGATAAAAATAGTAGAAAAAGCACGGATGAAAATAGTAGAAGTAAAAATACAGAAGTAATAGACGAAATAGATAAAAGCTTTGGTAGTAAAAACAATAAGAACGAAAACCTGGTAGATATTAACCTTAATAAAAATAAAGAAAAAATAGTAAAAGAAGAAATTGAAGTAACGGAAAAAGAAAAAAATGTAGCGGAAGCCAGTTTGGAAAATAGAGGTTTTGTTCGATTAAACATTGCAGGACATACGTTTAGAGGATTACTTGACTCAGGAGCCATGATTTCAGTAGCAGGACCAAAAGTAATCGAAAAATTCAAGGATAAACTGTTACCTTCTAATTCCTACGTCAAAAATGCCCATGGCGGAATAAGTAAATCTTTAGGGACATTGAAGTTAAATCTAGAAGTAGACGGACATGTTGATACGTTAGAACTCAAAGCCCAGCAAATATTCGAACACGATATCGTGCTAGGGAAAGACTTCTACGTAAAATGGGATGTGGACGAAAGACACAAACATGGTCTGTGGCGTGTTCACGAAGGCCCTTGGCATAAAACGTATGGAGGTGAAGATACAGCGGAAGATCCAGTAATTTTTGCAGAATGTAATGGCATATCTGAAGTCACAAATCCTCAGCGACATAAAGTAGATAAACTAGTATCAAAGATACTACCGACACCGTCGAAGACTCCAGGAATGACGGACATGATAGAACATCATATAGCCGTGATACCTGGATCACTACCAGTTCGCCATAAACTACGTAGAATGTCACCAGCGATGGTTCAAAATGCCCATGAAGAAGTAGAAAGACTATGGAACGAAGGGATAGTAGAACAATCAGCAAGTGACTATACGAGTGCTCCTGTAATGGTCAAGAAATCGGACGGAACCTATAGATTTTGCATAGACTACAGAGACCTAAATAAACAAACCATAAGAGATGCATACCCAGTACCCAACATGGACACAATCTTAGACAGGATGCGACATGCCCGTTTCATCTCAAAAATCGATTTGCGACAGGCTTTTTACCAAATTCCATTGGATAAATCCAGCAAACGATTTACTGCTTTCTCAGTTCCAGGCAAAGGTCTATTCCAATTCACCAGAATGCCCTTCGGACTCACAAATGCTCCAATGACGTTCCAACGCCTGATAGATGCTCTATTCGGACCGGAATACGTACCTTACGTATTTGGCTATTTGGACGACATTATCATAGCAACGGAGACGTTCGAAGAGCATATACGATGGTTAGACGAGGTATTAAGGAAATTAGTGAGACACGGACTGACCGTGAACCGAGAAAAATGTGAGTTTTGTTGTTCTAGTGTTACATATTTGGGTTATGTATTAGATAAAGATGGTTTGAGACCAGATCCAGACAAAACGGCTCCGATACGAGACTATCCAGCCCCTAGAAATATCAAAGAATTACGAAGGTTCCTTGGTATGGTAGGTTGGTATAGTCGATTTCTCGATAAGGACTCAGAAATAAAGATTCCACTATTGAAACTACTAAAGAAAGATCTCGCATGGAAGTGGGAAGAAGAGCAACAAGAAGCTTTCGAAACCCTAAAACAGGCGTTGATAAAAGCACCCGTCCTAGCACGACCAGATTTCTCAAAACCATTTTGTCTCCAAACCGACGCGAGTAACTATGCAATCGGCGCAGTACTCACTCAAGATTTGAACGACGGCGAACACCCGATCGTGTACATAAGTAGGGTATTAACGGCAGCAGAAAGGAATTACTCCACAACCGAAAAAGAATGCCTAGCTGTCCTATGGGCAATAAAAAAGTTAAGACCTTACTTAGAAGGATACAAATTCACTGTCATTACAGATCACAGTGCACTGCGTTGGCTGAAAAATCTCCGCGATCCAACAGGACGACTAGCGCGATGGGCGCTAGAAATGATGCAATGGGATTTCGAAGTCATACATAGACGGGGAGCTCTGAACCACGTTCCGGACGCTCTTTCTAGAATGTACGAAGAAGATGGTAGTAATATAAAAAATAATTTAGTAGAAGCAGCAGCGTTTGAAGAAATTAAAGATGAATGGTATAGTAGAAGATTAAAAGAAGTCGAACAATTCCCGGAAAGGTATCAAAGTTGGAAAATCGAAGATAATTTATTATATAAATTCCGCAACGATCCTCTCCTGGACCCGATCACCAATAGAGAAGAAAATTGGAGATTAGTAGTACCAGAAAATTATAAAGAAACAGTTTTAAAAGAAGCACATAACTTACCATCGGTAGGCCATACAGGTATCGAAAAGACTTATGATCGCATTGCTCGAGACTATTACTGGCAAGGCATGTGGCACGACGTAAATCAATACGTGAAACAATGTGCAACATGTCAAGCATACAAAATTCCGCAGACTGGTCAACATGGACTTATGGGAACGAGGGTGGTAGACAGACCTTGGTGTATCGTAGCGGTGGACCTTATGGAATTTCCACCGAGTAAAAGCCAAAATAAATACTTAATAGTCTTCCAAGACCTATTTACAAAATGGATAGAGGTAAAACCAATAAGGAAAGCCGACGGAAAATCCGTATCTAAAGCCTTGGAAGACTTAATACTATTTAGATGGGAAACACCGGAATATTTGCTATCGGACAACGGAAAAGAGTTCGATAATAAATTCCTAAAGTCCGTACTCGACGAATATGGCATCAAACACGTCACCACCCCGCCATACCACCCACAAGGTAATCCCGTGGAACGTTGCAATCGCACATTAAAAACGATGATCGCGATGTTCGTGAAAAACGACCACCGCACATGGGATGAACACATACACGAATTTCGACACGCTATAAATACGGCGGTACAAGCCTCAACAAAGGTTTCCCCCGCATTTTTAAACTATGGACGACACCCTAATCCCGTGAAGAGTTTAAGAAGAGAAGTAGAGGAAAAGAGACCCATATTAAAAATAGACCCGGAGATCTGGATTAATCGAGCTAAGAGATTAGATGCCCTTAGAGACCTCGTTGCAAAACACCTCGACCAAGCTCACATAATCCAAAAGAGATCTTACGATAAAAATAAACGACACGCGGAATTTAAAATAGGAGACTTAGTAATGAGGAAAACCCACCTGCTTTCAAACGCAGCTAATAAATTTTCGGCAAAACTAGGAGCGAAATATGAAGGCCCCTTCGCAATTTTAAAAATCCTATCCCCAACCGTATACCTTTTAGATATAGATTCGGGTAGGAAAAATGCGAAGGTGCACGTTTCGGATTTGAAGAAATATATTCCTCCCAGGTTGCAATGATGAATGTAAAATAAAGAGTAAATAATACAAAGTTTTTTTTTGTTGAAGATTCGAATGGTTTGATTTATATGTTTCAGAAATGTCTCAAGATCGTAATGAGAAGAACGGCAGATTGCCACCAACATCGGCGCATTTTCGGGCTTCCCAAGGACCCCTGATGGAAGATCCGGTCGTCCTTTTGACCCGTTGGTTGGGCACTGTGCCCGACGAGCCCGTGGTCGAGCGTGTCGAAGCGACACCCTCTACTGGGTGGGCCGACCAGTTGGCCAACATGTTCCGGGAGGACATGTTGTCCGCCGGGATCGTCCCTCCTGGAGAGGGGGGCGAAGAGCCGGTCACGGCTCTCAACGGTGAGGACGAAGATGTGGTGATGGAGGACGGGACGGCAGTGCAGGCCCGGAACGACGCTGTCCCAAACAGCGGAAGTCCGCGAGCCCCTCCGATCCCGTCAAGAATTCTTTGGGCCGATGTCCCACTGGACGACGACGAGCCACCAGAGGAAGAGGAGATCGCGGCAGTGACGGCCGGAGCGGAAGCCATCTCGGATGGTGGAAACTCGCAGGCCCCTCCGAGTTCTCCAATTCCCACTGAACCTAAAACGGCACAAGAGGTTTGGGCCGAAAGGAGGGAGCTGAACACCATCCAGGATGATGAACCCATGGAGGAAGACCCCTGGGATCCCCGTCACCTCCCTCCTGCACCACCAACTCACCCGGAACGCCTCCGCAACCTCAAGGGTGACCTGATACGCGTTACCCAAGAGGTTGTTATCACCTCGCTGCCACCATCCAGCGAGGAGACGGCGCCGGGAGTAGGTGAGGCGATCCCTGAGAGGGTAGAGATACCCTCCACCTCTCAGGGAAAACCCAAGGTCAGCGAGGAGGAAAGGGCGAGTCAGGACGCGGTACGGGAGCTATATGCCACGCTAGCTCGCTCAGACGGCGTGGCGAAACCCCATACCAACGGGGTGCTCACCGTCCTGGAGGATCGGCCACCGAAGGGGGAGGCACCGAGGGCATCCGTGGCTCCTGTGAGGCGGCTACCCGCCCGGCCGACAGACACAGAACCAGCGAGCCTGCCACGGAGCTACCCAACGGTCCCCCCACCAAGGCCGATTCCGATGTACACTCCCTTACCTCCGGAAAACCCACCTATGAGCCGTGCAGCCCGTCGTCGTGCCAGGAAGTACAACCCGCGTAGACACCTCACGATGGAGGACTATTTTGGGGGACTGAGCCCTCCACGCTCCTTATCGCCTCCAGAACCTCCTGCCGACCCGTTCTACGTGGAACAGAGACGACGACAGGAGGCGGAGGACGAACGTATCCGTCGTGAGGAGCAGCGGAAGAAGGAGAAGGAACGCGCCCGCATAGAAAAGAGAAGGAAGAAAGAGAGAAGAAGAAAGAGAAGAAGAAAGAGAAAAGCGTAGAAGAGAAAAGGAGGAAGAAGAAAGAAAGAAGATAATGAAGGAGATGGAAGAAAAAGAAAGACGTAGGAGGGAAAAAGTCGAAGAAGAAAACAGAGTAAAGAAGGCAGAAGAAGAACGTCGGAGGGTAAGAATTATAGAAGAAGGACGAAGACGAAGGTTTGAGGAAGAAAAGCGGGCTCGAGAAAATCAGGAGAGAGAAGAGAGGTATAAAAGAGAAAAGAAAAGGCTCTTAGAAGAGAAGGAAAAGGAAGCAAGGAGGGTAGTAGAAATGAAGGAGGAAAGAAGAAGAAAGGAAGTTATTGGAAGAAAAGAGGCGGGAGAAAGAAAAGGAAGAGTGTAGATTGGCAGCAATGAGGAAGAGAGAAGAGGAAGAGCGGAAACAGAGAATGTTAGAGGAGAAGAGAATGGAAGAGGAGAAGAAGAAGAAAGAGGAAGAGGCCCGCTGGGCGAGAGAAATAGAGGAAGAGAGAGAGCGGATCCGCCTATCTCGCCCCAGCACGAGCAGCGAGGGATCCCGGAAGTCGCCACCTCGACCTCCATCCCCCACACGAGGGGAGCATAGGCCGAGGAAGGCTTCCAGGTGGGATTCGGGTCCGAAGATTGACCTCCTGAAGTCCATCCCCACCCCTTCACCATTGACAGGGGTGAGGTTCGGAGGGCTGGAACCGGTGCCCATCGACCCAAAGGTTGACCCTCCGGTCAAGTCGTGCTTCATATGCTGGGAAAAGGGGCACTTTCACCCATCCTGCCCCAAACCCAAGAGGCATGTGATTTGCTACAACTGTGGCCGGAGGGACGTAACGATGCGCACTTGCCCGAGGTGTAGTAAGGCGCACCTCGAATACCTGAGGAGGTTAAACTCGGGACAGTGCGCATCGGCGAAGGCGCCCGCCAAGCCGGAACCAGCCCAACCCACACCACCGGAGTCAACACCTCTTCGGAGACCCCGAATCACCCCCTCGTTGACGGTCCCACTAAGGCGTCCGTCAATTGCCGCCCCTGCTGCACCTCCGGAAGCGGCGCCTAAGCCGGCGATGACTCCGGAAGAGGCCCTGAAGCTTCTGGAGACCCTCCGCAACATCCCCTCTGGGAGTAGGGAGGCGGTCTTCCAGGTGCTATTCCCGGGAGGGAAGTAAAGGGGGCCACGGAGACGAAGAGGAAAACCTCGCGTTGAGCGGGGGTAAAAAATTAATTGATGGGGAAAATTAAGGACGAACGAAGGATTCAGAGGTCGCAGTAACGCAGCAGACGCGAGCGGATTTAGTAGAAAAAAAAAAAAAGATGAATCTATGGAAGAAAGAAGATAGTAGGAACAAGAATATTCGGTACAAGAGAGGAGGAAGAGAGAAAATGGAATAATTAGTAGAAAACCTTATTTTCAGGTAATGGATTTGTAGAAAACCTTATTTTCAGGTAACAGATGATGATCAGAATGGTAGTAATTATATAGTAGAAAAGGATGTCGATAAGCAGTCAAACGAGATGGTAGTAATAGTCGAAGTATATATAGTAGAAAAGGCTAACGACAGGCAGTCAAACGTGATGGTAGTAATGGTAGAAATGCAGATGGTAGAAACGGATATGGATTTAGAATCAAACTAGATTAGTAGAAAATCTTTCTCTTTTGAAGGAAGATCAGAGATGAAGATAATTGAAAAGAATAATTGGTAGTAAGTATTGGAAGGTAAACCAAGAGTATATTATTTATTTTTTTTTTTTTAATCATTTAATTAAATTTTATTTTATGTTTACAAAGATTTATTATGATGATATATTTTCTTTTTTTTATGGGCAGACGTATGAATTATAAGTTGTTGGAATGTTGTATGTGAGGATATTATGGTTATGGGTTATGCGTGTTCGGTGACGAGTATCGCTTTGGCCAAGCGTTAGTAAGTGCAGTCCACTCTCCTTTCAGGAGTGTGTCCCGACTTAGGAGGGGGGTATTGTGAGGTAAACCTCACACCATTATTATATTTTAATTTGCTATTGGAGGGAAGCCTTGTCGAGGGGACGTACCTGAAATAAGACAAAGAATTATTAGTGTACATAGATAAATATAAGGTTAGCGTAAAGGAGATAGATATAAATGAAATAACATTCTTGATACAATATCATACCTTTTGAGACGACGAGTCCTGGGTGATCCAACGCTGCTATCCATGTGAGTCCTGTCCTTGGAGGCGATGAGTCCTGGGTACTGTCCATCGTAAGTCCATTTCCCCTTGAGGCGATGAGTCCTGGGTGAACCTTTGGATCCTGGGTCCGCTCCTTGGTAGCGTTGGGTACCTGAAAGGTTAATAATAAATAAATCTAGAATATATATATATAAGGTTAGGATAGTAGGATTGATAAAGGGATAAAGTGTAGTTATAATAAGGAAGTTATGTATGTGTGTAGGATAGTATGTATAGGATATAGGGATAGAGGTTAGGTAGAGAGTAAACACCGGCTACGAATCCTGGCCCGAGCCATTCTCGTCACCGTTATTTTAGTAGGTAAAGGGAAGAAATTAATAGGGTTTTATTTGATTTGTTGAGGAAATCGGAGGATCGGAGAAAGGAAGAAGTTTAGTAATGACAAAGAAGGAATGATACAACCATACCGCCACCGACGTCTAACCATGCTCCCACGTGGATCCAGTACCATCTCCCGACGACCTGGTGATGGAGAACGAAGACAGCCACGAAGATGACGACCCAGGAACTGGTGCACTTTCCACAAACACAAAATAAAAACCCGTTCGCCGTCGGGTAAACAAACGACGCCCGACTCGCGTGCAACGACTCGGCCGGCTACTCGTGTACTAGGGTCAGCGCGGCAGAGAGGGGGGGGGCGGCGCTCGCCGCTCTCGCACATGCACGCCGCGGCACATGGCGGCGCACCGAGGAGGGGAACGACGGAATGAGCGGGAAGTAGCCATCTACAGCGTGTGTGTATGAGAGAGAAAGAAGACACACCTGTTGCATTGGTGGAGGCGCAAGTCAGTTCCTCAACGGAATACGGGTTATTTCGTTATTCTGTCACTGAGGAAAAGAAGATTGATACGGGAATAGATGGCGCGGACGGCGGTAACAGTTAATCATCTAATTAACCAAGAGGATATTATTGGTTGGAAAAGAAGGAAGAAGAAGACAATCAGCGCCGCGCGTTAACGAACTACGAGGACGAGCGGGATGCTAGGAGTCCCGATCGTCATTCGTAGCCGGATAGTCTCATCGAGCGCACCTAGTTATTTTGATTGAGTAGTTCCATAGGAGTAATTTTTTATAAAGTAATAATTGTTCGAGTAGTAGGGTTAGTTCTGAAGAAGATTGTTTCTCATTGCGGTAAGTGGGCTGCACGGCCACCGATTAATTTAATAAATCGAGTATCGCCGGGGATTTCTTGCGCGTCGCGTATAGACCTCCTGCGGGCCGCGCCGCCATTTTAGCACCTGCCGCGAATTCGAGTTGTCCGTATTAAGGGTTGGGAGACGGTTTATTAATTATTACCGGAGCTTATAAGACGCGAATATAGAGTTAATTAATTAACACTACGTAATTATCGGTGATCGGAAGATCGGGCTAGTTCGCGGGAACTTAACTTGTTGAATTTACTTCGTGTCCAAAATATTGTAACGGTGATCACCCGTAGTGATCGAAATTTGGAGTGAATAAATAGATTGAAATAATTAGTGATTTGACCTAATTAAAATTATTGAGTTCTTAATTTATCGACCTGTACCTCGACAATTACCGCCACGCGTTTCTGAAGGAGATAGGATTCGTCGTTGGTTTCGCCACCTCCGTATTGGCGTTGGAGCCACGTCCTGAGGAGTCGTACCGGGAAATTAATTGTATTGGTAAGACCTGGCGCCCAGTGTAATAATAAATACGGTCTTACCGGATTTAAAGGTAACATATATATATATTAAATAAAGTGGAACCGAGTAGCGTGGTTTACGGGCCACGAAAGTGAGGACCACGTCACACAGTGTAATATTACGTGAAATATTTCAACAATGTTTGAGGAATATTCCTCGAGACTCGATTATATAATTTTTTCTTGTGTAATAGAATTTCGAAACGAAACGTATTTGACATCCGGCATTGCACTCCACACAATATGAAATCTTACAAAAAAATATAACCTAAAATAATGCTAAACATATTGCAATAATATTATAAAATTTTTCCATTTCTTGTTTTCTTAACTTTGCTCTAAATTGAACAATTTCAACTTCTTTTTTTAACCATATCTACTTGAACTCAACTACCTTTCAGTTTTTGAATTGATTTCCTATCAATATTCGTTTTCGAGTCATAATAGCAATAAAAGTGAAAGTAACTTTTATTGGAAATATTGTTGTCAAAGGTCGAATCACTTTTGTAAAAGTGGCAATTAGCAAGTAATAACTTGGCTTTCTTCATATTATTATATTCCAGAAGATATGCCAAGGTTAAAATAAGATATATCCGTTTCCGAAGGTCAAGTACTTCCCTTGTGAGAGAATACCAATACTGTTACAAACGTAATAATAGTGTAACAATAATGTAACTAATAAAATATGTAATGTATGTATATGCGAATATGATGGATATTAAAAGTTAACATATTAAATTTAATCCGACAGCATGTATATAATAACAGACTTAAAACATTTTATTTTTAAGCAGAATCTACTTATTAAGATATATTGTACGTACGTAAAAATATAAACTATTACCACTGTATTGCAAAGTGATAGGCAACAATTATTGCAAACATATTGTCAATTGTTACTATCTTACAATTTTTAAACTGTTGCCAATATGTTGGCCATAGCTTATAAATTAAAAGAAAAAATAAAAAAAAAATATTTGCTGTCTGTGGGACTCGAACCTTCAATCTTAAGATTCGAACGCTGACTCTTTACCACTATGAGCTATTTTGCTATTTTGTTATTAAGAGTTATTACCAGGCTATAAAGATCTGTTGAATTTATAAAATGTGGACTTAGTAATTTTTTAACCATTCGTAGATTTTTCTCTCCCGCGAAAGGAGCTACGCTTGGATGCGATTGTCCGAATTTAGATACCCGTGCTCTATTTTTGAACTTAATTATTTTAAATAAAAATATATTGCGCACAATTAAGTAGTACTATTTCCGAAATAGTGTTTCAAACGAAATCTTTTTCTGCAGTTTGCTCTTTACACTTAAAAAAATGTATCTAACTACGAATTATGTTATTTTGTCCCGCGAAAAGGTACTTATTATCTTATAGTAAATAATTATTTCTAAACAAGAATAAAGAATCACATTGAATGAATAATTAAATACAATTTTTTGGATAATTAATCCAATTTTTAAATGTATAAGTATACAAATTTTTGAAATGTTGTAAAATTTTTTTCTAATTAATAATATATCAGAATTGAAAAGGATAGTGCATATACAGTTTGCAGTCCTTTATTCAGAAAATATCGTTCTGTAATATTCTTTTATTTGGTTTAAATGTAAGCTCGAATTTTTTGCCATCCTCCTCAGGTTATACTAACCATTGACGAGTAGAATAACCAGAGAAGGATGGCAAAAGTCATCGAAACGTCGCCATTAATTAACATCTTGGTTTATTCATCGAAATCGATTGTTGCAATGTAATATTTTGAGAAATATTGATAAAATATTTCAAATACCTACTTCAATAGGACCAGTGAAATATTTCATTAATATTACCGTAATGCTCCAGTGTAATATTTTGGGAAATATTATGGAAATATTTCACATTAAGATTCACAATTATTTCACATCTTCTGCTTTAATCGCCAAAATCGAAAAATCGTCGTCTTATATCTTATTTTTATTTTGTACAAGATTTAAGAAAACTTACATATCAATAATGCAGAAACATTTTGCTTTCTATCGTAGAGAAATTATTATAGAAATATAACAATAAAATATTTCAACGATATTTTTATGATAACAAAGATGTAAGATTTTTTATTAACAAGAGTTTTTTTCCAAATCATAGTAAAATCTTGTCAATTTCATTAAAATTGTATAACTATTAAAAACACATTAGATAGCAAATCAAATAGCAGATCATCATGTGCAAGTTTTAAACATAATCGATAAGCGTTGCGAATAGCGTAGTGGATAAAGCGTTTGTATTTGATGCGTGCATACGGGGTTCGAACCCAGGTTTGGAGATATGTAAAAATTTTTTCTGCGATAAATATGTGTAAAAAAATAATGTGTATTAATACTTAATAAATATAAATCAATAGCACGGCTCTTGGGATTGCAAATAATTAAGTTAAAAAATTCAATTAATTGAAATATTTTAACAATATTTTGTAAGTATTTCATATAATATTTCTGTTATATTTTGCAAAAATATTACTGTAATATTTCACTACACCTATTGAAGTAAGTATTTTAAATATTTCATCAATATTTCAGAAACATTAAGGTAATATTTCAGTGGTCCTATGCAAGTGTGTGTTTGAAACATTTCATCAATTTTTCATAAATATTTCTTAAAATATTACACTGAAATATTATAATAACATTAATGTAATATTTCATGGAATATTACTAAGTAAGAAATTCACGGACATAACAATATTTCAGTAATCATTCATTCTAATATTATTGTAATATTCCGAATCTTAATATGAAATATTTCCGTAATATTGACGTAATATTCTGTGCTGTGTGGGTTGCAGAATTTATTTATCAGATAACAATTTTCAAAGTTTGATTAGAATAACAATACTTGCGGGTTTTGACACCTTCTTGGAAGGTGTTTTTGATTTCAGTACTTTCAATTGCAGAAAACTATTATGGAATATAAGTGTCGCGTCATGATAGACGCAACGTACACACATGCGCGTACACATACACACACACATACGCACACACGTGCGCACACATTTAATACGTAAAGTAGGATGTCCTCGTCAAAGACAGGAACCGCCTTGAAAAATTCTAGCCAATAACTTAATTAGGTCACGCATGACAAAGAATAAATATATTAAGTAAATGTACAATATTTGATTGGTCAAGAGGAACCAAAACTCCACCCCAAACCCTTGATATAAATAGGGATGTCGCACAGGGGTGTGCGCTCTTGCTCTTTAGTCCTTTCTCAAGTAAGGTAAAATCCTGTATCCAAAATTTAACGCGAAATAAAGCAAGAATATCGAAAGTCATTGTTCAGTATCTTTAAACCTTCAAACACCAGTCTTTTTCCTATTCCCTTTAAAATCCAAATTAGTCTATACCGCATTTCTATTGTAAGGGAGTCTCTGTATCGAGGATCAACGAGAGCGAGAAAGACAGCCGAGCAGTTGCAACCACCGGTCAACCGTAGATCTCCCGCCCGATAAGGTTGGTTGTTTTCCTTTCCTCGCCTTCACTCATTGTTGCACCTCGGGCTTACCCATGCACGTAAATTTCGGAAGGGTCTATGATCTGTGCTATACCGAGGAGAATTGCCACCCATCCTTGACGCTATACGCGTACTAAAACGGGGAACTTCTATTTTTAATTTAAATTCAGTCCATTTAATTTTTCTACGTTACGTCTACCCTAGGACGTAACAAGTGGGGGCTCGTCCTAAAAATTAAAGAAGGATTAGAGCAATTGTCTTCCTTATTAGCACAGATCATGGGTACCAATGAAAAAGAGAATTCTCGAAATAAAGATGCGGCTTCAATTTTGCTTAAGCAGGCGCTTAAAATAAATCCAGATTTTTGTGTTGAAAATCCGGACAAATCTTTAGCTAGTTTGTTAAAATTTTTTAAAGATAGGCATGATAGCGGGATACATTTGTCAGATGAAGCGGTAGGCCTCGATAAAAATATACCTATAATAATTGACTTGTTAAAGGAATTCGTAGACAAAAAAGATATAATAGAATTTTGCGAAGATAAGTATCTAATTGAAGCTTTAGGCGATTTTATAGAAAAAAGAGTAAATCCAAAATTAATAATCGATTATATTATCGGAAACTTAGAAGCAAAAACAAAAGTAGAAGTAAATGGGATAGGTTTTAAACCCGAACTAACAGACGATAACACAACCTATTTTTCGGCAGAAAATACAACAATTAAAAATGCAAAAACTTCAGAACAACAAATGAAACCCGAAATTGTTAAACGGGATAATAATGTCAGATTTACTACAAGCACACCAATTTTACCAAATAACTGTAATAATATTAATTTAGTATCGGAGAGATTGCCAAGATTAAATTCGTATTTAACAAACTCAACCTTGGGACAAGTGAGGCCCCTTTCTATAAAAGACGCACTTGAATTAATTCCAAAATATAATGGGGTAAATATTCCATTGAGTCAATTTGTTGACGGATGTAGGGAAGCTTGCAACATAATACATGAACAATATGATCCGGACCTTGCGAAATTAATTAAAATGAGATTATATGGAGAAGCATTGAAGAGTGCAGCAAAAAAAAGTTTTGAATCGATTGAAGATATTGCAAATTTTTTTGATAGAATTTTTGGGTCTGCGAAATCTTATCATCAATTACACGGTGAATTAGCTAATGTAAAACAGAAAAGGGAAGAGAGTGTCGTAGTTTTTTCAAACAGGGTTAGATCCATCGGGCAAGAAATCACTGAAGCAGCTCGAAGAGAAAAAAGATTAACTAATAATTTCAATCGATCTTTAGAAAATAATTTAGTAAAATTTTTTATTCGCGGTTTACATTGGGTAATAAAAGCACGAATGGGCCAAGTGTGTAAATTGGATGAAGCTACTGCAGAAGCTATAGAAATCGAAAGAGATTTTGCATGCTATAAAGTAGAAGAGTTAAATGAAACAATTAAAGTCATAACAGAAAATAAGAATCCTATATAAAGAGTCCATTTTGCTGAGACAAAATATACCGATAAATGCCAACTTTGTGGGAGACAGGGCCACCTGGCACCGAAATGCTGGCATTTAGAAAAAATGAGACAACCCCAAGCCAGGGAAAGACGGCCTACGAATGACTGGGCGGAGTCTCGAGAGTCACGCAGACCGCAACAATGGCCAGGTGAAAAACGGACTAATGAATTTAAGCAGCAAGAAAATCAATATGTTCGTCGCCGAAATGCAACCTTCCCAAAACAAAATTATACAAATACAGAAAGGATATGCCGATATTGCAAAAAAGAGGGCCATATTATAGAAGAATGTAGAAAACGGGAATTTAATAATCGAAATCGAGAGAACCGATCGGAAAACGAAAATGGTCTCCGACAACAGGGCGCGAGACGAGAGACCGAGTACACGAGGCGCCCGAGTTACAAAAAACAGGAACCCACATCATCAAAGATATGTTCAATTAAGTAAAAATTGCAAGTCGCCAATTATTAAACTTAAAAATCCGAGAAGCAACGAGGAAATAACTCTTATTTTAGATTCAGGAGCAGGTCCCAATTTACTAAAATTACGAAACATACCAAAAGACGAAAATATTAATAAAAATGAAATATTAGAATTAACAGGAATCACGGAAGAAAGTATTTACACTTTAGGCAAAGTTGACATCAATTTTCCAAAGTTTGACATCGAATTCCATATAATAAATGACAATGTGCCTATAATCGAAGATGGTTTACTGGGAAGCGATTTTTTCTGTCAATTAGGTGCAAAAATTGATTATGCGAAAAGAATGTTAAGAGTTGTAGACGTCTGTATCCCTTTTGTAGAAGAAAACATATTATTGATCGAAACAAAGGAAAGGTATGAAGACCCGACAATTAGTGTCATAGAAAAACGTAACAGTATATTGAACGAGAGAACGGGAACGCGTAAGGGAATTTCCGCTAACCCTATGAGTGTCAATGCAAGAGAGGGTGAGGCAGTCGTAAAACATATCACACAGGTAATAAAACCATCTAAAAGGAATTCGTTTGGGGAAACAGGAAAAACAAATTATGCTAATGAAAATTGCGACGAGACGTCGTTGCAACGAAATAAAATAATATTGAATCTAAAATATTATTTCGTGTATATAATATATTACATAGTGAAATCTCGCACATTGTTATTGTTTCGTGCGTTGCCTCTTCAAGGCCACGAAACACGCGTGTTTATGTCTACGAGCGAGGATGTGTGCGAGCATCCATATACTCTATTGTTATTGTGTGTGTGTGTTAGATACTTTTCGGGAATGCGACAATTCCCGAAAAGCTCAGTACGCTGCCGGTCTTGACCGCGACAGCACCTTCTAAACCCCTCGTCACGCTTAGTTTCGCGAGCCACGGGAAGTACCGGACCGGTTCGTCCGTATTCCGGGAAGCCGTACGCGAGTGCAAGTGCGATAGTGTAGTGCAGTGCGGAGGACCAAATACCTCGGGTTGAGTATTTCCCGAGGTAGGCGAATCGCCGCGGCCGCGCCACCTGCAGATCACCGTCGAGGACGACGGGAAACCGGGCCGACTCCACCGGCCAGCAGACGTCGGGGCGCCGACGTACACCAGGGCCAATGGACCAGCCAGCCCGGTAAGTACCCGACATTGGTCGGTATATATTAGAGTGTGTTGAGAGTGCGTGCATGAATGTTTGTTCGGTAGCACACCGGTGCTACCGAAACCGAATAGGTATTGCGCGGGGCGAGCACGGGGGCAGCCCCTGCTTGCCGCGTATATACCACGCGACCGGGAGAACGCCCCGTTAATTATTGTCGGGCACCTCCGTGTAAATTCAGTATATATAAATATTGTTTATTTGTTTTTAATACAACGGTCGCGTTATCATTTAATTATAAATTAACCCGCAATTAATCATTCCGATTCCCGATTTTCCCGCCACGTGTGTCGGTATAAGGAGATCGTCCTATCTCCGCTACCGTGTCCCGACGGGTTAATTTATTAACCCACGGCGACGACAAGGACGCGTTCTTCGGGGCCGTCGTCCCTGTTTAAATTAATAAATTACTTGTAACTGTGGTATTAGGACGAAGTACCACGTTACAAAATTTTCAACGAAGGGAGGTGTCGACCCGAGAGGTCGATCATATTAATGAGAAAGTATATCTTGTAGAAGAAACGCGAATTCGAGGACATATAAGCCCATCGCGTAAGCAAGAGTCAATTCTAATTAAATCTCAAAGTCAGAACCCACCGGGTAGTCGAAGTCAATTAAAAAATCAGAAAGATATTCAAATTCGATCTCAATGTAAAAATAAATTGGAAATACAAGATCCCAAGCGAAATCAAAATCAAATTCCAATTCAAAATCGAAATCTTAATCAAAATGTAAGTTTAAATGAAATTCAATATCAAATTCTAAATCAAAATTCAAATTCAAATGAAATTCAAAATCAAATTCTAAATCAAAATCCAAATTCAAATGAAATTCAAAATCAAAATCATAATTCAAGTTCAAATGAAATTCAAAATCAAATTCTAAATCAAAATTCAAATTCAAATGAAAGTCAAAATCAAATTCTAAATCAAAATTCAAATTCAAATGAAATTCAAAATCAAATTCTAAATCAAAATGCAAATTCAAATGAAATTCAAAATCAAAATCATAATTCAAGTTCAAATTTAATTCAAAATCAAATTCTAAATCAAAATTCAAATTCAAATGAAAGTCAAAATCAAATTCAAAATCTAAAATCGAGTTCAAAGGTAACTCAATATCGAAGTCTAAATGAAATTCCAAGCCTAAATCAAGTCTTACGTACGAAGGCAGTATGTAAGCCTAATGTATGTAAATTAATCGAACAAGGAAACGAAGAGACAAGTCAAGAAATTAAAATCATTAAGAAATTAAAAACAAATACCAAATCGAACCCGTATTAAGGGAGAACGATGAAGAATACTTTAATCATGAAATTAATAAAGAAAGATTGCAAAAGCACTTCTCAAATAAAAAAAATAATCTCTTAAATGAACGCGAAAGTGATGAGGCAACTAATAAATCAAGCGCGCACCCAAATCCAAGAAACGAGAACGAAATAAGTAATGAAAAATATTCTAATTTTGAGATAAAGAGAAAAGATATGGTAGGTCTCGATAATAATACAAAAAATAAAAAGGCATTAGCACAAAATGAAAATGTAGACGCAAACGAATTCGATGAAGAAAGGTTGTTAATTTCGACACGCATGTTACAAAAAATTCTAGAGGAAGGTTTAATGAATAATGGAATTCTGTGGAATAATAACCAAGACATGGAAATGTTAATAAGTAATCTACTAATGGAAATAAAGTATCATGACAACTCAACAAATAACTCAAAGGAATTAAGAGAAAATATAAATAAATTAGGAAATTATGTAAAACTACATGCCTTTGGGGGAGAATCTCATAAAAATGTTATTAAAGATACATTGGAGGGTTTACTTAAATTAAGAATTAATTTAAAAGGAAAAGGCGGAAAGAAACTAAAAGGTAGTCATAAAGTTTATCGCTTAGCATGTGTCATACCAAAAGGGAGAGCGGAAAAGGTAAAATCATTACTACGACTTGACCATTTGGCTGCTGATGAAAGAGAAGAAATAGAAAAATTAATTGAGAAATATAGCGACATCTTTTACCTTCCGGGTGAAAAATTAACAGCAACACATATTTTAAAACTAACAATCCCAACAACGGATGATGTACCAATAACTTCAAAACAATACCGATTACCTCCGGTACATAAAGAAGAAATAGCAAGACAAGTGCAAGACTTATTAAAAGACGGCATTATCGAACCATCTACCTCATCGTACTCAAGCCCTTGTTTTCTAGTTCCTAAGAAAGAGGACATAAGCAATACAGAATGGTGATCGACTATCGCAAATTAAATGCGAAAACTTTAGACGACCAATTTCCGCTACCGAATATAACTGAAATAATAGACCAATTGGGCGGATCAAAAAATTATCAACTTTTGATCTTAAGGCTTCGTATCATCAAATAGAAATTGACGAACGAGACCGTCACAAAACCGCGTTTGTTACAAACGGAGATTTGTACCATTTTAACCGAGGAAGCTTTGGACTACGAACAATGCCGGCTACATTCTCAAGAGCACTTTCAATTGCACTCGCTGGACTTATCAATAAAGAACTTTTTTGCTTTATTGATGATATTATATGTTATTCGGAGACTCTACAAGAGCATATTAAAAGATTAGAGAATTTATTTCTTAGATTGCGAAAAGCGGTTTTAAAATTACAACCAGAGAAATGTGAATTTTTTAAAAAAACAGTTACATATTTAGGTCATGTTATTAGTGCAGAAGGAATTAAACCAGATTCGCGGAAAATTGAAGCTGTACGAAAATTTCCACGCCCTCAAAATGCTAAAAATATCAAGCAATTTTTGGGTTTAGCAGGCTACTATAGAAGATTTATTTATCAATTTTCAAAAATTGCAAAACCTTTAACGGATTTATTAAAAAAGGACGTTCAATTTAAATGGTCAGAAGAAACAGAAAAGGCATTTGAGACATTACGCATTAGTTTATGCGAAAAACCGGTATTAATTTTTCCAAATTTCGAAATTACTTTCAATCTAACGACCGACGCTTCGGGATATGCAATTGCTGGAGTCTTAAGTCAGGGTGAGATAGGGAAAGATCAACCCGTTGCATACGTCTCTCGAGTTCTTTCGGATGTTGAAAAACGTTGGGACACGTTTAACAAAGAAGGACTAGCAATAATATTTTGCATTAAGCATTTCCGACCGTATTTATTTGGACGAAAATTTTATCTTATAACAGATCATAAACCACTGGTATGGTTACAAACGCATAAGGACCCGAACTCACGAGTTAGGCGATGGCGTCTTATGCTCGCGGAGTACGATTTCGAAATTAAATACAGACCGGGTCGTTTAAATGTAGCAGACGCACTGTCTAGAAACCCCATAGATAAGGTCCTAGTTATTACGAGAAGCAAGGCAATAGCGGCAGGTGATGAGCCCGAGTCTAGCCTAGTTGAACCACCGCGGGGTATGACCACGAGAGCGAAGGCGGGTCTCCAGGTAGGCCAGCGATATTTAGACGCGATAGAGGCTCTACGCCCGCAAAGGGGAAGAAAAAACGAGAAGCGAGCGAACGAACAATCACCGGACCGTGGAGAAGGAACGCACGACGATACGGAGGTGGAAACTTTCGAGCCGGAACCCCTCGTTCACTCGGAAAATGCGCAATTACGCTTACACAAAGATCTTGATCATGTTAATGAATCATTACTTGAAAACGATCCGCAATTCAGTCCTGATCAAATAAACGAAGAGACGTCGATCTATGAAGAACAATTTAATCAAATTAACGATAAACAAGTAATTATTACATGCAGAGAAAAATTATTTATGCGTAAGGACAATTATATGTATTTTGTTACTACAACAGGAGAACCATGCGACGATGGGGCTTCGCAATTAAAACTACAGAATAAATTACCAAGATTCAAGGAACTGCAGGTTGGAATACCAGTTTTGATAAATGTAAATACAAAAATTCATATAGCATTACCGATACGAACAGAATCATTAATCGGGCTAAGTGGAATTGATAATAACCTAAATTTATTATGCGAAAATCTATATTTAACTTTAGATACAATGCAGATAAAATCAATAAGTATAGCGAAAACCGATAGAATTGAAAATTTAGAGTGGGAATTAGTTTTAGAAAAACTAAAAGGAGTTTTTAGTCAAAGCACGGTAAAATTAATTGTTTGTTTAGGTCTAATACGATATCCGACACTAGACGATCGAATTCCGATTATAGAAGAAGCTCACTGTTCGGCTATAGGAGGACATAGAGGTGTCACAAAAACCTATAACCGTATTAAACAAAATTATAACTGGGAGAATTTAAAGATAGAGGTACAAGATTTTATAAGAAAATGTTTGAATTGCCAATTAAAAAAATTGGTTAGGGTTAAAACTAGAGCTCCAATGGTTATTACAAACTCGGGAACGCACGCTATGGACCGAATAAGTATGGATATTGTTGGTCCCTTATGCAAAACCAATCGGGGAATCGAGTACATTTTAACCTTCCAAGACTTATTAACTAAATTGGCATTAGCTGAGCACTTGGCGCGAATTTCGGTCATGGATGTAGCGAATGGTTTAATAAGAAAAGTCATATGCATATTTGGCGCACCTCGAATAATCCTTACGGATCAAGGTACGAATTTCATGAGTAAATTAATGAAAAGAATAGCAAAAATATTTAGAATTAAACAAACTAAAACCACGGCGTTCCACCCACAATCAAACGGTGGACTTGAGCGATCGCACTCAAGTCTCATTGAATACTTGAAATTTTTTGTACATAGTAATCGAACAGATTGGGACGATTACCTGGATTTGGCTACCTTTAATTTTAACACGGGAATTAGTGAGTCTACATGGCATACGCCGTTTGAACTCGTGTTCGGCCGACTGGCACGCACACCCTCGAACGCACCGGTCGAAACAGAAGACCTGGCGCCTACATACGATGGTTATCTTGAAGATTTAGTCAAGCGCCTAAACAGTCTACAAAACATAGCCCAACAAAACCTTTTAAAGGCAAAACTTCGAGCCAAGAAATACTACGATCGTAAGGTAAACGTTTTAACACTACAAATCGGTGATTACGTATGGCTGCAAAAGGGGCCAAAACCTAAGAAATTTGACGATCAATACTCGGGTCCATTTTTAGTTCTAGACGTTTCCGACAATGGGAATATAAAAATTCAAATAAATGGAAATAAAAATAAAATAGTGCACATAAATCGCTTACGCAAATCACATATTGAAACCGAATAAGCTTGTTGGTATTTAAATTTAAGAGCATGACGAATGTAAATAAAAAAAAAATAATAAGCCATGTATATAGCAAAACTCTAACAATGATATGTATTTTCACAAATGCAAAAATGCTAAGGAAATCAATAAAGAATCAGTCAATAGATTCTGATAATTTAAGAAAAAAAAACGGAAAGATAAAACTAAGCATTTTTGCAACGGTTCTATAAATACATAAAAAAAGAACGCTTTCATGAACTTATTTAATGTTGCAGATGAGTTGTAAAACACTATTGGCCATCATTTATCTCACAACTATTATACCAAGGAAAATCTATATTAACGCAATCATAGGGTACGACTGTTCGCAGCACGTCTCAAATTTAACAACATTTTCGTTAATTCACGTAGGAGAATGCGACATACCTGAACCGGTAGTAAATACAACAAAAATTTATGTACGACTATTGCAATTAAATGATTTTTCAAGCACTCATGTAAAGCTTTGTAAAGTAGAAATAAAAAGATCGGTAACATACTGCGGCGCGTTTTTGCATAGAAAAGACAAAAACAGAGGGGAGGTTCAGTTTATAGTTTGTAATAGAATGCATGTATACCGCGCACACCGAGTACGAGACGAAGTAATAAGTAACTTAAAACTGAACGGATCGATTGTCCACCCAATGACGTTTGTTGGAAAGGTAGATCAAGCAGGAGATTGTAGTAACGCAGGAATGTACGCGGATCCATATGGTATTTTTGACGATGCTATAGTCACGGGCTATATTACCATTACTTTAAGGGATTACTATGCACCGGTAAACTTAAATGCTAACGAGGTTATTTTACGATCCGGTACGCGCTGTAAGTTTAATCAAGATGATTGTATTGACGTAGAAGCAGGGTACGCCTTTGGGATAGGTTACCAGTACAGGCATGCGAACGCAGTAAATACTCAGAATTATACGCGGGTTATGTTAATAAAGTTGTAGAACAAGGCAATGAGCAACATCCGGTATATGTAATGGAATCGAGCGAGATAACCTTTGCTTTTACGACTTTAGGACAAATTCCGGTGCGTTCGTATGAATTAATTAGAACGGAGCACCCAAAATTATTTTTTCTAGAAGGACCAATAACAGAAACCTTCCAAGCCGTAAGAAATCCGTCAATAGAAAATCTCGACATTTTTGCATACGTAAACTCTAAATTCGTTTACGTAGAAAAACATATTAAAGGACAATTAAAAACATTATATCGCAATTTAATTTTGCAAAAATGCGAATTGGAAAGAAGAGTTATATCAAATGCATTAAGCATTGCAGCAACAGCACCTGACGTTTTTGCATATCAAATCATGAAAAAAAGTGGTTACATGGGCTTGGTAGCCGGAGAAGTTGTGCACTTAATGAAGTGCGTACAAATTGACGTTCAACGAAGAGAAACTACAAAATGTTACCAAGAGTTACCAGTAACCAAAGACGGCAAAGATTATTTTTCGACGCCAAGGATATTTTAAAACAATATGGGACCGAAGCTGCCTGCAGTGTTCTGATTCCTCCTATGTTCTTACTAGGGGAAGATTGGTTTACTATTTTACCAAGAGGAACAACTAAGGGAGTAAAACCAGACATTTTAAAACCAACTACTAAAAATAACTGGAATTACACAGAGCCAACCGGAATTGCAAAAAGCGGAATTTACACCCAAGCGGAGATCCAAGCACTAAGACAACACCTTATGTTTCCCGTAGAAAGGCCAGCCATGTTGAACACAATTGCATTAGGAATGACCGGGAAAAAGGTAGATAAAAACGGTATGTCTATTACCCGATTATTCGATGAAGAAGCGTTGACAGAATTAGCCAATAACACTTGGATGAAAATTTGGGGGCAATTATGTACTTTCGGATCATTTAGCGCAGCTATTATAGGCATTTTTATGATAGGGCGTTTAATAAAATTTTTAGTTGATACCATTTTACATGGTTATGCTTTGTATAGTTTATATGGGTGGTCACTTCATATTATAGGAGCCATTTGGAATTCAGTCACTCAATTATTACTGCACGTCGCAAGGCATAAACCAACGCGTGACGCAAGGAAAAAGAGGGAAGAACAAGCTACGCCTTCGGAAGTAGCGGGCACTCGAGCGGAACATTTTTCGGACTCGCACGTACCTTTCGCCCCGCCCGAACCTAGCACCTACACGGCACAACCCACTGTGGTAAGAGTCAATGAGTCAGGAGGGGGTAAAATAGTAAGTTGCGGAGCTCAAAATAATCTATATCCGCAAATATTTATAGAACCGGATATATCTTCTCTACCGCCACGCAGAAAACGCAAATTCGATAACGTGTAAATTTTGCTATTTCAACTACAGGTTTTTTTTTAAACAAAAAAAATAAAAGGTGTCATTTATAAAATAAAAAAAAATTGTAAAATGGAAAAAAAAAATATATACATTAGCAGAAGTACAAAGATATAATGTTATGAGCGCTTTGATTAATTTGAGAATTCAAATTACATGGGCATCGCAAAAACGAAACGAAAGCACTTTCCAATTCGGCGCACGAATGGAAAGAATGTTACATAATTATAAAACATTGGGAGAAATAGCACAAGAAGAATGCAGGGAAATAACCGATTCATGCCTACAACGCGAAAATCTAGCAGTTAGGGCATTTTTAAAGGGGCTTCGACCGGAAGTCAAAAGATACATTTGTAAACCGGAAATCTACACAAATCTGGACCATGCAATTCGTCATGCGCGCAACATTCAATATCATTTAGATGACTTGAGAATGTTTAGAAAACGATGTTCGATTATTCTACAGTAATTAATTTAAATACATAAAATAAATAATCGATTTTTTTTTATCCATACAGAATTGAATGGACGATGGTGTAGATCGATGGGAAAATCGAAACCTTTCATGCTACAGGCCAATTCTGCCGCATCCAGTTCTTTCCTACGCAAGATTATAGTAACATTTTGCGATAAATACTAAAGAAATATTATTAGCAAATCTGTCTAAGTACGTTAGGGACAAAAGACTCAATTAATCTTAGGACTAAAAATTAATATTACTTAAAATAAGGGAACGTAATATATATATATATATATATATATATATATATATATATAGTTCATTATTTATTTACTTGCTACTGTTTGTGGTTTGCCTATCGATATAAAGTTTTAATTAAGAATTAAAGATATATATATATATACATAATACCTATATTTAGACAGTATAGAAATATTCTATAAGTTTAGACAGTATACTATATTAATAAAAAAAATGTCAGTTTTAGTAAGAAATTGGGAGCGACTTTGCTATTTTTGTCATAATACATACCTGTGTCATTATTGTTATACGACAAAATTATCACACATAGAAAAAATTCGGTTTTCATTAAGTGCTACACGAACGATACGCGAATTAATTTGTACTTTTACTGATCTAAAATGTTTTTGTTGCGGACTCCCAATTCCTTTCAAAAGTTGTCTTATCGAGCAAGAAGTTAAATGCAATGGATATGTACTAACGCGCGTAAATGGCGGACTACACGAATGTATACCATCGCAATTACAACCTCGAGAACAACTTAAATGGAATTTCTTGACTCCAGCGCGAGTAAATAAACAAAATAGTATTCTATTCGAAGAGAGCACGAAAGTATTATGTAAACGAAGCACTAAAGGAATCGACCAAAATACAGAAACCAGTAGAGCGGAATCAACAAATCCAAAGATTCAAGAGGTGAAAAAAGAAAATGAAGCTGAATGAGAAATAATGCGTATACCGATGATATTAAGCGCGTATTGAAATAAATCTCAGAGAAACATAAAAATATGTGTAATTAACATAATACGATAAATTGGAACGCATAGGAAAAATATGTTAAAAAAATATATATATACAAACGCACATAAATAAGGGAACAATATGTTGGACATAATAAAGTTTTTTATTATTATGTTACAGACAAAATGGAGAAGATTATGTGCGCATTTTTCATCGTGTTTCACGTTGTGATTGCGACGACTCAAAATAAGGCAATTGTAACAGAGCGAAATAACCCCGGCATCATTTTTAATCGATTGCAAAAAATAGACTTTATTAAACAAGAATGGTGTATAATAACTACAATTGACACGCAGAAAGTTTTCGGAATCCAAGAAAATTTTACAAAAATAATACAAGATATTGTACAATCCGACACGTATACAAGGCTAAAGGACGCGGTAACGATAAGCAGAATTTATTTATTACAAGAAAAAATGCGCGAGTTCTCTAGAATAAGAGACGCTTATATCACTTCAGCGACTTCATATTCGTCAGGAGACGAAGTTTTAAATAAGGGGGGGGGGGACGAAAACGCATTTACAAAAAATTCATCACTAGATATAGTATCAATTATTACGCAAATGAGACATCACTCTCGAGAAGCAATGCTAGGAAGAGGTACAGCAAAGGCATACATAGATAATGAAATCATGCAAACTTTAGAAAAAATGTCTGTAGAAATGAAGCAACTGGAAGTGATATTACAAATACTACAAGGAGAAAAAGGAGTAATAGATATTGACAAATCAAGAGTTGAGGAAACAATCAATCTAGCATTACAAAATTTGGATAGTTACTTGGATATAGCCAACACGATAACAAGTTTATTGTCAACAACAAAGTTTTCCGGCGCTACAAGAAATTTAAGAATTATTTTAAAAATGATAGAAAAAGTATCCGAAACCAAGAGTCCGGTAAAAATTGAACAAATAAATGCGGCGATAATTGCCGAGTTCGCTCCAAGAGAATTACCAATTTATAAAGATCACATAATTATGCAAATAATAATGCCAATGGTAGAAAAGAAAACGCACACTTTGTACAAAATGCTTCCAGTGCCAGTTTTCCAACAAGGGGATTTAATCCATAATGCAGCGTACATTCAACCCAGGGACGATTTTATAGCCTCTCTTCCCAACGGGGAAAAACACACCTTTTTAAGTACAACGCAGCTGTCAAGATGCATTAAATTACAGAGGAATTATATATGCGTAAGGGAAAACCCTGTGCATCTCCAACGAGAGTGTGAAAGCAAATTATTACTGGAACAAGACTATGCAACTTTTAGTTCATGTAGAATTAATTTTATGAAAGGCAAGAACTTATACATCATTAAAACTGCTCATCCAAGACACTATGTTTACTCAGTCGCAAAGCCTACACTCGTAAATGTATTTTGTCCATGATTCGAGGAGACATACACTTTTCAACAAGCAGGAACGATTTCCCTCTCAGCGGGCTGCCACTTTAAGGTTCACGATAACATCTACTACGCTTCAGAGCTGCTGGTGAGAGAAAAGGACACGTACTATTTACCACCATTGCAGTTGATCGGAGCAGGAAAAAACCTTCCAAGCGATTTAAAACCGGATAAAACTATTAATATTAAAATTGAAAATCAAATAACTGATGCTTACTTACATGGAATGGTTATTATACTAATGCTTTTTGCCGGATGCTTAATACTATGTCGATATATTTTCCAAAAATGTATTAGGAAATCAAAAAAAGACAAAGTAGAGTACGTCCCAATGCGACCAGTTGATCCGACAATACAATGGAATTTCTTACCTCGAGAACACGTATATGCAACTCCGAGAACACCACCCAAGACGTATGAACCAGAACCACCTCCGAACACGCCAGTTTTATCCGAGAAAACTGAACCAAGTAACAATGTTTAAGGCATTTAAAAATGACCTATAATTAACAATTACTTATTATAATAAAATATATAATGTAAACAGTATGCTCGCTTATCATTTAAATATAAATATTTGTTTATAAATAAATTATAATAACTTTCGAACTTGCGCAATAAGTAAATATATGTATATGAATAGGATGTAGATTATAAAAACAAAAACCGCTTGATTTTATCTATTTCTTTTTATCCAATCCAGGGCTTTACCTGAATCATAATTAAGTCACGGGGGTGGAGAAAACATAAAATCCAACAGTACCAGCCTATAAATAGGGGGGTTTCACGCTTGACAATCTATTCTTACTTGTAGCAACAACACGACCACACGTCAACCCTCACACACCAAGATGAGCAACGACAACTGGGATATGGAAATAGAACTCGATTCGTCAGTGGGATGGATGACGGAACGACGTGCTTTAAGAAAAACAACAGTCCTGTGGCAGTTTCTAAGAAAATATTTTTCTTTATGGGTATACTTAATGAGAGACGGTCAAGTACGACGAACCACTCGTGCCCGGATAGCAATAGCCGGACACCACTACCCAGCATACACTGCTGATGAGAGAATAGCCAGCCAATAGTGGAATACACAACATGTACAAGAAAGGATCTGCAATGACTTGGATCCAAATACGGTACGGTACCACAGGCAGAAGTACCGTAGTTTTCTGGAAAAGGTAATGGACGGATTACTGGAGCCAGGAGTAACAAACCATTGGGACAGCGATCTAAACCTAGAGGGATTATCCCTCTTGGATTACGGCAGCACGGAAGAAGTCGAACGACCGGCTCGTTGCGTGGAATGCGGTTTGAGGGTGAAGAACACGCGGCATTATTGCCCGCGATGCGAATTCATTGGCCGATTCGACATCCCCAGATACCAAGGATTGAATTGTTGGTGCATCTGGGAATACGGAGACTTATCACTCCACGTCTGCGACTCATGCAAGGAGGAAGTATACGACCTTCTCAGAAGACAAAGAAGGATAGCTAGACAAGAGTATTAACAAATGCATGATTTTTTCCTTCTTTTAGCTTTCCCGTCCTCATGTTTATTCTCATTTCTCTCCTTTTTCCTCTTATAGATTTACTAGAATAAATGCACAAAATGAAAGAAAAATAAAAAAAAATATATTCATATGCATATATGTATTTATAAACAAAATACAATTATATATATATATATATATATACCAATTTATGCAGCGATAATTGTAATATCTAGTTTAAAAAAAAAATAATAATAATAATAATAATAAACAAACAAAAATATAAACAAACAAATAAACAAAAAAAAACAACAAACAAAAAAAAACAAACAACCACCAAAATAACAAAACAAGACAACAAACGTGTGGACGTTTACGCCTGGCGTTAAACTTCTCTAAGGGGAGAGGTGTCGCGTCATGATAGACGCAACGTACACACATGCGCGTACACATACACACACACATACGCACACACACATACGCACACACGTGCGCACACATTTAATACGTAAAGTAGGATGTCCTCGTCAAAGACAGGAACCGCCTTGAAAAATTCTAGCCAATAACTTAATTAGGTCACGCATGACAAAGAATAAATTAATTAAGTAAATGTACAATATTTGATTGGTCAAGAGGAACCAAAACTCCACCCCAAACCCTTGATATAAATAGGGATGTCGCACAGGGGTGTGCGCTCTTGCTCTTTAGTCCTTTCTCAAGTAAGGTAAAATCCTGTATCCAAAATTTAACGCAAAATAAAGCAAGAATATCGAAAGTCATTGTTCAGTATCTTTAAACCTTCAAACACCAGTCTTTTTTCTATTCCCTTTAAAATCCAAATTAGTCTATACCGCATTTCTATTGTAAGGGAGTCTCTGTATCGAGGATCAACGAGAGCGAGAAAGACAGCCGAGCAGTTGCAGCCACCGGTCAACCGTAGATCTCCCACCCGATAAGGTTGGTTGTTTTCCTTTCCTCGCCTTCACTCATTGTTGCACCTCGGGCTTACCCATGCACGTAAATTTCGGAAGGATCTATGACCTGTGCTATACCGAGGAGAATTGCCACCCATCCTTGACGTTATACGCGTACTAAAACGGGGAACTTCTATTTTTAATTTAAATTCAGTCCATTTAATTTTTCTACGTTACGTCTACCCTAGGACATAACATAAGTTACATATAAAGAAGGTTATAATTCTATAAAATTGTTTATCTACTGATGTAAAGCACGGGAAGGATAGGCATTGTTTATTTAAAGAAAATTAAAAAAAAGAAGTTTCCTTTTTATCAGTTTTGTGGAAATTAATTAAAACTTTTTATAGAGTTTAAGCAAAATATATAAAAGTTTAATTAAAAAAAATTCAGTGTATGGTATGGTAAAAAATACTTGTCGATTATTCCGCTTTGATTTCAGTACTTTCTATTGCAGAAACTTTTTAGAGTTTAAGCAAAAAAAATATATAAATATTCAATTAAAATTACTTGTCGATATTTGATTTCAGTACTTTCTATTGCAGAAACTTTTTATGGAGTTTAAGCAAAATATAAGTAGAAATAGGATGGGAGTAATAACTAAAGATTTTTTTATCAGATAACATTTTACTAAGTGTGATTGGAAACCATACTTGCAAATATTGACATTTTCGTAGGAGGAGTTTTGTTAATACATCAGTGTATAATTTTAATAAATTAATAATAAAGAAAAATAAAATAAAAATATTTAATTATCATTTCATTTATGCGTTAAAAAAATGGTTATTTCTTACAAAACAGTAGAATGAAACATTTCCTAGTTGCATTGTATTTATTTTACAAACAAATTTGTGTATTATGACATATCTAATAATCATTTATTCAAAGAAAAATACAACTACGGTTAACAGTGAATTACGCCACCATATATCCATTATAGATAATATGTACAATATATTTTTTTCTCTTCTTGACAAATCACAATTAAACTTGCCTAGAATAAAGGATCATCGATTTATTCCTTAAATATAATTATGTAAATCTAAATATATACTATATAGTTTAGATTACAACTGGACTGGCACATGTAATAGAAAGTTTCTTCTCGAAGCGACTAAAATTTGCCCATTATTATATTATAACACATTTGTTTATGCTATATGTGGGACTATATATATTTCAGTTTATAGTTAGACTTAAGACGGAACCACAATTATTTACTTACATAAAATTTGTTTCATTAATTAAATCAATGACTCAATTACAGAATTATCCTATGTTGGTACTTTCAATTCTTTCAATTCTTATATCAATGCAGCTCTCAGTACATATTGTTTTTGAATCATGTATAAGCTGCACTTATACAAATACAAGTAATTAACCAGAGTTAAATGAACAACTCCAGCGAATAAATACCATTAAACAAATAAGAAAAATCCGATGAAATATATATATATATATATATATATATATATATATATATATATATATATTTACATACTCATAATAGTGCACTTTTTAGGTAGCCTCTCATCACTTCAATTTAAATTTGTTTTGCTGAATCTTCAGAGATTTATGATAATATTTACAAGGTAAAATGTTCCTCACAGCAAATTTCCTTTAATTTTACTTTGTACCAATAATTTTTCATTTCAGAGACGTTATTTGCTTAAAATTAATATACTTTAAAAATAACCCTTTCTTATTCAGTGAATTTAATATGATACACTTATAGTTTTAAGTAAGCTAAATTTATTTGTAACAAATTAAATTCTATATTATTGGGTTACTATAATAATTAATGTCAACAGTACAATTTAATATTATAATTTTAGTACAACACAAGAAATTCTATTTAATTACTTAACTATATATGTTAGTTAGTGTCACTATCAAACATTTTATAGGCATGTGAAAGTTACAAAATTATTAAATGCCTTTTACACTGACCAAACAACTGACACATTGATTTTATTTAAATATTAAGAAAGGTATTTAATAAATATATGTAAAGAGAACAATAACTTATCAACATTCTTTCAAATTATTTAAGTCAGTACATATAACTATTAAGCAATCATTTCACTTAACGTTGGAAAGAATATCATTCTACATATGTTATAGTCCATATAATTATTAAATATTATGTACTTGGCAAAGTATCGAAAACATATATTGGCTTTATATAGAAAATAAAATGATTATTCAGTAATTTTAATTAGGATAGAGAACGATAAAGCATCCACTTAATTATAATATATTGTTTTTTAAATTATTTTGGTCAATGTGGAAAACATTGAGATATCATGAGGGATTCATTATAAAAATACAAGCATAATTCCCTTCAAATAATATAAACTTAAAGCAAACACATCAAATTATATAAATAAAATGAATTAATAATATAATAAATATAATTAAAATTATGTAATAATATACATTTATTTTTTGTGCAATTCTTATTATTATTATACTTTAAGATTAAAAAAAGTTATATCATCACTTGCATTGAAATGAAAACATTGTTTTCATGGTTAGAATTTTATCAATGTTTGTCTCTCTCTCACTCTCTCTCTCTCTCTCTCTTTCACTCTTTCTCTCGTCGAGATGTCAAAGGTCGACATGCCAGTATAGGATATGGGCGAATATGAAATCTTTACCTTGCAATAGTATCTGCATTGCACTACAATAAAAAATACCGAAACGGAATAATGTGAGGTATTGGAAATAATTACGTAAATAAATAATTTTAATTCATAACTTTTCACACAAAATCAGCCAGATGATTCAGCTGTGACAAAAGTATTCACCTGAAACTAGCTCCCTCTCGTGGCCACGTTTGAACTTCTTCCATAAGTTTTTACTTCTGTACGCGCTCTCTCACGGGCTGGAAAGCATTGTTTCTCTTTCTATCTCATGCCTTTCCTATACTATCTCTATCTCATTTTGTTTGAAGTTGACTATATATATCAAAAGGGAGAAGACGAAAATTGAGGAAAGGAAATCAGCAAGCAATATCTTTGGTATTGATTTTCTTGATTGTGCGTAAATGAATTCGTGTAAAACTTGTTGTACAGTAAAGATTAATAAATAAGGAACGTAATGCGTGGCCAATAGCACAAATAAATAATGTAATATTGAAGTGGTTAAAAAGTAAAAATTTGGGGGGGCTAGTTATAGTTGTATATAATGGCTCTCGCTCCTATACTTGCGTCAGGCGCTATCGCGCCTTTTGATTTTTCTAGAAAATTGGTATCTAAGGGTTTCGAAAATTTTTTTTACTAATGAACATAAAGTGATACGATTTTTAAGAGATTTTTTTAAGGCCAGATTTGGTTTGGAAAATTACCATTTTTATGCTAAGACTCTGTAAAATGTGTGATTAAATCTTAAACTTTCAAAATATCCCGTGAATTATTTCTTTAATATTTTTTTGCGGAAATGGCAAGATATAAAGAATAATTATAATAATATACTCATTCAAACTCGAACAATGATGGTCTTTTTAGTTTAGTCTTAGGAAGTTTGAGTGTTCATAAAAATGCATTTATATGGATAATTGGGGTCGTATTTATGATTCTGTCATCAGATTATGAAAATTGAAAATGACGGATCCAATACGGTGAACGACTTCTTACAAAAACTATTTTTTTAGAAAATTGGTATTTAAGCGATTTGAAATTTTTTTTTTTACAAATTAAGATAAAGAAATGCGATTTTTAGGCGATTTTTTTTCATGCCTATTATATTTTTATCATGGTTGGAAAAATTATCCTTTTTTATGCTAAAAACTATGTAAACTGTAACGTACAATCCAAGATCATGTTGGATCTTCGTATACCGTGCAATAATTCAATTATCACAGCAAAACCGAACTGCATGACTACCGCGCATGATGTGCAAAAGAAAGCCGAGTAAGCAAACAGCAACCTCGTCATGCGGACTTTCGCCTTATATGCAATATTACGTCTTTATATCTATGTTATAACAACACTTTATTTCAGATTAAAAGAAAACTCATATTTCATTACATTCACACGTATGACAAATAAATATAATACACAATTTATTCTACAAAAAAAATAAATCACAAAGCCAAATGAAAAGTGGCATGCGGCCATACATCCACACACAAAAACACACAAAATCCACACTATATACATATGCAAAAAAATAATTTTTTTTCCGTTTACATTAACGTTCCAACCAACCGACTATACCGACGAAGAGGACTTCGCCGCTGCGGCTTCAGACGTATAACGTACGATCCAGGATCATGTGGAATCTTCATATAACGCGTAAAACTTCGATTATTGCAGCATAACCATTAACGATGCCGCAATAAATAATTAACGCTATACGTCCAATAAGCTATAGATACTTGTTGCCGGGCCAATATTACAACCATAGCAATTATGGCTCCGTCCCCAGAGTATCTACGGGAAAACCTCGAATCCACGCAACAAGGAAGACTCCAGGAGCCTCCCACCGCAGGCGGAACGCTCCTCGAGCAGCCGATCCGCCGAATCCGTGACCGAAGAGAATCAGTACCCAAACCAGGCGGCCGCAGAGAAGACAATCAGTATCCAGACTAGGCGGTTGCTCAGAGGAGAACAGAACTCGCCGCGAGGCAAGACAGACACAGAAGACAATCAGAATCCAGAGCAGGCGGTCGTCCTGAGAAGAGTACAGAACCATCACCGAGACAAGACGGACGCAACAGGGATTCATCAGCGAACTACGATCGACGCGTGAATAGACAAACACATACACATACACAGAGGCCTTTCTCCCAAATCATGAAGATTAAAGAGAAGTAAAGCAACATGACTGTTTTTCATTTAACCCGATCCCCCAATCTTGCCTACCAGCTTTGGTTGGTGGCAAACCGCAACCTGAATCAAACACAACCTTAAGTTACTTACGTAACATAATATTAATTGGCATCCCTTATGGGGAGTTGCGAGGAGGATCATCGAGAAATACAAAAACACGTCGAAATTTAGAAGGCTAGTCCAGAGCACGCCGATCGACTGCCTAAGCAACGTAGAAGGTTTATCAAGCAACTAAGAGACAGGGAACAGTCCGTCAACAAACCGCCTACGCACCAGAAGCGAGCAATTATCGCTCGAATTTAAACAAAGGCCTTATTAGCACCATCTGCACCTTCGCAAAGGGCATCTGTCCCAACACGAACAACTCTCTCTCTCTCTCGGTGAGTATGCAAAGACGCTCTTGTGCTCGCTCCTACTTTGTCTAGATATTTCTGCTGCCGCCTTTTGCCTTCGGGCGTTTTTGTTCCAGGATCTTGCAAGCAAGCTTATGCAAGCCAACTTGGGACATAAATCTCCAGGTTTCAAGTACCGGCTTGCATTTTATTCAAATGAGAAGTTGTGCAGACAAAAGTGAGGTTAGCTTCATATATTGATAAATTCGAGTGTTATGGCTGTGTGACAGTAATCTTGGGTTGGCGACACTGTTTTCACTAGACGTGGCCTTGAGATTGGTGAATTCAGCATATGGTAATCAAGATTCGCAGTCTAGAAAGCGCCTGACTACGAGTAACTGCCTGCGGGGTGACATCTGGTGGATGGCTTTGTATGTGGTGAGTCATCGACTGCCTGACTGCGGTTGCGATCGTGGATACGTGCTTTGGGGCACCGCGCATGCGCTAGCGTGTCCTGTTAATTTTGACAAACGGCTCGGTTGTGTTGCACTTTATGCCAGCTGTGGCAACTAACTCGCTTTGCCCTATATGTAAGTGCAAATTTACGCGCTCATCGCAGGCAACGGCGTGTGCGAGGTGCCAAGCTAAAGTACACTCTAAGTGTATTGACGCGCGCGCGGGATCGAGCGAGTTACCGTGTTGCGCAAACGAGATAAACAGCAAGGAGGCAGCACCTCCCGGGTCGCCAAGCGCTAGCGCTCCTACCACTCCGGCGTCTGAGGGGGGCGCCGACTCGACTGCGCAGGCCACGCCCGCCGCCGCCGCTCGCCCACTGAAGCGGCCGGCCACGCCCGCGTCGCCATCGCGCAGACTCGTTCCCAAGCAACTGCGCGCAGGTAGGTCGGACCTCTCGCCCCTCTCACATAGCGAAATACTTAACGCGATGGAGGAGGTGCCGCCCAAGTGGTTTCTTGAATTTATGAACGGATTTGCCGTACGTGTTGAGAACAGCATCGCAGACCGCGTGGACAAAGAGAGTCATTTAATACCGGTAGACGCAGATACGAATTTTAGTACTTTTAGACCTAAGTTAAGTATAAGAGATAAACATGACGATGGCCCATCAGGCTTGTCTGCGTGACTACATGCTAAGTTAAATAGTTTTAATATATTTCACGTCAACGTTAATCGAATTAAGCCATCGAAACTCTGGTACACCCGCGTGCTTATGACGTAATTGCGATTACAGAAACATTCCTCACTCCGCTCGATGCCTCTGATATAATAAGCTTGCAATACTACAATTTTTATAGAGTCGACCGCATCGGGAAGGAGGGAGGAGGCGTAGGCGCATATGTCCGAGATATTTATAAGGTTAAGCTGATAGGTCAATCGGACCCAGTTTTTAATAATACACCAGAGTTTCTCGTTTTAGATGTCTCGTGTAATTCGTTTAAAATTTTAGTTTGTATAGTTTATAGGCGCCCGGGCGCAGCATTACCTACTGCATTCTTCGATTTAATTTCCGATTTAAGCTCACAATATCAGCATATAGTAATCACGGGTGATTTCAACATTAATTTTAATAGGCCGAGCGCTGCTGTTGACTTTATGTTATCGCGAATAAGGGAGCTTAACCTGATGCTGGTTCCATCAGAGCCCATGCATCACGCTCACTGTGCAGGTTATATGTCGCACACATGGTTAGATATTTTTATCTTGCGTGACACCCCGATGCAGTTTAGTTACTCAAAATCCGAAGTGCCGTTTTTAGCTAACTCCGGACATGATGCGATCATGATTAATTTGAGCCTACAGAGACCGAGATGTCCGCCGAGCAGGTACGGGGCGCGCTGACTAAGGATGCTTGATGGCGAGCGGTTCGCCTCTACTTTCAATTTTGTTCCTAACCTCGAAATAGAAGACCGTCCCACAGGCGTGCGAGATGAATTAGCTCGTGAATTTCGTGTGTCTGACAATGACGTTGCCATCGATTCTGCCGTGCGAAATTTGAGCGAGGCTATTGTGTATGCGTTCGATCAGCTGGCACCTGTCGAGATGCGCGGTACGAATTCAAAACGAAAGCCGTGGGTGACGACAGAAGTCAGCCGCTTGATTAGGGAGAGAAAGCGAGCTTACCGTACCGCTAGGCTTAGCAACGATGTGAATGATTTTGAACGTTATCGACGCCTTCGGAGTGCGGCCTCGAGCGCCCTGGAATCGGCCAAATTTAAATTTATCAATCGGGAACTGAGTAGTGCTGCTGATGCCAAATCAAAATGGCGCATCTTAAAAAGTTACGGCATTTCAGGTCGCGTGAGGCCTTCTCCTTCCGCGTTATTCTCTCTGAATGAACTGAATGCGCATTAACGGGTATTTCGTGCCGTTCCGAGCCGATCTCGCGCCATGTCTTGACGGATGTACTAATGTTTGCTCCAGTCGCGACCCCATGTCGCTTTGACTTTAATCGGGTTGGAGCTGCGGATGTGGGCGAAGCTTTGAAGGGGGCGACCTCGCGGGCGATCGGTGTCGACGGCATTTCTGTTCCTATGCTTAAACTCGCGAGCTCGTCAATTCTGGACCATCTGGCGAGCGTCTTTGATGCTTCGCTCCGATCGGGCTACTTTCCCTCACAATGGAAGAGGGCGCTGCTGTATCCGCTGGCAAAGTCCAGTGTATGTAGCAGCGTTACAGAAACTAGACCTATAGCGCGGCTGAGCGAGGTGTCAAAGTTGCTCGAGCGAATTGTACACAGTCAGCTGTCGAGATATCTGGAGGAGAATGATTTTCTCTCCTGCAGACAGGCTGGATTTCGGCGGGGACACAGTACACAAACTGGCATTGCTTGGGGTGCTTGAGGATGTGCGCAGGGGTATTGACCAACGTAAATTAACTCTGCTGGTCTTATTCGACTTCTCCAAGGCCTTTGATACGGTCCCCCATGGAGCGCTCCTACGTAAGCTTCGAGCAATTGGTTGTTCTGAGATCGTCATTCAATGGTTTTATACATATTTGCAGGGTCGCACGCAGGCCGTTGAGGGTGATGGCGGCGACCGTTCTGGATGGTCCGCTGTCTTTACGGGCGTCCCACAGGGCAGTGTCCTTGGTCCCCTCCTCTTTTCAATTTTTATTAACGACCTGCCTGCGGTCCTGAAACACTCGCGACCTATGATTTTCGCAGACGACACTCAACTTTATTATTCTTTTCCCCCGGCGGAATTCGACCTGGCTGTGGAGAGGGTGACTCGGGATGCTAGTGCAGTAGCTGATTGGGCGGTGATGAATGGATTGGCGTTGAATGTCTCCAAGACCAAGGTTATTTTACTGGGAAGTCAACTCTATATCTCTAGATTTGATCTTGGACGCATTGAGCGAGTATGTGTGAACGGCGCGCCGCTGCCATATGAGTGTGCTGTGAAGTCTCTGGGGGTGTGGATCACTCCAACTGTTGATTGGGGGGGACACGGGGCTCTGCACACCCTCAGATTTTACAGGCGAGCCCTGTTTAGGGAGTCGAGGAAATCGCTGGTTGAGAGCCTGATCTGGCCTCACCTGGATTATACATGTGCGGTCTATAACGACGTTGACCGGACAAGAGAGCTCAAGTTACAGAGGCTGGTTAATGCGTGCGTTCGCTTTGTCTGAGGTAATATACCCAGACGGGCTCAAGTCACGCCTTACCGACTGGAGATGGGCTGGCTGTCGGCCGGGCTCAGGAGACTTTATCTCATTGGATCATTGGCATTTAAAATCATTTCTGCGGCATCGCCATCATATCTCAGCACTCACTTTGTCCTCACTGATTCTCGTCCTGACGTCCGCACCTCCTCGCGCTTTCAGCGTAGACCTCTAACATACCATCCGTCTCGTACGGAGGCGTTGAATCAGTCTTTCACGATCACTGCCACTAAACTCCTCAACAACTTTCCCGACCTGACCTTCGACCTTAATCATCTTCATTCATTTCAGCATCAACAAAGTAAGTATCTTGCTGAGCTCGACCGACAGACTTGGGCTAGACGCGTGGAGGAGGAGGGGATTACCCTGGTTGAGATTCCGTCGTGGTAGGCCGCGCATGCATCGTATACTAGCTGCGCTTTACATTTATATTTATACTTATATTTATACTTATATCTATGTATATCTTTATTTTTATTTTTATATGTATTTGTATTTTTATTCTCACTGTTACTTTTCTTTTTATTCTATCGATCTGCTAACCGTATTTTAGCGCCTACTAGCGTCAATCCGATTGCGCCTTTGCGTTCTTGCGCTTTAGCAAATAACTAGAAGATTTTTAATATTTAATATTTATTGTAATTATTATTATGTAATTTGTGCTACTCTGGGGGCATGCCCCCGTAGCCTAATAAAGATCTATCAATCAATCAATCAATCAACTGCTCCATTCCCTCAGGCACCGAAAGCGTAAGCGTGGGTATAGCCACGCCTACGTCGCCCACAATAACAGCTAATATTCATTTTTTAAGAACGGGACGGCAACCTCCCATTGTGGTTCTAGAAGGTAAAAATACGACAAGTAAAAATTTAAGATGTTTCGCCGACACTGGCGCTGGTATTTCTCTGATCAAACAACGGGTTTTAAGACTCGTGACATTTATTGATGGGAGTCAGGTTATCGAAGTAAGAGACGCAACGCCAGGTTCATCATATTTGCTAGGTAAAGCATTATTGAATTTAAATGGTATCACATGCAATGTACATGTTGTACCAGACGATTTCCCTATAAGCACAAACGGATTGCTGGGATGGAATGTAATGAGTGAATTTTCCGGCGTGACTGACGCCGTTGCCATGAATTAAAATTAGGGAACCTGGTAATACCCTTTGAAGTTAGTAAAACCATTGAGATTAAATAAAGAATTGAGCGTCATATTGCATCCGGTCTAATCGACACCGAACATCGTTGGCGTCGTGCTGACTCCGTCCAATCGGTCCAATAAGCTATAGATACTTGTTGCCGGACCAATATTGCAACCATAGCAATTTTGGCACCGTCCCCAGAGTATCTACGGAAAAACCCCGAATCCACGCGGCAAGGAAACGCTGACTCCAGGAGCCTTTCACCACAGGTAGAACGTTCCTCGAGCAGCTGATCCGCCGAATTCGGGGAAGAATATAAACAGCGCCCAAACCAGACGGTTGCAGAGAAGAGAGTCATCACCCAGACGAGGCGGTCGTCCGAAGAGGAGAACAGAACTCGACCCGAGGCAAGACGGACAGAAAAGAATCAGAATCCAAAGCAGGAAGTCGGGAACTATCATCGAGACAGGACGGACGTAATAGGGATCCGTCAGCGAACCACGATCGACGCGTGAATAGACAAGCTCATATATACACACACAGAGGCCTTTTCCCCAAATTAGGAAGAACAAAGAGCAGTAAAGGAAAATCACCTTTTTTCATTCAACCCGATCCTCCAATCATGCTTACCAGCTTCGGTTGGTGGCAAACCGCAACCGGAATCCCACACAACCTTAAGTTACGTACGTAACAAAACCACGTAATTAAATCTTAAACTTTCAAAATATCCCCGTAATAATTGTTTTAATTTTTTTTGTGGAAATATCAGGATATAAAGAATAATTTTAATAATAAATTCATTCAAACTGGAATTGGGATTGTCGTTTTAGTTTAGTTAGTCTTAGGAAGTTCGAGCGTTCATAAAATTACTTTTATATGGATAATTGGGGTCGTGTTTATGATTATGTAATCAGATTATCAAAATTCAAAATGGCAAAATCAATGTGGTGTACAAATTCCTAAAATCTACTATTTATCTACTATTTTTTTAGAAAACTGGTATTTAAGAATTTCAAAAATTTTTTTTTACAAATTAACATAAAAAATGCGATTTTTAAGCGATTTTTTTTGAAACCAGATTTGATTTAAAAAAAATACCCTTTTTATGCTAAAAACTATGTACACGGCGTAATTAGATTTTAAACATTCAAAATATCCTCGTAATAAATATCCTTGAATGCAATATTGAATCATAATCAACGACTCTAATTATCCATATAAATGCAATTATGATCAGCTGGTGCGCGTCGGCCCTTTCTGCTGCTTTTCCTGGATGCTGCATTGCTGCAGGGATTTCCGGCTGCATGCTGGGTAATTATCTAGCTCTTGAAGGAGTGCTTAATATTTAATATTATTCATTATTTGAGAGTTATGGTAAAGTTATGATCACCATAACTTCACTTCTAATCCTCTCCTAGTATGTAGCTGTCGGTTACTGTGTGCAACTACATGCTTCCTTGTCTCCTCCTAATTGGGATTATTACTAATTATTTACTATTTTACAGTTTTCTGAAGTGCTTGTTGCTGCTCGTGCTGCTCAGCCTGGCACCCAGGGCCATCGCAGACTGCTTATCTGGTCCTGGTGCGATGCCTCCTGGAAGCCGTTTCGCCTCTCCTGATATGCTGCTAGTTGTGCTATGTGGAAGGATCCAGGGAAAGTATTGGGAATTTGGAGAACTTGGGGTTACGTTAGGTAGGTTTAGAGATGTGAGGGTAGGTAGGATAGCATAGGTTGGGACTCGCTCGCTTAATTATATTGATAGGTATAAAGTACCTTGTCACAATGTATATTGAAATACATACTGAGAGATCATGTACTAAGTTTTATGCATGGCCAATTCATCAATTTAAACATATTTAGCAAATGTTCACTTTTTTTTTGTTTTTATTATTTTAACGTCGCTCTTTTTATGCTCCCAAACCGGTGCTAATCAGCGACGTAGATTATACGGTGTCTTGGTGAAGAAAGCACTTGTTGAAAATACATTCGCCAGTGGTGCTTATATCAATCGGCCGGGGCCGGGAATCGAACCTGGGACCTCCAGATTACGAGCCCGACGCCCTACCGACCGAGCCATCGCAGGCCTCAAATGTTCATTTTAAAATTAAAAGGTGATAATTTCTCAATCAAACCAGATTTATTTTCAAGCTAGGAGCCCGGCCTCTCCAACAACACACTCCCCCGCAGACGTGCGCGCGCAGCGCTGTATATACTCTGTCGCGTTGCTCACCTGATCGGTAACTCGCTTACCGTTATACCCCCTTCCAGATTCCGCTACTCCGTATGTGGACTCTGTCCCTCAAGTAACGAGAAAGAAAGTTAACGAGTTGCTCTTGATCAGGTTTATCAGGATGCGAGGAAACTGTCTCAGGCAAGTAACCTCTTTGCAGCGGCAGAACAGACAACTAGGTTAGTCAGAACCTCCCATTCCATTCGTTGAAGGCTGGGGCTACAGAGTAACTTGTATTCGTCGGCAGCCTCTTTGAAGGCCGCCTCAGCCTTTGGCCGCTGCTGGCACTTTAAGTCCGCTTCGCTCGTGAGCCTGGAGGACCCCCACATCCTCGTCTCGAGGGAACCGGTTCAGAATCTGCATTGGTAGACTACTCTGCGGGTGATCGGCTCTTACACCGGGGCGGATTATACCAAGTTCCCTCGCCAGGGGACTCGCTCGCATTATTCTCCCTCGCAGGGGACGATTCGCTCGCTACAGGCGCGTTACACATCGCCTCTTGATCCCAATTCGACATACGTCCCTGCTTCAAGGATGTATCCCTTCAAATGCTGTATATGAGATATTTCTTGGTTCCCTTGATCATCTTGTAGGATATATGTGTTCATACCTTTCCTATGAACGATCAAATATGGTCCTGTATACTTCGGAGCAAGCTTTGCCGAGATACCTTGTGCGCTAGACGAGAGGATTCTGTTGCGTTGAAGATTTCGGCTAGCTAGGCCTTACTGGCAGCCGACTGACGATATGCGTTCTCGTGCAGTCTTGGCAACTGTTTGATTATGTGGTTCCAATCCTGCAGCCTTTGGAACTCAAACTGTTGCTGGGCAAGCCGGTCTTGCTCTCGACGAGCTAGGTGCTTTGGGATGACAACCGTAGTTCAGCATAGCCAGACTCCATTCAGTAGAACTTTGCACCGCTGTGTTTAGTGCAAAGACTAACTCTTGCAGTATGTCGTCTCAGTCGCTGTGCTTATGCTGGATATACGACGCCACCATTGTCTTAAGGGTCCGATTGGCCCTCTCGACAGGATTGGCTTGTGCGTGATAAGGGGGTGTCGTCGAATGATAAACTCCTTTGGCTTCGAGATATTCGTCTATGAGTATATTTTGAAATTCGGTCCTGTTGTCCGAATGAAATACTTCCGGGGTGCCGAACCGGTTAAGCACTCCTTCGTGAAGCTAGCGTACTATCGTTTTCACGTTAGCTTTTCTTATAGGAATTGCTTCAATCCAGCGCGTGAATAAATCCTGGAATACTAGGATGCATTCGTATCCTCGGCTAGAGTGGAAGCAGGCCGGTGATATCTACTGCTACCATCTGCCATGGTCTGTTCGATTGACGGTGACCCATTAACCCTGAGGAAGCTCGTTGTACGACCTTACATTGCTGGCACACTTGACATTGCTTAACGTAATCCGCAACTTCGGATAATAATTCTGGGCCACGCGTACGAATGATTTCTCCCTTCTGAGATGTCCAGCTGAGACCAGCTTCCATGCTTGCTCGTCATCCATCACCTCTTCCAATTCCTTGTCGGGGCGAAAGATGTATAGATTTCCACCGAGTAGTTTCCAATCGGGGAAATTGCGCGGTCTGTCGGAAACGTTCTTGATCCAGTCTACGTACCAAAGATCCTCAGTCGTTTGAGCCCACGACATTGCTGCTATTGTAGGCTCGTTGTCTTCATACATGCGAAATAAGGCATCGGAAACGCAATGCAGAGCTCCTTTTCTGTGCTCGACGACAAAGTCATGAGCTTGAAGCTCTAGAGCCCATCTCGCTAGTCGTCTGGTGGGATTTCTCATATTACACAATCAGCAAAGACTACTGGGCTCACTTTGAAGTGGTACCTTTCGATGTAAGGTCTAAACTTATTAATAGCCCAGACCACTGCCACGCACTCTCTCTCCGTAACGCTATAATTCTTTTCGCGTGCTGTAAGAATGCGACTGGCAAACTCAATGACTGTTTCGGTTGCGTCTACTATCCCTGCGGACAAGAGAGTGGCCATACCTCTCATACCAGCCACATCGAGGTGGATTTGTTGCTTGCTGCCCTTAAGGAACAGGCGGTCGCTAACCGGATTCAATACAGCTTTGAATGCTCGTACAAAGTTTACTTCTACGTAGCATTCGGCGTCAAGATTTGGTATAATCGCTACTCTTATTTTGCGTGTCTCATTTCCGACAGTGAAATGTAAGAACACGTGACCGCTTAGCGGTTTGTAATTACTACCCGCCAACTTGACGCGTCCGGCGTTCTCGTCAACGAGCTCCTTGCCCAATACTGCGGCGATTAGCAGACCGCTGGGTACCATCACGGTCGTGGAGGCTCCGGGGTCGTATAAGGCTCTTATTCAACACCAACGACGTTCATCCTCTGGTTTATAAATTGAGGTAGGTTTGCTGGCTTCTAGGGACCGTCCCTCCTTTTGAGACCCATTTCCGATCCTCTCTGAACTTACTTGGAACAGTAGGGGCTCAAGTCTTTGTGTCGCTCTCCTTGACGTTTCCCGAGCACGCCGGACAATATTTGCGAGAATACCCAATTTTCCCGCATCCCGCGCAGGTGAGAGGCTTAGTAGGATCAAAGGTTGAGCCCATCTGGTTTTAGGCTGCTCCCTTCCTTTTTCCCTTGGCGGGCTTGCCTTTTCATTCTCCTGCCGATGTCCGGAGTTCTTCCTCAGACCATTAGGCCTCTCCAATCTCCTATTCTTCGAAGATCTTGAAAGCCGGATCTTGGACTCCTCCGTCGGGACTGCCAAGTGGTCGACGCTAACTGAGACACGATGGGCCGCAGTGCATCCTCCAGCATCTTGACGATGCGATCGACGACGTCAGGCTCGCTCGGTTTGGCTGAACTTAACTCAGCGGCCGCTACCTTTGCCTTTGTCGAACCTTTCTTGCGTTTTAGGTTATACGCCATTTCCGGAAGCAGAGATCCTTCCTCCGTAGGGGGTAGACGATTGACCTTTTCTCCTTTTATCGTTTGCTCCGCTTCCGTGTCAAGGTCCAGCATCTGTTTAATCGAGCTCACTTCCGCTCGTTTAAACAGCCGTTGAAGCTGTAGCAGCATATTTCGATATAAATGATCGAGTTGCTGCGCTTCTGTCGGCGTAGGGACTATCTTACGCATTATGGCGATAGAGCACGTTATATAGTCTCTCACTCGTCCATGCGGTCCTTGAGTCCGTGCATTGGACTCGGCGATGATCCTATGTTGGAAACATTGGCTCATGCTTTACCATCATTTGACCGAAGTCACAAAATCTTGCTAGGAGTGCCACTTATGCTTCTCATTTTGGTACCACATGGCGGCAGTGTCTGTCAGGGAAGTGTCTGTCAGTGTCGACTCCGATAGGGAAGGCAGTAACTCGTCCTCTGACAGGTTGGCCAGGATTCTGCAATCCTCGATCCTTGTCGCCAGAGAATTTTACCTGCCACTTCCTAACAATGACGCCTACGTCTCGAGGTGTATTGTTCATCCTCGATGACGTAGAGTAGCTTGGTGTGAAGAATGTCCGGCTGGCGTTTGGCGAGCTGCGCGCTTGCGAAATCCTATGGGATTCGCGCGCATTCCGCCCGTTCCAAGCTCCATCAGGCTTTATCTGAGGAATGCTTGTGCGTTGTTGCTCGACATTCCCCTGCGCCTCACTTATCTCGCTCACGTCAGGACCATGACTCGTGTTTGTGTCCTGAAATTGCACATGATGAGATTAGTTGGTACCGACCTATCTCGTGCTGTGCGCGGTTTGAGTGCGCTCGGACATTAGCTTATTCAACTTCTTCGTAAGGTCATTCACTTTTTGGATAAGCTCCACCAAGGTCTGGGAGAACGATCGAGGGATTCTAACTGTGATTCCCTCGTCTGAAACTAACGGCAGTCAGTTTTTCCTCTTTCTCGGATTGTAGTCGGTCGAGTCAATTTATTAAAAAAATAAATAACTAATAACAAATTCAACAATTACGATTGAGGCGGAGTCGTACCGTAGACACTCCCGAGGTCAGCGCGAAAAGAATCAATAAAAAAATGATGTAAATTTTTATGAAAGATTTTTGGAAAATCGATCGGTAAAACTAAAGCCACTTTGCGACTTATTAAATAAAGAAAAAGAAAAATGGGACGAGGAATGCGAGAATGCATTTAAATGGGTGAAAAACGAATTGATAAGCCCGAAATTTTTAGCTCATTATAGTCCAAATGAGTGATGCTTTAGATTATGGATTATCCGTGATTTTGTCGCATCCTTATAAAGACGGATCAGAAAGATCAACCGCGTACGCGTCAAAAAAATTCTCAAGACGGAACTAAAACGCGTAATTATTGATAAAGAAGCAATGGCAATAGTCTTTGGGTTTAAGCGATTTTGTCAATTTATATTTGGCAAAGAAATTACGTTATGTACAGACAATAAACCATTACAGTTGATATTAGAACCTAGAGAAAGGATACCACAAACGGCGAACAAAAGACTGCAACGATATGCATATTACCTATCAGGATACCGTTACAAAATGCAAAACGTAAAATCCGAGAGAAATGTGAACGCAGATATATTGTCGCAACTGCCAGTAGAAAACGCCACGGATATTTCAAATATGTATAGTAAAATTCCGTCACAAGTTTACTTCTTTTAAAGAGCAAATAACTGCTTTCAATAGTAAAATGCTTGCGGCAGAAAGCAAGAAAGATAGTTCTTAGCGATGTAATACGTTATGTATCAGTCGACTAGCCAAATTACAACGAACTCACAAAAGAAAAAAAAATTCTATAAAATTAGATTCGAATTAAGTGTAGAAAAAGAATGCCACTTGTAGGAAGTACAGGCATGCTTTTCAGAAAAAAATGAGATACGCAATATTAAATGAACTGCACGCAACGCACTTCGGTATAATCTCGGCGATAGAAGAAATCGCGAATACGTGTAAAATGTGTTTAATAAATAAGAAGGCGCTACATAAAAAAAAGTATGGAACCGCATACACTGCGATTATGCAAAATTTGAAGGCGATATCTATTTAATTGTAATTGATGCACACAGCAAATGGCCAGAAATAATAAATTGTACAAAGAATACTGTTGCACAAAGCCTCATAAAAGAATTTAAGTCAGGTCAGTCATGTTTCAATTTAAATCAGTCAGATTATGAGATTATTTGTAACTCTATAATTCTTCTTGTATAATTATTATTGTATTGCCTGTTAAAGTATTATAACACATATAGTATATATATTATAATTATATACGCAGACTTAAAAGTATATTATTTAAAATAATTATACCATTCTAATGTATCCATAGGCATAACCACTTGGGTGATGAAAAGAAGCAATAGCCTTGATTTCTCTAGCTTCTGAAGGAGCGTATCCTCTTTCTATCGTTGCACATGCCCATCTATAAATGTAATATAAATTATTTAATGAGTTTAAAAAAAAAATATACTTAAATATTTGCAAAATACTTAGAATATGATTTTATGTACGATAAATCAAAACTTTTCATATTAATTTATTATATAAAGTTCTAAATAATTGCTTTTTATATCATATCCGTACTTGGGGTTGAAGGTTTAGGTTACAAAATAATATAATTTATTTTAATATCGCTATTATGCACAACAAAAGATAAAAATAATCATCCCATTCTCAAATAAGATATACTCTTACAATTACAGTATAACCATGCTTGCCGGTACCAAAAATATCTGCTGAAAATTCACTTCAGATATAAAACTCCTGATTTCAAGAGATCAAAAAATATACCTCAAATCAAGAGCTCCCACTAACACTCTGTAAGTCTAAAAATAGATGATAAACATATGCTGATCTCGTGAGCTCAGAGATGTCTCACTTTTGGCAAAGAGAACATTTATTCTTAGTATCTAGGCTTCCTCATAGTTGTTGCGTTAGGAGTGATGCTTCAGTTATTGTGTATTGAAAATGTAGTAGAGTTAATCAATTTCGTAATTTTAAATAATAGATACAATAATCAGATACAATAACCTACTATAAAATGCCAATGAATAACTACCATAAATTCGCAATATATTGGTAATATATCAGCAATAATATTGCTAGTAAGTTAATTCCGAGTCCGTGTAAAATAAAATCTATCTGAACCCTCGATGAAGTTTCATAATAGTCTGGGAATCATCTAGCTATAGTATATCTATAACATGTTTACGTTTACCAAATATTTTTTAACTGATTTTTTATAATATATTAGTATATGCTGAACAAATTGATATGATTAAAATTAATTGGATCATATCTTTCCTAAAAATCGGTATTATGAGAAATCGTGGATTTATGTCACGCATTTTAATAATTATTCGGATGACCAAAGAAAGACGTTTATTCGAGTTTTCATCCACTTGAGGTAATAAAAGATCATCCATTCGTCGGTAGTATTGACAATTTGGTAAATGTTACGAATTTATGGAAGACACGAAACTTATTATGCAAAATGAATATTATAACACACAAGTTGCGATTAATAATTATTCTTAACTATTCTGGAGGTCTCCATATACCCAGATGGCCGCACTGCCTGTGGCATCACTGACCCAATTTGGTTAACTGAGACCCCTATTCTCTTTAGTCTTCTTGCTTATCTAGTGATTCTTGCTTTAGTCTTAGCCAACGGTGATTAAACGCAATTTACGCTCAGTATGGTGAAAAATCGATTCACTCGTTCGAACAACATGAGAAAGGTAGAAAACATATTGATTATAGATAATAGAAGTTTTATTTGATATTTTCTAAGAGTCAGAAGTTTTCAGCAATATTATATAGGAAGTCTGAGTGGATATTTAGGAGGAATTGATCAGTATAACGGTGACAAAGCAAATTAATTTTTGATCATACAAGCAGTTCAGGGAGGAACTATACAGATATTTATATAGATATAAAATATCATTTTATTGCTAAATTCGTTGATCCTTATTATATTGATTTTATTACATCTATATAAATCGGTCCGATTTGACATGGCTCGATGTTGAGCTAAACTTATTTTCAATATTGTGCCAGAAGAGGTCTGAAAAGATAATCAGACGAACCGTCGCAATTTTTAATTAAATAAAAGGTGTTGAATTTATTCAACATCCTATGAATTGCCCTACAAGATCGCTTAAAAAACCAAAAAAAAAATTTTATTCGACAATTTAACAATTTTTGCAGTAGACAATGACATTGCCTCGTGCCAAATAAAAAAAATAGTTGGGAGATAATAATTTATTTCATTTATTGTGTTATTTTCTGATATTTGGGACGTATATATATTATTTGGTAATTTTGAATATATTTGGAATTGACCATTTGTGAAAGCAATCAGGAGTTGGACGTGAGGACATCAGAAGGAGATATTTTTTTTTGTACCAGCCGATTTGAAATAAGGATTGATTTATTTATTTATTGTTTTTTTTCCATCTTTTTAGGAAGATATACATAAAGGTAATATCCAGAGTAATAATTATAATTTAAATTTTTATAATTTATATTTATTTATATTTGTCAATATTTATTTGTAATCGTATTGCGGATGTGCATTTTTTATTTCTCTTTCTTTGATCGCAATTTACAGTAGGGATTAAGAAAAATTTATTTACGTGGCGCGAAGCTTTATCTGGTCAGATCGGACCCGTGCACCGAAGAGTTCCCGTTTAATTCAGTTTACGGGGGAATTAATATCGCTGAGTGTGACTAAGGGAAAGCGGAATATTAAAGTCATTTTTATTTTTTTTTGTTCGTGTTTTTAAGTTATTCTCTCGGTTGTTTGTAGTATTTTGGCGTTGTTGCTTTTGTGGTATCGTAATTTAGTAAAATGGGTAGTCACAAGGAACGGATGGAAAATATCCTTGAACAGTCTACAGGGGCGAGGGAGTTATCTAGAAAGATTTCAAAAATAGACCCTAAATTAATAAAAGAGTTATTGGAAAAGCAAGGGTTAAGTACAGTAGGGTCATTTGAGACATTAAAAGATAGGTTATTAAGGGCGGACTATAGGAAAATAGATGTTAACTTAGACGTACCGTGGTATACGGATGACGAAGGGGAGGGGGAAATACCAACAAAGGCAGGTGAAACAGAAGTAGAACAACCCATTAATGAGAATAGTAAGGGAAATAGTGACAAAGGGGAATGTAATAGAAAAGGGAAACAAATAAAGGAGAATGAAGACAAAATAATGGAAAGTGTTAGTCAGGAGGTAGTGGAAGTAGCGAAAGAAACTCAGATTAGTGAAAAGAATCAGGAGAAAACGGGTGCGCGTAAAAAATCGAACGGGAAACCAAAGGAGACGGTAACTGCGGATAGAAGCGAAGTAGTAGGGAGTAACATAGATGTAGGGAGTTTGAAGGTATTAGTAACCGACATTATTAGGGAGGTTATGGGTAATCAGTTAGAGAGCGCGTTGATAAAAATAGTAGATGCAAGGTTGCAAAACTTGCAAGCTAGCAAACAGGTAGAAGAGTTAGGTCAACCAGAAAGGGTTGAAACAGAGGGAGATAATAATAGTAGTAGGGATTTAGCGGAATATAGTAAATTAAAGAATTCATTAGTAGAAGAATCAAAGCGGAAAGTGACAAATTGTAGTGCGGACGAATTAGGGTCGAGAAAAAGAGAGTCTACTCCCAAGCGATGTAATAACTTAGGGCCAAAGAAGTTAGGTTTCTCAAAGGGCGAGTTTTTATACACTAAGGGGAAAAGAATTTATTATGTTGAGGAAACCGATAAATGTAGTAGTTCAGAAGAGGAAATATGCAAAAGTAGGAGAGTTCATAAAGAGAAAAAGCTAATGCATAGACAGATAGATCAGAATCAGGATAGGGAGTTAGTTGGGACAGATATGAGCGGAAATAATGATAACGAGGGAGTCTGGGAAACTCCGAGGTCTAATAAAACCAGCCAACGTCAGAGAGGGGTAAATCAGTTGCGCAGTATGCAGTGTGTAAAAATGCTGCAAAACTGGAAAATCCACTTTTCTGGCGAAGGTAAGGAGGGTCCGGAGGAGTACTTGGCTCAACTTCAAGATTGCTATGAAGGAACAGCGTATTCTGATACAGAGTTCCTAAGCGCGATTCCTTGTACGCTGTCGAAAACCGCGGTTAGGTGGTTTCGATCAGTAAAGGAAAAGATTAAGACGCTTAAAGAGTTCAAACGCGCATTCAGGCATAGATTCATGGGAATATTAGATAGAGAGGATATCATGGAAGAATTGCGTAGAAGGACTCAAGCAAAGGGAGAGGATATGGCTAGTTATTTATCGTGTATTAGATTAATAGTAGGGCATTTTAAGAAACCGCCGTCGGAATATCAGCTGGTCCAATTGATATTTCGCAATCTGTTGCCGGAGTATCGTAAGGCAATGGAAAAGGAATATCTCGATAGTTTGGACGATATTGAAAAGTGGGGGAGAAAATACGAACGGAAGAAAGAATTAGACAACCGTTACGTTCCTCCACCACCTAAGGAAAAGACTTGGATTCCAGAAGCCGCATAACAAGGGCCGAGAGTAAAAGGTAAAGTGGCTAAGGTGGAAGAAAATGAACAGGGCGCATTAGGGTCGAAAGACAAGCTGAATCCGGCGAAGGTAGACAAAGGGTCGAGTAAAAGCGCGGTTAAGGCTAAAATGCAGGTGGATTCGCAGGAGCAGCCAATCACAGCTGCAATGGTTGTGGCCAAACAGGCACCACAACAAATTGCGAGTCCACCGGTACAGCAGCAGACTGGTTGGTCAAGACCACCAGCTGCTGGCCAACGGGTGAATTATAACGATCGGAAATTTAATCCAAGGGAATTTCCGTCAAATATGTGGCAGAATCGACCAGATAGTAGGGAATTTAGGGAGTCGAATAGATTTGTTAGTAATGGAAATAGGGACGAGAATAGAGCATTTCACGGTCCGTGTTTCGAGTGTCAGAAGGTAGGGCATACGAGTTCCGAGTGTCCCAATAGGAGGTGCTATTTTTGTAAAAAACAGGATCATGACATACGAAACTGCTCCCTTCGGAAACCAGAGATGTTAGCATGTCAGGTTTGTAAAACAGTTGGGACGACATTCGACGATTGTCCGAATTGCACACAGTTAGGGCGATGTTGGGAAATGGCAAGTCGGGAGTTCAGAAAGGTCCCCTGACTCTCGAATCACGAAAGTAGGGACCGATAGGGCGTTACCAAGTTACTGTTTCCCAGAGGTAAATTTAGACGTAAGGGTGGGGGAGAATATTGATAGGATCAATATAGAGGGTGTGTCTCCCAAAGTAAATGTAGGGAAGTTAGATAGGTCTAAGGGTGCGATTCCAAGATCTAAGGGTAATTTACAGTCGATCAGTAGGGACGATCCAGAAAATGATTCAGGAGTTAGAATAATTGAGGATAGGTTATTAAAGGGATCGGAGAGAATAGATATGGAATTGTTAGCCAAAAAGGGGAAAGTTGATTGTGGCGGGACTCAAGTTAGCGAAGGAAGGTCACAGAATAATCAAGAGATTAGGGGTTATGATAGATTAGATTTGATTAACAAGGGTGTAGAGTTGCTTTTAGGGGATAATAAGGAAAAAGAAAAAGAAAAGAGTTCAAAGACCTTCCTTGGCAACAAGGAGACACCAGATCGATCAACTGAACCGAAACAAGGTGTATCAGTATACATAGAAAATAGGCATTATTGTTAGAATAATTGAGTGATAGGTTATAAAGGGATCGGAGAGAATAGATATGGAATTGTTAGCCAAAAGGGGAAAGTTGATTGTGGCGGGACTCAAGTTAGCGAAGGAAGTCACAGAATAATCAAGAGATTAGGGGTTATGATAGATTAGATTTGATTAACAAGGGTGTAGAGTTGCTTTTAGGGGATAATAAGGAAAAAGAAAAAGAAACGAGTTCACAGACCTTCCTTGGCAACAAGGAGACACCAAGATCGATCAACTGAACCGAACCAGGTGTATCAGTATCTAACATAGAAAATAGGCATTATTTGAAAGTTGTTTTAGGAGGACAGGAATATAGGGCGTTAAATGATTCTGGTTCCACATTGTCTTTAGTAGGGTCAAGGATAGCTGAACAGTATATGGATAGATTAAAGTCCTCTGATGTTGTTATTAAAAATGTCAATGGTGGATTAGTGAGGGCATTAGGGACGTTGGAAATTAATTTAGAGATTGACGGACATGCAGAAAAAATTAATTGCAGGGCATTGAAAGACTTAGAATCGGATATGATCTTAGGGATGGATTTCGGCAAACTTTTTAATTTTGATGATAGGTTAGGACAGGATCAGTGGCGTGTTAGGGAAGGTCCTTGGAGGTCGTATAGTAGTAAAAAAGGGACAAATCCTCCCATAATATTTGGGGAATGCGCTGGCATCTCTGAATTACAGGATGAAGAAAGGGACAAAGTGCAAAAATTGGTGCATAATTTGCTTCCAGACATAAACGCCGATCTGTTAGGAATGACAGACCTTACTGAACATTCAATTGATGTTCAGGGAACTCCTCCAATCAAACATCGGACACGGCGCACCTCGCCCAAGATGTTGGAGGCAGCTCATGAGGAGGTTAGAAAGATGTTACAGTTGGGAGTTATAGAAAGATCGGCAAGTGACTGGAGTAGTGCACCAGTTTTAGTACGGAAGTCCGACGGAACAATTAGATTCTGTGTCGACTATAGGGACTTGAACTCGGTCACAAAACGGAATGCCTATCCTTTGCCACAAATGGATTCGATTCTGGATAAAATTCGCAAAGCCAGGTATATTAGCAAAATCGACTTGAAGCAGACGTACTTTCAGGTTAAGATTGTGCCTGCTAATCGAAAATATACAGCTTTTGCGGTGCCGGGATCGGGTCTATGGCAATTTAAAAGGATGGCATTCGGTTTGACGAAAGCGCCCATGACCTTCCAGCGCTTGATCGATGCTATATACGGTCCGGAATTCGAACCTTTTATTTTCGGATATCTGGACGATATAATCATCGTCACCGAGTCGATTGAGAAGCACTTGAAATATTTGGATTTGGTATTAAGGAAATTATTAGATGCAGGGTTAACGGTGAATAGGGACAAATGCGAATTTTGTTGTAGTAGGGTGACTTATTTAGGATTTATTTTAAATAGGGACGGACTTAGAACAAATCCAGATAAACTGTCTCCAGTGGTCAATTATCCAGTACCCAGGACAATCAAGGAATTAAGAAGATTCTTTGGTATGATCGCCTGGTACTCGCGTTTTATTGAGAATGAGGCCGAATTAAAAATACCATTAGTAAGGTTGTTGCGTAAGGGACAAGAATGGATATGGGGAGAGGAGCAGCAGGAAGCTTTCGATACACTAAAGAGAGCTTTGACTGTTGCACCCGTTCTTGCTCGCCCTAATTTCAGCAAACCATTCAAAGTGCAGTGTGATGCAAGTAATTATGCACTGGGAGCGGTGCTAACTCAGGAACAGGAAGACGGGGAGCACCCCATAGTCTACATTAGTAGGGTTTTGTCGGCCGTGGAAAGGAATTATTCCACAACGAAAAAGGAATGTTTGGCGTTGATTTGGGCTATAAAAAAGTTGAGACCGTATTTAGAGAGATATCCATTTACCGCAATCACTGATCACAGTGCGTTGAAATGGTTGCGGAATCTTAAGGAGCCTACTGGTCGTCTCGCTCGGTGGGCTATAGAGATGCAACAATGGGACTTTAAGATAGTCCATGGGAAAGGATCTCTCAATCAAGTCCCAGACGCACTCTCTAGGATGTATCCTGGTGAGGTCGATACAGGGGCTGCTATTCAGGAGATTAGGGACACTTGGTATTTAAATATGCTCAAGAACGTCGAGCAATTTCCTAACCATTACCAGCAGTGGAGAGTAGAAAACGGTCTATTATATAGGTACCGTAACGATCCATTGTTGGACCCGGTCACAAATAGGGACGAAGATTGGAGATTAGTAGTCCCAGAGGAACAGCGAGAGCGAGTAATAAGGGATGCGCACTGCGAAACCTCGGCGGGTCACTTAGGAGTAAAAAAGACGTATGATAGGGTTATTAGGGACTATTATTGGAGAGGAGTATGGTACGATGTTAATAGATTCGTAGTAGGGTGTGATGTTTGTCAGAGATATAAAGTATCCCAGTTAGGCCTACAAGGATTGCTTAGTAGTAGGGTGATTGAGACACCTTGGGTAGTGGTGGCAGCGGATATGATGGAGTTTCCACCTAGTAAGAGTCAATGTAAATACTTGTTAATTTTTCAAGATTTATTTACTCGGTGGATAGAGTTACAACCGTTAAGAACCGCGGATGGTAAATCAGTAGCAAAAGCATTTGAGGAATTAATCTTATTTAGGTGGGAGACTCCTGACTATTTGCTTACTGACAATGGTAAGAATTCGAGAATAAATTTTTGAATGATGTCTTAGCGGAATATGTGGTTAAACATGTTACCACACCGCCCTACCATCCTCAAGCAAACGCTGTAGAACGGAGCAATCGTACGTTGAAAACTATGATTACGGCGTTTGTTAAGAACGATCACAGGACCTGGGATCAACACCTTAATGAATTTAGGCATGCGATAAATACCACGATTCAATCGTCTTTAAAAGTATCACCCGCATTCCTGAATTATGGGAGACACCCCAGACCTGTTAAAAGTTTACGTAGGGAGGTAGAACCAAGGGAATTAATTGAAAAGGGTGATGGAAAGGCTTGGGCTGATAGGGTACACCGGTTAGATATATTACGAGATATTGTCACCTAGCATTTTGAACAGGCGAAGGAAAAACAAGCTAAGGTTTTTAATAAGGGTAGGAGGGACGTCAGATTTTTCACGGGAGATAGGGTACTTTGTAGGACTCATTATTTGTCTAACGCCGCGAGTAGGTTTTCGGCAAAACTGTGTCCTAAATATGAAGGACCGTACATAATATTAGAAGTATTATCGCCTACCGTGTATGTTATTGATAGGACTGATAAGTCTAAAGGGAAAATTAATAAGGTGCATGTGAAAGATCTGATCAGGTATGTTACACCACGGGGAGTGAAGGGTAGTAGGGACTGTAAGGTAGCAGGGTAGTTAATAGAGGTCTCCTTACTAAAAGTAGGGATGGTTTAGAAAACCAAAGAAGAAAGGGGATTAATTGACTGAAGCAGGATGAATTATAAGAAGTTCACGTAAGTTTTTTTTATTATTATTACCGCATATTTTTTTTTATATGTGTTGGGGTGTCACGTTATCCCGGGAGTATATGGAGGTAGTACTTAAAGGAATAAACTATCCTTACCAGGGTAAGTAAAGTTTAGGGGGGGGGGGTAATGTGATGTAGCAACATCACTGGGCGTCGCCTGGAGAGTCGTTGTTGGTGCGTGCACGTTCACGCACCACTCCGCGGTAGTATTACTACCCGAGTACTATTCCCGACGGTGAAGATCGCGCACACCCGGGGAAACGGTCGTGAGGCACGTTGTTTACGTGCCGGCCCGCGCTCAGTTGTCGCCATCTTGAATCGATGTAGATTCAAGCGCGCGCACACTGAACACGCGGTCCGCGCTCGTATCGATACGGGGATCGCACGCATATTGTCTAGGGAATTCGGAACGCGGATAGTGGGGGGAAACATGTGTATAATAGTAAGGAAATAAATTTATATTTGAATTTCGCGCTTTTAACTAGAGAATAATTTAGTGATCTATTGAACCAATCAATAGATGATTTTATTAGAGATAAGACTTCCGTATGGGTAAATATAACAGCATATTACGTTATATGACTGTAATTACCTTAAATACGGAAAGTCGAAATACTAGTTGGGACAATGATAACTTATGCAAATTAGTTGTCATTTTTATCTATAGTAGGGTAAATACGGGTATCTTTATTACACCTGTGACGGATACGGAAGGGTTGGAGAATTATAATATTGCCGTATCCCTCGCAGGTAACGAGAGAGAGAAAAGATAGGGATATTAGGAGATTGAGGGAGATAGAAAATCGGGGAAGAAGTTTGGCGTGGCTCGGAAAACGGATCCTCGCCATTCTGATCCTATCGATCGCCTAGGACAGTATTGTTTTTTTATTCTGATCCTATCGATCGCCCTAACAGTATTGTTTCTCTGAACATATTGATTATAGATAATAGAAGTTTTATTTGATATTTTCTAAGAGTCAGAAGTTTTCAGCAATATTATATAGGAAGTCTGAGTGGATATTTAGGAGGAATTGATCAGTAAAACGTATAATAATTATCGGTCTCTCCGAACCAAATACCTTATTTTTGGAATAATGCAGGCCTCTCGTACTCATTGTCCACTATGGTTGGTGGATTATCATAGAGCACGGCCTTTTAAAATAATTAAAGGCGTTTCGTCCTCGATCTCCAGCTTGGACTCCTCAGTAAGGAACTGGAATGATCAGTAAAACGGTGACAAAGCAAATTAATTTTTGATCATTCAAGCAGTTCAGGGAGGAACTATACAGATATTTATATAGATATAAAATATCATTTTATTGCTAAATTCGTTGATCCTTTTTATATTGATTTTATTACATCGCATTGGTGAGTTATTTCTAATTATTAATATAATAATTGATTTATGTATCAGTGGGGACAATAATAATAAATTCAGTGCGCCTTTTCTTACTTAATTAAATAATTTACTTGATTAATTTGAAATCAACGTTCTCTCTCGTGGTTAGTGGTGCCACGGGATCTATTATTAATAATATAATTTTATATATCTACATTTTTGTTCGAGTGTTAATATTCGTTATCGCGGATTAATAGGCATCCGAAACTATTATTTTATTCAACGGAACTTCCTCTGGATGAGTCCACCGGATGATCAGGACGAATAAATTAATATTATTGTTTTTCTCTTTCGATGATGTTGGGATCCGGAAATAATTTTATTTAAATAATATTTTTTTTATATGAAATTATAAACCAGCATCACAATATATATATGCAATAAAGATTTACCACTGTTATAGACTAAAATCGGTATCTACAGCATCGTAACCCATTTACATTTCTCGAGCCCGGGGCACATTATAATATGGATTAAGGTTAGGCAAATTATAATTTGTTTGCATATAATCGTATAATTGAGAATATAATTAACAAAAGAGCCATGGGCGAAAAGTTTAAATAAACTGTTTTCTTTTATTTTTTTTTTACTTTAATTTGTTAAATGCAATAAATCCTCTCATCACCAGATGTAAATCCTTATTGTCATGATAAATACATTCTAATTAATATTCAAGATAAAAACATTTAATGCAACTAGAAGAATCTACATTGTTTCAACGAGAAACTGCTGAGTTCATCAAGAACGTCGACAGTTCCGCATGAGATAATGTATTATGAAATCTTCATTATATTGAATTGTAACCAATATTTTAGCACGAGAAATTTTTCCGACCATTTCTTCAGATGGATGGAAAATTCGATTAGGGCCACCCATTTTTTGCGAGATGGTCGGCTGTAGTTGATCGAAATTGCATATTGGACAAATTTAATGATGCTTTTATGAATTTTTCAATTTAAGTCGTTTTATTATGCATGCAACATGGAGCTTCAAACAAAGAATTATCTCAATAGGGCTTGTAAAATAATTAAACTTTAATTTTTCTAGATTCATGGTGGCGTTTTTTTATATTTATCCATTTTTAGTAGATCTTATAAAGGTGTCTTAGAATCAAACCAAAAAACATTTTGGCCAGAAACGACCACTTTACAAATTAAAAAATAAAATTTTTCATTTTGAGGTGATTGGGTTTATTCTTTGATTACTGGTTTGCTTAGAGATCTAGCTTTTAATAGATACCCATATATCTGAATAATATGCACTAGGTAAAAAATTATGATCCGCTCGTTGTTTAATTATAGTACCCCTTTATTATAATTCATTTTTTTCTAATAATTTGTATAATATTGTACGCTTATATGACTGATGAAAGACATTAAAATCTATTTATTGATCTTTTAAAATGTTTTATATATTTAGTTGTGTGCATGTGTATATTTTAACGATAGTCATATAATCATTTGGGATTTACTAGAGGTGTACTGGAAATACGCATCGGGTCGAATCAGACTTTCTGGACCGCATTAAGGTCGGGCCTCAACTTATTCGGGTTACCCGAAAATACTCGAATTATCCAAAAAGTTCGGGTTGCCCCAAAACCCTCGTTTCATTGGGCTACCGATAAATTTCGAACTATCCGACAATCATGTACTACGTTACAATTTCGGGTTATGTAATCTAGTAATAGAGATAATGTATATTATTAAAATCAATTTACATAAATATAGAATTGGAAATTTTTTGGATACTCGATCTTTTTCGGGTAGCACAAAAATTATCGTCAGCGTAAAAAAAATCTAATCTAATCTAATCAATGTAATCAATCTAAACTTTAAATAAAATTAAAGTTTGGGGAAAGTTCATATCAACCTGTTCAACGAGACATTCCCAACCTTGAAAAAATGTTAATAAAGCATTTGTATAAAGTTTAATGAAACTTAAGATAATGTCTTAATTAAGAATAAAAATAGTATTTTTAAACTTTTAAACTTTGATTTAATAAAAAAATATAGAAAAAAATTTTATTCCGAGATTTGAACCCTCGATCTTCTACTTCGAAATATCTCGCTCTATCAACTGATCCACTTTAATTATTTACGTTTATAAGTTACATTCAGGTTATAAAGTTGGAAGCATGTTTCAATTATCCTTTTTCAACACGCTATACTTTTTGTATCTCTTTCTTTCTCGCACGGTTTATACCCATAGTAAGGCTCTTTCTCTCTCTCTCCCTACCATGTAAGTATTACATACGCGGGTGCGTCACGTTCTGTTTTAAGACTTAATACTGCCGCTTTTTGGCCCCTGGGCCTTGCTTTCTTACAGATACTTGCAAACGTCCTAATGCAAGCATTGCGACGGTCTATCACACTGCTGAGCATTCTGTCAAAGATGCTGGAGAAGATTGCGCTGGAACAACTGCGTGAGAATCTTGACAAACAGTCGTTTATTGACCCTTTGCAAACTGGCTTCAATCCATATAGTTCGTAGACATACGAAACGGGATTGACAAAAAATTGGTAACATTACTTTTGCTGTTTGACTTCAGCAAAGTTTTTGACATAATTTCTCCCACGCGATTACTTGACCGACTGAAACGCATGGGTTTCTCCAGGTCTGCCCTACTGTGGATTAACAGGTATTTTTCAAATCGTCAACAAGCGGTCATTTCTTCTGACAATATCTCTCCTTGGATTGTAACTAATTTATGAGTTCCACAGGGGTCAGTCCTGGGGCCCTTTGTGTTCTTCCTGTACATAGCTGACTTATCTTCTTGTCTCTGCGGGCATCCAGTACATATTGTATGCAGATAATCTGCAGGACTATGTTTAAATGACTTATAGTGACCTGGGTGTGAGATTGGCGGGGCTATGGATGGTTGCACGGGAGATTGCCTGCTTGGGCTGCAGGTGCTTCTCTCAGACTCAACAGTTCTAAAACATAGGCAATTTTATTTGGGTGCTGCAAATACTGTGCGCAATTTTATATGAAAGAGCAATCCTATATTGAGTTTGGGGGTGGTGTCCGCATTTCTTTTGTAGACAATGTAGTAAGTTTAGGTGTACCCTCGACTCTCAATTAACGTGAATATATCCTTGGGATAGTATTACAAAAAAGATAAACAGAGTCTTGTACAGCTTACATTTTTCGGAAGTACACGAATAAGACTCTTCGTAAGCGACTTGCAGAGGCTTTGCTATTCCCGCACTTGGATTATTGTTCAATAGTTGGGCTCGATGCCTCGCAGGAGATGAGAAATAGGCTGCAGATATTAAAGAATACTTTTGTACGCTATTTGTGCGGTGTTAAGAGGGATGATCACATGACTCCTGATAGAGATTACCTGGGTTGGCTGCGTACATATTTAAGACGACATTATTTCATAGCTGTACTAATCTACAAACGGATACGTATGCCTGTACCACAATAACTAAAGGGTCCCTTTTTCAGACATGTTCCTAGGGACACTGTGAGGGGTTCAACGAAGGAATTAGTGTCTCCCTTGATGTACAGGGAGACTGGGAAATGTTCTTTTCAAGTTCGAGATGCGCAAAAAAATACGTTGATATAGTATGAAATAGCACAAATCATTGCAACTATTTTCCAAACGAAATGTATGTACGCTTCGTATTAACAAAAATCGAAAAGCTACAAAAAACCGGCTTTTTGCTTATATCACAAAGTATAGATAACATAAGAAAAAGTTTCAAGTACTTTCTGAAGATTTAAAAAAAAAATACCTATCGAGTCAAATCAAGTTTGTTAAGATCGACTTGAAGTTAATTATTAATTTTATAGTATATTGACTCTGGTGATAGTAAAATGAGTTGATTAATTTGAGACTCTGATGGTTGTACAATCAATTTTTGTTTATTTGTCAAATTATTTTACAAAAATGACGTTTCGGTCATCTCGGCAATTACACCATGACGCTCTTCAGGTTCACTGTTATTCGAAATATATGAATAGTTATAAAACAAAATCAATGTAACAATAATTGTATCGTAGTAAAACAAAGAGAAATTTATAAAAAAATTTACAACATTCGTTCTAATGAACACGGACACGATAATTTGCACATTATCTAATAAGCGTCTACCTGTCAAGGTGACAACCGTCAAATTGAGTCGAAATCTCAAATTTAGTTCCGAAAATAAGTCCAAATATAAGAGAGGCGTAATTTTACTATACTATAAACATACGTATATCATAACCAACACAAAGTGTATAATTTTACATACTATCAAACCGTCTCTATGTTAAGGTTTATATATACAATATTTTAAATCATCTATAAAAACTTTATAACAATTTTTCAAATTATTTGTATCCAACATAGGATTTACTGTACAAGGAGTAGCATGAATATGTAACATTTCTGAAAAAAGTTAATTATTAAATTGAGTTTAAACTTAGAGGCAGTTAGACGGGTGGGAAGCGTAGTTTCTTGGAATTCAAATTTATGCAGCTAATCATTATCAAAACCTTCATTATTACACATTCTTATCATCTTAATGTTAAAACGTTTGTATAAACTTTATGCAAATGCTTAATACACTATTTTCTCGGGTAGCTCAAAAATTGTTGTTATCATTGCCGAATACCTGTGTATCGGGCTCTGATCGGGTTTCCCGTCGGGCTCCCGAAAATTCGGGTACTGGGAACCCCATTTTCGAGACATATGCCTAAATTCCTATTAACCATTTAACGACCAAACGGTCGATGTTAGACTAACAATTCATAGCTAAATTTTGGCTACTCGACGAAGTAGTAACTAATCTAAAGTACGATTCTTTATGTTTTTAGATATGCTGTATTATATTGCGGACACAGAATTTACCAATTTTGATTACAAAAAAGAATATGACAGCTTTTTGCAAAAAATGCGAAAAATTGTCATTTTCAAAGTTTACGATTTTTTTTCAAACATAAAAAAAATGAACTTAGGGGGTTTCATTCAACCAACAATGCATAAATTAGTTAAAGTATACTAGGAAATTTTTACATACTTGCTTTTTCCAAAATGCAAAAAACATGCAAAAAATCGTATTTTTCTTTTATTAATTTTTTGCTCAAAAAATTAAGGCTTGAATCAAAATTATTTAATAACAAGAATGGCTTAAAATTGTTCAAGGAATACTCATACATTTTTGCATGTATTTAAAGACATTTTTTAAAAATTTGGTTTTTGTGATTTTCCTAAAAATAAAATATTTTCTTCAAAAAATCGGAGAAAGTTTAAGAGTGTTCCTTGATCAATTATAAGACATTTTTGCTATTGGACATTTTTTATTTAAACCTTTAGTTTTCAAGAAAAAAGTTATTAAACATTAACTGCACGTATTCTGAATGGTTTGAACATTACTGGAATTAGATCATAATGTTTATATTTGGTCCGCTTGTATTGTAACAGCTTGGAATGTTTTTTTTATAAAACATTTCTTTTTTGTTTATCTAAAATTTAACATTTTTTATGTAATACATTGTCTCAAACAAGCTTTGTCATATTGTGCAAAAAATTTTATTATTCGTAGAAGGAATAAAATCTTTAAATTGAACTATTCATTACGCTGCCAACTATAATGTCAAGAAAACGTACGAGACGGTCTGTTTCTGCTGATTCTGAGGCTGAAACATCAAAGAATTAAACTATTTTGATACCAAATGCAGATGACTTCCGGTTCATGAGGTGATTCTAATTCTGATTCTGATATTTATTGTGATGAAAAGCTACCGAGAGTTACTTACCAAAATGTTTCGAAAAGATGTAAAGCAAATCAAGCCAAGCTCGAACATGACCATGAATTCGATTGGATAGATGGTGAGAGGACATATTTTAATAAAAGTACAGATGGAATACTATTGACAGAAAGTGGAAAAGATAAGATACGAAAGAGTGAGCCCAAAGAATTCTATGATAATTTTTCCAGTTGAAAAGAATGAGTTCATTATCGATGATTGTAAAAAAATGGTTCAGCTTCATCGTTGGTTGAGTTGAACAGATTTATTAGAATCATTATAATCACTTCTTTAGTTAGAGAGATTACTGGTCGACGGATTCTTTCTTGTGTTGTCCAATAATTTCTCCGGCAATGGGATGATCTAAATTGAAAAAATCAAGTCTAATTTGATGTACTCGAAGGCCAGAGATAATAATCCGAACGATAAGGCATGGTGTCTTCGAGAATTGATGAAAATTTTTCAGAGAAAGATTCTTAAGTTTGGTCTCTGAAGAACTGCTCTTTTAGTAGATGAAATGATTGCCAATTTATACCTACGCGATTCGGATTTAAATTTTGGAGTTTTTGAACTACAGATGGATATTTATTAAATTTCTATAAATATAATTTTTTATAAAAGAAAAATTAGCTAAATGTGCATTAGGTTCTGGTGTTGTTATAAATGTATTAAAACCTTTCTTTGAAATGGCAGCTCCTGCGAAAATTCCTCTATACCACGTACATTTTGACAATTTTTTTTACACATTTAGATCTCGTTGTGCATTTGAAGAAATCTACATTATATTAAATTTATCTTTTTGAGCGATTTTGTAAAAACTCCCCAATTCTTGCGAAAAATACTTAAAACATATAAATTTTATGATAAATATGTGTTACATAAGTTAATGATTCATATTACTGACAAAAAAATTATTATTACAATTATTAAGTGATATTAAAAAAAAAACAATAAATTATAATGTCCGTCCGTCCGTCCGTCCGACAAACATCATCTTGGCGTGAGAGTGAATAAGACAGAGCGCGAAAGACAGTGAGAGGGAGAGTTAGAGCGACAGATAGGCAGATAGTGAAAATGAGAGAGAGAACGAGAGAGAGAGAGAGAGAGAGAGAGAGAGAGAGAATGAGAGAGAGAGAGTAAGGGAGAGAATGAGAGAAAGAGACAGATAGAGAATAAGAGATAGAGACAGAGAATGAAAGGTAGAGAGCGAGAGAGAGAATGAGGGAGAGTGAGGGAGTGCGAGAGAGAGTGAGTAAGAATGAGGGACTGTGAGAGGGAGAGAGTGAGTAAGAATGAGGGAGTGTGAGGGGGAGAGAGGAAGAGTGGGGAAGAGAGATAGAGAATGAGTGGGAGAATGAGAGGGAAAGAATGAGATAGAGAAAGTGAGAGAATGAGAGATAGAGACAATGAGAGAGAGAGAGCATGAGAGCTAGAGAGAGAATGAGAGATAAAGGGAGAGAAAATGAGAGAGAGAGAATGTAAGAGATAGTGAGAAAATGAGAGAGAGAGAGAGAGAGAGAGAGAGAGAGAGAAAATGAGAGAGAGAGAGAATAAGAGATAGAGATAGAGAGTGCGAGAGTGTGAGCGAGGTCTCGGTTCAAATCCGGTCTGAAGCTGTTTTTTTTTCATTAAAATTTCGAAAATATTTTAAAACAGAAGAAGGTTTAAAACGTGTAATGATCGAAAAATTGCTGAAATGAGTTTTTGGTATAAGATCTTACCTGGGATTTGATTAGAGATCTCCAGTGAGATTTTTTAATGGGGATATATATATATATATATATATATATATATATATATATCAAAAATTGTAAAAACAAATCGTTATATCTATTTGAACTTCTAATATTTGTCATCCTAGTACATGTCGTATTTTAAATTCTAATTAGAATGTTATAATTAATAATTTATTAAAATGAATCGATCTATTTTGAATTATACACAGTGTATCACGTATTAATGGGGCATTACATGTGAAATCAGCAGATAAAAATTTTTAATTTATTGATATTCTTCTAAACAACTTCTCTTTGAACCTAGAAGATGTAAAAAAATTATTAGATGCTTTACTTAGATAGAAAACAAATTATTAATAACAAAAAAATACATATTTTGCTGTTTTCCAGTTATACGACCAATATTCATGACTTTATAACTCAAAATATATGCATCCAACGAAAAAAATGATAAACACCTTTAAAACTGGAAATTACATCAAGATTTTAATAAAATTTTAATTATAACCATTAATTCAATATTACTGCACTTTTACTGACCTTCAGTCACTAAAAAATCATATAGTTTAATATTTGACAATGTTTGGCAGAATAGATATTATTGAAAAAAAATCACAGATACATCTAATTACATATACTTTGTGTGTACCAAACCGCTTAGGGGTATAATTAATAGGATAAAAGATGTACACTTTTTTCTGTAAAACTAACAGCAAAAATAAAAAAGTTCAACATGGGTGTCAGTTGCCGATGAACATGAACATTTTTAATTCAAGATAATTAATAATTTTAAAAATACTGGTTGATTCTGCTTTTCATTTGCAACAACAAATTACTTTATAGATTTTCTTCTGAGATTAATAGTTTTAGAGAAAAAATTTCATAAAGCTATTGGTATAATAAAAAAATTCGTATAAAGATATTCACTCGAATATTCGTATCATATTTCTATATGAAATTTTTTCTCTAAAACTATTATTTTAGGAGAAAATTTATACAGATATTTTTTGTTCCAAATGAAAAGAAGAATCTACCAATATTTTTAAAATTATTAATTATCTTAAATTAAAAAAGTTCATGTTCATCGGCAATTGACACTCATGTTGAACTTTTTTATTTTTGCAGTTAGCTTTACAGAAAAAAATGCATATCTTTTATCCTATTAATTATGCCACTAAACAGTTAGGTACACACAAAGTACATGTAATTAGATGTATCTGTGATTTTTTCAGTAATATCAATTGTGTCCACCAATGTCAAAAATCAATATATATAACTTTTTAGTGACTTAAGATCAGTAAAAGTGCAGTAATATTAAATTAATGGTTATAATTAAAATTTTCCTATCCTTTTTTCCTATCTAAGTACAGCATCTAAAAATTTGTTTACATATTCTAGGTCCAAAGAGGAGTTGTTTAGCAGAATATCAATAATTTTAAAATTTTCATCTGCTGATTTCACATGGAATACCTCTTGCGACGCTAATTTTCGTCGGCAGAAAATATAATTAAATTATATTATAAGCCGACGGAGGTTCCGTCGTAGCAACGTTAAAATGGCTAGAATATTGCCGATTTGTATTTAATTTTAACAAATCCTCACCTCGACTCCTCGTCACAGAGGGAATCCCGACGGCTGGGCACCTCGGAAACCGGCGACTTTTAGAGTAAAGGAAATAGTCAAATAACACTCACGAATTCAATCTTATAATCACAACTCAATTTATTTAAAATTTAAATAAAAATATTATAAGTTCCGGCACCGACACAATATTAACGCGACTCGCGACCGACTCACACACGTGCACACACTCTCTCATATCCGTCCGTCCGGCAAATATAAAAATATAACATTAATAATTATAATTCGGCCACCCGTCGGGCTAACCGTAACTCTACTCGCCTAATAAACCTCCTCACAGCTCCAACCAACTCGACTCACACCTCGACTACTCTGACTTTACTCAAATCTACTCTACTCTACTCTACTCGACAAAAATGGCTACTCAGCCTCAAAATATTACTCAACAAAACACGACTATCTCCTCGAACGATCTGGTAGCGAATCGTCGAGACCGGCTTTTCCATCCGGCTCGCGGCGTGGCTTGATCCTCGCAAATTAAGGATTTTCCTCCCCACCCTATTGCTATCCTGCTCTATCTTACTCTACTCCTTATCTACCGGCGTTGATTAGGGAGGTTGATTGCGTGATCGATACGCGTAGTCAGCCTTGATCTTATTTCCTTCAAGGCCGATTATCCAATAATCGCACAATACAAATAAATAATTACCATATCGGTAACCCAGTCGGTGCTGTCGCCCCGTGCCTACCGGCTATATAATTAATACTAACTGTCCCGACACACTCACACAACAATTAAAATTTAATTTCGACTACTATTTACAGTTATATACATTTTAAAAACTATTAAAAATCGCCCCAAATTCTACCGACGGATTTACATATTTTTATTTAATTAATTAACTACGCTATCTAGCTAAAATAATCAATCTAATATTATATACGTGCGCGCGCTATATACAATAGTATATACCAATACATAGGTGTGCGCGCACCGTATATATCTATATACATCTTCTATTGTGCCGCGGTATACCTTCGCACGCATACATTAGGTATACCGCGACTCCTACTCTACTCGCGCGCCCCCTTCGCTCCGCGCGCTCTCTCCCATAATTCCACTCACGGTCGCTCACTTGAGCTCTTTGCGCGCGCAACACTCTCGCTGCTCGAGTGAGTCCCCCCCTTTCCGCGCACCTCGCCTAGTGCCGCACGATCGTCGCCGTCGGTGCCGCGTTCCCCGGCATACGGGTGTAAGGTGGGGGAGCACCCTGGCTCTCCCGACTAGTCGTACGGAGTTCGGGCGTGCGCGCACCCATGCGCCATCTCAGCCGTCGTCGCCAGGTATCGTGAGACGACCTGGATTCGGTCCTTGGCTCACGATACCTCTTGGCCGTGGTCTGGGTCGTGGTCCGCGTACTACCGTCGGGTATTGGTCGCGTCTTTTCTCCGCTCCGTCGCTACAACATACCTATACCGTGGGTATCAGTATTCATTTTAAAGTGCATCGGTGCACTTCGGTCCGCCAGCGAGGTATTCGCTACCTGCGACGCGATCGCGAGCTAACGTGAGTTAAAAGTATGCATGCGCATGACTTGTAAATACAAGCCATGTGCATGAACTTGTGCGTTGTATATTTTACAACGTCACACTCTAATGTCAATATTAAGATTAAAATTAATTATTGAGAATAACAAAAATTGTTATTGATATAAATAGTAAAAATGATCATTCTTCTATTAATTATTACGGATTTATCCCAACAAATTATATCATTGTAATATTTATTTAATTACTAGTACTATAAATTATTTAACTAAATAGTTTTTAAAAAATACTTTTTTGAATATTACATTATATTGTAATTTGATGGTAAAGAAATATTATGTTAACAATAATATTTAAATGCGAGCGAAGTGAGCAATTTGGCTAGTGTCAATTAAGATTTACTGGCACTGTGAGAAAAAATCATATAGAGGAAAAAAATATGAACAATAAAAAGTCTCAACGTGGCACAAATGCAGTAAAACATGAAAAAACAGTGGAATTAACTATATTACTGTGAAGGATTCGTAATTAGTATCAATATTTTTTACATCTGCAGGGTTTACTCCATTAGAACTATTACAGAGGTATAATTCGAATGATAAAGCAATAACCAAGGTACCGATTCCACAAGCGTTTCAATTTTACAATCAGTACATGGGCGGGGATGATGTTCAAGATGGACACTATTTGACGGAAATCGTCACACAACTATTCGCAGCAGATGAAGTATTCAAATTCATTTTAATTGTAAGTCGTCGGAGCCTTTGGTATGTCAAAGCCAACTGACGACATTTGTTTACTTGAACTCAAGTGTATAATTACGCGCGCAATAGTACGTAGGGATGAGAGCGCGAGAGAGTGTGTGTGTTTCCCACTCTCATCCCTTTTTCGGAAAATTAGGCGATTGCCTAATTTAATACGTCCCGATCCGCCGCTCGAGGCGGACAAGTTTAACCGGTGCCGGTTTAGCCTTGGTGTACGGCTAAGAAAAGGCACGTGAGGCGTAGAAGCCGTCGGTATCTGGATCATCTTCACGAGGTGAACTGCGAGTGATTTTGGTGTGTGTAAAGGACGGGGTTGTGTGTGAGTGTTGACGCGGTTCGCGAGGCATTCACCGCGGCATTGGGCCGTCTAACCACCACCGTAGCCGACGTCGGTCCTCCGTTGCCCAGGGAGCCACAGGGACACGGATCGGCTGGCCCATCCACGGGGCGAATCCCGGTTAGTTTAATTATATTACCGCCCCCCCTACCCCACCACGAGTGTGTATGTGTGTGAACTCGGGAGTGTGTTCGGGTACGACGGTGCCCAAATAGCGAAGATCGGGGTACAGTCAACCGCAGGCGAGGAACTCGATCCGGTTGACTCCCGAGACTTCCGCCCGCGCGAAACAACAATCGTCGCGGCACACGGCTTGGATGGCCTTTTGTTAAAATAAATATTCCTATTATTTTTGTTTTAATTATTGTTTTGTATATTGTTCTCCCCGCTCCCGTCGACATCCTCTTGATTTAAAGTAATCGTGTCGAGGCAAAGAGGATCGCACGAATCCTCCACACCGTGCGTTCCAGCGAACTCGTGTTCATGGCCACAGCTAACATCTTCGCAATAAATAAATTAAATTGTGTGCACGATATTGAGCAACGCGGCCCAACGGTCATATTTATTACTAATAATTATTTTATTTTTGTAATAATGAAATTAATTCGTTCCCGCGCGGGATCTAGTATATATTTTAGTGTGTGAGAGTAAAATAATAGATCCTTCCGGGAGAGGTAGCTGTCCCCACCCTCCTACTCTTTTAAAGAAAATTATATTTAAATTATTTTTTCTCTTTATATAAGGGACGCGGCGAAACAATTATTGTTATTTTATTTGAGTTGGAGAGTGCGATATTTTTATTTTCGCTCTCCTCCCCTCCCTCACCCACATATATTATATATTGTAATATTAATTTAATATTCCGCGCAGGGTGTCCTGTTCCCGTATGCGGCGCGTCCCCCGGGTGGCGGATGGGGAAAAACTCGTTACGCTTGCGTGAAGGGTAGAGGTGAAACAAAGTAGCCTCCGTGGACCCAACAGTTGAAGAAGGATGATGAGCAAGCGAATGGAATACCTACTACCCCAAGCGGGCAGCTCCAAACTAGGAGTCAATCCCGCCGTCGGTTCCGATCGGGTGAAAGCCCCGGTGGCCGGCGCTGGCCTCACGGATTTTGGGGGAGGCCACCAAGCGCTTCGTTCTACGAACACGTCAGAGGTGGGGCCCTCGAAAGAAAACCACCAACAACAGCCGTCGTTACAGATGTTGAGTGTTGCATTCGCAAACAGGTTACGAAGCGGCAGCGTTACCAGCCTTGGTAGTACCATCAGTTGCATCTCTGCCTATAGTAAGGAATCTCAAGTGGAGATAGAAATATTCCGTAAGGAATACGAGAAGGTAGAGAAGGCGCAAGAGGAGATTGACTCCACCTACGACCACCTAAAGAGCGAACTGCAGGCTATGTTGGCTGCTTGTGTAAAGCAGCCTAACATCTGCATGGTCGTGAAGACAGGGCTGAAGACCGTAGACACTCTTGTACAAGAGTTCTACGGGAAAACCAAAAAGATGTTTTCGGCAGTCGACGATTACAAGTGCCAAGTCGAGGATTATCGAGTTGGTCACGAGAATCGTCGACGGCCTAAGAGAAGAGGCATAATAGCTAAAGCCGTCATTACGGCTACAGCTAGAATGCAGGCTCAAGTGATAAGTAGAGAGGGCCCCAAAACCCCGCCCCCCCCCCCCCCGAGGTCTCTAAGAGCCGCAAGAAGAAGAAGCCTCGAAAGGAGGTACCACCACGTAGCATGGACAAGGAGCAATCCAAGTCCGCGTCAGTGGCGGGAAAAAAGCCGACAGTCAAGTCGGGTCAGGCGCCTCTTGATAGGAGAAAGCGCCAGATGGCGCCGGTATCCACCCTGGTGGTCACTGTCGCAAGGGACCGTACGTTTGCTGAAGTCTTGGGGAAGCTCCGAAAGGAAGTCAACCCGGATGACAGCGGCGCCCAGGTTCTGAGCGTACGGCCGACAGGGCGGGGAGATGTCCTGCTCCGGCTGGGCAAGAAGACGGACGCAACAGCATTCGCGGAGAAAGTCCGTACGGCTACTAACGGTATGGGAGAAGTTAGGATCCGAGATCGAAGGGTGACCCTGGAGATCAGAGACCTGGACGCTCTCACAACGAGGGACGAAGTGGTAGCGGCCCTAGATAAAGTTCTCGCGTCTCCGCCTGAGAGCCGAGAGGTGAAGCTTTTGGGTCCCAACCGCAATCAACAAAAGACAGCCATCTTGAAGCTAGATCACGAGACCGCTGACAAGCTAAAGTCGATGCGACATCATTGCGTCGGCTTTGTAAGCTGTCGCGTTCGGGATCGAGTTTTGGTCGAGAGGTGCTATCGGTGCCTAGACTTCGGTCACACGAAACGGAATTGCAAGGGAGTGGACAGGTCCTCGTCATGCTACAAGTGCGGCGAGCCTGGACGCAACCTTAAGAATTGTAAGAGTTCTCCCCAATGTTTCCTTTGTCCTTGAAAGGGTGCTCAGGGAGTATCTCACATGGCGGCGTCCGGAGCCTGTGCCATCTTTCGGCGCGCGCTCGAAACCGCAAGGAAGGCCGTTTCACGATAAGTGGCAGTCTCAACGTGGGAGGATAGAATAAGGAACGAATGACGCATGTCACAGACACGCCTCCCAGCTTGAAGTAATGTGAAAAATAGTTCCAGGCTGGGCAGGTAAAAGCGTTGGGTTTGGTGTTTTAGCCGGTAAGAATCCGGCACTGGCGACGAGTGCGAACCCTCGTCGTCGTCTTATGTAAGATTTCTCCAGTTTCCCACGGAAAAGAAAAAAAAAATTTAATATTGTGAATTTATTATCTATTATTATTTATTTTTATAATGTATGTAATTTATTTGTGTGTGTATAAAACATATTCTTACAACTTTTGTTAATTATTTAAACTTGTTGGTAAGTTAAATAATTAACATTAAGTAACTTTGTGTGATTCAGCCGCAAAGTTACAATAGTTGTAATATTAATTACTTAAACTCGTGCGTGAGTAAAATAATTAAAATTATCTTTATTGCAATTATCTGACAGTAATTACTTAATTTAATATTTTATATATATTAAGTGTTACTGCTCAAGATATTTGTAACAAATTTTTGAAAATTTTTTTTTATAACTCTTGTTAATTGCTTAGACTTGTTGCAAGTTAAACGTTTAATGTTAAGTATCTTTGTGTGATTGTTCCGCAAACATACGAGAGTTGTAAAATATAATTATTTAGACTCGAGAGTGAGTTAAATAATTAAATTTTCATTTCCTTTTCGTTCAATTTAATTAAAAAAGGATATATAAATTATTCCAACTTAGTGGCAACATAAATTATTTATTTAGTTCTTTTTAGGGTAAAACAAATATATTTCGCTGGAAAAATTGTCGTTTGGGACGACAACTAGTGAAATAATTATTTTGTTGCAAACCATACGGTATTTACAACATTTCGTAAATACCCCTACTTGTTGAAATAATTTACTAAATTTGTGTTTGTAGTGTAGTGTAAATTATAAAGGAAAATTTTTGTTTTGGGCTTGGATAAGCAAAATAATAAACAGTGTCTTAGTGTGTCTGAATCACAAAACACTGTATTTGTTTATATATTTATTTTAAAATTGATTATTTAGACTCGTTAGCGAGATAAATAATTTAATTATTTTTCTATTTTCTTCCATTATAATTTGTTGTTTTTCATTTTATTAATAGATTAAAACTTTAATTATTTCAATTTCCATAACAAAATAGATTCTTCTTTTCGCCAGTGAGGAATCTGTTGGATTATAACTGGCGAGAGAGATAATTTGGGAAATCGTTAAATTTACCATTACTGGTAAATTACCGACGATATTAAAATAATTTAAGATTTTCTTGTTAATAATTATTTGTGCTTGTAGAAGCAATTGTATAGAGTCTTGGTGTGTGCGAGTCAAAAGACCCTATTATAAATATTAATTATTTAGACTTGTGAGCAAGTTAAATAATTAATTTAAATTTGGTGCGAGTGTTGAGTGTGTGATTTGCCGCAACTTAAACCAGCAAAATTTAATTGTTTTGTCCTTCTAAGGACGAAATAAATTTCGCTTAAAGAAAATCTTTTGTATTTTGATTAAGTGAATTAATTTTGTTGGTACACTAGTCGGTACATATTTACAATTTTTTGTAATTAAGCCGACACCAAATGTTTTTTTTTTTTTACTCGTTGGGAGTAATAATTATTTTATTGTGGTGAGTCCAATAAAATAATTTCCAATTGAAAATTGGATACTACCAAAGTATTTAAAACACTAAGGATTTCATATGATATCCCTTCTGAGAGTACTTCTCCCGACGTAACACGTCGGCTGCTGCTGGTCAGAAAAATAATGGCCAGGAGCTATGAAGCCCGAATGGCCCAGCTTATGCGTAAATCACGCATAGCTAGGGATATTCGTCGGGAAACAAAGAAGCTTCCGATTGAGGCAGTGTATGCACAATTGGAGCATCTGAGTTTAAACGCAAATGGGGAAGAGGCGGTGTACCGCGAACGCCTTTTGCGTCACCGGAACAGATGTGTGGACATTAATCTGGAAATTCCATGGTTCCCAGAGTACGATGAGAATCTAAGGGCAGAGTCTGCACATAAACCTCTAGTATGTCAGGAACTTTGGGAAATTAGGAAACCTCGTTCCAGAAAAGGGAGTGTGGCCCCATCGGGAACGGAAGTTTCCTGCGAGTCCGAGATGTTGGATCGTGAAAGGGTTGCTGGTGATAGAGCACCCATTCTTGAAGAAGATGGAGTTCAGTCATCAAGTGGCCTGTCCCGAAAATCGCCAATGAGTACTGCACAAAGCCCAGGGTTAGCATCAACAGGTGCTATACCTAAACGGTTTGGTGAGGTACCGGCAGCAAACACGACCACGACTGCAATCCCTTACGTTCCTGTTTCGGTCGCTGTAACCTCATGCACAACCACTACGTCGACGATTACGACCGTGACGACTGCTCACCTCGGGGGTTTTTATGCACTCGCACATTACCTCCTAATTGGGAATTAGAGAAACAGCGGACATCTTGGCACTAGAGAAAATGAAGTGCTAACACAACATTTTGACTTGGGTTCGCAGGCGGAAGCCGACCGTCGTACGTCACGAGGATACACCTCTAGACAATACGACAACAGGCAATCCGAGGCCAACGCAACCGAACGTCAATATGTTTATGATAGGAATGGATATGACCTTCCTAATGACGTCAGCATTCAATCTCACGAGAAACCGATGATTAAATCAATACGTCGTGACACCTCTTCTAAGACATGTGAGGGACAAAATAGAAAAGAGAGGCGTGAGTACACGACTCCAAGCAAAAAGCCACGACACCATCGTTCTGTGAGTAGAACTTCAAGCAACGATGAACGTCGTGAGAACTGTACGGAGAGACGTACTCAGAAATGTCATTCGAACTGTAAATTCGACGACCGAGCACAGCCGGAAATTCCGGAACATGGTCACAAAGAGAGGTCGGACAGACGTAGAGAAACGCCTCCAGAAAAGCGTGCTGTGGCTACTTGCAATCAATGTACTCAGACGAATTCGTCAGATGGGTATCAGTCTGATCGCGAACCTACTCGTAGGAGATCCGATTCTCGTAGGGCAGCTGAAGGCCGACAAGAGAATAGGAATTCTTCTACCAGTAGACGTAGGAGTTCCCGGAAGGATAATGGAGATGACCGTTGGGAAAGAGACTCCTACGAAGCCAGGCCAAGGTATCGTGAAGACCATAACCGTACGCACGATCGGACATGGTGGGCACGAGAGCTGCGTATCTGGAACATGTCCTTTGATGTTGAGACCAAAAAGGACGCGGAAGAGTTTGTGCAGGATGTTCAATGCCCTGCCCAATGTGTTCTCACAATCAGCTCTGTTCTGGTATAGAACAGTTCAGCCATCTCTTCGAGATTGGCGTGATTTTGAGATTGAGTTCCTAAATGAGTATGGCCGTATCATAAATGACGAAGATTTACTCATGAAACTTCGATCAAGAACACAAAATGAGGGGGAAAAGGCTACGACGTTTTTGAACTGATGAAGATGGCATACTCACAGATGAGGCCAGATTACCGTAGGTACATACCAGTACGTCAAATCAGGAATTTTTCGGATTTGACAAGCTATGGTAAAGAGTACGAGCAGTATTTAACATGGGACACGAAATTTTTTAGTTCCAACGTTAAGCGCGAGAAGCTCGTACCAGAGGCTTTGCCGAAACAGAGTGGTGGAGCACGAGTTTCGCGTAAAGTGGCGACTGTTACCGAAAAGAGTAAGAATGAGTCTTCTCATTCGGATAAACAGTCGTCTAAGAAAACTATCAAGAAGAAGAGCAAGAAAAGTACGAAAAACTCGCCAAACTCTTCTTCAAGCAAATACGAAGCAGCCGCTGTGTACGATACTTCCAACGTCGCTAATAGTTTTCAGAAACGATACGGCAAATCGAATAATGGAGTGAGTGCCCGCAATTGAAAATCCGTATCGTACGTGGCTATTTCTCAACAGTCACCTGGGCAACAAAAACAGTGCTCAGGCAAAAGAGAAAGACGTTCTTTGACAAATTCTCAACTGCCCCAGCAAAATGTTCTTGCCCCACAAATGGCACAAAACCTGGTGAGATATGTGCAACCACAGGCGACGGCAGTAAACCCAACAAACCTGAGCACCAACTTTGCCGGTGTTGTTCACATGCCAAGAAGTCGGTCATAGGTCGTCGGATTGCCCGAGCCGAACATGCTACCGATGAGGAAACATTGGGCGCTCCGCTGAGCAGTGCTCTATCGAATTGGTAGCAAAGGAGTGCCAGCTGTGTAGAACTAGTGGCGCTACACTCCAAACATGTCCTAACTGCGTCAGGTTCCTTCAAAACGTGGGAAACCTGAACGCAGGGCAACCGAGCTGCCCCGGGCGCCCTGCACTGCAATAAGTAAACCGCGTGGTTTACAACAGCAAGAGTTTAAGGTTGGAGAACCCTCTAAACTCTTTAAGAAGTCTAGCAAATCATTTGCTGACTGCGGTAAAGTCCTTAACGGAGATCAAATTCCCACTCAGACCGAAGTTGAAAATAAGTTTACACGTTCTGGGGATTTGACAGATGGAAAAGTTCTTAGAACACAACCTGTCAATTCCACCCGAGCTTTGCAATGTAAAACAGAACAAGAAATCTTACTAGACCAACAAAAGCGTGAGGCTAACGATTGGGCTAAAGAACTCGAAAGGCAAATATACTCTGGTATCAGAGATATAATTGGTGAAGAAGGCGTAAAGAGATCGTTATCTCAGCCGCTTAGCACCATCGGAGTGAACGACCTTGGTTGTTGCTCAGCGTCACCCCGTTGTGACTCACCTAGTAAAGAGAACAAGAAGCCCTTGGTGGAGAAGGAAATTGTCCTCAATAACGAGCCTTTGGTGGAGAAGGTAGTTGTCGATGGTGTGCATAACATGAACCGTACAAATTCGTTACCGAGAAGTATAGTTTAGGGGGGAAGGGCAGATGCCATACCAAGTACGTCTAAAATGACGCAAACTGCATCGACTTCTAACGACGATAATCAAACCGATCAGATAATTGCTGGCATCCAATCGGAAAAACCGACTATTCATTTTGGTACGACTTGGTGGAAAGGACTTTAAAGCACTTTTCGATCCAGGCGCCATGGTCTCTTTTGTACGATCAGATGTTGTCGAACAGTACAAGTTTGAATGAAGACCTGTCAAGGTTATCGTGAAAGGTGTGGCTGGACCAGCACTTAAAGTCCTTGGCCTTATCGACATTCTATTCTGTGTAGAAGGCCTTGATGGCAATATCCAACTGAGAATTGTAGAGAATATTGAGCATTCCATCATTTTCGATATGGATTTTCTACAATATTGGAATATGGAAGTCAAATTAGGCGAAGCTATCTGGCGTATTGGTGAGAGTGATTGGAGACACTTCGTCAGAGATACAGCTCATGAAATTGATTCGAGGATTTCCGCTGAATGTGCTGGTATAATTGAGATACAGGACGACCAGTGGAAACAAGTCAAAGAGTTAGTTGAAAGCCTACTCTTGCACTCGGAAGACGTCCACGGCTTTACGACGTTAACGGAGCATCACATAGAGGTTGAGCTTGGTGCAAGACCGGTTCGTCATAAGCCAAGACGTATGTCTTCCAAGGTCCTCGAATTTGCCCAGAGTGAGGTCAAAAAGATGTTTGACAACCGGTCATCGTCCGCAAGGACGAAGGAAGTTATCGCTTCTGTATAGATTTTCGAGACCTTAATGCAGTCACAAAACGTGATTCTTATCCAATCCCTAATATGGATACCATATTGGATAATCTGCATAATGCAAGGTATATATCGAAAATCGATCTTAAAAAAGCGTACTTCCAAATATTAATGGCCGAGGCGAGCCGGCATTATACTGCATTTGTTGTACCAGGGTTGGGGCTGTGGCAGTTCACGAGAATGCCTTTTGGCCTCATGAATGCTCCTATGACCTTTGCACGGCTTATAGATGCAATTTTCTGGCCTAAGGTGGAGCCTCATGTGTTTGGTTACCTAGACAACTTGATCGTCATTACCGAAACTTTTTTTTTAATATTATTTTAACGTCGCTCTTTTTATGCTCCCAAACCGGTGCTAATCAGCGACGGAGGTCAAACGATGTCTTGGTGAAGAAAGTATTTGTTGAAAATACAGTCGCCAGTTGTGCTTGTATCAATCGGCCGGGGCCGGGAATCGAACCTGGGACCTCCAGATTACGAGCCCGACGCCCTACCGACCGAGCCATCGCAGACTTCAACCGAAACTTTTGAGGACCATCTAAAATGCCTCGAATATGTACTAGGGACGTTGAATGACGCTGGACTCGAAGTGAATCGAGAGAAGAGGACAGCGCTCGGTCGCCAATAGATTGTGCCTTCTTTCGACTCGGCCTTTCCGAGGGAAGTAGAGTCTAGGGGGGGGGGCTTTGTGACGGAAATCGTCACACAACTATTCGCAGCAGATGAAGTATTTAAATTCATTTTAATTGTGAGTCGTCGGAGCCTTTGGTATGTCAAAGCCAACTGACGACATTTGTTTACTTGAACTCAAGTGTATAATTACGCGCGCAATAGTACGTAGGGATGAGAGCGCGAGAGAGTGTGTGTATTTCCCACTCTCATCCCTTTTTCGGAAAATTAGGCGATTGCCTAATTTAATACGTCCCGATCCGCCGCTCGAGGCGGACAAGTTTAACCGGTGCCGGTTTAGCCTTGGTGTACGGCTAAGAAAAGGCACGTGAGGCGTAGAAGCCGTCGGTATCTGGATCATCTTCACGAGGTGAACTGCGAGTGATTTTGGTGTGTGTAAAGGACGGGGTTGTGTGTGAGTGTTGACGCGGTTCGCGAGGCATTCACCGCGGCATTGGGCCGTCTAACCACCACCGTAGCCGACGTCGGTCCTCCGTTGCCCAGGGAGCCACAGGGACACGGATCGGGTGGCCCATCCACGGGGCGAATCCCGGTTAGTTTAATTATATTACCGCCCCCCCCCCCCCACCCCCACCACGAGTGTGTATGTGTGTGAACTCGGGAGTGTGTTCGGGTACGACGGTGCCCAAATAGCGGAGATCGGGGTACAGTCAACCGCAGGCGAGGAACTCGATCCGGTTGACTCCCGAGACTTCCGCCCGCGCGAAACAACAATCTGCTGGAAATTCATTCCGCCCTGCTCGCCCGACTTTGGCGGACTCTGGAAGGCAGGTGTTGAGTCCTTCAAAACTCACCTCAAACACGTGGCGGGATTACGACACTTAACCTACGAGGAATTTTGCACCTTGCTCGTTAGTATCGAGGCGGTGCTCAATAATTGTCCACTCACTCCTATCACTGGTGATCTGGAAGACCTAAACGTGCTAACTTCAAGTCACTTCCACATTGGGAGACCACTCGCCACAATTCCTGAGCCATCCCCTGAGTCCGAGAATCTTGAGCGACTCAGTCATTGGAATCTTGTCCGCGGAATGCGAGCCCAGTTTTGACGCAGATGGAGCCGTGAGTACCTAAACATCCTACACCAGCGCGTAATGTGGACCAAGCAGCGGATCAATCACCAAAAGGGCGATTTTGTACTAATTTTGGACCCTTCGTTGATTCTACCAAACGTAAGATGGCCACTTGGTCGGGTCATGAAAGTACACCCTGGACGGGACGGTCTAGCCATAACCGCCTCTATTAAGACTAGTCAAGGAAAATATGTGCGCTCCATCGTTAAGCTGGCTCTTCTGCCCGTCGCCAATTCCTTCTCCCATGATTCGCTTCCACAGCTGATTAGCGAAACTTCTGCTCCCACGGCGGGCGGAAATGTTTGATTCGTTCGAGGAACGTGGCGGGCGGATTGTTTGGTTCGTTACGAGCCATGAACCTCGAAGAATTCAGAGCTTTGCGCTCGGGCGATCCCCCCTTCTTTTCCAGTGGTGGGGGTTTAAGAGAAGAGATACTTGAACAAGAAGGGCAGTGTCGATCACGGATCGATTGAGGCACATGTGTGTATCTTGTACCGAGAAAATAAATTACGTGTTGAACGAGAAAATCGTGTTCGATTACTTTCCCAACACCAGCAGTTGCTTGTGTGGGGTGATGGGCTATCACGACAACCTGAGCTTCATAAGAAAGCTTTAGCTAATACTAATAAAGCTCAGGACAGACAAACCAGTTACTATATTACCGAGAGATGAGCTGCTTCTTTTAAAGTCGGGGATTTGGTTTGGAAGAAGAACCGAGCCCTCTCGTCCAGCGCGCAAGGCGCCTCGGCCAAGTTGGCTCCAAAATACGTCGACCGTGTAAAAACGGTAGGGTCTTCGGCAGGCCGCAGGATCGAGCAATGGTAATTTAGACCGATAGCCTCTGCGCGTTAGCCAAGCGAGCTAGAAGAAGTAAACGACTTCGGGACTGCAGTTAGTGTCCAGATTTTGGGTCAGTTTTTTTTATACCTGCGTAAACACTTCCCATCCCAAATTCAAGGGGGATGTAACGGTAAGTTATTGTTTACCTTACTATTTGACGAATTCGAGCAACACGAGCGAACAGTATGGTAATGTTTGCATCGGTTCGGGCAGGCAAGATTTGGCTCGGCTCAATTCATCGTGGCTACACGGGCGAAATTGGAATTGCGCGTGAGAGATACGCGCGCGTACCCGCATAACGAGAGACGAGAGAGATATAGCCGCCTTGATACACGGCAGATATTGTCCCCCACGGCCCGTGTTTTAGCATCGCCTGCGCTTGACACATCGTTGTGTACGTCTGTACATTTTAACTGCAGGACGACCCTGCATTCGTGGTGTATGTTTTACTATGGAAAAAGGACCTGCTGAGAGAGAGCCACTGACCAGCTGATCGTTATTTATTAGCGATTCCAACAGCTAATAAAATAAGTAGTATCACTTCACGCGGTCGTGTTTTTTTCTAATAATCACCTAATTTATTGCGCTATACCAGTCCCGTTGACTGTGTATATTTAGTTCGCGATATTTCTCACTAACTCTTTACAAGTCGGCTGTTTACCGACCTGTATCTTCGAACGTACCCCGGCGACAGTTAGTTATATTTTTGTTTATTGCTCGTTTTAATTTTCTTCCAATAAATTCTATTTATTATTTAAATTCAATTAAGTGTTCATTTAATTGAATTTATCCAACGTATTTGACAACTGCTCGACATGATACCCTTTTTTTGCGATCAATTTCTTAATTTAATTTCTAATTTATTATGACACTAGTCTGAATTGATTACTGAAATATAATAACATTATTATTTTTGTTCAGCAACTTGTTATTTGAATTTCACATTCTTCACACAGTTAATTAATCATGTTAATCATTATATTCTCATGAAAGTTATGTATTTTATAGATGCCAAAATATAATGAAAAATAGCATTTGTAGTAACAGTTATAATAATAATAATAAGTTCAGAAAGTATACAAATTATAAATTATGTATGTTAATATAGGTAACAATAATATCAATAATAATATCTCCATATTTGTAAATCTTCCTTCCTTATATGTATATATATATATGTATACAAAGTAAGGTAGGGAGTACTTTGGCTTTGTCGTTAGCTAAATAAGTCGCATCGAGAATCATTTTTGGCACTCACTGCCAGACTCCCCGGGTCAGGTGCAATACACATGACCATATGGATAGAGTTCTGCATCATTTTGTATTTACCTTCAGTTCTTTCTCTTTAATCCTCTTTCTCCATTAATAATTCTATTATAAATATCTACTTTTATGCTTATTTACCTACAATTATACCTATATGGGAGATTCCACATCAAGTGATCCATACAAAAAATAAATATTGCTTTAAATAATTGCAGTATACACGAAATCACTTGAAGAATGTAAAAGAAATTTTTTGGGATTTTTATGTTATGTTGGAACAATGTTATAGACAGTAAAAGAATTGAAATTGATCGAAAAATTAGCATTTTTAGCATTTTCAACAATTTCTAACTCAATTTTTAAAAATTTTGGTTCATTAAAAAATATTTGGTCGTGCATACTTTTTTTTAGTAATTTAAGATTTATTATGGTTCTAAATATAATAAAAGTGTTAATGAACATATCTGCAATATTTTAACCGATTCTTCTTTAAAATTATAAGATTTTCGTAATTTAACATATACAACAAAAAGTTGATAGTTTTTTAGTTAGAAATTGTTAAAAATTCTAAAAGTGCTAATTTTCCGAATAATTTCAAGTTTTGACTGTCTGTATCATTGCACCAACATAAAATAAAAATCCAAAAAACTTTCTTTTACTCTCTTGAAGTGATTTCCTGTAGGTTGCAACTATTTAAAACAGATATAATAATTACTAGCCACAGATACCTTGCTCGCTAACGTTCACTCGGATGTATTTTGATTATGCTTATTTCAAATGAGTACATTTAAAATAGATGCATTTAGTTTATTCGATTATTAAATCTTTAATTTTATATTCATTATATAATGCGTATTACTTTTAATTATTATTATTATTATATAGTGTGTGTTATTAAAGTAGTCGTTATTCCAAACGGGAGAACCGGAGAACCAGAGAACATCCAAAACGGGAATCTTCTTAATTAGGATTAGTCAGTTAGTTTCTGTTAGTTATGTCTATATAGTTATTTATGTCTGCTACATTTGTAGGATATTTTTATGCTTCAATTTTCAAAAAAAATTATCATTTTTTTCAAAAAAAGTAATTTGACGTTTTTTTATAGAAGTTTTTGAAACCAAAATTTTTTTAAACTTTTTTTTTTTACAACTTCTTTTTAGAAAAGTTTTTTTCAAAAACCCAAATACCCCTCATATGAAAAAACACATTTTGACGTTATTATATTAAAGAAGGATTAATTACAAAACGTTTTTCGAAGGGTCAGAGACCGGAGGCCTGATAGTATAATATTATTTAATACATTATTATATATTTCAGACAAATCGGTCTATATGTATCGAGAAAACTTTGACTTACCATTTTAACAAAATATCGGTAAAATAGGTCATTTTTGCCTCACCTTGCTCAAATGTATATGAGAATTGTCTTTACAAAATTGTGTGACATGTAAACTAATTATTTTGCAGCTGGGATGAGGAAAAAGTTTCATTTGAATAGTAGTATTGGCTAAATAATTTATATATGGTACATATAAATACAATTTTAATTGTACAATTTCAACAAATTTAAGTATTGAAATAATAATTTTAAATACCTATTTTTACGACATTGGATGTGAAAGTTAGCTGTATGAACGGTGTATTTGACGAAAAGTTGATGTCCTTTTCTATAGTTCAAGTCCCGTTAAACGGAGGGTCATTGTGATTTTTCGTGCACAGTTGATTATACTGGCTCTGTAAAATATATTTTTCCTTCCAGCGTTAGCCAACATATTAATGTTGTTATCTGACTCTTACGGCGAGGACGAACTGGTAAGGTATACATTTCAAGATTCAAATTTTTTTGTAATAAATCCGATTTTTTAACGCTACAATTAATTAAATAGTGCAATATATATTTTACCTAACTTATAGTAATTTCTTGATGATGTTCAGCGCAAGCATTTATTAGTTATTTTATGTATTTAATTTTAATTTAATGTTTCAGTAGTAGTAATATATTCATTTTTTAATATTTTTTATACTTGATGGAATGAATATATATTCTTTTACTTATTTACAATGTGATATGTTGCAGCCGAAATACGATCATATTTTGACGATATTCAGCGCAAACATTTATTCATTAGTCTGCATATTTACTTTAATGATATAGTAGTAGTAATATTACAATGCTTTTTCTCATATTTCCATTTTTTAATTTTTTCTTATACATGATGTAATGAATATAAATTTTTTATATAGCCATATCTTTTTTTATCTTTTTATCTTTTTTTTATCCTTGTTTAATAAATTTCTTTTGAATTTTTTATTTTCTTTTTTATTATATTGGCCACTGTCGTCATTATAATAAGCTTTTCTTCGCAGTGCTTCTTTTTCTCGATCATTTTTAATTTCGTCACTATTCATTGTTTGCCTTTTCAACGTGTTTCGCTGTTTTCTTTTTAGTTGCTTTTGTTCTATATCACTTAATTGTTTAGTTTTATTTTCTTGACAAAGAAAACTATAAGTTGGAATTTCATAGTCTATTTCCATTGGAGTAATAGGATTAACGCAAACTATATTTTATCTGTATTATATAAGTTCATTATTTTTTGTTCAAAATTTTGTTCTATTATTTTCATTTCTGCTGCATTGAAATTCAGTTCTTTTTTATTAAAATTATATCTATGAATGACGTTTCTTTTGAATGGTATTATTAAAACGTTATAGTTAATACTTTGTAAAACTGGAAACATTGTAATATTACGTGTTTCGTATATTTTTAGTAAATGTGAACGCATTTGGGAAATATCGAAATTTAAATTACATGGGCATAAATTAAATACAATAGAGACAGCAAAAGCTATTGCGAAAATTCCGCAATCATAGCTATTACTTTGAAATTGTAATGTTTCAAAAGCAATTTTTAATTGTCGAGTATCTGGAAATAATCTATTGATGTAAATTTTATGTTCATCTTGCAAACATTTAGCATTGAAACTATCATAAATGTGTACCGTTCCATTGCTGTAATACATACAAATCCAATGCCCTTTCTCATAATTTCCATAAAATAATAATTGAATGTATTCTTTATTCATTGGAACTGATTTAATATTATATGGTTTTGGAATCAAAATAGTTGCATATTGAATGGAGTACATAATTTGAAAATGTTATTAAATTCGAATATGTGCTCATCATTTAACATAGAAGCATCGCCACTATACGATCCAGTACCTTTTACAATTAATTGTTGTTCTGCTGTCAAATCCATTATAAAAACGGTTTATTCTACAAAAGGATTCATTGTTATAATAATAATTCTAATAATTTACTTAAATTGATTAATAATTATTTTAAGTTTTTAATTTTTCTAAACGATTTTTTTAAATTTTAATGAATCCTTTTTGTAAAGCTGAAAAAAATTAAATATAAATTAGTAAAAATAGTATTTACAAAAAAGCAGTTTTAACCAAAACGCCCAAAATTGTTTTTTTTTGTTTAATGATCTGCTTCTTAAAGGAAACATCAACGGATTCATTTCAAAATATCATTTCTGATGAATTTTTTCCGTTTTTTTCGAAATTCGGGTATATTTACGATATATTTATCCGTTTTTGCAACACAATTGTTTAAGCAAATTAAAATGCGAAAAAATTGAGTTTTTTTTGCAAGTATTGTCGAGCGTGATACCTTATTCAGTTCGTGTTAAATCGTTGGATTTGGAAGCATAAATGCCTATACTAAACTGGTAGGTTAATTAGTATAATTTAAATGTTTTTGCAAAGTATACCCTTGTTAAATTTTATTATGAGCAAACATGACTATTTTGGTGGTCACCATTTTATTATTTAGTATAGCCGTATGCCACTAGATCCAATGATTTAGTAGTATCCAAATATGGTGTCAAGCTCAAAAACACGATTATCTGCAAAAAATCTATAAATTTACGTATTTTATTAATTTAAAAAAATGTATTGCAAATAAAATTAACGCAACACTTAATTGTGGCTAAAAAGGAGCAAATTCGAATATCAATACTTTAGGTAAAAATTATCGTAAGGAAGTCAATTTTTTTAAATTAAAGCTTCAGTGTACAAAAACTCTGCATAGATTAATGTAAAAATGAGGTATTAAAGTTGAATACTTGTACTTTTTAACGGTGGCAAGAAAAGTACGGGCAAATAAATTTAACCCTTTTACGCTCTGCGTTACTCTCATATAACATAATTTGGATAAATTGCAAATAATATTCTAACTAATATTTTTTAACTCACAATATCGTAATTGAAATATTATAGTGTCTACTTTCTTGATAAAAAAAAATATTTTTTATATATTTTTAGAAGTTTTTTTTATCGGTAAAAAACTAAAATTGACAAATTTTTCGGAAATGTCAATTTTTTAGAAATACTCATAAAACATTTAATTCTATAATATTGTACTCATATTATTATATGATATTTTAAGAGTATTTTGTCTCTATTTTTAGATAATTATATATCAATTAAACTCTAATACACCACATGCAAAAATAAAAAAATAAATTTTTTAGTTACTATTTGTTGATTTTGAAAAATGACTTTTCTTAGTTTTTTCTACTAATTAATTAATAAATAACAATGTGGAATTAATACATTTCTATATTTTTGAACAGGAAAAATTTGGGCGTAAAAGGTTTAAAAAAAGAAAAAGTATCAAAAGTAAGAAGTAGATCGTTGAAAGAACATAAAAAATTTAGTATTTTGGTTAAAAACAAATTAATTTAGTGAACTAAATATAATTAATATAAACTTAATATTCTATTCATAAATACTAAATAATAATGCATAGTTCATAATCTTAAGTAATGAGAAATTGCGCCACTTAACATTTTTCGGTCCAGATGAACACTTTTATAATACGTTCTTGAACGTTACATATAATGATAAAAAATTAATTCAAAAAATTGATCAACACACATTTCCAAAATATTCTTTCTGCTCTTTAGAATGTCGATGTAAGCATTAGAGTCAAATTCTTTTTAAAAAAGTTATAAATAATTTTTCTCAAAAACATGCCAAATTTTCAGAATTATTTGATAGAAGAAACGCTTTTTGGAATGGTCTTTGAGAAACAGATATCGTGGCAGGAGTGTCCAAACTTTCAGATGGTATTTTTTAATTTGTAAAAACTCAAGAAATCATAAAAAATTTCATGTTTCGGTACAGATTTTATGGTATATAGGGGTTTTTGAGATCGCTGACTATTAGTATAACTGAAAATCCACATTATATTAAAGTTATCATTTTGAGCGATTTTGTATAAACTCTCCAATTCTTGCGAAAAATACTTAAAACATATATATTTTATGATAAATATGTATTACATAAGTTAATGCTTCATATTACTGACAAAAAAATTATTATTATAATTATTAACTGATATTAAAGAAAACGATAAATTATAATGTCCGTCCGTCCATCGGACAAACATCATCTTGGCGTGAGAGAGAATGAGAGAGAGAGAATAAGAGAAAGAGAGAATGAGAGAGAGAATAAGTGAGAGAATGAGAGAGAGAGAGAATAAGAGAGAGAATGAGAGAGAGAGAATAAGAGAGAGAATGAGAGAGAGAGAGAGAATAAGAGAGAGAGAATGAGAGAGAGAATGAGGGAGAGAGTGATAGAGTGCGAGTTATCAATCGACAGAAAAAGGTTTGAAACGTGTAATGAACGAAAAATTACTGATGAGTTTTTGGTATGAGATCTTACCTGGGATTTGATCTGAGATCTCCAGTGAGATTTTTTAATGGGGATATATACATATACAAAACAATATATCAAAAATTGTAAAAACAAATCGTTATTTCTTTTTGAACTTCTAATATTTGTCATCCTAGTACATGTGGTATTTTAAATTCTAATTGTCTATTTCGATCTATTTTGAATTATACACAATTTATCAGGTATTAATGTAAATAATAAGATTAGAATTAATTATTCAGAATAACAAAAATTGTTATTGATATAAATAGTAAAAATAATCATTCTTTTATAAGTTATTACGGATTTAGCCCAACAAAGTATATAATTGTAATATTTATTTAATTACTAGTACTATAAATTATATTAATATATAGTTTTTAAAAAATAATTTTTTGTGATGGATTATTGGGTGAAGGCAGCAATAAAACTCGTCACACTAATTCACTTCTCTTAAATATTTATTATATATATATGAAATTATAGTCTGTAAAAATAGTTCGCGGGTGCACCGTATTTGACCTGCACGGATCGGCAGCCGAGCAGAGAGTAAGTCCTCCGACTAACACCGTGCTCTTCTATTGTCTTAAGGTGGTGGGGGGAAATCGACAGAAGGGCCGATCGCAATTCCATCATTTTGAATATAACATTATATTGTAATTTGATGGTAAAGAAATATTATGTTCACAATAATATTTAACTGCGAGGCTCGAAGAGTGTCGCTTATTGGAGACGATGTCCAGGTGATCAGGGTGTCCTCGTGGTCATCTTCGCATCATCTACTGGGAAATCTACTTGCATTCCTGTCTAAATGTGAAAAAAATTTTTCCAGATTCATAAAGCTGATCTTCTTATTAAGATTTGTTAGTGTATAGCGCTAGTGTCGCCATGTCAATCGGCGTCGCTTAGTCTCTCTTCCCCCTCTTCACTCAGTACAGTTACGACTACCACCGAGAGCGGTTCGTTGGTTACATACAACCTTTAATCTAATAAACCTTTTATTAGTTATTTATATATATATTGGGCTGTTTATTGCACCTTCACCTCCTCCTGAGATCCATCAGGTTATGGTCCCTGCTCGATTCCACCTGCGCCAGAGCTAAGAGTTTTTTTTTAAAAAAGAAGAGCTTCTTCGTGAGGAAGGTAAAGTGTGCGTGAGACGACAATGTCCAACAAAGATTTTCATGAGCGGAAGGACAAAGAGAGTAAAAGTAAGTATTCTTAACTCTCTTATAGATTAAGTAACGATGTAATCTATATGAATTTAAAATGATTCGAATGACTAATTAAATAATTTGAGTTCAAGTTGACCGATCAGAGTAAAATCTTTATAATCGAATTAAGTTCGGCATAGCGATTTATTAAAACTTTTAAAAAGAGAAAAACATTACGTAGATGTAATCTTCTTGTTAAGGAAAATTCAAATAGAACGGTTTATAGTCATTAGAAAGTGAGTTAAATTAATTAATGTAAAAGTTATAAAAAAATAATAAAACTATAAAATAGAATTTTTCAAGATGGCGTCTAATATATTACGACGCAGTATTAAAAACGCGGGAAAGATAGAGTTTCTTAAGATGGCGTCGAGAGGGTGAGTCCGGCCGGCGAACCTTCTCCACAGATTTGTTTAATTTTTTTTTTTCTGTGACGCAGTAGAACGACACGTACGCGCATACGTGAGAGTGAGATAGAGTCGCTTAACCGTTATTAGTTAAAGAGAGATAGAGCTAGCGAGTGAGCTCAGGGGATTGGGAGGGGACGCCTTCTCTTTCCTTTGCACACTTAATCACGAACTACTCCGCTCGAATTAACGAGGTTAGAAATTAGATAGAAATGATATGCATATCGATAGACTCTTACAATTAATAAATACTAGTTATTTGAAGTGATATATATATGTGTATGTATATATATACATATATATATAAGAAGGACTGAGCATACGTGAAACATTCGTCACTGCTAGTAGAAGGACTGAGCATACGTGAAACATTCGTCACTGCTATTAGAAGGACTGAGCAAACGTGAAATAATCGTTACTGCTGATAGGCCTATACTAGACTAAAATAATGTAAAGTTAATAGAATATAAAATTCTAAATAAAGAAGTGTAATTAGTACTAATTATATCTAACTGAATTATATTAAAAACTCGGGTAATAGATTAGTATAATATATATTGGAATTAATAATAAAGCGTGCAACTCGCTTACATTAAACTTAATGTATAAATATTCTAATGCATATAAACTGCTAAATAAAAAAATAATTAAAGCTTGAAATTCGCTCATATGAAAGTAATAATAGACTGTAAGATTAATAAAATTATAAGCTACTGAAGCTAATTTATGTCTATTTAATAGACTTGAATAAAGTTAATATAACAATATCGACGGCTCCTATTCATAAAGTCCTATACCAGAAGTCATTTCTATATAGTCCTATCTTAAAGAAAATTTTATAAGATCCTATCTTAATTATAATTCTATAAAGTCCTATCTCAGAAGTATAATTTTATAAAGTCCTATCTCAGAAGTACAATTTTATAAAGTCCTATCTGAAAAAGTCAGTTCTATAAAGTCCTATCTCATCTCAAATTTTGAAAGCTACAAAATCATTAAACAATAAGTTTTTTAATAAAAACAATAAATTATAAAAATAATATTTACACCTTTATCTAAAAATATAAATATATATGCAGAATCGGATAATAATGCTTATGTAAAGAGTACACTTTTACCGAATATATTATATTTCATTAACCTTGTTATCGAGATTTTATAAGTATATAAAAAATATTAAAATTTGAATTTTGTATCCAGGTGGAAATTCGAGCATTTATGAAACGTTTTTTAGACAAGAAATTGGCCATTGCCATTAAAATGGCCATAAATCGTACATTAATGCCCGAAAAAAACGTTTCACTTAACCAAAAAATGTTCACTTTTCCACTAGGGTAAATATTCTGCCAATTGGATCTATTATAAATATATATCATATAATATATATATATATATACTATATATTATATAAGTAGAATTATTTAAGAGGTCAAAATATATAAGTAATTCATTTAAAAAGAAAATAAAAAAGTAAGACATTTAAAATGTACTTGACGACAGAGATGGGCCTGAATCTGCCGCAACTTTTTTAGATTCAGTTTTGAAATTTGTGATATTTGAATAAAAAATGTTACCTTTTACTTCAATGTTATGAGAAGGGCAATTTTTTAAAGAGAAACAAATATAAATAAATATAATATAAATAAATAATATAATATAAATAATATAATATAATATAAATTATATTGTCATAATAGTTTTCAAATTATATAAATTATCAATATTATTATAATTTTATGAAGTTAAGAGAAAGTGTATTAAAGGAAGGGGGGGGGCTTAAAAAAATTGACTTGTATGATCGAACTTTATTGAATTGCATTTGAGATAGGACTTTATAAAATTGACTTCCGAGATAGGACTTTATAATACTGACTAAATTTTTTTTTGAGATAGGACCTTATAGAATTTTCTTTTCAGTTAGGACTTTATAGAATTATTCTTGAGTTAGGACATTTTTTAATTAATTTTTGAGATAGGACTTTATGAATAGGAGCCGTCGATATAGACTGTTTGCGACTGAAATAACAGACTGATACGGAATCAAGGAGTTATTGGTAAATATTATAAATACTTTCAAGACTTATTAGTAGAAATTGAAACGCTAATTAGACTGAGTGATTACAATAACCAGCACTGGTCTAATATGGACTTAGAATTATTATAATATAAGACACAATAGAAATTTAACTAGATTGTAAGACAATTTAAATATTATATATACTTATATATTGTGCACTTTATAGAAGTTGATGATGTGTTCATGTCCATCATTGAGAGAGAATGGAAGCTGCAGAGCAGAGATGTGAAGTTCATAGAAAACTTGACATACAAGGACATTTATAATAAAAGGAAAATTGTAAGTTTACACTTCAATGAAAATTATATATAGAATCAGAGGGAGAGACTAATGAAATAGAGGGAGAATGCAGTACGAACATAGAAAAGAAAAAGAGAGGTAGACCTAGAAAAGCAACAATATTATTCACGTTATCGGACAACGCTGATATAACAGATTATAATGAGAGAGAAAGTGATGTAAAATATCACGCTCTGCTAGCTCAAATCATGGGAGACCCACAGACTTACAAAGAAGCAGTGAATTCAAACGAAAGAAGTAATTGGATTGAAGCAATTCAAAGCGAACTAGATGCTCTCAAAAATAAAGATGTGTATAGTATTGTAGAACGGAAAACTTTGTTAGATAATGGGAATAATCCCAATATAATAGCCTCACGATGGGTTTTTAAAAGAAAGGTAGATGAACTAGGAAACAACAAGTATAAAGGTAGCCTAGTAATTAGAGGCTTTAAAGACAAAAATGTCTATGATCTTAGGGAAACATATGCACCAGTATCGCGTCTTTCCTTGGTAAGAGCCTTATTGTCAATAGCTAATAAATACAATTTATTGTTGAAACAATTAGACATATACATGGAAATTCCAGAGGGAGTGGAAATAAATCAAAACATTAGAAAATATTTTGTATGGAAACTGAAAAAATCACTTTACGGATTGAAAATAAGTCCAAAGAAGTGGAACGATAAGTTCACTCAAATTATGACTACATTAGATTTCTTATCACACGACTTAGATCCTTGTTTATTCATTAAACAGACAACTACAGGCATTGTAATAGTATTATTGTATGTGGATGACATATTAGTTGGTAGCAAAAATATAGAGAACTTGAATGAAGTTCGAGATTCGTTAAGTAAAGAATTCAAAGTTAAAGACTTAGGAGAACCGAAAGAATTCTTAGGAATTAAAATTGAAAGAGACCTCGAGAATAAAATATTGGAAGTTAATCAAGAAAAATTTATCATTAAAATGCTTAAGAAATTTGGTTTTGACGAGACTAAATCTGTCACTACTCCAATGGTATCTAGTCAAGTAGCTAATAAAAATAGGAAAAATAGAGAAGAAGACGATTATACCTATGAAACTATACCAAATAGACTATACAGAGAAGCAATAGGATCGTTATTATACCTATCTAATTCTACTAGACCTGACATTGCGTATGCAATTAATGTGTTAAGTAGACATCAAGTAAATCCAACTGAATTCGAATGGAATATGGTCAAAAGAGTTTTTAAATATTTATCTGGAACTTCGAATTACTCATTAATTTACAAAGGTGAAAAAGACTATCTAGAAGCTTATTCTGATGCAAGTCTGTCAGATTGTAAGAACTCACAAACAACTTGCGGTTACGTAATTAGATTATTTGGAGACTCCATATCATGGAGAACACACAAATAAACAAGCGTTGCTTTGTCAACCTGTCAATCGGAATATGTTGCGATGAGCGAGACTTGCCAAGAGTTAATGTCGATACATAACTCTATTAGATTTATATTAAATACTTCATTGTTTCCAATGCAATTATTTTGCGATAACATGGCAGCGATAGCTTGTGCCAAGACTAGTGGGAATAATAGATTGCGACATATGGTAGAGAGACGAGAATGTTATGTAAAAGAATGTGTAATGAAGGGTTATATAGAAATAATCTGGATAAGTTCAAAAGAACAACTAGCAGATATATTCACAAAGCCTTTATCATTTCTAATTCATGAAATATTATCTAAATCTGTATTAAATATAAACTCTGAATAATATATATATATATGTAGATTTAAAGATGCTTACAGATGTACTAATATATGTGTGTTATATAATTTTAGATTCGCCTGAGGAAGAAAACTGAGACGAATGATACCGTGAACTGAAAAGAAAGAGTGGAAAATTACCACTATAGAAATCATCTGCCTATCATAAAGATTATAAATTTAATTGTTAACATTAAGAGATAATGTACATCTATTGTTGCGTTTTTATTTAAATTATTATATGTAAGCGACTAGATTGAGAGGGAGTGTTAGTGTATAGCGCTAGTGTCGCCATGTCAATCGGCGTCGCTTAGTCTCTCTTCCCCCTCTTCACTCAGTACAGTTACGACTACCACCGAGAGCGGTTCGTTTGTTACATACAACCTTTAATCTAATAAACCTTTTATTAGTTATTTATATATATATATTGGGCTGTTTATTGCACCTTCACCTCCTCCTGAGATCCATCAATATTATATTCGACGCCTCTTACGAAAACTAGCACAACTATTTCTTCCGCGAAAACTAGCAACTATGAACATACTCCACGAAGACTAGCACTTTTAACGTTTCTATTTGGAAAACTAGCATGTTTGATATTTTTCCGCGAAGACTAGCACAACTCGCTTGCTCGCGAAAACTAACACATTTAATTTTCTTGGACGAAAAGTAACACGTTTCAATTTTCCGCGAAAACTAGCACGTCTCGCTATTTCTTTTTATTAATTAATGACCACATGATTTTGAATAAAAAAAGTGTTATTAAATAAGGTTTTTAGTTAATAGGTGTTTATTTCAATTGATCAAGCTTCGCTCGCAGTTAAATAGTATTGTTAACATAATAATTCTTTACCATCAAATTACATGTAATGTAATATTCAAAAAATTACTTTTTAAAAACTATTTAGTAAAATAATTTATAGTACTAGTAATTAAATAAATATTACAATTATATAATTTGTTGGGATAAATCCGTAATAATTAATAGAAGCATGATCATTTTTACTATTTATATCATTAACAATTTTTGTTACTCCCAATAATTAATTCTAATATTATTATTTACATTAATATACCTGATAAACTTTATATAATTCATAATAGATCGATTCATATTAATAAATTATTAATTATAACATTCCAATTAGAATTTAAAATATCACATGTACTAGGATGACAAATATTAGAAGTTCAAATAGAAATAACGATTCGTTTTTACAATTTTTGATGAATTGTTTTGTTATATTATTTTTGATATATTGTTTACTTATATATATGGGAGATTCCATGTGTCGCGTCCCGACGAAAATTATATTATTATTTTTCGTAAAAAGTACTGCGTAGTTTAGAATAAAATTACGGCGTGGGAGAAAAACGAAATAAGGTTGATAAAGAATAGTTCTAAGTAAATGCAGTAATATAAAATATAATTTATAGAGCTAAGGGACCGATTAATTTACGAGTGTTTCAAACGAAAAAGAGACGGATAAGTAGAGTTGAAAATATTATTCGAAGCCTGTACGCATATAAGCGGGATCACCGATAGTGAGATCGAAATGAAGGGTTGCGCAAGAGTTTTTTTTGTACTGCACTATAAAATCAATGCTCGGAGAAGAACCGGCGATGGGAAACATGGACTAGAAAATTCGAGCATTAGAAGGAAGTAATAAATTAAGCCGTTCTCTGGATAATGTCGCAGTAATAAAAGAGGGGACAGCAAATTCTCCGAATTAACTACGAAGCGATACAGAAAATGCACGGGATTCGATAATTTTTAATTACGCACATCTAACGGTCCAATCGGGTGCAAGCACAGAAAAATCGAGAACTACTTACACATCTCCATATAAGGCAAAGTGTAAGACAAGGAAGAAGTGTAAGACAAGGAGAGATGCATAGATTTTAGGGTATATAAAGAGGACCCAGAACAGACACAGGCACTCCTAAATTTTCATCTAAAGCTTTCGCAAGGCGAAGCTCTGCTGGACAACTCTTTGATTTTTATCCAAGGGCGTGGCTCTGCTACTTGAACTTTGAAATAATACGTATTAAAAATCACAAGAGGAATCGAGACGTATCATCGACATCTACAAACCATAGTCGAGGAACTACGACTTCGACATCTGGAAATCGTCGAGCTCCAACAGCATACACATCTAACGTCGACGCCCGCAGGTCTAGCAGGACATTATACGGCAATCTGACACCGCTACCCACGTTCAAGGCGGACCTTCGTTCCTCACCGAATATACACACATATATACATATATATATACATATATATATCTATATATTTGGGTACTTAAGGTATATTCTTTTCGGCTATCTATACGCTTGTATTATTCGTAAAGGCAACCTGATATTTTATGTTATTTCGATTGCTGAACCAACCGTTTTTCTTTTAAAACAATTATTATTACATACAATTTATTAACTATAATTCATGTTTTAAACGACAACCATTTTTTTATTTTATCTGCATTTACTTATAATGATTCTTATTTCGATTATTAATTATTAATGTTTATAATAAAATAACCTTGCGAATATTTTATTCTATAATGTGTTAATGTGTTCGCCGTACATTTGTTTATTTAATCAAAATTAATCGTTATTCGACTTAAATAATTTTATACAATTGTTAATAAAATAGTGTAAATTTATGTGTTTTTGCCCATTAAAAAGCTGTAATAATTTAGTTTCACGTGTTCATTTAAAGAAAAAACAGCATATTATATTTAAATAAATAAGGCATAATTAATACGAAATAAAACATATTATTTTATTTATCCCACATTATATCCTGCATCTCTACTCTCAAAATAACTTCGCTCGCTACTCCCGGAGACGTAAGGCTAGTCCTAGTCAAACAAGAGCGAAAGGAACGCGAATGATTTATTAACCATTTGCCTTCTTGTAATATTTTTTATGGTAATTGGTGCAAGTCTGGACGTGACAGATTGTATTAATTATTATAATAAATTTGGTGCATCGGCCGGGAAACTCACATTTTTGAGAGAAAAAAAGAGATTAAAGGAATAATGTGTTTAGATATAAAATGTCAGGTTCGCCTAAAAATACTGATTGTTATGTAAATAAACAAAGAAACACGAGTTTAGAATTTTCTATGAATGATACGTTATTAAATTTATACAAAGAAAAAGTTCAGACTCTCGATACTCTCGATTTAACTAAAACTCCTAGGGAAACAGTGCAAAATTTGACAAAAGAAATAAATTATTTAAAGGATAGAATAGAAAAAAGTGCAGCAAATATTTCATTATCTATAAAAATACCTCGCGATTTTGAATATAGAGACCCGTTTTTTTTCAACTGATCTTTCTATTTCCGAAGTTAGTGAAGACGAACAGGAAGACACAATAATTACTCCCACGCGTGTAAAACATTTTAGTTTAAAACCCGCAGTTTTGAATTACGAGGAACAAAAAGAACTTATCGCGAATAATCCTGTAAATTTTAGTACGCCAGCCCCAATTTATCGTCCATATGAACCATTGATTTTAACACCGGATAACGTTATAAGCTCGGTAAGAAAACGGCTCGCGACTGAAGTAAAAAAAGAGTTGTTAGATTCTTATCTCGAGGAACCTAAAATCATAGAAAGTTTACAAGAAAGTGTAAAAAAAGGGACAACTTTTCAAGGTATCATAAATAAGATTAAAGGCGCGTTAAATATTTTTTCCGCACCGATCGAAAAAGAGACTGAGGAAGCAAAGGCACTAGTGACAGACACGGCGAAAGTACTCGACGAAAAACTAATTCAAGGCGCGACAGATTTTACAATTCCCTTCGATAATCAATTAATTAAAAAATCGCCCGAACAAGCAAACTCTTCTAAGATTAAAGACGAATTATTTAATAAAATTAATTTAGACGAATTAAGAACAAGCACCGGAACAAAACCAAAAAAACTAGATAGGAGTGAAGTTAAAAAACAAATTAACAATAAAACAATGACGTCTCAAATTCGAGGTTTATCGCTAAAGGACGCTCTAGATTTAATACCTCGATTTAACGGTCATAATATAAATTTATCGCAATTTTTGGACGGATGCAACGAAGCAAAAGAAATTTTACCGTCGGAGTATGAAAAAGAATTAACAAAACTTATTCGAATGCGTTTATATGGGGAAGCTTTAACTTGTGCGCGCGGAGAAAATTTTAATTCTATCAAAGAGATATCCGATTTTTTCGAAAACACCTTCGGATCGATAAAAACATATTACGAGTGGACGGGAGAACTAGCTAAATTAAAACAAAAAAACAATGAGACAGTCGTTGCTTATTTTAATCGGTTACAAGAAATAAAAAATGAAATAGTCAAAGCGGCCGACAGAGAGGGACGAAGTCGCGATAGCAGATCATTTCATGCTTGAACTAAGGCGAGATTGTTTAAAATTCTTTTTAAAAGGGCTTCGTTGGGAAATTCGTGCGCGTTTAGGGACTCCAAGTTCTATAAAACAAGCTCGTGAACAAGCGCTCGAGGTGGAGCGCGAGTTCGCTTGTAGCGTCTTGGACGAGGAGACGCCGAGCCGAGAAGAGACTCGTTTTCGTTCAACTCGAGAAACGCGTAAAGTAAACTATATTTCTAATAACTCTCCGATTGTATGTCAATATTGTTCTAAGACTGGTCATGGAGCCGTAAATTGTTTCAAATTAGCACGAAGTTTTGCGGAAAGATTTTCCGATAATAACAACCGACGCAATCCCATAAACAGTTCATATAGCCCACAAAATCGCTCGGATAATAGTCGTAATTATAATAGACCAAATTTACAATTTGGTGGTTGGAATGAGTATCAAAATCAGACGGAATTTTTACCAAATAGAGACAGAGATAAAAATGATTCCTTTGTTCGTTATAATAATAATAAATACTCGTCGCAGCAATTTAACAAAGAAGATCGGGGAAATAATTCCGGGACTCGCGGTGTGCGCGAGCCGGTTAATCCAACTTCCCAAGAATCACGATATATTAATAACGAATCGAATAATAATATAAGATCACCAGTTACTTGTTTTCATTGCGGAAAACCCGGTCACATAAAGCGCGATTGTTATAAGTTACAAAGAGAGATAAGAGAAGGAAATCAAAATCAGGGAAACACCGATACTCTCTCTCCGAGGAGGGTCGAGAGAGAGGCTACGAATCAAATTCCCTCTACTTCGAGCGCGGAAACCCGCTCAAACGTCCCCTCCGCACCGCGAAAATAAATTTAAGCCAACAGAGTTCAGCCCCGGTCGTAATCTTCGATACCGGTCAGTTAAGACGTCCGTTAAAATTCTTGCTAGATACAGGAGCATCGGTAAGTCTAATTAAAGAGTCAGAGGTAGACTCTCGCGTAAAAATTGACGAAAATGATATTATATTGTTAAAAGGCATAACTGACCACTCATTAACTACTCGTGGTAAAATCAGAGTAGATTTCGAAGGATCTCCCGTGGAACTCAATTTAGTACATGATTCGTTCCCTATACAACAAGACGGAATCTTAGGCACCGATTTTTTCCGTAGAAACGATGCAAAAATCAATTATTTGGAACAATATTTAGAATTTAACGGATTAATCCTCCCCTTTGAAAATGCAAATAATATGCAAACGGATGAATCGATATATATAGTGGAGAATATCGAAAATTATGACCGAAAATCAATACGATATATGCCAAAACCAAGGGAAAACAATAGTTATACGAACATGAAAAATTCAAGATTTTATAATTATACCGATAGTGACTCGGAAACGTCAAGTGATTTTTAATTACACGAAAATGATGAAACGTTTATAAAATTTGACACAAACGAATCGTATGAAATCTACGAACAAGAACAAAAAAATGAAAGAAATCAAAATGGCAACGACAAAAACCTATATAATCACAGTGAAAAAGAACAAGAATTATATGACGATTATAAAAATGACGAAATACAAATACATCAGATCGACGAGGCGTCGGATCTAAGGAATAATACATGTAAAGCAAGTGAAAATTGTTATGGATTAATGAAGAAAGAACGATTACAAATAAATAATGGAAAAGCGCAGCCACGGGTATGTGATGTGACTGAGCCACGTATTAAAGAGAAATTTGATGAAATTACCGAAAATTATGGTATTATTGAAGCACCATTGTTCGATAGGATGGGTGGGAGTCCATCCTGTACTAATTATGAAAACGAAGTTGATATTGAAAATGAAATAAAAAATGAAGAAAATTTATTGAATAAGACAGTTAATAATTGTCGAGTACAAATGGTTTATGAAATCGAGGAGGGCGATAAATGCGGACCTCGTGAAAATAAGGAAAATTTTGTTGATAAAAAGATGAATTGTCGAGTACAAATGGATTATGAAATCGAGGAGGGCGATAAATGCGGACCTCGTGAAAATAAGGAAAATTTTGTTGATAAAAAGATGAATTGTCGAGTACAAATGGATTATGAAATCGAGGAGGGCGATAAGTGCGGACCTCGTGAAAATAAGCAAGATTTTGTTGATAAAAAGATGAATTGTCCAGTAAGAATGGATTACGAAATCGAGGAGGGCGATAATGCGGACCTCGTGATAAAAATGTTAGTAAATTGAATAACAAAGAATTGGTTATGTCGGGGGAAAAGTTAGATACTATCCCGAGAACCGAAATATTATGGATAAACAAACAAGGAACTGAAGAAACTGAAAATGAGATAAATAATGAGAATTTAATAAACATACAGGAAGAAAATGAACAGGATTAGGACCCTAGCGATTTTTTATTGAATGAACGAGTTATAAACGAAAATTTACGAAGCGAATTTGTCGAAGCCATACACGAAAACGAAATGAATAACAGTTATTTGGTTTATTCAAATAAACCTTATATTAATAATTTTTATAGTTATGAAAGTGAAGAGGTCGACATACACGACATTTCTGACAATCGATCTGAAGCAAGGATACTTAACATAACGGAGGATACGAGTACACTTAATCGTAATGAACGGTTAAAAGAAGCCTTGCATTTTGATAAAATGGACGAGGAACAAAGACAATCTATAGAAAATTTAATTGATAAATATTCGGATTGTTTCTGTCTAAAAGGAGAAAAATTAGGCGTGACAAATGCTATAGAACATAAGATACCGACTGTCGACGACATACCAATCACAGCTAAGCCATATAGATTTCCTCATGCTCTCAAAAGCGAACTTGATAAACAATTAAAAGAAATGATTGAAGGAGACATAATTGAACCATCAAGTTCCAATTATACATCACCTGTTTTTCTAGTAACAAAAAAGCCTGATAGTTAGGGTAATAAACGATACCGACTAGTTGTCGATTTTCGACAATTAAACGATAAAACCGTAAAAGATCGATACCCATTACCTAATATACTAGATATTATCGATCAAATTGGACCAGAAAATCGTGTATTCACCGTCTTGGATTTATGTCAAGGATTTTTACATGTTCCATTAGCACAAGAAGATCGACACAAAACAGCTTTCGCATCTTCATTCGGTTTATTTCAATTTAAAACAATGGGATTATGCAATTCTCCAGCCACTTTTCAAAGAATGATTGATCGTGTTTTCGAAGGCATGCAAGGCAAAGAAATATTTTTATTCCTTGACGACGCAGTTATATACGCTAAAAATATTCAGGAGCATAACCAAAAGTTTGAAAAATTTTTGCAAAGAGTACGCGCCGCAAATCTGAAATTACAGCAAGACAAATGTGAATTTTTGAAGAGAGAAGTAGTGTATCTGGGACACGTACTATCACCAGAAGGTGTTTTGCCGGATCCAAAAAAATTAGAAGCAGTAAAAAAATTTCCAATTCCAAAAACAGTGAAAAACATACGTCAATTTTTAGGATTAGCAGGTTATTATAGACGATTCATTGCGAATTTTTCGGGTATAACTAGACCATTAAGTAATTTATTAAAGAAAGACGCACCTTTCCTATGGTCCAGCGAGGTTCAAAAGGCATTCGATGATTTAAGAGAAAAATTGTGTAAACAACCAATACTACAAATTGCAGATTTTAATAAACCATTTATAGTGACTTGTGACGCTAGCGGTACAGCAATAGGAGCAATATTATCACAAGGAGAGGTGGGAACCGACCTACCAGTTGCGTATGTTTCGCGGGTATTAAACAAAGCCGAGCAAAAATATGATACTTATTCAAGGGAAGCATTAGCCATACTGTATGCCGTTACTCAGTTCGATTGCTATCTAAGAGGCCGTCGTTTCCTCATTATAACAGATCATAAACCACTTGTTTGGTTCAAAAACTCAGTAGATCCGACATCCAGAGTTAGTAGATGGAGAATAAAACTGAATGCATACGACTTTGACATCGTATACAAAGCCGGTAAAAGTAACGTTAATGCTGACGCGTTATCAAGAAATCCAATAGAAGAACCCGTTTATGTTATTAAAAATCATTCTATGGAAACACGCAGTCGTGCAGGAAAAATAACACGGCCAAACTACAACGAAAAGAGAGCAAACGACCCAACAAGTCAAATATATCAAAAGAACCAGTCAAAAACCTTCCTATAATACAAGAAGCCCCCGAGGAAATTGAAACGATAGTCAACTCAGACAAAAGATTACAACCCATGGAGATAGATAATTTTAACAACCAATTTGACGAGTCCTGGGAAGAAAGGATGTTTACGAAGAACCAAATGATGAAAAGAAATTCATTGAAGTTAAAGAACAACTCTTTATGAGAAAAGATAATTACGTTTATTTCATAACTACGACTGGAATGCCTTTAGATGAAGGATCCAGTTATTTGGTTTATTCAAATAAACCTTATATTAATAATTTTTATAGTTATGAAAGTGAAGAGGTCGACATACACGACATTTCTGACGATCGATCTGAAGCGAGGATACTTAACATAACGGAGGATACGAGTACACTTAATCGTAATGAACGATTAAAAGAAGCATTGCATTTTGATAAAATGGACGAGGAACAAAGACAATCTATAGAGAATTTAATTGATAAATATTCGGATTGTTTCTGTCTAAAAGGAGAAAAATTAGGCGTGACAAATGCTATAGAACATAAGATACCGACTGTCGACGACATACCAATCACAGCTAAGCCATATAGATTTCCTCATGCTCTCAAAAGCGAACTTGATAAACAATTAAAAGAAATGATTGAAGGAGACATAATTGAACCATCAAGTTCCAATTATACATCACCTGTTTTTCTAGTAACAAAAAGCCTGATAGTCAGGGTAATAAACGATACCGACTAGTTGTCGATTTTCGACAATTAAACGATAAAACCGTAAAAGATCGATACCCATTACCTAATATACTAGATATTATCGATCAAATTGACCAGAAAAAGTCGTGTATTCACCGTCTTGGATTTATGTCAAGGATTTTTACATGTTCCATTAGCACAAGAAGATCGACACAAAACAGCTTTCGCATCTTCATTCGGTTTATTTCAATTTAAAACAATGGGATTATGCAATTCTCCAGCCACTTTGTCAAAGCATGATTGATCGTGTTTTCGAAGGCATGCAAGGCAAAGAAATATTTTTATTCTTGACGACGCAGTTATATACGCTAAAAATATTCAGGAGCATAACCAAAAGTTTGAAAATTTTTGCAAAGAGTACGGCGCCGCAAATCTGAAATTACAGCAAGACAAATGTGAATTTTTGAAGAGAGAAGTAGTGTATCTGGGACACGTACTCATCACCAGAAGGGTTGTTGCCGGATCCAAAAAATTAGAAGCGTAAAAAAATTTCCAATTCCAAAAACAGTGAAAAACACGTCAATTTTTAGGATTAGCAGGTTATTATAGACGATTCATTGCGAATTTTTCGGGTATAACTAGACCATTAAGTAATTTATTAAAGAAAGACGCACCTTTCCTATGTCCAGCGAGGTTCAAAAGGCATTCGATGATTTAAGAGAAAAAATTGTGTAAACAACCAATACTACAAATTGCAGATTTTAATAAACCATTTATAGTGACTTTTGACGCTAGCGGTACAGGCAATAGGGCATATTATCAAAGGAGAGGTGGGACCGACCTACCAGTTGCGTATGGTTTCCGCGGGTATTAACAAAGCCGAGCAAAAAATAGGATACTTATTCAAGGGAAGCATTAGCCATACTGTATCCGTTACTCAGTTCGATTGCTATCTAAGAGGCCGTCGTTTCCTCATTATAACAGATCATAAACCACTTGTTTGGTTCAAAAACTCAGTAGATCCGACATCCAGAGTTAGTAGATGGAGAATAAAACTGAATGCATACGACTTTGACATTGTATACAAAGCCGGTAAAAGTAACGTTAATGCTGACGCGTTATCAAGAGATCCAATAGAAGAACCCGTCTATGTTATTAAAATCATTCTATGGAAAACACGCAGTCGTGCAGGAAAAATAACACGGCAAACTACAACGAAAGAGAGCTAAACGACCCAACAAGTCAATATATCAAAAGAACCAGTCAAAAAACCTTCCCATAATACAAGAAGCCCCCGAGGAAATTGAAACGATAGTCAACTCAGACAAAAGATTACAACCCATGGAGATAGATAATTTTAACAACAATGTTGACGAGTCCTGGGAAAAGAAGGATGTTTACGAAGAACCAAATGATGAAAAAGAATTCTTGAAGTTAAAGAACAACTCTTATAGAGGAAAGATAATTACGTTTATTTCATAACTACGACTGGAATGCTTTAGATGAGGATCCAGAACTTTGGCTTCAAAATTATTATTACCTCATTTTTCCAATTTAAATCCAGGAGAATAAGAATCAATAACAAAAACGGAACAAATGCATTTTGCTATGGTGTTACGTGACGAAGAGCGACTGAGTACTTCAGAAATTATTAATAATCTAAAAACGAATCTATTAAATTTGAAAAATATTATATTAAAAGAAAAATTACGTTCAATAAGTATCGCGAAGAGCGAATTTATTGAAAACGTTTCATGGAACGAAATATTGAAACAAATAAGTATAACTCTACGAAAAATTAATGTAAAAATAATTATTTGTTTAGGATTCATAAAATGTGTGGAAGAAGTAATAGGGAAATATTATTCGCGAAATGCACGAGTCTGCTTGTGCAGGACATAAAGGGGTAACAAAAACCTATAAACGTATAAAACAACGTTTTTATTGGCCAGATATTAAGAAAGACTTACAAAACTACATTAGACATTGTTTAACTTGCCAACTAAAAAAATTGGTTCGTGTTAAAACTAAACAACGTATGATAATAACAGATACTCCGTACTCGGCTATGGAATCCATATCGGTCGATCTTGTGGGACCATTTCCCAGATCTCGAAATAATAACAATAATATATTAACCATTCAATGCAACCTTTCAAAATACTGTATGGCGATACCCATACCAGACGCGACCGCGGCAACGATCGCCGAAGCGTTAGTTCGTCGACACTTTTCAATTTTTAGCGCCCCGTTAATTATCTCCGACCAAGGTACCTCATTTTTAAGTAGTCTGATGAGAGAAGTAGCGAAAATTTTTAAGATTAAACAAGTTAAAACCACGGCTTATCACCCTCAGTCCAACTCCGTTGAGCGTTTTCATAGCAGTTTAGCAGATTATTTAAAAACAATGATAGAAAGAAATGACTCATGGGATGAGTTATGCGAATTAGCCGCGTTTTCATATAATACGTCGGTACATGAGGGTCATCTCTACACGCCTTTTGAAATTGTTTTTGCAAGAAAAGCGCGACTACCATCAAACGAACCTTTAGACCCACGAGAACGAGTTACAACCCATGGAGATAGATAATTTTAACAACAATTTGACGAGTCCTGGGAAGAAGGATGTTTACGAAGAACCAAATGATGAAAAGAAATTCATTGAAGTTAAAGAACAACTCTTTATGAGAAAAGATAATTACGTTTATTTCATAACTACGACTGGAATGCCTTTAGATGAAGGATCCAGAAATTTGGCTTCCAAATTATTACTACCTCATTTTTCCAATTTAAATCCAGGAGAAATAAGAATCAATAACAAAAACGGAAAAATGCATTTTGCTATGGTGTTACGTGACGAAGAGCGACTGAGTACTTCAGAAATTATTAATAATCTAAAAACGAATCTATTAAATTTGAAAAATATTATATTAAAAGAAAAATTACGTTCAATAAGTATCGCGAAGAGCGAATTTATTGAAAACGTTTCATGGAACGAAATATTGAAACAAATAAGTATAACTCTACGAAAAATTAATGTAAAAATAATTATTTGTTTAGGATTCATAAAATGTGTGGAAGAAGTAATAGGGAAATATTATTCGCGAAATGCACGAGTCTGCTTGTGCAGGCATAAAGGGGTAACAAAACCTATAAACGTATAAACAACGTTTTATTGGCCCAGAATTAAGAAAGATGTACAAAACTACATTAGACATTGTTTAACTTGCCAACTAAAAAAATTGGTTCGTGTTAAAACTAAACAACGTATGACTAATAACAGATACCTCCGTACTCGGCTATGGAATCCATATCGGTCGATCTTGTGGGACCATTTCCCAGATCTCGAATAATACAATAATATATTACCATTCATGTAACCTTTCAAAATACTGTAATGGCGATACCCATAACCAGACGCGACCGCGGCAACGATCGCCGAAGCGTTAGTTCGTCGACACTTTCAATTTTTAGCGCCCCATTGTTAATATCTCCGACCAGTGTACCAGCTTTAATTAGTCTGATGAGAGAAGTAGCGAAAATTTTAAGATTAACAAGTTAAAAACCACGGCTTATCACCCTCAAGTCCAACTCCGTTGAGCGTTTTCATAGCAGTTTAGCAGATTATTTAAAAACAATGATAGAAAGAAATGACTCATGGGATGAGTTATGCGAATTAGCCGCGTTTTCATATAATACGTCGTACATGAGGGTCATCTCTACACGCCTTTTGAAATTGTTTTTGCAAGAAAAGCGCGACTACCATCAAACGAACCTTTAGACCCACGAGAACGAGTTCCAACGTATGATGATTACATTATAAATTTACGACAACGTTTAAATCGAAATACAGGGAATCGCGCGAGAAAAATTAATAGCTTCTAAACATAGGTCGAAATTCTATTACGACAGGAAAGCCAATCATCAAGAATTTCATACAGGGGATAATGTCTGGTTATTAAAAGGAGGGAAGAAATACAAACTAGGCGATCAATATACTGGACCACATCGGATTTTAGAAATAGTTAATGACAAGGGAAATGTAAAAATAGAGCTAGCTCATAATAAAACGAAAAATAGTGCATGTTAATAGGTTAAGATATTCATATATGGAACCTTTGTAGTACCTAAACATAGGTATATAATATATAATGGCCCCAATGTGCTTGAAAATATGTATACGCACTTATATGTATATTTTACAGTTCTAAAAGTTGTCAATAGAATAATATTTATTATCTTGTAATCACAATTGGCATACATTCAACTTAAAATAAAATTATTTCAATTTATCTGACTTTATACAAAAAAAAACGATATAAAAATAAAATGTATATATCTAAATTAACGACGAAAATAAACTACAAGGAAATAATATTTTTTTATTATACGGAAAGATCATTACAAGAAAAGCATACACTCACTTAAATTAAATAAATACGCGATTATTAAACTAGAAACGAATAAAGCAAATAACAAAGAAAAAAGATCTTTTTTCTTTACTCTTCTCGCCTAAGATAACAATGATGTTAATGTACAAAGGAAAGTAGAAAAAGGTTTAAATTTCAATGTCAGTTGAACTTAGTCAAATTTAAATTTAATTGTTATATATATAAAAAAAAAATGATTTACAATAAAATAGAATCATTGGAGTCTAACACATCACTAAACCTAAAACCTATATCCTATCCTTTCTAAGGAGTGCTTGGTTGCACCCTTTCCTCCTCGTTGCGGTAAATGGTCCAGCAACACTGTCACTTATCCTACCTAAGGAGTGCTGGATTGCACCCTTTCCTCCTCGTTGCGGTAAATGGTCCAGCAACACTGTCACTTATCCTTCCTAAGGAGTGCTTGATTGCACCCTTTCCTCCTCGTTGCGGTAAATGGTCCAGCAACACTGTCACTTATCCTTCCTAAGGAGTGCTTGATTGCACCCTTTCCTCCTCGTTGCGGTAAATGATCCAGCAACACCGTCACTTATCCTTCCTAAGGAGTGCTTGATTGCACCCTTTCCTCCTCGTTGCGGTAAATGGTCCAGCAACACCGTCACTTATCTTCCTAAGGAGTGCTTGATTGCACCCTTTCCTCCTCGTTGCGGTAAATGATCCAGCAACACTGTCACTTATCCTTCCTAAGGAGTGCTTGATTGCACCCTTTCCTCTCGTTGGCGGTAATGATCCAGCAACACTGGTCACTTATCCTTCCTAAGGAGTGCTTGATTGCACCCTTTCCTCCTCGGTGCGGTAAATGATCAGCAACACCGTCACTTATCCTTCCTAAGGAGTGCTTGATTGCACCCTTTCCTCCTCGTTGCGGTAATGATCCAGCAACACTGTCCTTATCCTTCCTAAGGATTGCTTGATTGCACCCTTTCCCTCCTCGTGCGGTAAATGGTTCCAGCAACACTGTCACTTATCCTTCCTAAGGAGTGCTTGGTTGCACCCTTTCCTCCTCGTTGCGGGTAAATGGTCCAGCAACACCGTCACTTATATCCTTCCTAAGGAGTGCTTTGATTGCACCCTTTCCTCCTCGTTGCGGTAAATGCTCCAGCACACGGTCACTTATCCTTCCTACATACCGTTCAAAATGTAAACCTATATAAATAATT